>CAWUFW010003510.1:1200000-1801378 GCA_963921515.1 Calotriton arnoldi | reverse complement strand
AGCTAGGCACTTTGCCAAAAAAGGGTCGTTTTTCACTGTGAAATTGTGGTGTGTCCACGTTGCGTTTTGCACCGTTTCCTGTCGCGGGCACTAGGCCTACCCACACAAGTGAGGTACCATTTTTCTCGGAAGACTTTGGGGAACGTGGGGTGGGTAGAAATTTGTGAATCCGCGCAGAAGACAGACCTTTCCACCACAGAAATGTGAGGGAAATGTGGGTTTTTTTGACAATTTTTTAGGTTTGCAAGGGATTCTGGGTAACAGAACCTGGTGGGAGCCAGTCAAGTCACCCCATCCTGGATTCCTCTGGGTGTTTAGTTTTCAAAAACGTATAGGTTTGCTAGGTTTCCCTAGATGCCGGCAGAGCTAGGGTTCAAAAACTACAGCTAGGCACTTTGCCAAAAAAGGGTCATTTTTCACTGTGAAATTGGGGTGTGTCCACGTTGCGTTTTGTGCCATTTCCTGTCATGCGCACTAGGCCTACCCACACAAGTGAGGTATCATTTTACTCGGAAGACTTTGGGGAACGCGGGGTGGGTGGAAATTTGTGAATCCGCGCAGAAGACAGACCTTTCCACCACAGAAATGTGAGGGAAATGTGGGTTTTTTGGACAATTTTTTAGGTTTGCAAGGGATTCTGGGTAACAGAACCTGGTGAAAGCCAGTCAAGTCACCCCATCCTGGATTCCCCTGGGTGTCTAGTTTTCAAAAATGTATAGGTTTGCTAGGTTTCCCTGGGTGCTGGCAGAGCAAGGGTTCAAAAACTACAGCTAGGCACTTTGCAAAAAAAGGGTAATTTTTCATTGTGAAAATGTGGTGTGTTCACGTTGCGTTTTGAGCCGTTTCCTGTCGTGGGCACTATGCCTACCCACACAAGTGAGGTACCATTTTTATCGGGACACTTACGGTAATTCAGATTTGTAAAGCAACTGTTATTACCTATTGACTTTTGATGCATTTCTGCCTTCCAAATGAAAGACAATGTGTAAAAAAGAAATTATTTTGAAAAATGACCTATAATTCTCATGCTAGTATGAGTATTACCAATTTCAGAAATGTGCAAATATCCACTGTTTCTAAACTCTATATTGTGTTCCCATTTCAGAAATACATAGGAGTCTTTCATACCGAATATTCCATGTATACATTTTCCCAGAATAATTGCTATATACCCGGTACATAATAAAAAACCATTGCAAGACGCTGCTCAGTTTTTGGCTCTGGGTTCGTCGGGTTCTTGGTGAACCTACAAGTCCTATATATCCCCACAACCAGTAAGGTCCAGTGGATGTAACGGTATATTGCTTTCAAAGAGCAGTCATAATTAGAAGAAGTTACAGGTGAAAAAGTTGACACAAAAGGCTGTTTTTTTCAACTAATTTTCCATTTTTCCTATATTTAACTGTTAGTTTCTATAAAGAAACCTTGATGGATTTACACAAATGACCCCTTGCTGAATTCAGCATTTTATCTACCTTTCTAAAATGTATCGATTTCCAGGATCCATTATTGCTTTCATACCCATTTCTACCATTAACTGGAAGGAGGTTGAAAGCACAAAAAATAGCAAAAATAGGCTATGTCCCAGAAAAATGCCAAAACTGTGTAAAATTTTTTGGTTTTCTGACAAAAGTTTGTCATTCCCTAAAAGCTGGGAAAATGGAGATTTCAGCCCCACAAACACTTTTTTGATACCATTTGCAGGGAAAAACCCAGACGCTTTCATATGCGGGACTTTTTTCCCATTTTTCCACAAAAAAACAAAATTTAGCTGTATTTTGGCTAAAATCTGGGACCCCTCCAGGGGAATCCACAAACCCTGGGTACCTTTAGAATCCCCATGATGTTGGAAGAAAAGGACGCAAATTTGGCATGGATACCTTATGTGGTCAAAAAGTTACAGAGGCCTAATCGCGAACTACTACAAATAGCCAAAAAAGGGCTCAGCACTGGGGGGGAAAAGGGCTCAGCACTGGGGGGGAAAAGGGCTCAGCACTGGGGGGGAAAAGGCCCAGCAGTTAAGGGGTTAATGATTGCCCTAATTTTGTTTTCCTGTCGGCTCTATGTTGTTATTAGCCTAACATTGGGCCCTTCATTCCCTTTTTCCCTAACATTTTCTTGTGTTGCAATCGGCGTGCTGATGTTTTTGACCAGCAAAGTACCTCTTGGAATAGCATTAGCTTTGGCAATCGCCTGGTTGAGCATACTGTTGTTATAGCCTCTCTTCAGAAACCTTACTACCATTTCCTGTTGGCATCTTTCTAGATCTATTTGTGAACTACATATTCTTCTTAGCCGCAGGAACTCACTGTAGGGAATGCTATTGATAAGGTGCTTAGGGTGGAAGCTGTTGGCATATAACGTGGAGTTACCCGCTGTTCTTTTGCGGTGTAGTGTAGTTTCTAGCTTGTGTTCTGCTGTATACACTTTAACATCGAGAAAGTCAACTGTGTGTTCATCGATGGGCGCTGTAAATTCTAAGTTGTATCGGTTCGTATTAATATCCTCCACAAAGCTCGCCACACTTTCTTTTGTACCATGCCATATGACAAAATATCATCAATGAATCTCATCCACTTGACTACATGCCTATCAAACATAGCGGAGTGTTCCCTCCAGAGAACCTGCTCCTCCCACCAGCCCACATGAAGACATGCATAGCTGGGGGAGAAGCAGGCTCCCATTGCCACTCCTCTCACCTGTCTGAAAATTTCCTTCCCAAACAAAAAAAAGTTATTGTATAGGCACCACCTGATGAAATCCAATAGCAGTTTGTTATGTTTCAACATTTCAATGGGACGTTTGTTAAGATAGTATTGCATTCAACCCCACTAAATTATCAATACTCGTATAGAGTGATGTTATATCTAACGTGATCAAGATGTACTCATCATTCCATTGTATTTCCTGCAGTTTCATTAAAAAGTCCCCAGTATCTTTAATAAAGAACGGCCGTTGTTGCACGTGTTCCTGCAGGAAGAAATCAACATACTTAGATATACTCTCAAATAAGGCACTTTTAGCAGAGCTAATTGGTCTTCCTGGTACCGGGTCTGTTCCTTTCTGTATTTTAGGTATGAAATATATGATTGGCAGTACTGGATGTTCGTTGTACAGAAACACCAATTCCTTCTTCGTTATCAGGCCTTCTCTTTTACAATGTAGCAGATCTTTTCTTAGTTTTTCCTTAATTGCATTATAGTGGTTTTTATTTGTACGTTCATAGCATGATATATTGTCCAGTTGTCTGTAAGCCTCTGTTGTGTACTGTTGCCATGGCCACATCACAATATTCCCTCCTTTATCTGATTTATTTATTACAACATCCTTGTTATCTTTCAATTTTTTCATTAGTTTGTCATATTGTTGTTGCTGGTATCTTTGTTTTGTAACTAATTGCTTGTTCTTAAAGTCCAATGTTTTCAAATCATCTGTGATTCGGTCGTGGAATATATCAATTGCATCTCTTGGCATCATAGGTAGAAAAGTAGAGTTCGGTTTGAAAGGGCTATTCGCAGCTACTGATGTATTGATGCCTAAATCCTGCAGTCTTTCTTGCGTCGAGTTAGTATTGTCATTGATATTGGTCTCATCATTCGCTAATTCATACATTGTCAATAGAGTGCTTGCATCCGATCCTTGTAAATTTTCTTGGTTCATGCCCTTACTCTGGGATCCCTCACTTTTCTGTTGAAGGCCTTCTTTGATTGTGAAGTATTTGGTGAGCTTCAATTTTCGGATGAATTTAAAAATGTCCACTTTTGTTTGACCATAATTAAAATTACTTTCAGTGCAAAACGATAATCCTAACGATAACAGCTGGACCTCTGCATTACTTAATATCATGTTGGACAAATTTATGACTGTGTTGTCATTCTCAGTTATTTCCTCCGCCATTGTTGCCTTTGGTTTTTTGGCTTTGCTGCGTTTCCTCCTTTCTCTTCTTCTTTCATTTCTCCTCTTTCTTGTGTTTGCAAAGGATTCCACTGCCTTAGCGTTTGTCTTCGGTCCAAACTTAAAAAATCAAGCTCTTCTGCCAACGTGAGTCTCCCCAAATCTGTGACTGCCTTATTCGGCGCTCTTCCTCCGTCCTCCGATTCAGTCTCACTCACCGCGGAACTTAAGTCAGAGGTGGATGATGTTTCATTTGTCTCCCACGTGTTGGTACCTCTCACGTTTGGCCTATAGGATTTGATGTTGTCAGTCGTTGTCGTTTTCATTGTCAAATTTCCTTGAGAAAGTAAATATTTGCCCTGATTCGTAATCTGTTTTGTCCCGATTGAATATAAATGCCTTCCTCGTTTTGATAGTATCTTCGTGTTTTTTCAGCCTTATCTTGATTTCATCCCTCATTTTAGTGATGTAGTCTTTGTTATCAAGCTTGTCCAGTTCACCATTGAGTATTTCAATCTCTTTGAGCAGTTCTTCACGATCTATTTGCGCATACTTTATTAAGATTTTCACTAGCCTCATAGAGGCTTCCAGGTTCCTTTCTGCCCACTCATTGAGCATTCTGGGGTTGGGATTTTCAAAACTCGGTGCGAGCATGATAAGAAGCCCACGCGGTACTATCCCCACCTCCTCATATTTCTGTAGTGATTTTTGTTCCCACCACTTCGTGATTTCACTTCGCATCTTTTTCTCTAGGCTTTTAAGCACGGTTTTGGTGTCACTATCTTTGTTAGGATCTCCACGATTCCTATCCCACACATGTGTTGGCAAATTGCCGAACAGTTCCTCCGCCGCTGCCTCTCTTTCTCGCAGCGCGTCTTCCGACATGTTGCACAAGTAATTAGAAGGCTCACCGCGGGATAATTCCTCAGCCTCCCAGCAGGTTGATCTTTATATCACACACCTCCCCACCTGTACAGTGCTAATATTGCTTACCGCTGGCTTTGCCGTATCGAGCGAGTCCTCTGACTCAGCTCTCACTGCCGCTCAGACTGGTTCGTTGGCTTAGCTTGTAACAGGGGGCTACTGCAGCCGTCTCCTTCCTGAGTGTTTCTCTCTCGGTTAGGCTGTACGCTGCTCGACGTTTTCCGGGGAGGGGGTCCTTGAAACCGGAAGCAGCCTACTTCCGTAAATTTAATGCCACGATAATTCCCAAATACATCCACTTTCTTCGGACAAATGGGCATGGACTCTGATAAAATATGTGCGAAAATCTTCTTTATTTCCCGCACCAACAAGTCATTACGCGTTTCGGTCACTTCCCGTGACCTTGATCACATGGTAAATGCGCTACAAATCACTGCTTTTAAACCCATAGTGCCATACTGTCACCTGATATAATGTTACATAGGCATAGAAAACAGACTTTACAATATAAATACCGATCTTACGATACACAATTCATCAAATTCTTGCCAAGCCTTGCTTACCTCAAAGGTAATTTAAATTAAAAGGATATATAGTAAAGTACTTTCAGGTATCCTATAACCGCATAGTGCACATATGTTATTAATTGATTCTTCAAAATAACATTAATGTACCAACTCAAGTGTATTTAGTACATATTTGCCTCTATTAGATCCTATAAATGGAAGGAAAATACTAATCATGGCATTGAAACAGTCCATATCGTAGCTGTCCTCGAGCTTACTATGAACACCTTTGTAAACCGGACTTCACAGTTTGGTGCCTGCAGGCTGCAGGGGAGTAGCTCCACTACTCTAAGGGAGGTTCTCAGCAATCTGTCGAAGGCTGGAAGTGTTCTGGGGTTCTTGGAGGCCTCACAGTTGCAGGACGAGACAGCAGACCACGATGGTTGAGTCCTCGAAGCAGCCAGCATGGTTTGGCGCCATTTTTTCTGTAGCAGGTTATTGATTCTTGGATCAGTGTCTCTTCTTTGTCCATTGCTCTTCTTAGGTCCATCAAAGCTAAGTTCAAAGTCCAGGGATGCCACCTAAAGACTAAATTTAAGGGTGTTAAAGGGGGAGACAGGTAGTAGTCAGTGGGCTACCTACCGTTAGGGTGTCTACACCCTCTAAGTGAACACTTCCTGTGGGAAGGGGTACTACCCTGACCCTAATTGGCTAATTCTCCCTCTAACCAAGATGGAGGGAAATGAAAAGTGGGTTCCTTATCACCTGCCCCACCTCAGGGGTGGTGCTGGCTGAAAGGGGACCCATCTCTTAAGTTTAATTAATTTTCCCACCTGTTCTCATGCCAAATGTGGAACAGGAAGGGGGGTTGGAATCCTCCACTAGCTGGAGCTGCCTGGGTCACATTTAAAGGTGCCATTGCCTTTAAATCTTCCCACCTTGGAAGGCCATCCTGTTCTGGGGAGGTGTAAAGCACCTCCGCCCTGGGCAGGCTTTGTTCATGGCCTCTGAGAGTGCTGGCCCTTACCCCATGAGTTCAGAAACAAGTCTGGTGGTGGCATCAGGGAGGCTTTATTATGACAATATGTTTGGTACCAAACATCTTAGGGTACAGTGAAGCTATCATGGAGCTAGGAAATTCGTAATGACAAGTTACCAGCCAATGTACTCTCTATGACTTTCCTGTGCGCTTACAATATCCAAGAATGGACTTGATATTGGAGGATCATATCTGCTCATCCAGATATGACTGCACATGGTATATAGTGCACCCTGCCTTAGGGCTGTAAGGCCTGTAGTAGGGGTGATAACATGCAGTGTATGGGGGCTTGGCACACAGGGCGGTCTACCATGTCAAATCTTTGGTTTTCTCTGCACCAAGACACGTAGACTGCAAAGGCAGCTTGCATAGTCTTGGTGAGGGGACTCTGGGGTGGCACAATTGGTGCTGCAGCCCCAGTGGACCCTCTTCACTACCAATGCCCTAGTTACCATTTACTACAGAATTACGTGGTGGCTGAAGTTGTGCCAATCATGGTGCAGTTTCAGGAAAGAGATCTGGCACTGGGAACCTGGTTGGTAGGGACCCAGTGTACATTCAATTCAAAATCACATCACACACCAGGCAAAAAGTGGGGACTAACCATGTCAAAATAGGCACTTTCCTACATGAGCCCCCCCCAGATGAAAGAGGATGAGACTAACCTTTCCCTAGAGAGTCTTCATCTTTTAAGCAGAAGAACCCAGAAAGGCCATTGGCATGGTGGGTTCCAGGTTTGTGTTCCACTGTAAAATCCATTCCATGTAGGGATATGGACCACCTCAACAGTTTGGGATTTTCATCTTTCATTTGCATTTGCCATCTGAGAGGCCTGTGGTCAGTTTGAATTACGAAGTGAGAACCAAACTGGTATGCTCTCAGCTTCTTCAGGGACCAAACCACAGCAAAGGCTTCCCTCTCAATAGTACTCCAGCGATGCTCTCTGGGAAGAAGCCTCCTGCTAATGAAAGCAACAGGTTGGTCATGGCCATCATCATTGGTCTATGATGGAACCACTCTTATCCCATAATCAGAAGCATCTGTCTGCACTATGAACTGCTTGGTATAATCTGGAGCTTTGAGAATGGGTGATTGGCATACTGCTTTCTTCAGGGTGTCAAAAGCCTTTTGATTGTCCACTGTCCAGTTAATATTTTAAGGCAACTTTATGGAGGACAGTTCTGTGAGGGGGCCAACAATGGACCCATATCCCTTCGCAGACTTCCTGTAGTACCCAGCCAAGCCAAGAAATGCCCTGACGAGTCTGGGTGGTTGGAGCTATCCAGTCCAGAATAGTATGGATCTTGGGTTGTAAGGGTTGAACTTGGCCTCCACTTACAAGGTGGACCAAGTGTACAACTGTGCTCTGCCCTATCTGGCACTTGTTTGCCTTGATATTGCAGCCTGCACTCTGCACAGCCTTCAGGACCTCCCCAAGATGGATCAGGTAATCCTGCCAGGAAGAGCTAAAGACAGCAATGTCATCAAGATATGCTTCACTACAGGACTCCAGCCCAGCAAGGACTTTGTTCACCAGCCTTCAGAAGGTGGCAGGGGCATTCTTTAGTCCAAAGGGCATCACAGTAAACTGATAATGCCCATCTGGGGTCGGGAATGCTGATTTTTCTTTGGTTCCAGGGGTCAGACCTATCTGCCATTACCCTGATGTGAGATCAAAAATACAAAGATTCTTGGCTGCCCTAACCTGTCAAACAATTCATCAGCTCTAGGAATTGGATGGGCACCAGTTTTTATCACAGCATTGAGGCCCCTGTAGTCCACACAAAACCACATTTCTTTCATGCTACCCTGGGAGTGAGGTTTGGGGACTAAAACAACTGGGCTGGCCCACGGACTCTCTGAGGGTTCTATGACAGCCAAATCCAGCATCTTGCTTACCTCAGCCTTGATGCTCTCTTTGACCTGATCAGATTGCCTGTAGATTTTATTTTTGACAGGAAAGCTGTCACCAGTGTCCACATAATGTGTACACCAGCTAGTCTGACTAGGAGTCAAAGAGAAGAGCTCAGCAAACTGATTTAGGACTTGCCTGCAATCAGTTTGCTGTTGGGCAGTGAGGGTGTCTGACAAGACAACTCCTTCAACTGACCCATCTTTAGGGTTGTTTGAGAGGAGGTCAGGGAGAGGTTCATTCTCTGCTTCCTGATCCTCATCTGTGACTATGAGCATGGTCATTTCAGCCCTGTTATTATAGGATTTCAGGCGGGGTACATATATGACCCTCTTGGGGTTCCTGCATGTGCCAAGGTCCTCTAAGTAAGTGACCTTCCCTTTTCTTTCAAGGATAGGGTAGGGCCCAGTCCATTTGTCCTGGAAGGCCCTAGGAGCCACAGGCTCCAAAACCCATACCTTCTGCCCTAGTTGAAACTCCACCATGGCAGCCTTCGGGATATACCAGAGCTTCTGGAGCTCCTGGCTGGCCTCAAGGTTTCTACTTGCTTTTTCATGTACTCAGTCATCCTGGAACGAAGACCAAGCACATAATCGACAATATCCTGCTTAGTTTCTTTGAGAGGTCTCTCCCATCCTTCCTTCACAAGACACAATGGTCTTCTTACAGTGTGTCCAAACAAAAATTCAAAGGGGAAATATCCTACTCCTTTTTGTGGCAGCTCTCTATAAGCAAAGAGCAGGCATGGTAGCAAGACATCCCATCTTCTTCTCAGCTTTTCAGGGGGTCTACTAATCATACCTTTCAGGATGTTGTTAAATCTTTCAACACACCCATTTGTCTGTGGATGGTATGGGGTACTGAACTTATAGTCACTCCAAACTCAGTCCACACGTGTTTTAAGTATGCAGACATTAATTTTGTACCTCTGTATAATACTACCTCTTTTGGAAACCCAACCCTGGTAAAAATACCATGGAGTACTTTTGCCACTGCAGGGGCAGTGGTTGTCCTCAAGGGAATTGCCTCAGGAAACCTGGTGGCATGATCCACTATCACCAGTATAAATTGGTTTCCTGATGCTGTCTGAGGGTCAAGGGGACCAACAATGTCAATCTCAACCCTGTCAAAATGTATCATAACCACTGGAAGTGGTACTAAGGGGGCCTTTAAGTGGTTACCTGTCTTGCCACTGGCTTGACACTTGGCACAGGACTTACAAAATTCCTTCACCTTCTGGGACATTCATGGACAATAGAAGTGGTTCACCAACCTACTCCATGTTTTGGTCTGGTCAAGATGCCCAGCTAGGGAAATGTCATGGGCAAATGTTAGGAGAAACTCTCTAAACTGTTGAGACACTACTACTCACCTGGTGGCACCAGGGTTGGGGTCTCTGGCCTCAATGTAAAGGAGTCCCTTCTCCCACTAGGTCCTGTGGGAACCACTGACACTTCCCTTTTCCTGATCAGCAGCTTGCTGACTCATGCTTTCAAGAGTGGGACAGGTTCTCTGCCCCTGGCACAGATCTTCCCCAGAGGGTCAACCTGGGCACAAAAGCTCTGCTGTATAAGGCCCAAGCTCCTGGGGTTCAGTTCCCTCTGGGGCTGAGAAGTCTTCTCCCTGAGGAGAGGGGACTTGATATGGTGTCTGAACAGAACTTAGTTCCCCAGGCTTCTTGCCCTTTCTCTTGGAAAAAGTAAAACCACAATGGGGTGACCCTGTGTCCCTCAGAATCTGGGTATGTATGAGAGAAATTACAATGGTTCAGTCGGGGTAAAAGCAATTACTTGGAAGCAGAATTAATCAAAAAATGGTTGCTTAGTACATAGCAAAAATATGGCAATAATTTCAATTAAAGAATATCATGTAAGTTCAATGACGTTGGAACACAAAATTTACACAGCACTCGCTAGTAGATGCTTGCAAAAGTATTATATTATATAAATTGAAGCTCTCATGTATATTTACAAATATTTACAGAGCTGTCTAAATGAGATACACAAATTGAAGTGACAGGAATTAAGGTGTCATTTAATGCTCAGTGATGGTGGTGCAGTGCATATATACAAGGTGAAATTAAGGAGAGATGGTCAGAACAACAAGGAAACACAATATCTGTGGTGGCTAGCACATTTGCTTCATGATTTGGACCAAGAGATTTGGTGAGGCTTGGAAGGCTGGTCCATTATTTCAGGCTCCGACATTTCTTTTTCACCCTGAGTTCTACACTGTGCTATTGTTTTTACACAAACCCATTGAGGTATACTCAGCATGGCTGCACAGGTTTTCTTTTTTACCTTAGCCCATGCTGAGGACTCCAAATCATAGCCAAGCAAACACTGGACAGAAATTGCAGAAGATACCACCGCTCTTTTGTGGCCAGCAACCCCTCCCCATTCTAAGGACACCAAAGCCATTGGATGTACCTTAGCCTGATTGTCAGCACTGAGGACAATGTAAGTCTCTCCAAGCAAGTACTCGTCGTGACATTGGCACCAGTATCTAGTGAGGCTTCAACTTTAACCCCATTTACATGTGGCTTTTGTGCGTATTTTTCCAGATTACTGGGCCAGACAGCCAGGGTCGGTATATCAACTCCATCCTCTGTGACTAGAGTTGCCTCAGCAGGCTCTCTGACATAGTCAGGGCCCGCCTGTGATCCCATCTGGAGACTTACCAATGCATTTACTTCTGGTGCACTAGAGGCATTTTGTTTGTTCTTACAGCTAGGGTCTCCCGCTCGGTGTCCAAGAGCCTTGCAATCATGACATCAAGCCTTTTTGGATCCCAGTTTGTACCCTGGTACTTACCCTTGGACTGTGAAGAGTTCATTGGCTCTCCCTCCTGAGCAGGCTTTTGGGGGCCTGTAGAAGACTCTTTGTTTTTATCTTTTTGGTCACCATCTTTCCCTCGGAGGGTCTTTTTGGGCTCTTTCTTTTGGTCACCCCCACCAGTGGTAGTTTTCATTACCTTTGTTTTGACCCAGTGGTCTGCCTTCTTCCCCAACACTTGAGGAGAAAGTGGACCTAGTTCTACCAAGTGCTGATGTAACTTCTGACTAACAATTACTAAAAAGCTGCGCTTTCATGATTAAATTGTAAAGCCCTTCACAGTAATATGGATTGTTACCTGTTAACCAACCACCTCGTGCTTTCAATGAAAAGTCTACAAATTCAACCCAGGACTGACTCAGGGTTTTTTGACTGAGTCTCCCTGAATTTAATCCTGTATTCCTCAGTGGTGAGTCCAAAGCCCTCAATCAAGTATTCCTCAGTAGTAACTCCAAAGACCTCAATCAAGATACCCTACATGAGATCATAGGACTCAGCCTCTTTCTCATTCAATGTCAGGAGTCTCTCCCTGCATTTACCTGAAATAGTTCCCACAAGAGAGAAGCCCACATTGTTTTGGCTACCTTCCTGGCTATGCAGGCTGTCTCAAAAGCAGTAAACCATTTGGTGATGTCATCACCATCTGAATATTTAGGGACAATTCCTTTTGGGAGTTTGGAGTCAAAAGAATCTTCTCTCTCCCTAGTTACAAAATTGCTGCCACCAGAGATGGGTCCTAGGCCCATCTCTTTTCTTTGTCTTTCTATGTCCAGCTTCTAAGTTCAACCTTCTGGCCAATCTATATAGCATTAGATTCTCCTCTGAGGTCTCATTCTCTGTTTCTGAATGAGGGGTTTCTATCACCTCCTCTGGCAGGTCATCAGTATTTTGCTCCTCAAAGGATACCATTACTATATCACTGATATCTCTCTCAAATGCTGGCAAAAGCCTCCTAAGCCTATCTATGGCAGCATGAGAGCCAGTTTTGATACCATATCATTTATAGAGAGCCCTTAACCTGGCATAGGTCAGGTCCTTAAAAGGGGTCATATTGAGCTCCTGAGCCTGGTTCTCTGTATCACTCATAGTCCTAGCCCCTTGATATACCTCTGTAAAAAAATGTTGTCTAGAGATTTTCATTATGGATTTGTATTTCTGTATCATTAGAGAAGTAATTTAGCTTGGGTAAACATTGCTGATCTGGGCCAAATTATTCTGGACAACATTTTTAAAAATGGTGGATGTGTTGCAGTGATGATGTAATATTTCAGGAACCATGAGACATATATATTTAAGTTTGGTGTCAAAACATAGGTTTTGGAGGTCAAGTTGTCTTATAGAAACAGAAAATAACTCCTCAGAACAACCCTTCTGCTATTTTCCGAAATGGCGGATCTATAATGGTGTGTTTTAGCCATCATATTGGTAATTTATTGTATTATTGTTTTTGTTTCAGGTTTTCTGTTGATTCAAATTCATAACCATGAGTGAAGCAGGTGGTAGCAAGGGAGCTTTACCTCCTGACTAATACAAAGTCTGAGGACTCCTTCAACAAAGAAAAATGTGTCATAGGCCAGACTAATCCTAAAGAAAAGCTAACATCAACTGCAGCTGGACAGAAGAGAGATCGAGATGCTGCAGAAATACTGCAAGACAAAGTTCACAAAAGATTGAAACTGATGGGTGAAGGGGATCAAATATTTTATCATTGAAACAACAAGTGCTATAAGTTGTATATAACGGAAAAAACTTGGAAAGAATTTGTCAAAAAATAGCAGAAGCCAGTGACTCACAACAAGAATCCAAGACTTCTGAGAAAAAGACGACAACCAAACCCAATGCTCATCCACTTAGAAGATCGATGGCTGCCCCTTGTCTACCTCCAACAACTGATCAGAAAGCAGAGGATCTTCAATGTGCCAAAGGAATTGACGAAGGAACAATGTACATAATATGTGAGTCTAAAAAGGCAAACGTGTTTATTTGCAGCTAGTTTCTTCCAAGATGAAGTTTTCAGCTGAGTAGCTGATCTAAACAGTGAGGTGAATGTATTTGCAGCAGATTTGTATGCCCACTCGAACTGCATGCGTGCATACATTCAAAAATATGAATGTACAATGAGCTCTCAGCAGCAACGTGACCGCCAGCCTTCAGTTACATTTGCACTCTTTAAAAAAGCAAATTAAGTTTTAAAGCCACTCTTCAGTGCTGGCTACGGGTTCACACTCAGTGAGATCAAAGAAATAATGGTCAACATTGATGAAACTTTATTGAACCATAATAATGAAATTAAGATTTTTCTGGTGAGATTCTAGAATAACAGAATTTGCTTGTGTCAGTCTAACAAAAAGAATGGTGTTCTCAGCTGATTTGAAACCTGAAGTTCTTGCTTTCAAAATAAGATCACAGGATGCAGAAAATCAACAGGAACCATTTTAAGACATGTCCTGAAAGATTCAGGGGGATATTAGCAACAAATGGCGATATTTATCGCTAACCGCGTTTAGCGCAATTTTTTTTATTGCCGTCCAACGCCGGAATCTATTGCCATGTTAGCGGCGTATTAGCAACACGCCGCTAACAGGCAATAGCTTCCCTCTCTGGCGGAAATGGACGGCGATAGATTTAGCGTGACGGCGATAAAAAGCCTGACGCTAACGTAAAAAAAGTGGCGATGGGTCAATCAGCGACAGAATCGAATCGCTAATAGGGACCAGGCCTGCATTTCTCACGTTCAGCGGGAAAATACACTACAAAAGGCCCGCCAAGCAGAAAAAAAAAATGGAAAATAGCAGAGGAGCCATGGCTGAAGCTGGGACCAGTGCAGAGGCCACAAACAACCCCACAAATACCCAGGAGGACCAGCCAGAGACCCATGTGAAGGCCAAGAGGAAGAGGAATCCCAAGCTCAGCCAGCAGGAAAACCAGGTCCTGATTGCGGAGGTGACTGAACACCAACAAGAACTGTTTGTCACCTCCACAGTGACATTGGCAAGAAAAAAAGAAATATGGCAGGACATTGTGTCCAAGGTGAATGCGGTCGGAGAGAGGAGGAGGATAATGGACGACTGCAAGAAGCGCTGGCATGATACAAAGCGCAAGACCAAGGAGAAACTAGCAGCCAACCTGAAAGTAGCAAAGCAGACTGGAGGTGGGAGTCCAGCACCACAGGAGGAGCTGGATGAGTTGGAGGAGCAGGTGTCCCGAGTCATCAGTGAGGAGACGGTGGTCGGAGTTGCGGGCCAGGATACTGCTGAACGTGACCAGACACAACGGGCCTGATTCACAGAACTAACTTACGTGAAATACGTAAAGTTAGTGATTTTCGGTATTCACAGAATACACTTAGTACTACTAACTTTATGTCCGCTCCCGGGCCGGAGATTCCGGCCCTGTGGCGGAATTTCCGCCTCTTGGCCGGAATCTCCGCCTCTGGGCCGGAATCTCCGCCTCCGGGCCGAATACCCTCATTTAGGCCGTTTGAGCATTGCAACGGCCTAAATGAGGGTATTCCGGTCCGGAGGCGGAGATTCCGGCCCAGAGGCGGAGATTCCGGCCAAGAGGCGGAAATTCCGCCACACGGCCGGAATCTCCGGCCCGGGAGCGGACATAAAGTTAGTAGTACTAAGTGTATTCTGTGAATACCGAAAATCACTAACTTTACGTATTTCACGTAAGTTAGTTCTGTGAATCAGGCCCAACAACAACAGGGTGAGTAACAACCAGGGACTGGGGGGACAGGGGTGGATGGGCACAATGGCACTCATGTACAATTAAATACATTGCAGTGCATACCCACAATTACTGTGGATCATGTCCTGGATACCCTTGTCCATGCTGGCACAGACACATATCACCCTACTCAAACAATAAATTGCAAGACACATATTGGCGGGCACACAGACTATGAAATGTGCACAGAGAAGTAAGCCCAATATAGTCCAAGATCAACATCAGACCACAAAATAAGTGCCACATCAAATGGCTAAGTGGCACATTAACTTGAGATGCGGCAGTGTGGCAAAATGGCCCCTTTGCCTCATCACCACGCATATACAAATCGTCTGCACAAGGACTCATCTCTCTCTGACACCAAAATGAGGATGCACTGTGAATTTGACTGATCATGTGCAGGAAGAGGCATGCCACCACCAATGTCAGCACACCTGCAACATTGTGCACGTGTGTCTGAGTCATGTGCAATGTTGTGTATGTACAGTAAAGTCCACCTATATGCACATGCACATTCCTGCACACAACTCAGACACACGTGCACAATGTTGCAGGTGGGCTGACATTGGTGGTGGCATGCCTACTCATGCACATGATCAGTCACATTCGCAGTGCATCCTCATCTTTCCGTCAGAGAGATGTGGCCTTGTGCAGATGAATTGGATCTGCATGGTGATGATGCGAGGGGGAAATACTGACATCCTCCCGCATCACCAGGCAATGTGCCCCCTTGCCTGTTCATGAGATGCAGTCCTGTGTACACCAAGTGGGGAAGCAGCTAGGGAGTCTGCATACCAGACACACATGCAATGTCACAACAAAGTGACCATGTAGGCCGCAGGATAAAAGATGCACATCCAAAAATGCACAAAAACAGCAGACTTCACTCAAAGGGTGATGGAATACAATGAGCAGGGGGCTATGCCTACAACACCACAGTACGTGGACAATGCAGATCAGGAATGTGTCACACAAATAAGTACTGCATGCCTTGTCTGTGTGACATACTCACAGAACCACAATGTGCCTGTAAAGCACCAAACTATGACAACAAGCAAGGATAGCAAAGTTGCAACAATTAATGACCAAGGCCCAAATGGCACCCGCCCTCAACCCTTAGGTCAAATTGCACTCCTCCACCCCCAAGTGCACACATCTGCCATACAGAAAACAGCATTCCACATCAGTCCTGATGTGAGTTGCCCATCACACCATCATGTGTAATTAAACTTAAATGTCTGGTAAGTCAACTGTGTCAGTGAACAAATATGCAGTCAGGTAGTTATCACCCACACGCTAAGCCCGGCATTGAATACCAGAACCAGGACAGCATGTATCACCATGTCAGCAGCTGCGTGGCACATACACAAACACACATCACCCTGCCATTTGCATCTCTTGTGAGGGTGGCAGTGACAAGGCCTGAGCACCATAAATAGGCATTAGGAAATGCACATACATCAAATCACGGACCACTTACAAACCACACGTGGGGTCAACCTTGAGGGTAATGGGTGTTGACATTGTCTGTTCAGACAGCAATAACAATAGAAACACACAGTGCACCATACTCACAACGGGTAAGCCAACAGGAGGGCAGTAAGCAATGCATGCAAGATAAAACATGAAGGACGACATGCACACAAGACTAATCACAATAGACAAAGCTACCTGGGTGCCCATGTGTTCTACATAGTGCAGCACATGTTGAAACAGCAAGTAGGCTCTCATTGCTAATGTGCCTAAAGGGTGCCCTCCTCACACATAACTAATCTTGCACAAAACACATAGTACCCTGCAAAGCTGCGTGTCCGCGAGCCACACTGACAAGGCAAGTGACAGTGCATGATGAATAGCATGCCTGCAGGCCCAACATATTAACATGGTGCAGGCCACCTCACTGAGGTGGCTGAGTGTGGACCACATCCTTAAAGGAGCAGGTCACACTCTAACACATCCAAGTGTACATACAACCCCTGACGTAAACAAGACATTTGATGACAAACAATGCACAAGTCTCCCAACTCTGACCAAGACCCATATTCCACCCAGCTTGCAACATCTCAGCATTGTAAATGCACAGAAGTGAAAGGCTCACTGCCTAAAAGGTATAACGGGCAGTAAAGCCCAAGCTGCAGGTGCCACTATCACACAATGCAGTGCACACACTTACAAATCTGACCTCATCAACATTGACAACTATGTGGTACAAACTGCATTACTCACACAAATGAACAGAGGACACAACTGGTGCCACTTGTGTGTAGAAATAGTACAATCACATTTGTCATAGCTGTAAACTGTGAGATGACAATGTACAACAACAACATCACATCCGTGTTGTCCTCACAATAATCACTATCCTGCAACAAATCAATCAATCAATAATAAGCTTTATTCGACTGTTACAAAGACAATCATAAAAGCATAAAAGGCACATAAAATCAAATTCATATCACTGATTACATACAATCATAAATGCTAATACGTTAAAAAGATATGTATCCAATGTACTTGTCACCCGAAGCATAAAAGATCACATAAAAACAAGTTCATAGCACTTATTGGATACAATCATAGCGGTTAATACATTTAAGAATGTATGTCCAAAGTCCTAGTCAACAATCTCGATCCTGACCCATCATCTCATTGCTATCCCAGATCATAGTTTTTCTGAGCCGTAGGACTCTTTTAATATATAATGCAATCCTCCATGCAGTATGAGCATTTTCCAGAAATTGCAGGCGGATTAGTGCTGGGCGACACTGTTTAAGGCCGTAAGCTTTTAAAACTGGGATCAGTAACTCTTTTCTTTGCTTCATATAAAATTTACAAAAGAACATCACGTGTGATGTAGATTGAGTTGATTGCAAATCACACGGACAGAGAGGTAAAGTGCGGGACCAGTCATTCATTTTCGGGAAAGACAGGAGTCTGTGGATAGTACCCATCCTAAATCTAAATAATATCATTCTATCAAACCCGCTGGGAACAAATGACAGATAGGGCTCCAACCCCTCCGAAGTGCGTATTAGCTGGTGTTGCAAGGCACTAGGTTTCGATAGCTCTCCTGCCGATCTTACTTCACCCAAATATGCTAAGCCCATTAATTTCAAATCTTTTCTAGAGAGTCTGGACATTAAGGCGGGGTTTGTATAAAACTCTGGGTGGCCTAATGTTAATAAAAATGTTTCCACGTACTTCACCCACGGTATCAAATGAACCCCCTCCAGTCTCATTATGTCCTGCATAATGGTTCTATTTAACACAGTCTGCTCCCTAGTCCATATTCTGTGCCAGAGGAGTATGGGTTCCAATTTAATTAGATCCGAGACATACATAAGACCCAATTCCTCATGGCACACAAAAGTGGAAGTACTTTGCGGGGCCGATAACAGAAAACGTAGAAAAGCATTTTCCACTAGTTGCAACTCGTGTGTGTTCGTAAAGCCCCAAACCCCTGCTCCATACATAGCCACAGAGAGACATTTTGCCTTGTAAATTTGTATGATCTCAGCTGGTGGCCTGCGTCCCAGATTCCTACAAAAAGTGACAAGTGCACTCGTGGTTCTCATGAAGGCTAATTTTTTTGCAGTTACAGTTTTTGCCCAAGTATCATCGTCATTGAATAATATACCCAAATATGAGAAACTTAGAGTCTGAGATACCCTTTTACCCTCCAGGTATATTCCCCTGCCTCTACCTCTAAATTTCTTATGACCAGAACTCATTATAAAAGTTTTAGTAATATTAATATTTAAACCCAGATTCTTCATAAAATCGTTAAAACTAACTAAAACCCTTTGGAGACCATTCTGCGTGCGAGCCATCAATACTGCGTCGTCCGCATATAGTAAGGTAGGTATCGAGCGACCTCCCACCTGAGGAAAATCTAGCCCGCTCTTGAGAAGTTCATTAACTAGTTCATTAATATACAAATTAAAAAGGAAGGGGGCCAGGACACAACCCTGCCTGACCCCCCTCCTAATTGGAAAGGCTTTAGTGCATTCACCTCCCTTACCATGTCGGACCCTAGCTGCCGCATCACTGTACAATTGCTGTAAAAAATTTACTATGTTCTGATCCACACCCAGTGAGACTAAGATCTTCCATAACTTACAGTGTCTCACTGAGTCAAATGCGGCCGTTAAATCCACAAAGGCCATAAACAGACGGCCCTTTTTTGCCCTTATGTACTTTCCTACTAGCATTGATAAGTTCAGGCTTTGCTCAATCGTGCCCAGTCCTTCTCTGAAACCGTATTGTAGGTCCGAGAGGATACCGGCTTCATCTGCCCATGTTTCCAATCGCTCTAATATAATCCGCCCTACCACTTTCACCATTGAATCAAGGAGGGAGATAGGTCTATAACACCCCGGATCAGTTCTCTCCCCCTTCTTGAATATCGGAATTATGGTCGATTCTGCCCAGGAGTTGGGCGGTTTTGACCTAAGGCTAGCGTTAATTACCTGAGTAACTATGGGACCCCACAGATTGACATTATATTTAAACAAATCGATTGGGACCCCGTCGGGTCCTGGGGCCTTACCTCCCTTGCTCCGTGACAGAGCCGTAATCACTTCCTCTAATGTCACCTGCATCGCTTCTAGGTGAATGGCCTCTTGAAAGCCATTATTCCCACACCTTTTAGGGTCATCATCCAAGTTATCATTATATACATTAGAGAAAAAAGTTACCCAGTACTCTTCTGCGATCGCTATCTCTATAGAAGGTCCCTCAGCCGGGGTCAAACAGGGGGATCTAACTATACGCCAAAAAGCCACATTGTTTTTCTGCAGTGCAGCTGTTTGGAGTGCTTCCCATGCCTCTTCCCTTAGGCATCTCTTTCTTGCCTTAACTGCTCTCTTGTAATCAAACCTAACTGCTTTGACTTCAGGGATAGACCTCGGGTTTTTATGCAACGCCGTCTTTAGCTTGGAATGGGCTTGCGAGCAAACTTTGTCAAACCAACCCACAGTATTCTGTTTATTTTTTAATTGAACCCAAAAGAGGTTCTTCACCTCTTTAGATAATTCTAAATAGGATTGTACTATCTGATCGCAGGGAGCATGCTCATTCAGACAGATATCCATAGCGTGTTTACTAGTGGAGATCAGTTGTTTAGTCAACGCCACGGGGTCCACCTTAGACCATCGAATAGAATATCCGTTTATTTGATTTAATACTAGATCTCCTGGCAAAATAATGCCTCTGTTATTCTTATGCTCATCGTGAGTGAACATGGGAGGCGTAAGTGATAAACAAAGGGGAAAATGGTCACTTATTGCTATGTCCCCTACCTTAAAGGTTTTGAGCCTTGATGAATGGGGGTGAGAGACTAGCATGTAATCTATTATAGAACGGTAGCCTCGACCGTTGAAGGTGTATGACAAAGGTAAAAAAGGAGTTAAAAGATCATTTACTATGCTGAGATCAAACATGTGCAGGAATTCGTTGAAGCAGTCTCCTGCCCTTGAGTGACTAAAATGAGTAAAAGATTCATCTCCAATCTGGGCCAGACCACACATCTTAGGATCCCTGTTTGGGCAGGGTGGACAGTTTAAATCTCCCTGAACTATAATCATACTGTCTCTGGTGCCTGTTTCAAGAATGGTACTTAGATTCCCACTCAACTCTTTGATCACACTGCTAAGATTGTCTATCGGGGCATTATTATAGAAATTTGTCACAATCAAGGAGTGGGTTCTTCTGCATACAATTTCAATAATATGGAAATGGCAATCTCCTTGATGGAATATAATTTTGTCCACACTAAGGCGGTTGGAGACATAAGTACACAGCCCTCCTTTAGGTCTCCCCCTACCCTTCATGGCCTGACTATTATACGTTTTAAAGCCATTGATATGTATCGGTTCTAAGCACCACGTTTCCTGGAGGCTTATAATGTCCAGATCTTGTATGAACTCAACCCACTCTTTATTATCGATCTTGGGGCACAGCCCTGCTATATTCCATGCACAAATGTTCCAAGTTATGGCAGAGGGGGAAGTTACACAGCTTTCCTTACCTGGGCGCAATGCATAATTAAGATTATTGATATCCGAACCCCCTATATCAATACTGCGGTCACTCACCACCGCCTGTTCAGCGGTAGGAGTTGCTAGTACCGGTATTTTGGGTGAAGTCCCTGCTTGGCCTAGAGTTAGAGGAAAAGATGCGTCATTCCCCCTGTTTGACTGCCCTGTAGAGATGTTATCACAAGCTGCTATTTGTGCTGATCTCAACGTGGATGTATTACAGAGTCAGTCTATCTCCTCCAGGTTGTTTAACGCCTGAAAATGATTGGAAGTAGGTACCGTGTAAACATACGCCAGGGGACCGGTTGAGAGACCATCCTCTCTGCTGGGCCATGCTAATTTAGGGGGGCGATAAAAGAAACCCAGCGGGACCACACTAATCCCAGTGCTCCTTACTGGCCAATTCCCCACACTTTCCATAATCATTCGTACCAGTTGTCGTGAAGCAAAAGATAACACTATGCAATCACCAGTCAGGGTTTTCGCAGAATTCCCCACCCAAGCGATTCGCTGAGCCATTTTAAATTCGGAGAAAAGTCTGCTATTAATTCCTGTTTTCCCCGACAAAAAGTTTAGGGCTTTATTTCTTAGTGCCTGCCAATGTTCTATTTCTCCAAATGGGAGAGGCGGGACGTTGACCAACACCACAGTTATCGGAGTCGCATCTGGTGGTAAGTGTAGAGTCTTAGGGGGTCGTGTTTGTGTTTGTGTTTGCGATGGTGTTTGCGGATATAAAAAGGTATGATTTTCCTTTTTAGCTCCTTGGTCCCCTCTATCTGTTTGACGACCTTGATGAGCTTGCCCCGAGGACTCTATCTGTGGGTGCGGTAGACCCCCCTTCCTATTCTCTGCCATCCTGTCTTTCCCTGTTCCCTGATAAGATGGGCCGGCAGAGGCGTTTGTTATTGTTGGGGGTGCAGACCTATGTTAGTGTGGTTTCTGCGGTTCGTATCGCTATGCCCGCTCACCCGAGATACGGGCGTCTGATCCTCTACCAGCTGATGTGAATCGATATTTGGGGGGGTATGGGTACTCAATGGCGCTATCTGAGTAAGCAGTCCTTTCTCTATATTAACTAACCGCTTCTCCATGATGTCCAACTTATTTACGACAGGTTTTAGTAGTTCAGTAATGATTTCCTTGACTTTATTCCAGAGTTCTCCGTTGTCATGGTCATGGAGAGTATTCGTTAGAGTACTGGCTTCCTTCAAGTGGGGGATTACTTGCGCAGAGACAGCTATTTGATTTTTCCCTCCTATATTTCCTTGTCTGACTGAGCCCTGACCTTTTCTTTTCTTTGCGGGCGGTTGATGCGGTCTCGTCTGGCTGATTTTTCACTTCTGCCCCCGAGTCCTTGCAGTTATGGGATTTTCCACAATAGGGAGTTGTTGTCCTGGGCTACAGACATGGCCATTCCCCACCAGAGGCACCGGAGCCAAAGATGCCGGTGATGATGTTTCCACCGGCAGTACATCAATGGGGATAGGGTCGTGGAGCGTTGCACGTAACCGAGGCGTTTGAGGAGACCTCGCCAGGGGTTCTAGAGACAATCTCCACTCGGTCAATGCTATTTCGTGCATCAGCATAGATTCTGCTCTCTGCAGGAAAGCATCTAGTGTTCCCACCACACCCTTCCCTGTTAGATGTTTGGCCTTACTCATTGTGCACGTGCTCTCCTGAAGGACGGTGTCAGGCAGCTATTGCCACTTGCAACCCCCAAAACGTTCAAATCATAAGCAGTAATAGGAGGAAAAGTCTCACCGCAGGTTTCAAAGTTAGAGGGCTGGCCCAGCCCAGCCTCGACCGGTCTCGGACGGGCGCAGACGGGCCCGCCCGCGCGCGTCCCGCGCTGCGGGAGGCAAGTCAGGTATTTAAAGCGCCGGCTGGCGCGGGATGTTAACGCGGCTCCTGCCGCGATTCAGCCTGGTCTCTGCAGTCCTCCCCCGCGGCCAGAAGCAACACGGTGATCTACAGCTCCTGCAACAAATAGGCATCTCCTCAAAAACAGTCTGAATGTACACTGTCCTGCAGTCTGCTTGTAAACTCATCAAATGCATGATCATACATGAAACACACTGTTAATCTGTATCTCCCCTATCACATTGCAGAGGGAGAGCCACCACCTCCTGGACAGATAACTGGCCCAACCTTCACTGATGACGAAGATGATTACCCCACCATAAATCAGGACGAACTTCAAAATCTGCTAGACTCCTTCAGCACCTCACCTCCAGGAGCAGGGAAACCCAGCAGCATTGCGGCAACCCCACCCCCTGCACAAACCAACCAGCAGCAAACACCTCCCACCACAGCTGGCTCCCAGGCCCTCGAGGACCCCCATCTGGCCTTCCAACACCGTGGGCTTGAGGTCCAGTGGGAGATGGCTGAACAGGTGCGGGTGGGGTTTGAGAGGCTGGCGGACAAACTTGATGCCATAGGTGCCCGCTCGATGCTCTCCAACGGTCCATGGCTGACATTGCTGGAGTCATGATTCTGAGACAACAACAACTGTCTGGTCAGAGTGGCTCCAGCAATGTCAGCCAGGATTTGGCCAACATCCGTCAGATAATGGAGAGCATGGAGCGGATGCAGGCACAACAAATGGCTGCCAGGGCTGCACACCACCACGATGTAGCTGGAATCTATCATGCCCTGCACCTGCTCATCACTGCATTGCTGCCCCAAGGTCCGGCGCCGATGAATGCTGCTGCTGCTTCTACATCCTCATCTCCGCCCCCTGATGTGTCAGTGCCTCACTGTGCTGCCCCCACTATACCACCACCCACATGTGAGGCACATGACAGATCAGAGGATGAAGAGGAGGATGATAGTGCATTTGTGCTAAGGAGAAAGCGGTAGCATCCATTGATGCCAAAAGGCCTGTTTCTTCTTGGTGCTGGGCTTAGTATCATGCCACGGAACTTCATATTCCACTGTCTTCCACTGTCCCCCGACAATCACCTTGGACCTCCACATGGACTGCCATATTATTTTTTCTTACCAATGATACTGCAATCAGCCTGCGTACTGAACTTTGCCTCTTCCCTTGGACCTGTTACCACCAAAGGACTCTGCCTGGCCCTCTAACGGGCATCTATGCAATGTGTGCTCGTATGGCCAAGCACTGGTCCAGTCTCCATCCTCTTAATGTAAATAAAAATCTTTACCTCACACAGATGTGTGTTGTCCATGACCAATCAAGTATAGAAGTCTGCACAAAGTGTATGGACACTGAATCCACCAGAAGGTACACCAAGGGAAATACAAGCAATGTACATGTTTTACCTGACACAGATAGGCAGTGAGATGACCGGGTTTGTGTGAACTAGCTGTGCCCTCATTGCTCCAAAACAACAATCTAGCAATATCCCAACCTAGCCCCACTTCCAGTAAGGAAATAGGCATGTGTGATAAAATGTCCAAGTCTGTTGCAGGCCACAAGTAGTGCCACCTTAACAATTTCAAACAATCATCTCTTGGCATATCTACTCCCACTCTATGGGGTGGACAAAGCCTGGTGTGATAGTGCGCATTGCATGTCACATCCCAAGATGGTGCACACCATAATCACATTGATGAAGACACGTAAGGGCACATGTCTACCATACACATATGGAACCACAATGTCTGCCTCAGTGAAGTAGAGTTGCCAATAGGGACTCACCCCAAAGTGCAAGGCGTCAGTCAGCCCCTTCCTGTGGACAAACAATGCATACCAAATTTTGACCCCTCTCATGCTGTGACCACTGTGAGCGTATCGGGCAATGTGTCTAGGGATGTATGGTGCACTGCACTTAGCAAATAGTCCAATGCAAGGCCAACATTTCAAGGGTGGCATCACTATGAGGCAATGCCAGAAGTAACAGCTGGGACAAGTGGCTATGACACTGTCACTACAGGGAGCAATGCAACATTTCCCCCCTTGTGTGCAGCAGAACAGTGTGCACACACCAAAAGGTTAGCTGGGACAAAATCATAACTTGAGAAATTAAGGGAGTCACGAAAGGCATTTAGGAGAAGTGAAGTCAGTATACCTAACTGTACTACTCCTAAATGACATTTGTGAATACCGTAAAATGTAAAGTCATTACTTACTCTCAGATGACTTTTGTGAATCTGGAACACTGTTGTGCCATGTGCCATTCACAATTGACACACAAATTTAATAAATCATGCATGGCCCGGAGATTGAGCGTCCATGCACAGGAACATATAATTCTAAGGAAGCTGACACACTGGCACTACGCAGCAAGTGTGCCAAGGTCTGTGCAATGTAGATGGACTCTGCACCAGGAGCATCTGATATGCAGGTGTGTGACGGAATCTGTGGTACCCGGCGCATCCATCCATCCCCATGATGGATAACAGTAGCTAATTCGATTTCCTCTCAATGCCATGTCCCAAGGTTGTGTTGGAAATGGGCAACAATGTGCTATCCAACTCCGTGAGTCACACTTAAGATGTAGAACATCACAAACGACTGTCCCTAGACTAGGCCGTAAATCCTACTTGCCACCCTGTCATCCATGCACGTTCACTGTGCTCAGATCTAAGGTATCCTGACACAATACATCCTGCTAAGTAACATGTCATGGCCAGACTTACACATTCCATGGATTGTCCAGTGATGGTATGATTTGCATACAAGGGAATAAGCCACACTCCCCAACATCATCCCTGACATAAGTGCAAGCAGAAATCCAAAATATTAAACATTTATTAGAACAGCAAAAAGAATGAACTACCCTAAACTAACACTTATGACTAGAACTACTACTGAAATCTAAAATAACTTGAAATTTCTTACTTACCTAAACTATCTACCCTAACTAATCCTAACCACGCAACAACATATCTTAGACATCAACCCCCCTCCCACCCTTAAGGTACACCACAAGACAGGACAAAGACATCTAAGCTATACATAAACTAACTACACATGTAACATACCCAAAGATATATATTTTTTGTATATATTTTTTAAATTTTTATTACAAAAAATACATCAACCCCCCACCCAAAGGAAAAGGAAACTTAGCCCCAAATACTGCATAATAATACATATCTAAAAACTACCTTAAAATCTAACATTAACTATAACCTACGCTAAAACTACACTACCTAACAATTAAAAGAACTAACCTAACCTATCACAAGTTAAAACATTGGGGGAAGGGAGAAGAGGGGGATGGGGTCCAACATGTCCAGGCATCATGGCAGTTAAAGGTGTTTTTTCATGTCTGTTAAATGTCTGTTCAGATCCGCCATTTCCCACCTGATCTCTGCCAGAAATACATTGTTGTCATGCAGGATCCTCCTGTCCCTCACTGTGAATGGCACCACCTGATCGGCAGGTGCAGGTGTGACTGTCCCTTGGGGGGGGTGTGGCCGTAGGGGGATGGGACACCTGTCCAGGCTGGGACCCACCACTGACGCCAGAGGGGCCTGGGATGGCCTGTGTGCCAGTTGTTGCAAGCTCGGGCACCGCCTTCTATGTACCTTTTTTCCGTTCCTCCTGGTACCTCTTCTCCATGTTGCGGTACACTTTTGCCACCTCTTGACATGCTTGAAGCGGTCCTTCCTCACCTGGAACGCATGTTATTCGTCTGGCGTCATGTTGTCTGTAAAATATCAACAATGGGAATATTGAGTCCTCTAGAATATGTCAATGTTCTCCATTCAAATCTGTAATACAAGAACACTTAAACATGGGAGCCTACACTCCAGCGTAACTATGTGAAGTCAGAGAGTGACCTGGACAACGAAATGTAGAATCCTGGATCAGTGACTACATGCTGGGGAGACTGACATGACAGTGCATGGCATGGGACATGTACTGTCACAACAAAATGAGACTGACAGTGTCGAACAATGGTGCCATGACATACCCGGACTGAGGGTGACATGTACAAGCAATCGGAGGAGTTAGCCATTAGCCCTCCGTGTGTAGCACCACCCTCATCCACTCCTGTGACACAGTCCTACATGATATGTACAATGCCCATATGCAGCCATGTGTGTCCCCCACCAACTGTGTGCAGTTCATCAAGTCAGCGGCAACACAGGCACTCTTGCACAAGAGTGCAAGGGTGTCTGTGTGCAGGGCGGCTTGTTAATGTCTTGGAAGCTTACCCTACCTGCACAGGAGCAATCCTGGGACAGCCCCACTCACACTTTCAACTATGCTGCATCATGCAGCACACATGGAAACCCGTTGTGTGGCTCAACGCTGACTTATACATGAGGCGCTGTCCCGCTCTTCACCACTACTACACAATATGTGAGGTGTTGCCGCTGAGAGGGGGAAACATCGTTTCCTCTAAATTGTCACTCATGCATGTCTTGTATCCGCTAATCTCACTCCGTAGTAAATCAAAATACGCAGGCCTTTACAGCGCAAACTGTCACAATGCATTCCCCATTGTAACGGCACCCTGGAGTCATGAAGCTTATAGTGTTGTCATGGGTAATGCTTTCTCACAGTCAGCGTTGTAGTAATGTCACCAATTGGGACAGAGGAGTTCCTACACCTGGTCTAGAGTCAATCAGGGAATGGCCCCAAGGAGACAGCTTGTCAACACCATTGCAGTGGCCAAACATGCCAATGAGATTCATAGGGCCATCTTTGCTGTGTGTTTGGGGAACGTGCCATTGATATGCTTGGCTCAAAGATACGCACTGCCACTTCTTTGAAGATGGTATGCAGCATACCTACAAATTCACAGTGCCGAACTGTGTCTGAGCACTTACGGACTGAAAAGCACTGCCACCTTGTGCATCATCGGGCACACTTGCACAGTCAACTCAGTCAAGGATGTACATGCATTCCATGTCATCTGATAGTCATCAGCAACCCTACTTACATGTTTCCTCTCTTATCAGTGCGCTCTGCAATCCACAGGCATGTGCTGTGGTGACAGAACCCATAGATTTAGGGGCATATTGACAGGGAAGTTGGGGAGACAGGCGTTAGCCTTCTTGGCTTAACGCCTCTCTCCGCCACTTAGGAAACGCAAGGCTGCACCATGTTATCAAGGATATGGTGCAGACTTGCGTTTCCCCCTGTGATGGCGCTAAGTCACACAACTTAGCGCCAACGCAGGCATCCTTGCACCAGAGTGCAAGGGTGTGTGTGTGCAGGGGAGGTTTGTTTCTGTACAGGAAGGTGCCCCTTCCTGCACATAATCAATCCTAGAATACCATGTTGTAACTTTCATGTGTGCTGCACAAGGCAGCACACATGGAAAAAGCAAAAATAATGAGAAAAAAGCATTCATCCTCGTTTTGCAAAATTACAACCAGGATTTCACTGGTGTTAACTTGTGCGCTGCCACCTAACAACGCCGCCCTTGTACATAGGGGGCAGCGTCACATACAATGGGTGTTGCTGTGGAACGCACACCGCAACACCCACTGCACGCCCCTTTCACGCTAAACACAGCGTGAAAGGGTAACCACTAAGAAGGAGGGGGACCCCTAAAAACAGATTTAGGACAGGTCAAAACGGGGTAAATAATACAACTATAATCCACACAAGGTAGACCTGTCCATATTGATAATAAGCAGCGCTATTCAATAGTCGCTATAATGTCAGTAGGCCTTGCAAAGTTATATGTCCCACACATTCGCATTAATTGTACAATAATCATACAAAAAAACAAATAAATGTTTTGATACTTTTTTTATTCATTTAATGATAAGTTTATATCAAAAGGGATTCATCCTAATATAAAACAACAAGACATAATTTAAATACATATCAAATACATATATACATCAAGTCCCACATTCATATACTCATTCATACCGCACATCGTACAATACCATACAGACCCATGCAGTCAATCCACACATATGTCATCATACCAATTCACACATCAAAAGAATATAATTTACTATGTAGATATACAAAAATAAATGGTATACACGCAAGTGCCTCCTACAAGGGATTGATTAGATACAGGTTGGTATGGGGCACAGGACCATTCAGCGCCAACGCACATTTCGGTGTCTGACCCCAATTTGGGTCACACCTTCATCAGGGCAGCCAGTATATACGTGGGACTTTGGGATATACCTATAAGAAAACAAAAAGTAATATAAATTCAACTATTCATCCTATATATGTGTTGGGACAAAAACCAAGCAAGCCAAATAAGTAGATAAATTGATTCAAGGTGATGTCCATTCAATAAAACCGAAAAAGGTGTGCAACAAGAGGAAATAGGGGGAATAAGAAATGGATCAAAAAAAGACGTTGTGTAAGAACGGACAGCAAGTGCAGTCCCCATGGAATATGCCCAGTGAGTATAGTCAAAGTCCGACTTTAGAACGAAAAAAACAGGAAATAGTTCTCATACCAATATATTAAAAACTTCAAACAAAGGAGCCGGGACACGGATGGATTAGCGTGAAAGGGTGCCTTATTAACAAGGAAGCGTTAATACATGTGAAGTGGATTAACGCAGCTTCGGTCATGATGCGAGGCCCCTATCGCCAACACAACTTCACTGAAAGTGACTTTGTGTTGGCGATAGAGGCTTGTAAATATGCACCTTAATTTCAATGTGTATCACTGACTGGGGATCGGCAAAGTTACAACTGTGAGACAAATGCATTGCTCCACCTTCACTTACAGATTTGTACACACTTCTGTCTTCCACAATTCATCATCACACTGTAGGCAAGGGACAGGTGATACACACCCATACTGCATACTACAACATTGATCATTTGACCCAGACATATATGACACCGCACTATGCCAATATATGATGTCCAAACTCACCAGTGGCGTGTGGGTCCTCGAAGCTGTCGATGTCCCCCTGTGTGATTGGTTGCCGACCATCTGTGAGACAACAAAATAAATATGTGTTGGTATCAGACGTTAAATCATATGTGTCATATTCCTCATACAAATCATCACCATTACTGAAAATGCTACGTAACTGCAGTGTCGCGTTTCATGTTGGCTACATGATTGGGTCCACTTTGACTGCCATTCACACCAGACCTGTGAATGCTGAGTCGGGACAAACAAGACAATAATGCTAGCTAACATGCACATAATAGTAGTGTGACACATCCACAAGGCCCCATTACTACATTCAACATGATGTCATACATGCTCTGTGTATGATTGCGTCGCTGCAGATTGCACAAGGCAGTTTCACAAATGTTGTTGGTGTATGACAATCTGGAGATGTCTGATTTCCTTTGACCGTTCGTTCCCATCAAATACATTCTCACACAGTAACTATGTACAAGGCCAGCGTAGCTAACATACCACAATTCATGAGGACAGCATTTTTACCCTACCTATTGGCCAGCACACAGCTCCCATAAACAATGCCTTGGATTGTTCATGTACAGTCACCCTTCCCGTACACGAACAATCTTTATCCTGCACGCAGTTTTTGCACAAGTGTGCCAGCTTTGGCACTACAGTCCTAAGTGTTGCTCCAGCGCAGTGGGTAACACAGACTAGCAGCCTATGCTTGTCAATATGATGTAGCGTTGTGTCTCGGATGTGCCAACATTAGGCGTGAACGCATTACGTCTCCCACCTCACTCAGCAACCTTTTTTCACTTTCACACCAATGTCACACACGGCCTAATTTTTTTTAGTTACAGTATTCACGATTAAATGTGGAGTTTGTACTTACCACCCTGTAGGCCAGTCATGACTCCCATGTAGTCCAGGAGGTCAGCTTTGCGGGCCAGCAGATCCTGCCAGCGGTGCTTCCACTGGCGCACGGTACGGTCCACTCCAAAGAACCGGAGCATCTGCACCCGCACACGCTCCCACCTCATCTTCCGCACACTTACATTGTAACCTTGAAGGATACGGCCTCCCCTCTCCAACATCAAGGGCAGGTAGTATTTGACAACCCACAGGAAGCACCCCAATGCCCCCTCGGACATCCTGCCCTCCCTGCCCACAGCCGGCATCTCCCTGCACACTTGTGACCCCACAGCAAAAAAAATGAACCCTCAATGATATCCCCAACAACAACAAAGAAAGTTAAGTACCCCAAGACAAACACCCGACAAGATTGAGGACAGGAGACAAGACAGCACGTAAAAACCAGTACAAAACACTTCACAGACACTATCAACAGGACACAGCAACACTCTCCAAATCTCAAAACTGCAGAACACATCACCAAACACCTCCAACACTCTCCACAATCACCAGCAATGTGCTCAAAAGAGAAAGTGAAAGTGCAAAACACTACTCCAGTAGACAGTAAGCATGCAGACATCATTTCCTGTGTGTGTGCGGCCCGTTTTTGACGAAGCAGTGAAAATCTGCACGCAAATAGGCTCATGAGTAATATTTTGTATTGTACAATGTGTTGAGCGATGTATTTTTCGATCGAGCGTATGAAAAAAGCATCGCGTTATCGATTTAGCGGTCAGATCTTCACGCTAAGAGCAAGTTCATACACAGATGTACAGTCTTAGAGCAAAAATCGTTTCGGAGCCCAATAACAACATGAAAAGCTTGTTTAGCACACAAATGACACCCTAAATATGATATTTCACCACAGATGACACCCTAAATTGCATCTTTTACCCCAGGTGACACCATAAATTGATTATTTCACAACAATTCAATCAATCAGTCAGGGGAATTGTAAGTGTGCTACTCACCCGTGGGGGTCACGAGGCGCTGGGGGGGGGGGCTGCGCAGATCTGTTAGCCAAAGAGCAAGGTCTTGGGGGGCTTCATGAAGGTGTTCAGGGAGGGGCGTGTCTGATGTCTGCCGGTAGCCCGTTCCAGGTCTTGGCTGCAATGTGAGAGAAGGATCTTCCACCTGCTGTGGCTCTGTGCATGCGAGGTATTTCGGCCAGTGAGTTTTTTAAAATTTGAGTTTTCTTTTGGGTACGTGGAAGTTGATTCTGTCATTGAGGTATTTGTGTCCGTTGTTGTGCAGGCATTTGTAGGCGTGAGTGAGGATGTTGAAGCTGACTATTTTCTCCACTGTGAGCCAGTGGAGTCTTCATAGGTGTTGGCTGATGTGTTTGCGCCAGGGGATGACGAGGACGAGTCTGGCGGCGGTGTTCGGTAGCGTCTGGAGTTTGCAGAGTATGGACTTGTTGATGCCGGCATAGAGTGCATTTCCATAGTACAGTCTGCTGGTGGTGAGTGCGTGGGTGACTGTCTTCCTTGACTCAGGGAGGATCCATTTGAAGGACTTGCAGAGGATGCGGAGTGTGTTGAAGCAGCTGTAGGTGATGGCGTTGACCTGTTGGTTCATGCTGAGTGATGAGTCGAGTATGATGCAGAGGTTTTCGGCGTGGTCTGCGGGGGGAGGTGGTTTACTGCGGGCCGTCAGCCACCAGGTGTTGTCCCATGCTGAAGGGGTGGTTCCAAGGACGAGGTCTTCTGTCTTCTCGGCGTTGGACTTCAGACAGCTGTTAGTCATCCAGACTGCGCCGTGTTGCATTCCTTTCTGGAAGTTGATTTTGGCAGTGGTGGGGTCTTTGGTGAGGTAGAGGATGAGCTGGGTGTCGTGAGCGTAGGATAGGATGTTGAGTCTGTGTTGTTGGACGATGGCTGCAAGGGTGGCCATGTAGATGTTGAAGAGGGTCGGGCTCAGTGATGACCCCTGTGGGACTCAGCAGGTGATTGTCGTGGGATCGGAGATGAAGGGTGGCAGTCTGATCCTTTGCCTTCTTACGGTGAGGAATGATCGGATCCAGTCCAGGGCTGTACCTTGAATGCCTGCATTGTGTAGTCTTGTGACTATTGTGCGGTGGGAGACGTTGTTGAAGGCTGCTGAAAGGTCGAGTAGGATGAGGTCTGCGTAGTGGCCTTAGTACAGGAGGGTGTGGATGTCGTATGTTGCGGCAAGTAGTGCGGTCTCAGTGCTGTGGTTGCTTCGGAATCCGGATTGTGACGGGTCAAGGATGGCGTTCTCTTCGATGAATCGTGTCAGTTCCCTGTTGACTGTTTTCTCTGCGACTTTGGCTGCGAAGGTGAGGAGCGAGATGGGCCGGTAGTTATTGAGGTCGGTGGGGTCAGCTGTGTGCTTCTTGAGTAGGGGCCTGACTTCTGCGCGCTTCCAGTCGTCTGTGTAGGTGCCTGTTTTGAAGGTGGTGTTGATGTTGCGTTGTAGTTCATGTGCGATGGCAGACGCGGCTCTGTGGTAGATGTGAGGGGGCAGGGGTCTGTGTGGGCCCCTGAGAGGAGGCCTTTCATGCTGGAGGTGGTGTCTTCATCCGTGCCTGGTGTCCAGTTGGAGATGGTGGGCTGGTTGTTGTCTCAGGGGGCGGGTGGTCCGGCTGTTGCATCCGGTGTGTGGTCCACAAACTTGTCATAGAGGTTTATGATCTTGAGGTGGAAGTAGGTTCCCAGCTTATTACAGATGACACCCTAAAAAGCATCTTATACCCCATTTCACGCCCATTTTTCATCTTTTACCCCATTTCACACCCACTCTTCATCTTTTACCCCATTTCACACTCATTTTTCATCTTTTACCCCATTTCACGTCCATTTTTCATCTTTTACCCCATTTCACACCCACTTTTTATCTTTTACCCCATTTCACGCCCACAATTCATCTTTTACCCCATTTCACGCCCATTTTTCATCTTTTACCCCATTTCACACCCATTTTTCATCTTTTACCCCATTTCACGCCCATTTTTCATCTTTTATCCCATTTCACGCCCACTTTTCATCTTTTACCCCATTTCACGCCCATTTTTAATCTTTTACCCCATTTTACGCCCATTTTTCATCTTTTACCCCATTTCACACCCAATTTTCATCTTTTACCCCATTTCATGCCCACTTTTCATCTTTTACCCCATTTCACGCCCATTTTTCATCTTTTACCCCATTTCACGCCCACTTTTCATCTTTTACCCCATTTCACGCCCATTTTTCATCTTTTACCCCATTTCAGTCCCATTTTTCATCTTTTACCCCATTTCACACCCAATTTTCATCTTTTTCCCCATTTCACGCCCATTTTTCATCTTTTACCCCATTTCACACCCACTTTTCATCTTTTTCCCCATTTCACGCCCATTTGTCATCTTTTACCCCATTTCACACCTAATTTTCATCTTTTACCTCATTTCACATCAAATTTTCAACTTTTACTCCATTTCACACCCATTTTTCAACTTTTACCCAATTTCACACCCTAAATTTCAAAATTTGACACAACGGACACACTCAAATAAATTGTTTACCACAAACGACACCCTACAATTCAGAATTTAGCACAGAGGACAACCAATAATTCATGAGTTACACAGAAGGACACGCAAAATATTAGATTTTGGTACCACAATTTACACCATGAAAACTCTACTTTTGCACAATTGACACACTAAAAAGCATCTCTGTACTGAGGAGACATTCCCACCATGAATTGACTATTGTGATGTTATTTGCACTAATTGTGTAACGTACACTTTTCTGAGTGATGTACTTATGCAGGAGAGTAACATGCAGACAGGGTATGTGTGTTGTGTTTTTTATTGGCACAAACCGTGATTGGGGTCATTTGGCACTGATATACATTTGATGTGGACTGTCACAATGTGACGTGCTCAGTTGAAGAAATTGTTTATTATTCGGTTCCTTCGGGCAGTTCCGGCTGCATTAACTGTGGGGTGTGCGCCACCTGCCTCATGTTCATCATCATCCTGGTCATCGTCCGGTGCAGCAGGCACTTGGATCCATGGAGCATTGGTGCGCACACATATATTGTGCAATATACAACATGCTATGATGATTTTGTTCACCATTTTGGGGCTGTACAGCAGTCTGCCCCATGTGATGTCCAGGCAACGGAAACGTGACTTTAGCACGCCAAATGTGCACTCCACAATGGACCGGGTGGGTCTGTGGGCCGCATTATACTGCCTCTGGGCCTGGGTGGTGGGGTTTCGGAGGGGTGTCATCATCCACGGGCAGAGTGCATATCCTTGGTCACCTGTAACATGTGATGGAGAGCTGTGTCCATTATTGGTCATGCATGCTGTGTTGGTAGTGTTGATAATTTTGTGGTGTGTGATTTGCGCTATTTTGGATTTCATGTTAGCCATGTGTCGCTTCTGACTAGTTACCAGCATCAATGCTAATTACGTTACCTCACAGTTGATCCTCCCTCCCCCAAGCCGATTTGATTGTGTGCGCTGCGCGGTTGCATCACTGGCACTCCTACTGTGCAAAATGTCAAGGCCATCTGCGCATATCCGCAGGCCTGACACAAACACCAGCAGGCACCCTGGCGCTCCTATCATCTAATGATAGCACTCATCCGCCCTCCTTGCAGTCAACGCCATGGAACGTTTAAATGCCAATGGGCCAGATCAGACACGGCTCACGTTCAGTTCTGCTGCTGCCGCTGCCGCCAGACCTGCCCCACAGCACAACACATGCAGTTTCATATCCAGACCTGCCACAACGCAACACTCAGCAGCCCCCTCGCCTGCAGGGCCCACTGAGGGCAGGAACGCTTCACCCACACCATCAACATCATCAGACGCCACGCCGTCCACTCCCTGGACTACGTACTCATTCCTGTGCTGAGCCTCCAACTCACATTCCACGACTACTCAAAATCCATTACTCTCTGGGAAATGTTTGCTGACATCAGACTGTCCCAATTCTTGACCACACTGAGCCACAAGGCAGGGCACACCTTTGACACCTTCTTCGCATGTGTAAACTTCGTCCACTTCATCAAACCCACTAAATGCACATGTAGTGACCACAAACGCATACACTTCCTCGTCGGTCAACCCCAAGCCACCCTAAGCCACATCCGGAACAACACAAAGTTAGTTGAGCTCAGTCACCGAGGAGATGCTACCCACCACCATCAACAGCAACACCCACAACACTGCAGTCGACACCAATAGCACTAGACCGCGATTTACAGACATGTATCTCCAACTGCGCATACACACTTGCCCCACTATGCAACTCCAACATACAGCGTGCAATAAATGCCACCTCGGTCACCAACAACCTCAAAGTTGGCAGATGCATCTGCTGACACATGGAGAAGAACTGGTGCAAGATTGAGGATACCATTAGACAATACCACCTACAAGGACACCAGGCTCATGATCTCCATGAACAATATGCCCGCTCACCAAACTGGGCTTCCAGGAAGGATTGCTGTAGGTTGCAACATGGATGATCAACAGCTGGGGGGTGCTATACGCAGAGAAGACATGAGTCCTCATCCTCGTAACCAACCCATCAGCATGTGACATCACATGGTGGTCCAACCGCTTCGTCAGCACCCCCCCAACTCTAGGTACCTAGGCACCGTATTTGACTACTCCCTCTCCATGAACCAACAGGTCTACGCAGTTGCCTGCAGCTGCTTCAACTGCCTCTGCATCTTCCATGCAACCTTTCAATGGATCCCCCCATTGTCAGGGAAGACAGTCACCCACACAGTCATTGCCACCAGGCTGGACTACGGAAACACACTATATGCCCACGTACTTGGTTCCCACCTCTCCCCACATTTGCAAATGAGTGGCGGAGGGGCTAGGCCTTTGGAGATGGTTTGTCTACATAGCTAGCCACAGTTCCCACAGTTACTTGTGTTGTTGTGTCTGGTAAGTGGGCATGTTGATTGACATGTTGTATGTGAGATTGTAACATGTACATTCTCACAATTGTGAGTTGCATGGATGTGGAGTTGAGGCGTGTGGTGTGTTCAGTTAGTACTTACCAACAAGAACTGCATTTCCGTATGTGCCATCCTGGAAGCGCTGGTTTAGGATGGACTGTCGGAAGATGTAGGAATCATGCACACTCCCTGGAAACTTGGCTATGACATTGGTGAACAGTCCCCGGTGGTCCACTATTGCCTGCACATTCATAGAATGGGTGTGCTTTCTGTTGCGGTATATGTGTACGCTGTCCGCAGGGGGCACAAATAGGGCATGTTTCCAGTCAATTGCCCCCAACACCTGCGGGAATCCGGCTATGGCGTGAAAGCGTTGCTTGGTCTCAATCTGTTCCTGCACAGTGTTGGGGAAGTGAAGGTGCTGGGGTATCAGGCTGAGTATGCCATCCAAGACAGTCGGGAGGAAGATTGAAAAGGCTGCCTGTGAAACTCCGCCAACTCTGACCGTTGTTGGTTGAAAGGTCCCAGAGGCCAACATGTGCAGCACAGCCAGCAGCTTTGTCTGCGGAGGGATGTTGGTTCTCCGCTGTGTTGGTGCCGTCAGCCTGTGGGCTATCAGGTTCAGGATATGTTGGATGGATGTCCTTTTGAGCCTGTAGTGGGCAATGACATCCTCTGGCGTTAGGTCTGCGAGGCTGAGACGTCTGCGCAGGGCCTGCAGTCTTCTTTGGCGCTGCCTCGGTGGTGGTCCTGGGGAGGTGGCAGTGGCGGTTGTTGCCTTCGTGGTGCTCCAAGCTGAATGATTAGTACCTCCATGGTGTCAGTGGGTCTTCAGATAGGGCTCTGCACTAGTCTCCCATATATACCTCCCTTTATCGCCATTATTTTTTAGACCAGCTTTTTTATGGTCTTAAGTTCCTGCAGCTAAGGGGCCTTAGCGAGACTTTTTTATCGCTTCGCAGGTCCGGGCCATCATTTGGATAGTGCGATGTGGTGTTAGCGAAATTTTTCAAGAAATTTTGAGAAGAAACGCCTACTTTGAATGTCACTAGCGATAACTATCTCTGGCATACATGGCGATGAAAAAAGCGGCGGCTATCGCCGGAAAGCTGTCGCTAACGCCTGTTAGCGACAGCTTGGTAATAGGGCGATAAAAAAAAAAACGCGTTAGCAGCACGAAAGTGCTGCTAACGTGGCGATAAATGGCTTGCTAATATGCTCCTCAGATTTTGGACTTAATGACAGATTTTGATGCCCCAGATCCCTGCAAATCATAGGAGTCAACAAGCATGCCTGATATTGCCAGAACATTTTTTACATCATTGTTTAATATCAGCAAAGCAAAACTGTTACAAACTAAAGTTCTTCAGTTTGGAACAGTAGCCAACAATATCGATGATGGCTTTGAAGATATAAGCGAAGAAGTTGAAGATAATCCCATGAACCAGCAGGTTGATGCTGTGCAAATGTAATGTCTTTTCCAAATCATGTTTTATGAATTAAATCAAGGCAAAAAAAACAAACTCTGCTACTCATGATGACTGCCCACGCAATCTAAGACAAGTGCAAAATGAGACAGCTAATCACTTCAATAAATAGGATTGGTGTATCAACAAGTTATAATGACATAATACGGAGCAGGAACTTGTTAGCAGCTCGTGCTGTAAAATCTTGTGAATCCGACAGCATACCACTTCCAAGTCACTTTACCAGGAAAGAATTTACAATTGCTGCTCTTGATAATTTTGATTTTGAACATCCAGCAGACATGATACTTCTATGGCGCTTTTTCAAGACTACCAATGAAGTAGATGATGGAAAACAAGCTGTGTCAGCTGTAGGCATAAACAATTGCAAACTTTAATCCAAATGCCTTGCCAATGTGTGCAACATCACTACAAGCCATCAACACATCCCAGTCTACCAGAAAGTTTCAAAGTGGCTGAGGACTTGGATCTTCTTCTACCTGATGCTGCGGTCGGCAAAGCTGATTTAACTGAATTTATCATATTGCATATTCGGTGTGGACTGAAGGATGAAGAAAAGTCAGTTTCTCTATGGGCTTCATGCTCTGATCTCCCAGAATACCGTCCCACTGAAGATGGTTGGGTTTTTACCAATTTTACCATCTCCAGGCACCAAATATGCACCAGTGTACACAGATCTAAAAAATTTCCAAAATGTACGTGCTCAGCTTGAAGACCGACCTATCCTGCGAATTTTCTGCGATGAAGGTGTTTTCCATATTGTAGTTGAAATTTTTATGAGCAATCCAGTAAAATTTGATGATCTTTAACCAATGATAGGTGTTTTCCACATGACAAAAGTAGTGTTGCGGTTTGCAGGAAGTTATCTCAGTTGATGTGGCATAGATGATGGACTTATTGAGGCTGAAATCTTTGGAAGCAAAACTGTCCAGTCGGTATTGAGTGGAACTCATTAAGTTAGTTCGCTATAAGGTGTGCTCATCATATCTGAGGCTATAGAAACATTGCGTTGGAATGCTTACTGGAACAAGAATGACAAATTAGGTTTTGCATATCTTATCTCAGAAGTGAACAAGCCACAGGGTGCACTTCACTCAAAAGACATAATGAAAAGCCAGGCATTGTTCAATACACTCACTACAAAATCAGAAAACCTGAAATCCAAGTTTGTAGAGTTTGTGAAAGAATGTGAAGAAAAATCAGAACTTTGCAAGTACTGGGGAAATCTTTTACACATCATAGCTCTGGTAAAATCCTTGGTACATGCTGATCCGAAAGGTGATGGGTAGCTGCACGTGAAAACTGAGGAGTCACTGATTACTGTGTTTCGCGAATTTGATTGCATAAACTATCTGAGATATGGGCCCTGGAATTTGGAAAGAGTGAAGAAGCTAGAGGGGGAAAAACCATACCGCTACAAAAAATTAATCCAAAGACATTTTGGAGCATATTTAGAGTAGAATGAAGGAGCGTAAGATTAAGCAAACATTGCTAACGCCACGCTTCTCCATTCTGAAAATGCAGGGATGTGCTGTATTCACAAGAATGCGGCACATCCATTGTTTCCCCTAGCACTGGCACTGAGTTCATCTGCCTAGCGCCAACGCAGGCACCCTTGCACTATGGTGCAAGGGTGCCTGCGTTGGGGGGAAGATTGTTTATGTGCAGGAAGGTCCCCCTTCCTACACATAAACAATCTATAAATGCAGTTTTGTAACTTTTATGTGTACTGTTTAATGCAGCAGACATAGAAGTTGCAAAACAGATTTTTCTTTTTTTTAAATGATTGTTTATGTGCAGGAAGGGGGACCTTCCTCAACATAAACAATCATAGGCAATTTGCTGTTTCTATGTGTGCTGCACAAGGCAGCACATATGGAAACAGCAAAAACAAGGAGAAATAAAGTATTTCTCCTCGTTTTGCCTGTTTAAGACCAGGTTTTCCCTAGTCTTAATTTTGGTGCTGCCTCTTATTCATGCTGCCCTTATAAATAGGGGGCAGCGTCAAAATCAATGGGTGTTGCGGTAGAACGCCCACCACACCTACAGCGTGAAGGGGTGCCTTATTTACAAGGCAGCGTTAAGCCACGTTAAGTGACTTAACGCTGCCTTGTAAATAAGGCGAGGCCCCTATTGCCATCACAACATCACTGTAAGTGACGTTGTGGTGGTTATAGGGGTATGTAAATATGCCCCTTTGTGGGGACAGACAGAGAGGGAAGGTTCAATGCTGTGGCTCTACATAAGAAACTGGAACAGACGATCCAGAGATCACAGAAATGGTCCAAGGGAATTGTTGGTCAGACACATAAAAGTGAATATGTTGCTTAATGGCAGCTCGCTTACCATGAAGCCCTTTCTATTTGTAAAGTTTTCAGAGAGATGACAAATTCTAAATTAATGGACTATCGTGAAACTGTTCCTCACCATGAACTTGTGGGAGAGGGGAACTTTTTAATAAACATGTTGACAGCCTTCTTCATTTAATGCAGCAGCAAGGAAACCAGTTTGAAATGTGAAAAATATGGATAACGATATAAAGACACGTCTACTGGATGTCCTTGAACATGGATCGTAACTATACGCAGAACTGAAGCAGGAGAGATTTGTGTTGAAAGAGAAAAAGCTGTTTGACATAATCACTAAATCTAAACTTCCACGATTTAATTGCCATAGTAAGAGTTTCACCCAACCAACCACTACAAAATAGGTCACAAAAAAACAACTTTCGCAAGCACATAGAGAGATGGATGTAGCAAAATAAAGGGGTGAATTTATAAAGGACATTCCGTCTCATTATCTTCTTCCAACAAACACATTACTTGATGGAGATGCTGCAACCAAACCAGTGAAGCAGAAAGTCGTACAAGAGCTTGAAAAAAATGTTTCACCTGAAGAACTTCAATTCGAAAAGGTGTCCTCATTGAAAACTGCAGTTGTTGTGGGCTATATGTCAGAATTGCGAATGGTCAAGATTTCATCCATGCAAAATATCGGAGCGGTCATTCAGACTGTTCTACAGATATCAAAGTCAGTGTGCACCTTGCAAGAACTGCACATTGTCTTTGACAGTTATCTTAAACTATTTCTCAAAGAATGTGAGAGAATCAGATGAATGTCTACGAGTGAAACAACTGACCTTGCCTGCATCAAAAATTTGACCCCTTTATATACCTGTGGACGCTGATAAAGTCTGGTCATCAACATCGAACAAGACGGAACTTGGAGATGTCAACTTGTCAAAACATTGCTGATGCTTCAGTGAACACTGAATTTCCAATTATTGCAAGTGGAATGATTGTCAATGAGGAGATGGTGCCTGCAGTGTTGTGTGTTTCCTGCATGCCCCATTGTCATTTCCCTCTATTAGCCTGGTTGTACACGTTGTGGGCCGCATTTCTTTTGCACACGCTGTTACATAAGCATGCTCACTTTTGTGCCACGTTGTGTTTTCACTAAGCCTGGGCCGAGTTCACGTAGTTCCGCTATGCTGAACTCTGCGAAGTGCAAAAAAACCTCAGCTGCGCTACCCAGAGCTCCGCAAGCGGCGGAATGCATTAGATACATGCCGTTTGCGGTGATTTTCAGCGCCTGGTGTTTGTCCGCACTGTGCAATCTTCATGAACATCACCATGCACAGCGCTAGCGGGCACTGCTTCCTTTCTGCCGCTCGAGTAGATTTTTTACTCGAGTGCAGATTTCTCAATGCGAACGGACGGTTTCTCAACACGAACGGCCGCGAGGATACGTGACCACTCGCAATGACAAATCCGACCGCCCCAGACAAATCTTGCCGGGAGGTTGATTTTCCGTGCTTGCGCTCGCCAACTTGACGTTGACGATATCAAATGAGGAAAAATCTTGCCGGGAGGTGGATTTTCCTCGCTCGTGCCTGCCAACTTGATGTTGACGAGCGCGAGCGAGGAAAAAAACTCGGCTCCGCTAGGCGGAGCGGAGTTTTCCGGAACTCCGCGAGCTCCGCATAACACGGAGTGTGGAAAACTCCGCAAGCAGAGCGGAGCGGAGTTCACCACCCAGACTTAGCTTTCACAAAGAACCTGTATATGTTTTCGTGTTCTGTTCTTTTCCTGGGATTTAGTCTGAACAGCATAGACAAGGTCAAGCACCAATGTCCCATGTTATTTTCTTTGTTCAGACACTAGCTTCTAGACATAGCATGAAAATGCAGCTGCTGTTTGTGAGCAAACATGTCTTGTCATATAACTGAGGACAGGAGTTCAAAAAACACACACTGAGCGAGACTCCAGAGGCAAGATTACTATATCAGCTGAGATGTTGAACGTCCATCTATATATGGTAAGGTACGGGGTCCGCCACTAATCCCAGACATTTTTCATATATTATCATTTAGCTTCAGTAGGAAGGGTGGGGTTTAGGTTAATCTGTCTTATAACATGACAGGGCTTTTTATGATCTATAGTTTGTTAACCATGCTAGTGATATTTGTGCTATTCATTTGTTTTCTAATTGTGGCGCAAATACTGCAGCTTAGGGCACGATAGCTTAACCCCTTCACTACTAGGCCTTTTTCCTACTGTGCTGAGCCTTTGTTTGGCTATATAGGCCCCTGTAACGTTTTGCCCACATAAGGTATCCATGCCAAATTTACGTCCTTTTCTTCCAACATCTTGAAAATTCTAAAGGTACCCAGGGTTTGTGGATTCCCCTGGAGGGGACCGAGAAATTGGCCAAAATACAGCTGATTTTTGTTTTTTTTATAGAGAAATGGGAAAAAAGTGCTGCAGAAGAAAGCGTCTGTTATTTTCCCTGCAAAAGGTATCAACAAAGGGTTTGTGGTGCTAAAATCACCATCTTCCCAGCTTTCAGGAACAGGCAGACTTTTGTCAGAAAACCACAATTTTCTCCACAGTTTTGCCATTTTACTGGGACATAGCCTATTTTTCCTACTGTTTGTGCTTTCAACCTCTTTCCAGTTAGTGGTAGAAATGGGTGTGAAAGCAATAATGGATCCTGAGAAACTACATATTTCTGAAAAGTAGACAAAATTATAAATATAGCAAGGCGTCATTTGTGTAGATCCTTCAAGGCTTTTTATATAAACTAACAGTCGAAAATAAAAAATATTAAAATTGAGTTGAAAAAAACAGCAATTTGTGCCAACTTTATCACCTGTAACTTCTTTTAAGTATGGCAGATTTTTAAAAGCAATATACTGTTACGTCTGCTGGATCCTTCTGGTTGCGGGGATAAATAGGACTTGTAGGTTCGCCCTTGGCCAATAACTTAGCTGCTTCTTGCAATGATTTTTCATTTGGTACCGGATATATAGCAATTCATTTGGTAAAATATAAAGAGTGAAAAATAAGCATCAAGGAAACCAATATATTTCCAAAATATGAACAAAATATAGAGTTTAGAAGCAGTGGTTATTTGCAAATCTCCAAAATTATGGGTACCCATACAAGCCTGCGAATTAGAGGACATATTCCAAAATGACTTCTTTTTTACACTCTGGGGCCGATTCCGATCTCGGTCGGAAGCTCTCCGAACGTGATCCGGCCGGAAAAAGTACGAGCCGTACGCGTTTTTTCCGACCGACTCGTACAGCTGACCGACCGAGCGAGTACGATGCGAATGTACGCGTGTGTTCCGACCGAACCGTTTCCGGATCCAAATTGCTCCGACCGACTCGTACGGAAACGAATCGCACCACGCAATGGAGACGTTATCCGACCGAGCGAGTACGATGGACGCGTCGGACAGCCGGATCGAGTCGGAGTGTCCGGCTCGAAAAAGCTCCCGGAGCCGGACTACGAACCCCCCTGCATCCGTAGCCGTATGAGTCAAACACAGGGGGGACCCAAGGGTCCCCCCTAAACATGCATTTACGGTGCGAGTTGCACCGACGCATACACACTGTAGGGGGCGCACTTGTTTGCGACGTACCCATTGAGTCACTGGGAGCCATGTACGCGTCGTACGACCGGCTCCCATTGACTTCAATGGGAGTCCGACCGAATCGAGTCCGGCAGCATGCGGCCGCATCGTACTCGCTGGGTCGGACTGCAGGAGTCCGGCTCGGTCGGAAATCTCTCCGGATCCGACTCGGTCGGAGAGTTTTCCGACCCAGATCGGAATAAGCCCCTCTGTCTTACATTTGGATGGCAGAAATGCAAAGAAAGTCAATACGGAATAATACTTTTTCTACTATTCCTGTTTCCCTAAGTTTCCCGATAAAAATGGTACCTCACTTGTGTGGGTAGTCCTAGTGCCTGCAACAGGAAATGGCCCAAATCACAACATAGACACATCACATTTATCCAGTGAAAACTGACCCTTTTTTTGCAATGTGCCTAGCTGTGGATTTTGGACCCTAGCTCAGCCCGCAGTTAGGGAAACTTAGCAAAATTATACATTTCTGAAGACTAGACATCCAGGGGAATGCAGGATGGGGTTACTTGTGTGGCTCTCACCAGGATTCTGTTACACAGAATCCCTTGCAAACCTCAAACTTTGTTAAACAAAAACATATTTTCCTCCCATTTCTGTGATGGAAAGTTCTAAAAACTGCAGGGTGCCACAAACTTCCACCGACCCAGCATTCCCCCAAGTCTCCCAATAAAAATGGAACCTCACTTGTGTGAGTAGGCCTACTACCCGCTACAGGAAACGGGCCAAAGCGCAACGTGGACCCATGACATTTTTCCAGTGAAAACTGACCCTTTTTTCACAATGTACATAGCTGTGAATTTTGGACTCTAGCTCTGCCGGCACCTAAGGAAACCTAGCAAACCTATACATTTTTGAAAACTAGACATCAAGCACAATTCAGGATGGGGTGACTTGTGTGGCTCTCACCAGGTTCTGTTACCCAGAATCCCTTGCAAACCTCAAACTTTGCCAAAAAAACCACCTTTTCCTCACATTTCTGTGATGGAAAGTTCTGGAATCTGAGGGGAGCCACAAACTTCCACACACCCAGCATTCCCCAAAGTCTTTCTATAAAAATGGTACCTCACTTGTGTGGGTAGACCTAGTACCCGTGACATGAAACGGCCCAAAAGGCAACGTGGACACATCACATTTTTCCACTAAATACTGACCCTTTTTTCGCAATGTGCTTAGCTGCGGATTTTGGACCCTAGCTCTGCCGGCACCTAAGGAAACCTAGCAAACCTATACATTTTTTAAAACTAATCATCCATGGAAATCCAGAATGGGGTGACTTGTGTGCCTCTCACCAGGTTCTGTTACCTAGAATCCCTTGCAAACCTCAACCTTTGCCAAAAAAACACACTTTCTCACATTTCTGTGATGGAAAGTTATGGAATCTGCAGGAGCCACAAACTTCCACCCACCTAGCATTTCCCCAAGTCTCCCGATAAAAATGGTACCTCACTTATGTGGGTGGGCGAAGTACCCTCGGCAGGGAAGGGCCCAAAACGTGCTGCGGAGACATCAAAATTATCTAGCACATAACAACCTGGTTTTGCAAGGGGGTCACTTGTGTTTATGGTTCCGCGCTCGACAGCCATCTACCTAACCCAGATATGTCTAAAAATTAGACTGTAATTTAGACTGCCAGGGGAGTCCAGGATGGTATGGGTTGTGTGGATACCCCAACGTTTTCCTACCCAGAATCCCATGGAAACCTCAAATTTAGTTGAAAAAATCTAATTTTTCTCACATTTCTCTGTGGGAAAGTTGTAGGCTCACTGGGCTGACACAAATTTCCTACCACCCAGTATTCCTCCAGGTCTCTCGATAACAATGGTTCTTCACTTGTGTGGGTGGGCCAAGTACCTGCGGCAGGAAAGGGCCAAAACATATTGTGGAGGCATCAAAATTACCTATCACAAAATGATCTGGTTTTGCAAGGGGTCACCAGCGTTTTTGGTCCCAGGCTCATCGGCCATCTTGGGAAACCTACCTAACTTTGGGGCCTATTACGATGGCGGGTGGAGACACGACCGCGGTGCCGGCGGTGGCGTTAACACCCATTTACCGCACGCCGCCAGCGGTCTTCGCGCCCGCCATATTAGGATGGCCACACATTGCCCATTTCCCGCCCGCTGCGGTGCGACGTCGACCGCCATCAAAGTGCGCCCGCCACCGCGGCGGAGTGAGCCAATCACCACACACCGCCGTGCGGAATGACGTCCCGTACGCCGAAGATATCAGGATGCTGGAAACATGGCAGCACACCGCGACGGAGAAACCGCACAGCGAAAGACGGCGGAGACATCACAGCGGAGACAGAAAAGAAACACCCGGGACACACCGCGATGGATCCTGCCCTACACGCCTTCCCGGTGCTGTACATGATACACCACCTGCAAGTCATCCTCCGCCCCGGACGCCTCCGCAGGTACGTACAGACACAACAGTGCAAGTAACACAATACACAGCTCCAGGGTGGAAAAACTTTGCATGGGAACACCACACACCCCTGTGGGGACAGGCACACAGCCATCACTGCACACACACATGTCCCACCTGTGACAAAAATACCTCGCCACATACTGCCCACCCATGTACCGCATTCATGAACAAATGTCCCGGTCACGTCACCGCCGCGGTCAGTGTGCATGAAACCATGCACACAACGCAGAGCCCAGGGCCAGCGCATGCCAAGGGCACCGTACAAATCGCACAGAGCCACAACTCCATCCACAACACACCAGCTACCTCCCTGAAGGGACACAACATGTGCCTCACAAGTGCTGCTCCTGCACAACAACCACACAACTACAGCCACACCATGCCCCATGTCCCAACAACTGCATATACAGCCACAGCAGGACCCTTTGCACAGGAACACATAGCACAGAAGCCCAGGCCCCAGACAACACACACACCACAACAACATCACACACAAGCCAAGAACACTGAGGCCAGGCACAAAATGTACACACACACAGATGAGGACCAAACACTTCACTGCACACACTACCTGACAAGTCACACACACACACACACCACCCTGACTCACAGCTACATACACACACCACATGCCAGCAGTAATGGAGGACAACATATAGGAAAGCCAAAGTGAGGTGCCCACAAATGGAAGGGCAGTGACACAACCATCAAGCATGTGTGATGCACATGCAAGACAAGACACATGTGAGAACACACACAGCCCATCACAGCACACATGGCTGACACAGTCAGTCAACACAAACCACGGTCACCCCAATGCAACAACTCCTGGAGACAGCAAGGACACCCATGTATAGGCACAGGGATGTAAGGAAGGCCCTGAACTCAAACACTGACCAGCCACACATAGGCATCCAAATACTGGACAAGAGAATGTCTGCTGCACAACACACAGGGCCCAGTGACACACTACATGACAGCCAAGCACAAGTAGGATATGTCACACATACCTCCTCCCACAACAGCAACACACAATACTGCCATGTGCACAAAACACAACCACAGGGCTAAACAAGTACACATACAGGCACACCACTCCAGGGTCACACATGGCAGTAGTTGACAATGCAGGTGCACACACATCCACAGTCACAACAAAGTCACCCCCTTCACACTATACACTTCTCCACCACCCAAGTGCACACATTGGAAGTAAGCGATGGGACCTGGATAACTCATCACCACAAGATGTCCATACACCAACACTGATTGGCACACAGAAAGGAAGCTCACACAGACCCCATGACCATGGCCTGCCTGCCTGTAAGCCTGTGCCCAAACTCCCACCCTGTGCTGCCATTGCCCACAAACCTGACATGTGTCCACCATAGATAACATGAGCGAAGAAGGAAGATGACAACAAGATTTCATTGCCAACCACCTGCACTGCACCCATAAGTATCACAGTCATGTAGAAATGAAGTGCCTCCCACCCCTGCAAAAAAAATGAAATGTGAGACAACCCATTGGAAATGTTGAAGTGGCATACTGAGCCTGTGACACAGTAAACCATGCACACACAGAAACAACTTTATTCAGGAAGGACACTGACACAACTCACTGCAGGACCAACTGTGTTTATTCACAATTTGCATATTGAGACAACAAATTTGGGCAACAGCAAAGCCAGTGGGCATTTCAATATGCACAGTATTTACATGAAAAGCTGCACAGGCAGGGGGCAAACAGCAGTGAAACACAAGGCAAGTACAATGTGCAGAGTAGTTACATCAGAAGCTGCACAGGCAAGGGGCAAACAGCAGTGAACAACAAGGCCAGTGGCCAGTCCAAAGTGCAGGTGAGGTACATGAGATCCTGCACAGGCAAGGGGCAAACAGCAGTGAACAGCAAGGCCAGTGGTCAGTCCAATGTGCAGATTAAGTCCATGAGAAGCTGCACAGGCAGGGGGCACACAGCAGTGAACGACAAGGCCAGTGGGCAGGACACAGTGCAGGTGAGGAACATGAGAAGCTGCACAGGCAAGGGGCAAACAGCAGTGAACAGCAAGGCCAGTGGCCAGTCCAATGTGCAGATTAAGTCCATGAGAAGCTGCACAGGCAGGGGGCACACAGCAGTGAACGACAAGGCCAGTGGGCAGGACAAAGTGCAGAGTGAGTCCATGAGAAGCTGCACAGGCAAGGGGCAAACAGCAGTGAACAGCAAGGCCAGTGGCCAGTCCAAAGTGCAGGTGAGGTACATGAGATCCTGCACAGGCAAGGGGCAAACAGCAGTGAACAGCAAGGCCAGTGGCCAGTCCAATGTGCAGATTAAGTCCATGAGAAGCTGCACAGGCAGGGGGCACACAGCAGTGAACGACACGGCCAGTGGGCAGGACAAAGTGCAGAGTGAGTCCATGAGAAGCTGCACAGGCAAGGGGCAAACAGCAGTGAACAGCAAGGCCAGTGGCCAGTCCAAAGTGCAGGTGAGGTACATGAGATCCTGCACAGGCAAGGGGCAAACAGCAGTGAACAGCAAGGCCAGTGGCCAGTCCAAAGTGCAGGTGAGGTACATGAGATCCTGCACAGGCAAGGCGCAAACAGCAGTGAACAGCAAGGCCAGTGGCCAGTCCAAAGTGCAGGTGAGGTACATGAGATCCTGCACAGGCAAGGGGCAAACAGCAGTGAACAGCAAGGCCAGTGGCCAGTCCAAAGTGCAGGTGAGGTACATGAGATCCTGCACAGGCAAGGGGTAAACAGCAGTGAACAGCAAGGCCAGTGGCCAGTCCAAAGTGCAGCTGAGGTACATGAGATCCTGCACAGGTAAGGGGCAAACAGCAGTGAACAGCAAGGCCAGTGGCCAGTCCAAAGTGCAGGTGAGGTACATGAGATCCTGCACAGGCAAGGGGCAAACAGCAGTGAACAGCAAGGCCAGTGGCCAGTCCAATGTGCAGATTAAGTCCATGAGAAGCTGCACAGGCAGGGGGCACACAGCAGTGAACGACAAGGCCAGTGGGCAGGACACAGTGCAGGTGAGGTACATGAGATGCTGCACAGGCAAGGGGCAAACAGCAGTGAACAGCAAGGCCAGTGGCCAGTCCAAAGTGCAGGTGAGGTACATGAGATCCTGCACAGGCAAGGGGCAAACAGAAGTGAACAGCAAGGCCAGTGGCCAGTCCAAAGTGCAGGTGAGGTACATGAGATCCTGCACAGGCAAGGCACAAACAGCAGTGAACAGCAAGGCCAGTGGCCAGTCCAAAGTGCAGGTGAGGTACATGAGATCCTGCACAGGCAAGGGGCAAACAGCAGTGAACAGCAAGGCCAGTGGCCAGTCCAAAGTGCAGGTGAGGTAAATGAGATCCTGCACAGGCAAGGGGCAAACAGCAGTGAACAGCAAGGCCAGTGGCCAGTCCAAAGTGCAGGTGAGGTACATGAGATCCTGCACAGGCAAGGGGCAAACAGCAGTGAACAGCAAGGCCTGTGGCCAGTCCAATGTGCAGATTAAGTCCATGAGAAGCTGCACAGGCAGGGGGCACACAGCAGTGAATGACAAGGCCAGTGGGCAGGACACAGTGCAGGTGAGGTACATGAGATGCTGCACAGGCAAGGGGCAAACAGCAGTGAACAGCAAGGCCAGTGGCCAGGACACAGTGCAGGTGAGGTACATGAGATCCTGCACAGGCATGGGGCAAACAGCAGTGAACAGCAAGGCCAGAGGCCAGGACACAGTGCAGGTGAGGTACATGAGATGCTGCACAGGCAAGGGGCAAACAGCAGTGAACAGCAAGGCCAGTGGCCAGGACACAGTGCAGGTGAGGTACATGAGAAGCTGCACAGGCAGGGGGCAAACAGCAGTGAACAAAAAGGCAAAGACATTGTGCAGAGTAGTGACATCAGAAGCTACACAGGGAATGTATGCAACTCTACCATGCCATGCCCAGCAACAGAGTAATGGGCCTGACAATGGGCATCACACGCACCCCTGTGGACAGACAGGTGTGTGAGGGTGACCACCACTCATATGGGGCTGTCTGTCGGACTTGGAGCTGACTGTGTGTTTGGTTCAGTTGGAGGACTGCCCTGGGCAGTGGGAGTAACAACTGTGGAAGAGCCAACTGTGCTTGTGGGAGCTGGGGGCTGCTTGGACCAGGTGGGGTGGTGGCCCGGGGAGGTGGACTCATGCCCTGGTGAGACACAGTGTGTGCCGGAGATTGTGGAGGGGTGCCTCTCCACTTCTTGGGGATCCTGAAAGGCTTCCCTGTCTGGGGATTGAGGGGAACTGGGGCAGACACAACAGGTGACCCCACTACCAAAGCTGATTCTGGTGTGGATGGTGACCCTCCCTCTGGGGACATGCTGGATCCCGCTGTGCGCTTGCCTGGTGTTTGCCGCCGCCCTGCCTCCCTCTGTCCACCAGCTTTGCCCCCTACAGTGTCCTCCCGTGCTGGCTTCACAGGGCTTGGGATGGGAGTGGAGGTCAAGGATGGATTATCCATGGGGCCCTCATCCTGTGTAATGTTTGCAGGCAACACCTTCTCAGTGGGTGTGGAAACTGTCATTTTGCCTCTGTCAGACGTCTTTGGGACAGGGGAGTCTTTGGCAGGGGAGGAAGGTGAGGCCTGTGACCCTGATGCTTTTTTATTTGCTTTGTGGCCCTTGCTGTCACCTGATGGGCTTTTCTCTCTGCGCTCTGGGGTGGCCTTACTCTTATGTGGGGATGGTGTCTGCGCCCTAGTACGCTTGGGCTGCTGCTGCTCCTGTGTGCTGCGGGTTCTGTATCGGGACTTTGGGGTCCGTTGAGCATTGTCACTGTCATCAGTGGTGCACAGTGACACGGGGCCGGACCGAGTGCTGGGAGCCGCTCCCTGACTATGTGCCTGTTGCAGGGCTGCTGTCACAGTTGATGACAAGGACTGCACAGTCCGGTGTAGCCCACCTACGTCGGAATGTATGCCCTCCATGAATGCTATAACCAGCCCCAACTTTTTGTCGTGCTCCTGGAAGGCATTGAGAAGTGCTGTCTGCCCCACACACAGCTGGCGCAATAGCTCAACTGCTTCTGCACTGAGGGCAGCAGGGCTGACATGGGCTGGGGCAGCTGTGCCTGGGGTGAAGGTGACTCTTCCCTTCCTACTCGTGCGGACACGGGCAGCACCAGTGGAGGTTGCAGGGAGGCTGGGCACTGGACGCTGTGTGGCGGAAGAGGAGGCCGAGTCCCCGTTCCCCCCAACATGGATGTGTCACCACTGGCGTCAGATGAGGTAGAGCTTTGTGTCTCTGGCTGTGAATCCTCTAGCAGACTCCTGTCCCCCTCCTCGGCGCTGGTCACATCTGTGTCGGTCTGCTCCGGTGCGGCTGTTGCACTGGAAGCCTCACCACTGGTGTCCATCCCCTCTCCCTCTGCACATACGGGAGCTGCTGCATAGGAGAGAGAAGTACTGTGAGATGAGTGGCATCAACAGAACTAACACGTGCCAATACATCTGCATCCTAGAAAGAGGTGTGCAGCACATTGCATGCCACCCTGTGCACACATATATCTTGCCACCCAAAATTTCAACCCAACGGTGCATGTCCGACACACATCCTGCCATAAGTGCCCCAGGTGACTCACACAGCACACCATCCTGCAGTTGGCTCACATCAGACACAGCCCCAAAATGGCCTGTGCACACACACTGTCCCGATGTTGGCAAGGATGAACACCACGACATGGTGCACATCACCTACATGTATGGAGCAGTAGGGGACCACACAGACCACAACATACCAGCCCACAATGACCCTGCACACATGCCATCCACCATATCGAGTCCATGGGAACATCTACTGTTGCACATTGGCCTCAGATGTCTGACTGGCAGACATCTGAGGTCTGGAATTGCACGCATTCATTGAAACGCATTCACAGTTGGCACACTGGCATTCCCATCCATCTGAATTCACACACTACCCCAAAGCAGAAGGTACTTGAAGGCCACAACTCCAAATGTAAGAGAGATGCACAGTGCTAAAACTCACTTCATGAAGCACCGTTTGGGCAAAAGCATGGCACATACACCCAGCACAGAGGCCACTCACAAAACATTGCACCACACAACCAACGTCACACAGCTGACAATTTTCACACTCTGTAGACACATGCACCCACTCCCATCCAAAGGCAGCCTGCAACACATACTCACCCCTAGCTCGCTGCTGATGCTCCTTCAGTTGTCTGTCCAGCTCAGGTTGTGTGACAGCCAGGATGCGGGCCATTAGTGGTGTCATGCTGCGCCTAGCCAACCTGCCAGTCCGAGGGAGCAGCCCCAGCGTCATCTCGGCCACGTTCTTGCTCAGCCGGCAGATGTCATCCCACCTTTTATGACAGTGGGTGCGCCTTCGGTTTGACACACCCAGATCTCGGACTCTGGAGGCAATGGCCCTCCACACGGCTTTACGCTGGAGGACCTTCAGCTGCAGGCATGGGAGACAATAGGGGTGAGGTTCCAGTGACACAGTGCACAATGACAACACAACGAAAATGCAGTAGCACAACAGTGACTCATCCAAAATTCCAGCTACAACTGTAACAGAGCCAACAATTGCTGTGAACATGGTACAATGTCATTGGTCAATCAGACGTACAGGCATGCATGTTCGATGGTGGACACAGTACCTCCACATCCCATTCACATGCAGGATACCAACACAGCAAGCAACGTGTAGTCTGGCCGCAGCTACTGTCTGCAGTTACCTACAACTACACATAGAGAAGATAGCAAAACATGTGTCTTGTTGTTGGACTCACTGTGTCCAACACTGCGCATTCCTAAGTGTCCTAGCCCTGTGAAAGCCTCACTGTGTCCTGGAACTCACATAGAGTGACAACAACTGTCATACACACACCCTTCTCCCACGCCTGCTCCTGTGCAATCTACATGGCAGAGATGGTACTTAGATGAAGAGGCGTGACCCAAACACACATGGAACACACTGTACATGCAGTGATGTAGACATGTGGCATTCGGTGGGGACTGTGCAGGGCAGGTGGACTGACACTGAGTGGGTAAATTGGGAGCAACACAGCCATTCACACAAACGATAACTGGCCAGACTCCTGCATCACCAAAATGCAGCTGCACTGTATGGCTGACACTACAGGACATGTCCCTCTACTCAGGATAGGCATGCAGGGTAACGTGTGAAAGAGCCCACCAAGCCCTTCCCGCTGTAGTAAACATGATAGGCAGTGCATGTCAGAGCCCCACAACCACTGACACATACCGAAGCACCTCCACCTCACGTGTGCCCACCCTGCACTCTCACTCACAGTCTGGGAGACTTACCACGACATTAGGGCCGCCATAAAGCCTTGGGTACTGTGCAAGCACCCGTCTACCAGGACCTCAAGCTCCTCACTGGTGAAGGGACTGGCACGGATCTTCTGAGTCCTCGACATCACAATGGACATGTGGCGGCAGCAGCACGTTGAGGGTGGCAGCCAGCAGTCCCTTGAGGCAGCAGCAGCAGGTGGAGGGTGGCAGCCAGCAGTCCCTTGAGGCAGCAGGTGCAGGGTGGCAGCCAGCAGTCCCTTGAGGCAGCAGCAGCAGGTGGAGGGTGGCAGCCAGCAGTCCCTTGAGGCAGCAGCAGCAGGTGCAGGGTGGCAGCCAGCAGTCCCTTGAGGCAGCAGCAGCAGGTGGAGGGTGGCAGCCAGCAGTCCCTTGAGGCAGCAGCAGCAGGTGGAGGGTTGTCAGTCAGCAGTCCCTGGTAGCTGTGGGAATGTGGTGCACCCTCCCACACATATATAGGCCCCTGGGGCTGTGTCAGTGGTCCCAGGGTGCTGCAATTGGTGTACCAGGTCTGCCTCATTCAAATACATCCAATGTCCGTCTCCGCGGTGGCGGTGCATGCCTACCGCGATTTTCAAACTCGCATCAGGCTACCGCGAGGCTGCTTCCCATTGGCTGCAAGGGCATGGTCCATGCCGGTGACACACCGTAGGGTCCAGGCGCGCGCTACCGCGGTGGTGCATCTTTTGAATGCCTCCAGTGACCGCCTCCGCTGGGGTGGTGCACGCCTACCGCGATTTTCAAACTTGCATCAGGATACCGCGAGGCTGCTTCCCATTGGCTGCAAGGGCATGGTCCATGCCGGTGACACACCTTAGGGTCCAGGCGCGCGCTACCGCGGTGGTGCATCTTTTGAATGCCTCCAGTAACCGCCTCCGCGAAGGTGGTGCACGCATACCGCGATTTTCAAACTCGCATCAGGCTACCGCGAGGCTGCTTCCCATTGGCTGCAAGGGCATGGTCCATGCCGGTGACACACCTCAGGGGCCAGGCGGTAGGCACCGCCATATAGGTCTGCCAGACAGTGCCTGGAGTGACCGTGATTTGGGTAGTGGTGCATGGTGACCGCCATTGTCACATACATATCTGGCGGTGTCACCCGCGATCGTGCCTGGGTTATGGGCGTTGACACACCTCAGGGGCCAGGCGGTAGGCACCGCCATATGTCTGCCAGACAGTGCCTGGAGTGAGCGTGATTTGGGTAGCGGTGCATGGTGACCGCATTGTCACATACATATCTGGCGGTGTCTCCCGCGATCGTGCCTGGGTTATGGGCGGTGCCAGTCCGCAGGTGTCAAGCGGTAGGCACCGCCATATGTCTGCCAGACAGTGCCTGGAGTGAGCGTGATTTGGGTAGCGGTGCATGGTGACCGCATTGTCACATACATATCTGGCGGTGTCTCCCGCGATCGTGCCTGGGTTATGGGCGGTGCCAGTCCGCAGGTGTCAAGCGGTAGGCACCGCCATATGTCTGCCAGACAGTGCCTGGAGTGAGCGTGATTTGGGTAGCGGTGCATGGTGACCGCCATTGTCACATACATATCTGGCGGTGTCTCCCGCGATCGTGCCTGGGTTATGGGCGGTGCCAGTCCGCAGGTGTTAAGCGGTAGGCACCGCCATATGTCTGCCAGACAGTGCCTGGAGTGAGAGTGATTTGGGTAGCGGTGCATGGTGACCGCCATTGTCACATACATATCTGGCGGTGTCTCCCGCGATCGTGCCTGGGTTATGGGCGGTGCCAGTCCGCAGGTGTCAAGCGGTAGGCACCGCCATATGTCTGCCAGACACTGCCTGGAGTGAGCGTGATTTGGGTAGCGGTGCATGGTGACCGCCATTGTCACATATATATCTGGCGGTGTCTCCCGCGATCGTGCCTGGGTTATGGGCGGTGCCAGTCCGCAGGTGTCAAGCGGTAGGCACCGCCATATGTCTGCCAGACAGTGCCTGGAGTGAGCGTTAATGGAGTTGTGGAGTAGCTGTGCTGCACCTAAAGTGTCCTCCAGCTCTCTGCATAGGCCAACATGTACAGTGCCCAGTGTCTCAACAATTGAAGGGTCCTCATGAGGGCAAATGCACAAAAGGGACGTCACTCCACGTCACCAACACATACCATATATGGGTCGCCAATACATTGCATGGGCACATACACTCGCACATGTCACATGTGCTGTGTAATGAAATGTAGATTGTCCAGTTAATGTGTTGCATAGCATATGTAGATAATGTTCAATGTCTGTGTGTGCAATGTAACGCACACTGTCGTCTCATTTACTGAACTAGGGGCATCAGCAACTGGCACATTGTCAAATGCACATGCACACATGCGTCCCCCACGCTCAGCCGGTGGTCAGTGTGTAGTTGAAGTGTGCAATGTGCAACCTGTGTTGGGAGTAACCCTGGGCAAAGCACTACGCTACGCTCGCGTAGTTTGCGAAGTTTGCACTACTTCGCACAACGCGAATTGCACGTAGCACAGTGCAAACACGTGTAGCGTAGCGTAGCGTAGTGCAGCGGTCATTTTTTGCTTGCTTGCGGTCCTCAACGTCAAGTTGGCGACCGCGAGCAAGCAAAATGACATCCCGGCGAGACTTTTTCCTCGTTCGCGATCAGCAACATCAAGTTGCCGATCGCGAGCGTGGAAAATAAACCTCCCGGCGAGATTCTCAACGCGGGGAGGTCAGGTTTCTCATTGCGAGTGGTCGCGTATGCTCGCGACCGCTCGCAATGAGAAACTACCAGTCCGCGTTGAGAAAGCTGCCGCTCGAGTAAAAATCTACTCGAGCGGCAGTAAAAGACAGCTCGCACTGTGCAAGATGCCGTTTTCAATGATTGCACAGTGCGGACAAGCATCCGGCACTGTGCAATCATTGGAAACAGTGCACTACGCAGTTTGCGTAGTGCTACGCGTAGCTCGCGTAGTGCGAACTGCACTTTGCGTAGCTTCGCGTAGCGCCTCTTCGCAAACTACGCCCAGGCTTAGTTGGGAGGTGTATCAGGGCCAGCAACATGATGTGTTCGGGTAGTATTGCAATTAGTAACATATGCTGGGGGTCATACTCACAGGTATGCACACATATCTGTTAGTATATTGTATTGTATTGTAATTGCATTTGTATAGCGCTTACTACCCCTGACGAGGCGTCGAAGCGCTTTTTCAGCGAGTAGCACGCTAATCCGGGACCCATAGAGGATTAGTGTTGAATTAGTATAGTTAAACATGCAAGTACATTTTAAGTGGTGGATATGTTAGTCAGTTATTTGGATTCGGAAGGATAGCAGAAGGATAGAAGAGGAAAGAAGGTTTGTATTTATATAGCGCTTCTAACCCCTGATGGGGTGTTGAATTGCTTTTTTGGCGAGTAGCACGCTACTCCGGAAACTCATAAAGGATTAGTGGTGAATTAGTATGGTGAAATATGAAAGTAATTTGAGTGGTGGATATTAGTCAGTTATTTGGAGTGAGTAGGATAGTGGAGGGATAGAAGGGAAAGAAAGGTTTGCATTCATATAGCGCCTGTTGCCCCTGATGGGTGTTGAAGCGCTTTGTTGGCGAGTAGCACGCTACTCTGGAACCCATAAAGGATTAGTGGTGATTTAGTATAGTGGAATATGGAATTAGAGAAGTGAACATGCTAGTCTGTTATTTTGATTGAAAAGGATAGTGGAGGGATAGAAGAGTGAAGGATTTCTTTTTTAGGTCATAGCAGTAGGAGGAGGCTTTTGGATCAGTAAAAAGGGTTTTTGGAGGGGAAGAGTCAAAGGGAAGAGTTTAGAAAGGTTTGTTTTGGGGATCGGTACAGTAAAGGAGGTGTCAGAAGATGCAAGGAGGGGTAGAGTAGGAGAGAGTCAAGAAAGGGTTATTTTGGGGAACATAGTAATGGTATGGTGCTTGGGATAAATGAGAGTGGGTGTAGAGGATATAGTGATAGATGTATAGGGTGAGATAGGGTAGTGAATTGGAAAGAGTAGTAGAAAAGTTTGAGATGAGTCAGAAAGTTGGGCTAGGAGATATATTGAGGGAAGTATAGGCTGAGAAATAGGGTAGTGCATTGGAAATGCTAAATTAGAAGAAAGTGATAAATATATTGATCCATAAGTACATTGAAAGTATCTAGATGCATAAAGGAGGTAAGTATATGTAGATTAAAGATATTGATAGAGGTACAGGATGAGAAATAGGGTAGTGCATTGGATATGCTTTTTCAGGAGAAAAGTAACAGACACATTAATTAATGGGAGGATGGGCAGCATTTCTGGCCCTGGTCAGTCTCGAACAGGCTCAAACAGGCAACTGCCCTCGTCCTCTCCGCCCTTAACAGGCTCAAACAGGCAACTGCCCTTGTCCTCTCCGCCCTTAGCCTCGACGGCGGGCTGAGACGCCCCAACCCTGGCCTTTTATAGCCCTAGTAATCAGGTGACCCCGTCAGCCATTGGGAACCCTAGCCCTAATACTATCCAATCACAACACTAGCCCTAAAAGCTAGAACCAATAGGAGATCAGGACCTTACAGCCAATCTTAGCCCTATTCCAAGCACCCAATCAGTTAAAAAAGCCCTACGTCCAATAGAGGCCCTAGTCCTACCAGTAGTCCCAACCCTAGTCCAAGCAACCAATGGGACAGGAAGCCCTAGTCCCTACTTCCAATAGAAAGCCTAACCCTACTCTTAGTCCCACACCTATTCCAGCAACCAATCACACCAGAAGCCCTAATCGCTACTTCCAATTAAAGGCTAAACCCTAGCCCTAGTACCACCCTAGTCCCAACAACAAATAACACAGGAAGCCCTAGTCCCTACTTCCAATAGAAATCATAACCCTAGCCCTAGTCCTAACCCTACATTGATTGAATCACAGACCCAGAAACCAATCAAAACCCTCAAATACCCAACCAATGAGGACACTAACCCAATCCAGTAGAAACATCAGATACAGCCACCAATCTTATATCACACTGTGCATGCAAATGAGCCAGAGGGGTGCACAGATAATTGCTGCTGGGAAGGGGACAGGTGTACGAGTAGTGTGCCTGATGTGTACCTACTTGTGAAGTGCCCTGTCAGTTAATGGTGCATGTTGTAAGACTTGGGAATGTGTCTGTAGAAAAAATTGATGTGATGCACATTTCATGGTCTTCTGCATTGACATCTGTGCACTGTGATCTGTCCTAGGAGGAGGAGGCACAATATCCATCGTCCGTTCACAGTCCTGGCAGACATGGAGAATGAGGATATAATCCGCAAATTCAGGCTGGACCGACAAACCCTGCAGAACCTATGTGCCATGTTGGAGCCCCACCTGCAGCCACGTCGGACAGATCCAACAGCTTTCACCGCAACATCTAAGGTGATGGCATGCCTGCATTTCTTTGCAACAGGCTCATTCCAGCACACGGTCGCAAGTGCAGGCGGGATGTCACAGCCGATGTTCAGCATGGTGCTGAGGGATGTCCTGTCGGCCATGATGCTCTACAAAGACAGATATATCCATTTTCCCAGGGGGCCGGAGTTGGTGGCTGTGAAGGGCGATTTCTAAGCCCTTGGACATATCACCCATGTCATTGGTGCAATTGATTGCACACATGTTGGGCTTGTGCCACCACAGGCACGTGAACAGGTTTACCGCAATAAGAAGCATTCACACTTGGTAAATGTTCAAGTGGTGTGCCTGGCGGACATGATCATCTCACACGTGTGTGCCAAGTTTCCCTGCTCAGCCCATGATGCCCACATCTTGCGCAGCAGCATCGTTCCTCAGCTGATGGCCAATCTGCTTCCTGAGCGTGCATGGCTTGTGGGTGAGTATGCATAGTGGATTAGAGTGGTGTGTGTGTGACATGCTGTTGTGTTGCATTTTGGGACTACAAGGTTAATCTGTGTCTCTCACACCCAGGTGACTCGGCATATCCGAACCGCCCGTGGTTGCTGAGCCCATTGCGGAATCCCGTCACGCCAGCTGATGTGCGATACAATGATGCCCTTGGGAGGACACAGCGATACCAAAGGGGATGATGGATGGAGCGCTTGAGCAAATCAAACACTCACCCCCAGTCAACTGATCTGGGTTTAATCCATCATCATTCTTTAGCTCACTCCACCACCCCAGTTCAGACATGGCCATATGCAAATCAGTCTGACCCTGTGCCTCATGGGAACAGTCCAGCCCGAACTGCCAAGCCATGTCTTCCCTGGACCGGAAACAAGCATCCTGGGACCGGTTTCTGGCTATTCAGCCGTCATCAGCCAGGCTAATTTGAATCCAGTGGCAAAGTGAGCAAGGGACCCACGTCTGGGCATACCCTGCCAACTTAGGGCGAACAAAGCGATACCAAAGGGGATGATGGACGGAGCGCTTGAGCAAATCAAACACTCACCCCCAGTCAACTGATCTGGGTTTAATCCATCATCATTCTTTAGCTCACCCCACCACCCCAGTTCAGACATGGTTATATGCAAATCAGTCTGACCCTGTGCCTCATGGGAACAGTCCAGCCCGAACTGCCAAGCCATGTCTTCCCTGGACCGGAAACAAGCATCCTGGGACCGGTTTCTGGCTATTCAGCCGTCATCAGCCAGGCTAGCTTGAATCCAGTGGCAAAGTGAGCAAGGGACCCACGTCTGGGCATACCCTGCCAACTTAGGGCGAACAAAGCGATACCAAAGGGGAGGACACGGCGTGTGATAGAACGGACATTTGGTCTCCTAAAATCAAGATTTCGGTGCCTGGACTGTACTGGAGGTGCCCTTATGTACTCGCCAGGGAAGGTGTGTCAGATAGTGGTGGCATGCTGCAAGCTCCACAACCTGACCATTCGCAAGGCAATACCCCTGATCCTGGATGACGATGATGAGCAGCCAAGGCTGCCGCCTGCAAATCAAGCCGGATCCAGTGACGAGGGCAGTGGAGAGGAGGAAGGGGTCGACATGCGTCGACAGCTCATCACCCGCTACTTCACTTGAAGGTGAGTGACGATGTAGAAGGGACAAAATGGTCTGATGGTGTTGCAGTTGCTGTGTGGGTGTATGTGAGCTTGCTGACTGCAGCTTCGTGTTGACTCATTGCTGCCTGCCAATGTATGTGTGATTGGTTAGTGTGATACAGAATGTCTCTATGGTGACTGTTGCTCTGTGTAAAGTTTGTAGATCTGAGTACCTTGTTGACAAGTGTTGTGTGATGTGTGCAATGCCACACCCATACAAGTGACTCTTGTTCTGCGGTTTTCCCTAGGTCCCTTCAGCATCTCACTTGTTACCTACATTCCATTCCCCTGGACCATGTCCTACATGGTGAAGGTTGCACATCCTGTATTAAAGACGGAGCAGACACAACAACATGTGTGTAAGGTGTATTTATTTACAACTGTGACATGCGAGGGTGGAGAAAATGTGAAGGGGGAATTGAAGTAGTGAGTTGACAGTCATGGTAGATGAGATACTTGAGTAGTCCCCACAATGATGTGGAGACCCAGTCCAACAGATAGATGCCATTCACATGGCAGTGTGGTGAAGGATAGTCCAAAAGGTCAATGCAGTGGTGCAGTGCTCTGCTATCATGGCTGGCTCGGGGACTAGCGTTTGGCAGGTGCTTTGGCACGTGAGGCCACCTGGCCTTTCCTTGGATGGCCCCTCTTGCGCTTGACTGGAGGGGCCACTGCTGCAGGGGCAGTGGTGTCTGAGGACTCACCCCCTCTGTGGATGCAGGGGAGAATGATGAAGTGTCATCCTGCTGCCCAACAGGGGGAGGCGGATGGGTAGAATGTTGCGCTTGCCTGTCCCTCAGAACCGCCACTAGCTGCCCCAAGAGGTCCACAATCTGTCCCATGCGTGTGTCCATGGACCTCAGCAGCAGGAGGTGCTCCCGAGATTCTTCCTCTAACCGGCCCATTCGTCCCTGGGCCTGTTGGTAGGCCCCAAGGACTCTGTCGATGTGGCCCAGGGCTTCCGCCGCAGGATCAGTCCCCCTCTGCATGACCCTGTCCCGACCACCTGCACTGCTGCCACGGTCCTGTCCGGTCCTCACATTGGCCCGCTGCATCCTCTCCCTGGCCTCCGCAGTCGATGTGGTAGGCTGCTCAACCCCTGGGGCAGGGAGGGTGTTGTGGACAGCTGTGGTGGTGGTGGTAGTGGTTGACACACAGGCCGTGACAGCAGCTGTCAGAGGATGGTCAGGGGCTGCAGCTGATGTGGTTGGTGGGACAATGGGTGCCTGGGACTGGCATACCGCGATTTTCAAACTCGCATCAGGCTACCGCGAGGCTGCTTCCCATTGGCTGCAAGGGCATGGTCCATGCCGGTGACACACCTCAGGGGCCAGGCGGTAGGCACCGCCATATAGGTCTGCCAGACAGTGCCTGGAGTGACCGTGATTTGGGTAGCGGTGCATGGTGACCGCCATTGTCACATACATATCTGGCGGTGTCACCCGCGATCGTGCCTGGGTTATGGGCGTTGACACACCTCAGGGGCCAGGCGGTAGGCACCGCCATATGTCTGCCAGACAGTGCCTGGAGTGAGCGTGATTTGGGTAGCGGTGCATGGTGACCGCATTGTCACATACATATCTGGCGGTGTCTCCCGCGATCGTGCCTGGGTTATGGGCGGTGCCAGTCCGCAGGTGTCAAGCGGTAGGCACCGCCATATGTCTGCCAGACAGTGCCTGGAGTGAGCGTGATTTGGGTAGTGGTGCATGGTGACCGCCATTGTCACATACATATCTGGCGGTGTCACCCGCGATCGTGCCTGGGTTATGGGCGGTGCCAGTCCGCAGGTGTCAAGCGGTAGGCACCGCCATATGTCTGCCAGACAGTGCCTGGAGTGAGCGTGATTTGGGTAGCGGTGCATGGTGACCGCATTGTCACATACATATCTGGCGGTGTCTCCCGCGATCGTGCCTGGGTTATGGGCGGTGCCAGTCCGCAGGTGTCAAGCGGTAGGCACCGCCATATGTCTGCCAGACAGTGCCTGGAGTGAGCGTGATTTGGGTAGCGGTGCATGGTGACCGCCATTGTCACATACATATCTGGCGGTGTCTCCCGCGATCGTGCCTGGGTTATGGGCGGTGCCAGTCCGCAGGTGTTAAGCGGTAGGCACCGCCATATGTCTGCCAGACAGTGCCTGGAGTGAGCGTGATTTGGGTAGCGGTGCATGGTGACCGCCATTGTCACATACATATCTGGCGGTGTCTCCCGCGATCGTGCCTGGGTTATGGGCGGTGCCAGTCCGCAAGTGTCAAGCGGTAGGCACCGCCATATGTCTGCCAGACAGTGCCTGGAGTGAGCGTGATTTGGGTAGCGGTGCATGGTGACCGCCATTGTCACATATATATCTGGCGGTGTCTCCCGCGATCGTGCCTGGGTTATGGGCGGTGCCAGTCCGCAGGTGTCAAGCGGTAGGCACCGCCATATGTCTGCCAGACAGTGCCTGGAGTGAGCGTTAATGGAGTTGTGGAGTAGCTGTGCTGCACCTAAAGTGTCCTCCAGCTCTCTGCATAGGCCAACATGTACAGTGCCCAGTGTCTCAACAATTGAAGGGTCCTCATGAGGGCAAATGCACAAAAGGGACGTCACTCCACGTCACCAACACATACCATATATGGGTCGCCAATACATTGCATGGGCACATACACTCGCACATGTCACATGTGCTGTGTAATGAAATGTAGATTGTCCAGTTAATGTGTTGCATAGCATATGTAGATAATGTTCAATGTCTGTGTGTGCAATGTAACGCACACTGTCGTCTCATTTACTGAACTAGGGGCATCAGCAACTGGCACATTGTCAAATGCACATGCACACATGCGTCCCCCACGCTCAGCCGGTGGTCAGTGTGTAGTTGAAGTGTGCAATGTGCAACCTGTGTTGGGAGTAACCCTGGGCAAAGCACTACGCTACGCCGCGTAGTTTGCGAAGTTTGCACTACTTCGCACAACGCGAATTGCACGTAGCACAGTGCAAACACGTGTAGCGTAGCGTAGCGTAGTGCAGCGGTCATTTTTGCTTGCTTGCGGTCCTCAACGTCAAGTTGGCGACCGCGAGCAAGCAAAATGACATCCCGGCGAGACTTTTTCCTCGTTCGCGATCAGCAACATCAAGTTGCCGATCGCGAGCGTGGAAAATAAACCTCCCGGCGAGATTCTCAACGCGGGGAGGTCAGGTTTCTCATTGCGAGTGAGTCGCGTATGCTCGCGACCGCTCGCAATGAGAAACTACCAGTCCGCGTTGAGAAGCTGCCGCTCGAGTAAAAATCTACTCGAGCGGCAGTAAAAGACAGCTCGCACTGTGCAAGATGCCGTTTTCAATGATTGCACAGTGCGGACAAGCATCCGGCACTGTGCAATCATTGGAAACAGTGCACTACGCAGTTTGCGTAGTGCTACGCGTAGCTCGCGTAGTGCGAACTGCACTTTGCGTAGCTTCGCGTAGCGCCTCTTCGCAAACTACGCCCAGGCTTAGTTGGGAGGTGTATCAGGGCCAGCAACATGATGTGTTCGGGTAGTATTGCAATTAGTAACATATGCTGGGGGTCATACTCACAGGTATGCACACATATCTGTTAGTATATTGTATTGTATTGTAATTGCATTTGTATAGCGCTTACTACCCCTGACGAGGCGTCGAAGCGCTTTTTCAGCGAGTAGCACGCTAATCCGGGACCCATAGAGGATTAGTGTTGAATTAGTATAGTTAAACATGCAAGTACATTTTAAGTGGTGGATATGTTAGTCAGTTATTTGGATTCGGAAGGATAGCAGAAGGATAGAAGAGGAAAGAAGGTTTGTATTTATATAGCGCTTCTAACCCCTGATGGGGTGTTGAATTGCTTTTTTGGCGAGTAGCACGCTACTCCGGAAACTCATAAAGGATTAGTGGTGAATTAGTATGGTGAAATATGAAAGTAATTTGAGTGGTGGATATTAGTCAGTTATTTGGAGTGAGTAGGATAGTGGAGGGATAGAAGGGAAAGAAAGGTTTGCATTCATATAGCGCCTGTTGCCCCTGATGGGTGTTGAAGCGCTTTGTTGGCGAGTAGCACGCTACTCTGGAACCCATAAAGGATTAGTGGTGATTTAGTATAGTGGAATATGGAATTAGAGAAGTGAACATGCTAGTCTGTTATTTTGATTGAAAAGGATAGTGGAGGGATAGAAGAGTGAAGGATTTCTTTTTTTAGGTCATAGCAGTAGGAGGAGGCTTTTGGATCAGTAAAAAGGGTTTTTGGAGGGGAAGAGTCAAAGGGAAGAGTTTAGAAAGGTTTGTTTTGGGGATCGGTACAGTAAAGGAGGTGTCAGAAGATGCAAGGAGGGGTAGAGTAGGAGAGAGTCAAGAAAGGGTTATTTTGGGGAACATAGTAATGGTATGGTGTTTGGGATAAATGAGAGTGGGTGTAGAGGATATAGTGATAGATGTATAGGGTGAGATAGGGTAGTGAATTGGAAAGAGTAGTAGAAAAGTTTGAGATAAGTCAGAAAGTTGGGCTAGGAGATATATTGAGGGAAGTATAGGCTGAGAAATAGGGTAGTGCATTGGAAATGCTAAATTAGAAGAAAGTGATAAATATATTGATCCATAAGTACATTGAAAGTATCTAGATGCATAAAGGAGGTAAGTATATGTAGATTAAAGATATTGATAGAGGTACAGGATGAGAAATAGGGTAGTGCATTGGATATGCTTTTTCAGGAGAAAAGTAACAGACACATTAATTAATGGGAGGATGGGCAGCATTTCTGGCCCTGGTCAGTCTCGAACAGGCTCAAACAGGCAACTGCCCTCGTCCTCTCCGCCCTTAACAGGCTCAAACAGGCAACTGCCCTTGTCCTCTCCGCCCTTAGCCTCGACGGCGGGCTGAGACGCCCCAACCCTGGCCTTTTATAGCCCTAGTAATCAGGTGACCCCGTCAGCCATTGGGAACCCTAGCCCTAATACTATCCAATCACAACACTAGCCCTAAAAGCTAGAACCAATAGGAGATCAGGACCTTACAGCCAATCTTAGCCCTATTCCAAGCACCCAATCAGTTAAAAAAGCCCTACGTCCAATAGAGGCCCTAGTCCTACCAGTAGTCCCAACCCTAGTCCAAGCAACCAATGGGACAGGAAGCCCTAGTCCCTACTTCCAATAGAAAGCCTAACCCTACTCTTAGTCCCACACCTATTCCAGCAACCAATCACACCAGAAGCCCTAATCGCTACTTCCAATTAAAGGCTAAACCCTAGCCCTAGTACCACCCTAGTCCCAACAACAAATAACACAGGAAGCCCTAGTCCCTACTTCCAATAGAAATCATAACCCTAGCCCTAGTCCTAACCCTACATTGATTGAATCACAGACCCAGAAACCAATCAAAACCCTCAAATACCCAACCAATGAGGACACTAACCCAATCCAGTAGAAACATCAGATACAGCCACCAATCTTATATAACACTGTGCATGCAAATGAGCCAGAGGGGTGCACAGATAATTGCTGCTGGGAAGGGGACAGGTGTACGAGTAGTGTGCCTGATGTGTACCTACTTGTGAAGTGCCCTGTCAGTTAATGGTGCATGTTGTAAGACTTGGGAATGTGTCTGTAGAAAAAATTGATGTGATGCACATTTCATGGTCTTCTGCATTGACATCTGTGCACTGTGATCTGTCCTAGGAGGAGGAGGCACAATATCCATCGTCCGTTCACAGTCCTGGCAGACATGGAGAATGAGGATATAATCCGCAAATTCAGGCTGGACCGACAAACCCTGCAGAACCTATGTGCCATGTTGGAGCCCCACCTGCAGCCACGTCGGACAGATCCAACAGCTTTCACCGCAACATCTAAGGTGATGGCATGCCTGCATTTCTTTGCAACAGGCTCATTCCAGCACACGGTCGCAAGTGCAGGCGGGATGTCACAGCCGATGTTCAGCATGGTGCTGAGGGATGTCCTGTCGGCCATGATGCTCTACAAAGACAGATATATCCATTTTCCCAGGGGGCCGGAGTTGGTGGCTGTGAAGGGCGATTTCTAAGCCCTTGGACATATCACCCATGTCATTGGTGCAATTGATTGCACACATGTTGGGCTTGTGCCACCACAGGCACGTGAACAGGTTTACCGCAATAAGAAGCATTCACACTTGGTAAATGTTCAAGTGGTGTGCCTGGCGGACATGATCATCTCACACGTGTGTGCCAAGTTTCCCTGCTCAGCCCATGATGCCCACATCTTGCGCAGCAGCATCGTTCATCAGCTGATGGCCAATCTGCTTCCTGAGCGTGCATGGCTTGTGGGTGAGTATGCATAGTGGATTAGAGTGGTGTGTGTGTGACATGCTGTTGTGTTGCATTTTGGGACTACAAGGTTAATCTGTGTCTCTCACACCCAGGTGACTCGGCATATCCGAACCGCCCGTGGTTGCTGAGCCCATTGCGGAATCCCGTCACGCCAGCTGATGTGCGATACAATGATGCCCTTGGGAGGACACAGCGATACCAAAGGGGATGATGGATGGAGCGCTTGAGCAAATCAAACACTCACCCCCAGTCAACTGATCTGGGTTTAATCCATCATCATTCTTTAGCTCACTCCACCACCCCAGTTCAGACATGGCCATATGCAAATCAGTCTGACCCTGTGCCTCATGGGAACAGTCCAGCCCGAACTGCCAAGCCATGTCTTCCCTGGACCGGAAACAAGCATCCTGGGACCGGTTTCTGGCTATTCAGCCGTCATCAGCCAGGCTAATTTGAATCCAGTCGCAAAGTGAGCAAGGGACCCACGTCTGGGCATACCCTGCCAACTTAGGGCGAACAAAGCGATACCAAAGGGGATGATGGACGGAGCGCTTGAGCAAATCAAACACTCACCCCCAGTCAACTGATCTGGGTTTAATCCATCATCATTCTTTAGCTCACCCCACCACCCCAGTTCAGACATGGTTATATGCAAATCAGTCTGACCCTGTGCCTCATGGGAACAGTCCAGCCCGAACTGCCAAGCCATGTCTTCCCTGGACCGGAAACAAGCATCCTGGGACCGGTTTCTGGCTATTCAGCCGTCATCAGCCAGGCTAGCTTGAATCCAGTGGCAAAGTGAGCAAGGGACCCACGTCTGGGCATACCCTGCCAACTTAGGGCGAACAAAGCGATACCAAAGGGGAGGACACGGCGTGTGATAGAACGGACATTTGGTCTCCTAAAATCAAGATTTCGTGCCTGGACTGTACTGGAGGTGCCCTTATGTACTCGCCAGGGAAGGTGTGTCAGATAGTGGTGGCATGCTGCAAGCTCCACAACCTGACCATTCGCAAGGCAATACCCCTGATCCTGGATGACGATGATGAGCAGCCAAGGCTGCCGCCTGCAAATCAAGCCGGATCCAGTGACGAGGGCAGTGGAGAGGAGGAAGGGGTCGACATGCGTCGACAGCTCATCACCCGCTACTTCACTTGAAGGTGAGTGACGATGTAGAAGGGACAAAATGGTCTGATGGTGTTGCAGTTGCTGTGTGGGTGTATGTGAGCTTGCTGACTGCAGCTTCGTGTTGACTCATTGCTGCCTGCCAATGTATGTGTGATTGGTTAGTGTGATACAGAATGTCTCTATGGTGACTGTTGCTCTGTGTAAAGTTTGTAGATCTGAGTACCTTGTTGACAAGTGTTGTGTGATGTGTGCAATGCCACACCCATACAAGTGACTCTTGTTCTGCGGTTTTCCCTAGGTCCCTTCAGCATCTCACTTGTTACCTACATTCCATTCCCCTGGACCATGTCCTACATGGTGAAGGTTGCACATCCTGTATTAAAGACGGAGCAGACACAACAACATGTGTGTAAGGTGTATTTATTTACAACTGTGACATGCGAGGGTGGAGAAAATGTGAAGGGGGAATTGAAGTAGTGAGTTGACAGTCATGGTAGATGAGATACTTGAGTAGTCCCCACAATGATGTGGAGACCCAGTCCAACAGATAGATGCCATTCACATGGCAGTGTGGTGAAGGATAGTCCAAAAGGTCAATGCAGTGGTGCAGTGCTCTGCTATCATGGCTGGCTCGGGGACTAGCGTTTGGCAGGTGCTTTGGCACGTGAGGCCACCTGGCCTTTCCTTGGATGGCCCCTCTTGCGCTTGACTGGAGGGGCCACTGCTGCAGGGGCAGTGGTGTCTGAGGACTCACCCCTCTGTGGATGCAGGGGAGAATGATGAAGTGTCATCCTGCTGCCCAACAGGGGGAGGCGGATGGGTAGAATGTTGCGCTTGCCTGTCCCTCAGAACCGCCACTAGCTGCCCCAAGAGGTCCACAATCTGTCCCATGCGTGTGTCCATGGACCTCAGCAGCAGGAGGTGCTCCCGAGATTCTTCCTCTAACCGGCCCATTCGTCCCTGGTAGGCCCCAAGGACTCTGTCGATGTGGCCCAGGGCTTCCGCCGCAGGATCAGTCCCCCTCTGCATGACCCTGTCCCGACCACCTGCACTGCTGCCACGGTCCTGTCCGGTCCTCACATTGGCCCGCTGCATCCTCTCCCTGGCCTCCGCAGTCGATGTGGTAGGCTGCTCAACCCCTGGGGCAGGGAGGGTGTTGTGGACAGCTGTGGTGGTGGTGGTAGTGGTTGACACACAGGCCGTGACAGCAGCTGTCAGAGGATGGTCAGGGGCTGCAGCTGATGTGGTTGGGGGACAATGGGTGCCTGGGACTGGTTGCGGCCTGCCACACCAGATGGGCCAGCGTGGAGCTCCTCATCCAAGGAATCCAGGAGTCCTCATCCAGTTGTCTCTGTTCCGGTGGGGGGGGACTGGCTCTGCAGGGTGGTGTCATCCTCTGCAGTGAGTTCTTGGTCACCTGTGGGTCAGATGAGAAATGGTCATTGTGTTGCACCCATCAAAGTTTATGTTAGCAGTGTTACATCAACTGTTTGTACATCCAGCAGTTGTTCACTGTACACATTTGCATTGACCGACATCCAGTGATGCATTACAAGCTGTTGTGGTACATGCAATACTTGTCCATATTGGGAGTTGTCAAGACATGACATGCACAATATAATTTTTTAACATTGACAGTCTCATGTTGGCATCCAGTTATTGATCAATCATATGTCATCCATTTAAGCGTATGTGTCACTTGTTGAGCCCTTGTAGCGGTTTACTCTGCACAGTGAGTGAACATTGTAGTTTCATGCATACCTTTTCAATGTGGTGTAGATATCTGTATTTGCAATTCCAGACATGCTTAAGTTTGCTTTAATTAGATCCTAGGTGGTGTGGACCACTGCTACTGTCAGATGGCATGTAGTGGTGTGCATGGTTGTGCTCGGAGTTCCATCTACATGTGTTTCAGACATTCACACTTTGGTTGCTGTCACAGTTTCATTTTCTTAGGTGTGTGTACACTATAGTTGCCAATGCAATCTGGGTGTGCAGTTGTGCATTGAGAGGCCTGGTGTCCTATGCCAACATGTTTTTTTGAATGCATATCTGGCTGCATGTTGTGGCTGTTGATATGTTGTGTTTGCTGTGTTTTCCTTGTATTTGAGAGACCTCTCTGTGTGTGTATGATGAGGGCTTACATCTTGGTCCAGTGTGGGACAAGTCAGAATGATATGTCCAGTTCTTTTGAAGTATACATTGCAATGACTGACACATGCATGTTGGTGCCAGGAAGTAATGGGTCTTGTGTGCTGGCGGTCAGGTGGGGCCGTTTGAGTTGTTGTGCAAGCTTCCCATCCCCACACACCCTGACCTGTGAGATGCGGTTACCTACCTGTGAGTTGGGTGGGTAGCATACATTGCCTGCCACATGCTTCTTATTGGGGGTGTAGTGTCCCATCCTCCATAGTGGTGGAACAGCATGCATGTTGCATTTTGTGGGACGGATAGCCAAACACACTACACCATCTCACTGTGAAGATGGCTAACTACCGTTTGAGGTGAAGGTGGGCAATGACATGGCTATGTGACTTGGTAGAAATCTTTGGATGGAATGTGCGTGTGGTGAGAATAATGTGTGTGTGGCTTTTTGTACCCATTGATTTCAGATTACATTTGGTCATGGGGTATAGCCCCCCATCACTGTTGTCCCAGCTATCTGGCTGTGGGGTTCACTCCCCCGACATTTGAAGGCACAATAGGGCAAGGGGTATAGTCTCGTAGCACAGTGGTGACATACAGCAGGGTGAAGATCTCGCCCAGCATACATTTCCACACTGTCATGGTTTAATGGTATTTGTGGACCTGAGAACATGAGCCCAGTACTGGTGAAGCAGTTGTTCCAGGGCATCCATACACTGACATGTTGTGGTCAACATTGGTGTGTGTGTGAGATGTACTCAGCCCTGTGCAGACAATGTGTGCTTTTGGGGCCAGACTATACCAGCACTGTTCAGACAGACAGTGTGAGATGTGAACATTGTCAATGCATACACACATTGGTGGTCCAAACAAGACACCTTTGACAATTTAATTCAGAAAAGGTGCTGTTCTGCAATTCAGTGCAGCACTGTGGTAGCTGGGTGTGTTGCAGGACATTTGGGATGTGCTTAGTTTAGCATTGTGAGTCCCAGCTGCAGTGTAGTTTTTGGTTACACTGCACTTCCACTGTTTACATTGAAACACTGTGGTATGACATGGGTGATTTGCACTTTGCCAAACAAACGGCCAGACACTGCTGCAGGGCAGCATGATCGTTGTTAGTGTTGCAGTGTGTGATGCCTGGCACAGTGTACACAATGTGGGTCAATTTTGAACAGAGACTTGTGCATGGTGACTACAACACAACTGTTTTGCATTATTTGTGTTGGTGACTGTGGACTAAGTGGCATGGTGTCATGTGCGGCTGCACAGATGTCACATGCCTATGAGTGGGACTAGTGCTCCATCCTGCTCAGCTGTGGGACAAGGGGGCCTGGTGGGAGTTGTAGTGCAGGCCTCCCAAACACCCACCCACCTCCCTGTAAAGATGGCTACCTACCTGTTAGGTGAGGGTGAAGCACACAATGGCTGAGGCATGCTTCTGGGTGGGGGGAGGGCTCCATCCTGCTCAGCTGTGGAACAAGGGGGCCAGGTGGGAGTTGTAGTGCAGGCCTCCCTATTCCACAGACAGCTCCCTGTAAAGATGGCTACCTACCTGTTAGGTGAGGGTGAAGCACACAATGGCTGAGGCATGCTTCTGGGTGGGGGGCAGTGCTCCATCCTGCTCAGCTGTGGGACAAGGGGGCCTGGTGGGAGTTGTAGTGCAGGCTTCCCAAACACCCACCCACCTCCCTGTAAAGATGGCTACCTACCTGTTAGGTGAGGGTGAAGCACACAATGGCTGAGGCATGCTTCTGGGTGGGGGCAGTGCTCCATCTTGCGCAGCTGTAGGACAAGGGGGCCTGGTGGGAGTTGTAGTGCAGGCTTCCCAAACACCCACCCACCTCCCTGTAGGGATGGCTACCTACCTGTTAGGTGAGGGTGAGGCACACAACTGTTGAGGCATGCTTCTGGGTGGGGGGAGGGCTCCATCCTGCTCAGCTGTGGGACAAGGGGGCCTGGTGGGAGTTGTAGTGCAGGCCTCCCAAACACCCACCCACCTCCCTGTAAAGATGGCTACCTACCTGTTAGGTGAGGGTGAAGCACACAATGGCTGAGGCATGCTTCTGGGTGGGGGGCAGTGCTCCATCCTGCTCAGCTGTGGGACATGGGGGCCTGGTGGGAGTTGTAGTGCAGGCAGCATGTACACATGTACCCATGGTGATGTTGCTAACTACCTTTGGGGGCTTCAGGGGAGTGTCTGTTGTATCTGTGAGAGATGTGTTGGGGGAGTGTTGTGCACATGAATGAATTTGAACCTAGGAGGTATTATTTTGTAATGGTGCAAGACAGTCCATTTGTGTGATGTTAGGCATTTGTTTGTACTTACCAGCCTCCACTGCCCCGGGTATTCCTGAGAGACTCTCTGGATGTAGAATGCCAAGCACCTTCTCCTCCCATTCAGTGAATGTTTTGAGTGGAACGGGAGGGCCACTGCCTGTCCTGTGAGCCAGCTCATGGTTCTTGGCTCTCTTCTTTTTGACCACTGCCTTCAGATCGTGCCACCTCTTCACGATTTCATCTCTATTGCGTGGCACGCTCCCTACTGCATTTACCTTCTCTACTATCCTTCTCCACATTTGCGTCCTTGTTGCTAGTGGTGTCTGTTGGACCTGGTTACCAAACAATTGTGGTTCTACCCTGATTATCTCATCAACCATGACCCTCAACTCACTCTCAGTGAATTTGGGCATTCTCTGTGGTGACATGGTGTGTGATGTGTCAAGGTGTTTAGGGTGCAGGTTTGGAAGTGGTGGTGGTGGTTGTGATGTGTATGGTGTGTGCTGTGCAAAGGTGTTAGAGGTGCAGGTGTGGAAGTGGTGGTGGTGGTGGTGATGTGTGTGTGTTGTGCAGATTTGACTCTCCTGTCATCTGTGGTGGATGTCCCCTCAGTTGTGGAGTTTTGCAAAGGATTGTGGTCTGTTGGGGGCTGGATTTATACTGGTGTCTGTGGGTGTGTCAGGATGGGGTATTGGTAGCAGGTGTGTTGTGTGTGTGAACCTGGGATTTGTAGTTTTGGAGTTTCCCATGGGGGTGTGTCTTTGGGCTGTGTTAGCTATTTTTGGGTGCATGCCTTGTTTGGTTGGTGCACTTTGTGGCCATGTTGTGTGTTTTTCTAGCGACCGCCATTTTTTTAACGGAGCGTCCGCAGTGGAGGCACGGCTACGGTGCTTCTGCCGTCTCACTGATTCATCAATGTTGTCGACCGCGGCGGTCGGAAACAGCGCACTGCACCGCGGGGATGTCGGCAATATCATAATTTCGATGGCGGTGTCTCCGCTGTGGTTGCGGTCGTTTGGGCTGTTTCCGCTGCAAAACAGACCGCCGCGGACGGGTTTGGGCCTTCTCCGCAGGCGAACGGCGGTTTCTCGGGTCTCCTTTCTGCCGCGGTTGGATTTTTACCGCCGAGGATCCTAATCTAGCCATCGGTTTTCCCGCGGTAGCGGCGGGTGGTGATTTCCCGCTACCATGGCGGTCGGTTGTTTTTCCGTCCGCCATCGTAATGACCTACTTAGACATTTATAAAAACTAGACAACCATGAGAGTCCAAGGATGTATGGCTTGCGTGGATGCCCTCACGTTTTCCTACCCAGAATCCTCTGTAAACCTCACATTTTGCTTAATAAATCAGATTTTCCTCACAAAAAGCTTTCATACGTGAGACACACACAAAACCATTTACACCGCCAGCGGCGGGCCCAGCACATTACAACACTCACATCAACAGACAGCACCATTCAAGGGCCCATCACTTTCATACGCCCACATGCCTGACACAGAAACCACACCGGCTGACGTATTGTGTAGACTGGCGTTTGGCTACCAGTATGTGTAGTGACCAGCAGCAAGTCACTACTCACAGACCAACAGCCAAGTGCCAGTCCACACTCATCACCAGCCAAGCGCTAGTCCACGCACACCGCTAGCCAATTGCCAGTCTACGCACACCACCAGCCAAGCAGCAGTCCATGCACACCACCAGCCAAGTGCCAGTCCGCACACACAGCCAGCCAAGTGCCAGTCCACACACACCACCAGCCAAGTACCAGTCCACACACACCACCATCACATTTCGGCTTTTTTTATACAAAAAAGAAAACATAAACAAATTGTAAGTAGATACAAAATTGCCAGCACAAAGGCTGAAACTAAATACATCGCACTAATGCCAACCTTGAAACTGGACAAAAAATATTAAAGAATGCAGCCCATTCAGTTCACTTTAACACTCATGGATGCTCCCAAAAATTATTTTGTGTGTGGTACATTCTAAAACACACAGGCACACACAGCGCAGGCTTAGAAGGTCACTCGGGTGCAGTACGTACGAGTCTCCTTTTACATACCTCTTCGACAACAGACTCTACATCTCCTTCTGGGAAAGTCTTTTGTGGGCTTGGGAGGAATGTGATCAGCAAAGTGTCGTCTTTCAATCTAGGCACATCCTCCACCACTCCAACTCTAGGAACACTTGCCTGTTCCACTACAACAAGGCTGCCTATCACAGACTCCTGAAACTGAACAAAAGTCATCCTTGACTCAGGAGAGCAATCCTTGAACACAACAAAAGCATTAAAAGTTGCTAAGTGGAAAAGATGGATAGCCAACTACTTATACCAAATGTAAGCCTTACGAAGAGCAGTGTAAGGTTCCAACCTCTGATCTGCTCTATCAACACCACCCATGTGCCTATCATAGTCTAAAATGCACACAGGTTTGCGCACTTCAGCAACCTCACCCCAAACAGTCACAGGTGAAGTACTTTCATTATGGATAGTAGTCGGCATGTAGACATATCTTCTGTCTCAAACTTCACAGCTAGAAGTACCTCACTACACAACGCACTGCACCGTCCCCACTTAAGCTTTTGACAAACAAGTTCTTTTGGGAAACCTTCACTGTTAGAGTGGATTGTGCCACATGCAACAGTGTCCACTTTTACCAAATTACCTGAACAACTGTACACCAGTGTAGAAGTTATCTACATATAAATGTGACCTTTGTTAAAAAGTCCTCTATCAAGTTCCCACACAATTTTCTCACTCACTCCAAAAGTGGACGGACAACCAGGTGGGGTCAATCCTGGAATCCCTAGCGGTGTACACCCTGCGAATAGTTGCATATCTAGTCCTACTGTCACACAGCATATACATCTTAATTCCATAGCTTGCCTTCTTGCTAGGAATGTACTGTCTAAAAACAAAGCAGCCCTCGAACAAGACCAAAGACTCATCCACAGAGATTTCTTTCCATGGAGTATAGATCTCAGAAAATCGATCTACAAAGTGATCTAGGACAGGCCGAATCTTAAAAAGTTGGCCACAATCAGTGTGATCTTGTGGCAACGCTAAACCATTATCGACAAAATGCAGCATCAGAAGCGAAAGCAAATTCCGATAATGACTCATGATTGTCAGAAATATATCCGTTGCCAACAAGGGGCTAGTAGACCAATATGAAGACATCGATGGCTTCCTTATCAAGCCCATCAGAAAAGTTAAACCCCAGAATTTCCACCGGGCAGCTCTAGAGTGGGGCCTTTGTCTGGCACTGATGTACATCAAATACTGTTCAGCATACAAATTAGTCTGCTCAACAATCTCCTCCAAAAATACATCATCCATACACAACTGAAAAAAAATTATAGGCAAAAAGTTTTCAATATCCACTCTACACCCTGGGACATCAGTAAAGTCGGCATGGGGCAACCCAGAGGTCAGCTCTTCCAATGGGAAGCCGTGCAGCCCCAGGCTGCAGTCCAGATGCCCCTTGCTGCACTATTGGCACAACAATGTACTCCTCTAAAACAGGCACTTCATCTGCACTGAGGGTGGCTTCGTCATCCGATGATTCCTCTCGGACAGAAAATTCACTGTCAAAATCTTCCACTTCCCCCTCTGCCTCAGATGCACAGTCAGTCTCATGATTATGGTCAGAGGAAGACTCAAAAAGCATACCAACAACTTGCTGAGCAGTCATCCTGTGGCTAGCCATAATCCTTACTAAGAAAGGAGACTTCACAAACTAGTCAACAACAACCAACACAGTGCAAAATAAGTAATAAACAAAGTGTGGCTTTATCACAAAGATCTATATACTCAAAAACTATGGGCCTGATTCACAAAAGTAATCTGAGACAAAATCCTAACTTTACGACTTTCGGTATTCACAAAGGCATTTAGGAGTAGTAAAGTTAGGATTCCTAACTTTACTACTCCTAAACTGAGACAAAATCCTAACTTTACGACTTTCGGTATTCAGAAAAGGCATTTAGGAGTAGTAAAGTTAGGATTCCTAATTGTGCTGCAGGAATAACTTGCAAAGAGACATCAGGGGAGAGGAAAAACTCTTTCCTCTCTCCAATGCCTCTCTGCATTTCCAAACCACCCCCCTGGCAGGAAAAACCTACCTTCTTCTCTGGACGCCTGGAAGCTAATGGCTTCCAGCGCATCCGGGGGCTCCTGATGAAGTCGGCACGCACCGCGTGCGCTGATGTCATGGGATTACCGAGGAGGGGGGTCGGGGGTGGCAGCGGAAACTCTTCCCCGAATCACTGACAAAATATCGAAAGACATATTATCGAGCTACAATTATATCGATACAAAATTATCGATAACATTAATATCGACATCATATACTTATTTAAGAACCTACAAAAATATCGAAGATACAATATCGAAGTACATAAATATCGATGTCACAAATATCGCTAACATACTTATCGAAATTCTAAAATATCGACCTTCATTAAAAAACATTGACTAGGTAAAAATATCGAACACAAAAAATCGACAACACTAATATCGTAAATTTAAATATATCGACTATATAAAAGTATAATAAATATAAAAATAAAACGACATAAATATAAATAAATTACTAAAAACACAATACTAAATTAATAATTAAGAATAACAGTTTGAAGTTACACAGCAATAAAATTACTAAAATATTATTAACAACATTACTACATTAATAATATTAAATATTACTATTACAATTCAATTATATAATATATAACAAAAACTATTTAAATATATATACAAAATTATACATAACTTACTACTAATTAGCGTTTTCCTTATTTGGAAACTAACTACCAAAACATTTTTAAAAAAATACAAATTAACCAATAGAAACACTTAAAATTCAAACTAACCAATAAAATAGAAATTACAACATCCAAAACACTATATAAACAGTTAAACTTCATTCCTATTCCACACCCAAAAAATAGAAAACTAAAGAAGGAGAAACTCTACAGGAATTCAACTACAGATATAAGAAGATCAACATATACCCAATAATTAACTCTATCAAAAGTAAGTAAACTAAATTAAATTCAATAATACTAAAAGTAAAAAACTTTAATCAATAATATACATAAGCTAAAAATTAATCAATGTCTTCTTTCTATTTTATATTACCACTACAGGAAACTCTAGAGGAAACTAACAAACTACAGAAAAGCCTCAAAAAAAGATACAACTAACAAAGTAAGGAGGTCATTACGATGGCGGACGGAAAAACAACCGACCGCCATGGTAGCGGGAAAACACCGCCCGCCGCTACCGCGGGAAAACCGACGGCTAGATTAGGATCCTCGGCGGTAAAAATCCAACCGCGGCGGAAAGGAGACCCGAGAAACCGCCGTTCGCCTGCGGAGAAGACCCAAACCCGTCCGCGGCGGTCGGTTTCGCAGCGGAAACAGCCCAAACGACCGCAACCACAGCGGAGACACCGCCATCGAAATTATGATATTCCCGACATCCCCGCAGTGCGCTGTTTCCGACCGCCGCGGTCGACAACATTGATGAATCAGTGAGACGGCAGAAGCGCCGTAGCCGAGCCACCACTGCGGACGCTCCGTTAAAAAAATGGCGGTCGCTAGAAAAACACACAACATGGCCACAAAGTGCACCAACCAAACAAGGCATGCACCAAACAATAGCTAACACAGCCCAAAGACACACCCCCATGGTAAACTCCAAAACTACAAATCCCAGGTTCACACACACACCACACCTGCTACCAATACCCCATCCTGACACACCCACAGACACCAGTATAAATCCAGCCCCCAACATACCACAATCCTTTGCAAAACTCCAGAACTGAGGGGACATCCACCACAGATGACAGGAGAGGCAAATCTGCACAACACACACACATCACCACCACCACCACCACTTCCACACCTGCACCTCTAACACCTTTGCACAGCACACACCATACACATCACAACCACCACTACCACTTCCAAACCTGCACCCTAAACACCTTGACACATCGCACACCATGTCACCACAGGGAATGCCCAAATTCACTGAGAGTGAGTTGAGGGTCATGGTCGATGAGATAATCAGGGTAGAACCACAATTGTCTGGTAACCAGGTCTAACAGACACCACTAGCAACAAGGACGCAAATGTGGAGAAGGATAGTAGAGAAGGTCAATGCAGTAAGGACCGTGCCATGCAATAGAGATGAAATCGTGAAGAGGTGGCACGATCTGAAGGCAGTGGTCAAAAAGAAGAGAGCCAAGAACCATGAGCTGGCTCACAGGACAGAGCAGTGGCCCTCCCGTTCCACTCAAAACATTCACTGAATGGGAGGAGAAGGTGCTTGGCATTCTACATCCAGAGAGTCTCTCAGGAATACCCGGGGAGTGGAGGCTGGTAAGTACAAACAAATGCCTAACATCTCACAAATGTACTGTCTTGCATTATTACAAAATAATACCTCCTAGGTTCAAATTCATTCATGTGCACAACACTCCCCCCAACACATCTCTCACAGATACAACAGACACTCCCCCTGAAGCCCCCCAAAGGTAGTTAGCAACATCACCATGGGTACATGTGTACATGCTGCCTGTTGGAAACGGGGTTACCGAGTCCGGCACGGTAGCATGGCGCGAGGCGGGAAAGCACCCGAAGGCAATGTGTAAGGCAGTTGTGCAGCACACACTCACTTGGACTCAGTAATGCGGACGCAATAACGTGACACCACACCAGGCATGTAGATTAAAAACAAGTTCTTTTATATAACTCAATGCAGCATCAGATGAGGCAGATTAATTCAGGGCAACATTTCAACTCCTTGAAATACTTAATTAGTGCGTCATCTCATTAAAGCACCATAGCTCATCAACATTGTAGGCCACTAAAAGGCCGCAGGAATCATCTCCTAAACGTAGCACCAATAATGATCACAGGGTGCAAGAATAAAACATGGGCCTAAAACATGCAGTTCACCTCATGAATATTCAATCACTTGTAAATAGGCATTTTACATTACATTTCAAACAGGGTCTGCGTTAATCTAGGCGCACCCACATTCAGTACAGTGGGCGTCGCAACTCCGGTACACCTGCAACATAAAACACTTCAACTCTTGGCGGTGTACACTTCAGCTCAATTCAGTTAAGCACCTTTACACTAGGCAAAGACATTTCATTAGCGCTGATCTGCATTAGGCCTAAACAGTGATTAAAGCAGGCGTAACAATTAGGCTAGTGAACAGCTTTAGGGAACCCCTCAACATGTCCTTCTCTCTGGGGCTTCCCTGTCAATTAGGGCTTCTGTGTTCTCAGGGGCTGCTTAGGGGTTAAATCAGGCTAGGCCCACTCCTCTCCGGGGCCTCGCCTCGTGAGTATAATTACTGGGGGCTTCCCCCTTTCCAAAGAGCGAGTCACTGTTGGCCCCCGGCCCCCAGGGGTGTTACTATGGCCCTAGGGGCCTCCTGGGCTCACCTGTGCACGTTTCGTTGGTCGCTCCTCGCAGCGACTGGTTTCTTCCCGGGCCGGCCCGTGTTTGGCAGGGCTGGGCCCGGACTGGGTTCTACGGCCTTCCGGCCGGAATTGCGGGACGTTGGGGGGCCGGTATCACTCTCCTCCGGCCCCCGTGATCAGCAGGGTAATGCGGGGAAGGGAGCGGGAGTCGGCAGTCCTCTCCGGCCGGCTTCCCGCCTCCCTCTGCCTACGCGGCGTTCTTCTCCGGCCTCCGTCGGCATTGGGGGCGTGTCGGAAGCCGGCGCCCAATCACAGTGCGGCCTTTCCCGGGGCGCGCCCGATGACGCGGAAAGGGTCCCCGGTCGCGTAGCGACGGCGTCGGTGGGGGCTGAGGCCTCGATCCTCCTCCTGGGCCGCGGCGGTGATTTCCAGGCCGCAACTTCTTCGGCGGGGCTCCCGGGCCCGGCGGTGACCTTTGGGGCAGCTTCTCAGGCTTCGGTGAGGGCGCGGACGGCGCACCTTACCACCAAGGCCTCGGAGAGGCCACGCTCGCCTCCACAGCTCTCCACACGCGGCGGCGGCCGACCGGGCAGATTCCAGCCACGAGGTCAGTGGCTTGGGGGCAATTCCTCCCACGTGGAGGTACAGCGCGGGGCGCGCTGGCAGCAGGCTGGCAGGGGGGCTGACCCAGAAGGGCTTTGGGCAGCCCAGCAGCAGCTAGGAGTGGATGGGGGTGAAGGTCTAGCGCTTCAGGGCACGGCGCTTTACCTGGTGATCCGCAGTTTGGCAGTTCAGGTTTCTGGCCTTGCTGGTCTGTCAGGCCTTGTAATTGCAGGTTACTTGTGGGAAGTCTTGGTTGGTTGCTTCTTGGGGGTTTCTCCTTATGGGGGAGGGAATGAGTTGGTGGTTCTTGGGGTGCTGGATGGTACTTCCCAGCACGCTGAAGATGGTTCCCTGGGTCCCCTCACGCTGGGCAAGGTCAGTGGGTGGTGGGCGTTCCTCAGCTAACTTATTACAGCAGTGCCTTAGCCCTGTCAGTAGCAGTAGTGTAGGTCTCCCCCTAGGCCCTACAGCCTGTACTCCGGCAGAGGTTCTCCCAGGATCAGTGGTGCCCCAACTGACTAAAAGATTTCCCTCCAAACCTCTTATACCCCTAGGTCAGGTGACCCTCCTAAAGGCGGCAAAACATAACTCCACCGACAGCCCGGAAGGTTCTGGAACCTTCCACCATGTCTGGCTATGTGGCCCAGAGGCGGGACGGGATGGATACTGTATCCCTATGTCCCAGCCTGACCCTGGCTACTAGTATGTGTATGTGTGCAAGGCCACTCTGCAGTAGCAGGGGCCTGTGGCAGCCATCTTGGGTGAGAGAGCACCTGCACCTCAGCACTGGTTGGCAGTGGTAAGGCGCCCGGAGACCTAGGTCCAGTAAAAATACGGTGGCAAAAATGAGGCGCAAAAGGGAACAAAACAGGGCAAGACCACCCTGGGGCTGACAGGTCTAACACTGCCAGCACTACAACTCCCACCAGGCCCCCTTGTCCAACAGCTGAGCAGGATGGAGCACTGCCCCCACCCAGAAGCATGCCTCAGCCATTGTGTGCTACACACTCACCTAACAGGTAGGTAGCCATCTTTACAGGGAGGTGGGTGGGTGTTTGGGAGGCCTGCACTACAACTCCCACCAGGCCCCCTTGGCCCACAGCTGAGCAGGATGTAGCCCTCCTCCCACCCAGAAGCATGCCTCAGCCATTGTGTGCTACACCCTCACCTAACAGGTAGGTAGCCATCTTTACAGGGAGGTGGGTGGATGTTTGGGAGGCCTGCACTACAACTCCCACCAGGCCCCCTTGTCCCACAGCTGAGCAGGATGAAGCACTGCCCCCACCCAGAAGCATGCCTCAGCCATTGTGTGCTTCACCCTCACCTAACAGGTAGGTAGCCATCTTTACAGGGAGGTGGGTGGGTGTTTGGGAGGCCTGCACTACAACTCCCACCAGGCCCCCTTGTCCCACAGCTGAGCAGGATGGAGCACTGCCCCCACCCAGAAGCATGCCTCAGCCATTGTGTGCTACACCCTCACCTAACAGGTAGGTAGCCATCTTTACAGGGAGGTGGGTGGGTGTTTGGGAGGCCTGCACTACAACTCCCACCAGGCCCCCTTGTCCCACAGCTGAGCAGGATGGAGCACTGCCCCCACCCAGAAGCATGCCTCAGCCATTGTGTGCTACACCCTCACCTAACAGGTAGGTAGCCATCTTTACAGGGAGGTGGGTGGGTGTTTTGGAGGCCTGCACTACAACTCCCACCTGGCCCCCTTGTCCCACAGCTGAGCAGGATGTAGCCCTCCCCTCACCCAGAAGCATGCCTCAGCCATTGTGTTCTACACCCTCACCTAACAGGTAGGTAGCCATCTTTACAGGGAGGTGGGTGGGTGTTTGGGAGGCCTGCACTACAACTCCCACCAGGCCCCCTTGTCCCACAGCTGAGCAGGATGGAGCACTAGTCCCACTCATAGGCATGTGACGTCTGTGCAGCCGCACATGACACCATGCCACTTAGTCCACAGTCACCAACACAAATAATGCAAAACAGTTGTGTTGTAGTCACCATGCACAAGTCTCTGTTCAAAAGTGACCCACATTGTGTACACTGTGCCAGGCATCACACACTGCAACACTAACAACGATCATGCTGCCCTGCTACAGTGTCTGGCCGTTTGTATGGCAAAGTGCAAATCACCCATGTCATAACACAGTGTTGCAATGTAAACAGTGGAAGTGCACCCAAAAACTACACTGCAGCTGGGACTCACAATGCTAAACTAAGCACATCCCAAATGTCCTGAAACACACCCAGCTACCACAGTGCTGCACTGAATTGCAGAACAGCACCTTTTCTGAATTAAATTGTCAAAGGTGTCTTGTTTGGACCACCAATGTGTGTATGCATTGACAATGTTCACATCTCACACTGTCTGTCTGAACAGTGCTGGTATAGTCTGGCCCCAAAACCACACATTGTCTGCACAGGGCTGAGTACATCTCACACACACACCACTGTTGACCACAACATGTCAGTGTATGGATGCCCTGGAACAACTGCTTCACCAGTACTGTGCTCATGTTCTCAGGTCCACAAATACCATGAAACCATGACAGTGTGGAAATGTATGCTGGGTGAGTTCTTCACCCTGCTGTGTCACCACTGTGCTACGAGACTATACCCCTTGCCCTATTGTGCCTTCAAATGTCGGGGGAGTGAACCCCACAGCCAGATAGCTGGGACAACAGTAATGGGGGGCTATACCCCATGACCAAATGTAATCTGAAATCAATGGGTACAAAAAGCCACACACACATCATGCTCACCACACGCACATTCCATCCAAAGATTTCTACCAAGTCACATAGCCATGTCATTGCTCACCTTCACCTCAAACAGTAGTTAGCCATCTACACAGTGAGACGGTGTAGTGTGTTTGGCTATCCGTCCCACAAAATGCAACATGCATGCTGTTCCACCACTATGGAGGATGGGACACTACACCCCCAATAAGAAGCATGTGGCAGGCAATGTATGCTACCCACCCAACTCACAGGTAGGTAACCGCATCTCACAGGTCGGGTGTGTGGGGCTGGGAAGCTTGCACAACAACTCACACGGGCCCACCTGACCGCCAGCACACAAGACCCATTACTTCCTGGCACCAACATGCATGTGTCAGTCATTGCAATGTACACTTCAAAAGAACTGGCATGTGGACATATCATGCTGACTTGTCCCACACTGGACCAAGATTGAAGCCCTCATCATACACACACAGAGAGGTCTCTCAAATACAAGGAAAACACAGCAAACACAACATATCAACAGGCACAACATGCAGCCAGATATGCATTTAAAAAAACATGTTGGCATAGGACACCAGGCCTCTCAATGCACAACTGCACACCCAGATAGTATTGGCAACTATAGTGTGCACACACCTAAGAAAATGAAACTGTGACAGCAACCAAAGTGTGAATGACTGAAACACATGTAGATGGAACTCCGAGCACAACCATGCACACCACTACATGCCATCTGACAGTAGCAGTGGTCCAGACCACCTAGGATCTAATTAAAGCATGTCTGGAATTGCAAATACAGATATCTACACCACATTGAAAAGGTATGCATGAAACTACAATGGTCACTCACTGTGCAGAGTAAACCGCTGCAAGGGCTCAACAAGTGACATATACGCTTAAATGGATGACATATGATTGATCAATAACAGGATGCCAACATGAGACTATCAATGTCAAAAAATTATATTGTGCATGTCATGTCTTGACAACTCCCAATATGGACAAGTAATGCATGTACCACAACAGCTTGTAATGCATCACTGGATGTCGGTCAATGCAAATTTGTACAGTGAACAACTGCTGGATGTACAAACAGTTGTTGTAACACTGCTAACACAAACTTTGATGGGTGCAACACAATGACCATTTCTCATCTGACCCACAGGTGACCAAGAACTCACTGCAGAGGATGACACCACCCTGCAGAGCCAGTCCCCCCCTGGAACAGAGACAACTGGATGAGGACTCCCTGGATTCCTTGGATGAGGAGCTCCACGCTGGCCCATCTGGTGTGGCAGGCCGCAACCAGTCCCAGGCACCCATTGTCCCCCCAACCACATCAGCTGCAGCCCCTGACCATCCTCTGACAGCTGCTGTCATGGCCTGTGTGTCAACCACTACCACCACCACCACCACCACCACCACCACAGCTGTCCGCAACACCCTCCCTGCCCCAGGGGTTGAGCAGCCCACCACATTGACTGCGGAGGCCAGGGAGAGGATGCAGCGGGCCAATGTGAGGACCGGACAGGACCTTGGCAGCAGTGCAGCTGGTCGGGACAGGGTCATGCAGAGGGGGACTGATCCTGGGATGGAAGCCCTGGGCCACATCGACAGAGTCCTTGGGGCCTACCAACAGGCCCAGGGATGAATGGGCCGGTTAGAGGAAGAATCTCGGGAGCACCTCCTGCTGCTGAGGTCCATGGACACACGCATGGGACAGATTGTGGACCTCTTGGGGCAGCTAGTGGCGGTTCTGAGGGACAGGCAAGCGCAACATTCTACCCCTCCGCCTCCCCTGTTGGGCAGCAGGATGACACTTCATCATCCTCCCCTGCGTCCACAGAGGGGGTGAGTCCTCAGACACCACTGCCCCTGCAGAAGTGGCCCCTCCAGTCAAGCGCAAGAGGGGCCGTCCAAGGAAAGGCCAGGGGGACTCACGTGCCAAAGCACCTGCCAAACGCTAGTCCCCGAGCCAGCCATGATGGCAGACCACTGCACCACTGCATTGACCTTTTGGACTATCCTTCACCACACTGCCATCTGAATGGCATCTATCTGTTGGACTGGGTCTCCACATCATTGTGGGACTACTCAAGTATCTCATCTACCATGACTGTCAACTCACTTCTTCAATTCCCCCTTCACATCTTCTCCACCCTCGCATGTCACAGATGTAAATAAATACACCTTACACACATGTTGTTGTGTCTGCTCCGTCTTTATTACAGGATGTGCAACCTTCACCGTGTAGGACATGGTCCAGGGGAATGGAATGTAGGTAACAAGTGAGATGCTGAAGGGACCTAGGGAAAACCGCAGAACAAGAGTCACTTGTATGGGTGTGGCATTGCACACATCACACAACACTTGTCAACAAGGTTCTCAGATCTACAAACTTTACACAGAGCAACAGTCACCAGAGAGACATTCTGTATCACACTAACCAATCACACATACATTGGCAGGCAGCAATGAGTCAACACCAAGCTGCAGTCAGTAAGCTCACATACACCCACACAGCAACAGCAACACCATCAGACCATTTTGTCCCTTCTACATCATCACTCACCTTCAAGTGAAGTAGCGGGTGATGAGCTGTCGACGCATGTCGACCCCTTCCTCCTCTCCACTGCCATCGTCACTGGATCCAGGTTGATTTGCAGGCGGCGGCCTTGGCTGCTCATCATCGTCATCCAGGATCAGGGGTATTGCCTTGCGAATGGCCAGGTTGTGGAGCATGCAGCATGCCACCACTTTCTGACACACCTTCCCTGGCGAGTACATAAGGGCACCTCCAGTACGGTCCAGGCACCGAAATCTTGATTTTAGGAGACCAAATGTCCGTTCTATCACACGCCGTGTCCTCCCATGGGCATCATTGTATCGCACATCAGCTGGCGTGACGGGATTCCGCAATGGGCTCAGCAACCACGGGCGGTTCGGATATGCCGAGTCACCTGGGTGTGAGAGACACAGATTAACCTTGTAGTCCCAAAATGCAACACAACAGCATGTCACACACACACCACTCTAATCCACTATGCATACTCACCCACAAGCCATGCACTCTCAGGAAGCAGATTGGCCATCAGCTGAGGAACGATGCTGCTGCGCAAGATGTGGGCATCATGGGCTGAGCAGGGAAACTTGGCACACACGTGTGAGATGATCATGTCCGCCAGGCACACCACTTGAACATTTACAGAGTGTGAATGCTTCCTATTGCAGTAAACCTGTTCACGTGCCTGTGGTGGCACAAGCCCAACATGTGTGCAATCAATTGCACCAATGACATGGGGGATATGTCCAAGGGCATAGAAATCGCCCTTCACAGCCACCAACTCAGGCCCCCTGGGAAAATGGATATATCTGTCTTTGTACAGCATCATGGCCGACAGGACATCCCTCAGCACCATGCTGAACATCGGCTGTGACATCCCGCCTGCACTTGCGACCGTGTGCTGGAATGAGCCTGTTGCAAAGAAATGCAGGCATGCCATCACCTTAGATGTTGCGGTGAAAGCTGTTGGATATGTCCGACGTGGCTGCAGGTGGGGCTCCAACATGGCACATAGGTTCTGCAGGGTTTGTCGGTCCAGCCTGAATTTGCGGATTATATCCTCATTCTCCATGTCTGCCAGGACTGTGAATGGACGATGGATATTGGGCCTCCTCCTCCTAGGACAGATCACAGTGCACAGATGTCAATGCAGAAGACCATGAAATGTGCATCACATCAATTTTTTCAACAGACTCATTCCCAAGTCTTACAACATGCACCATTAACCGACAGGGCACTTCACAAGTAGGTACACATCAGGCACACTACTCGTACACCTGTCCTCTTACCAGCAGCAATTATCTGTGCACCCCTCCGGCTCATTCGCATGCACAGTGTGATATACTAACAGATATGTGTGCATACCTGTGAGTATGACCCCCAGCATATGTTACTAAGTGCAATACTACCCGAACACACCATGTTGCTGGCCCTGATACACCTACGAAAACAGCTTGCACATGGCACACTTCAACTACACACTGACCACCGGCTGAGCGTGGGGGACACGTGTGTGCATGTGCATTGGACAATGTGCCAGTTGCTGATGCCCCTAGTTCAGAAAATGAGACAACAGTGTGCGTTACATTGCACACACAGACATTGACCATTATCTACATATGCTATGCAACACATTAACTGGACAGTCTACATTTCATTACAGATCACATGTGACATGTGCGAGTGTATGTGCCCATGCAATGTACTGGCGACCCATATATGGTATGTGTTGGTGACGTGGAGTGACATGTCCCTTCTGTGCATTTGCCTTCAAGAGGACCCTTCAATTGTTGAGACACTGGGCACTGTACATGTTGGCTTATGCAGAGAGCTGGAGGACACGTTAGGTGCAGCACAGCTACTCCACAACTCCATTAACGCTCACTCCAGGCACTGTCTGGCAGACATATGGCGGTGCCTACCGCCTGGCCCCTGTGGTGTGGCACCGCCCATAACCCAGGCACGATCGCGGGGGACACCGCCAGATATGTATGTGACAATGGCGGTCACCATGCACAGCTACCCAAATCACAGTCACTCCAGGCACTGTCTGGCAGACATATGGCGGTGCCCACCGCTTGACGACTGAGGTGTGGCACCGCCCATAACCCAGGCACGATCGCGTGGGACACCGCCAGATATGTATGTGACAATGGCGGTCACCATTCACCGCTACACAAATTACGGTCACTCCAGGCACTCTCTGGCAGACATTTGGCGGTGCCTACCGCCTGGCCCCTGTGGTGTGGCACCACCCATAACCCAGGCACGATCGCGGGTGACACCGCCAGATATGTATGTGACAATGGCGGTCACCATTCACCGCTACCCAAATCACGGTCACTCCAGGCACTGTCTGGCAGACATATGGCGGTGCCTACCGCTTGACGACTGAGGTGTGGCACCGCCCATAACCCAGGCACGATCGCGGGGGACACCGCCAGATATGTATGTGACAATGGCGGTCACCATGCACAGCTACCCAAATCTCAGTCACTCCAGGCACTGTCTGGCAGACATATGGCGGTGCCCACCGCTTGACGACTGAGGTGTGGCACCGCCCATAACCCAGGCACGATCGCGGGGGACACCACCAGATATGTATGTGACAATGGCGGTCACCATTCACCGCTACACAAATCACGGTCACTCCAGGCACTCTCTGGCAGACATTTGGCGGTGCCTACCGCCTGGCCCCTGTGGTGTGGCACCACCCATAACCCAGGCACGATCGCGGGTGACACCGCCAGATATGTATGTGACAATGGCGGTCACCATTCACCGCTACCCAAATCACGGTCACTCCAGGCACTGTCTGGCAGACATATGGCGGTGCCTACCGCTTGACGACTGAGGTGTGGCACCGCCCATAACCCAGGCACGATCACGGGGGACACCGCCAGATATGTATGTGACAATGGCGGTCACCATGCACCGCTACCCAAATCACGGTCACTCCAGGCACTGTCTGGCAGACATATGGCGGTGCCTACCGCTTGACGACTGAGGTGTGGCACCACCCATAACCCAGGCAAGATCGCGGGTGACACCACCAGATATGTATGTGACAATGGCGGTCACCATGCACCACTACCCAAATCACGGTCACTCCAGGCACTGTCTGGCAGACATATGGCGGTGCCTACCGCCTGGCCCCTGAGGTGTGTCACTGGCATGGACCATGCCCTTGCAGCCAATGGGAAGCAGCCTCGCGGTAGCCTGATGCGAGTTTGAAAATCGCGGTAGGCGTGCACCACCCCTGCGGAGGCGGTCACTGGAGGCATTCAAAAGATGCACCACCGCGGTAGCGCGCACATGGACCCTACGGTGTGTCACTGGCATGGACCATGCCCTTGCAGCCAATGGGAAGCAGCCTCGCGGTAGCCTGATGCGAGTTTGAAAATCGCGGTAGGCGTGCACCACCCCCGCGGAGGCGGTCACTGGAGGCATTCAAAAGATGCACCACCGCAGTAGCGCGCACATGGACCCTACGGTGTGTCACTGGCATGGACCATGCCCTTGCAGCCAATGGGAAGCAGCCTCGCGGTAGCCTGATGCGAGTTTGAAAATCGCGGTAGGCGTGCACCGCCACCGTGGAGGCGGACATTGGATGTATTTGAATAAGGCAGACCTGGTACACCAATAGCAACACCCTGGGACCACTGACACAGCCCCAGGGGCCTATATATGTGTGGGAGGGTGCACCACATTCCCACAGCTACCAGGGACTGCTGACTGACAACCCTCCACCTGCTGCTGCTGCCTCAAGGGACTGCTGGCTGCCACCCTCCACCTGCTGCCTCAAGGGACTGCTGGCTGCCACCCTCCACCTGCTGCTGCTGCCTCAAGGGACTGCTGGCTGCCACCCTCCACCTGCTGCCTCAAGGGACTGCTGGCTGCCACATCCACCTGCTGCTGCTGCCTCAAGGGACTGCTGGCTGCCACCCTCCACCTGCTGCCTCAAGGGACTGCTGGCTGCCACCCTCAATGTGCTGCTGCTGCCACATGTCCATTGTGATGTCGAGGACTCAGAAGATCCGTGCCAGTCCCTTCACCAGTGAGGAGCTTGGGGTCCTGGTAGACGGGGTGCTTGCACAGTACCCAAGGCTTTATGGCGGCCCTAATGTCGTGGTAAGTCTCCCAGACTGTGAGTGAGAGTGCAGGGTGTGCACACGTGGGTTGGAGGTGCTTCGGTATGTGTCAGTGGTTGTGGGGCTCTGACATGCACTGCCTATCATGTTTACTACAGTGGGAAGGGCTTGGTGGGCTCTTTCACACGTTACCCTGCATGCCTATCCTGAGTAGAGGGAGATGTCCTGTAGTGTCAGCCATACAGTGCAGCTGCAATTTGGTGATGCAGGAGTCTGGCCAGTTATCGTTTGTGTGAATGGCTGTGTTGCTCCAAATTAACCCACTCAGTGTCAGTCCACCTGCCCTGCACAGTCCCCGCCGAATGCCACATGTCCACATCACTGCATGTACAGTGTTTTCCATGTGTGTTTGGGTCACGCCTCTTCATCTAAGTCCCATCTCTGCCATGTAGATTGCACAGGAGCAGGCGTGGGAGAAGGGTGTGTGTATGACAGTTGTTGTCACTCTATGTGAGTTCCAGGACACAGTGAGGCTTTCACAGGGCTAGGACACTTAGGAATGCGCAGTGTTGGACACAGTGAGTACAACAACAAGACACATGTTTTGCTATCTTCTCTATGTGTAGTTGTAGGTAACTGCAGACAGTAGCTGCAGCCAGACTACACGTTGCTTACTGTGTTGGTATCCTGCATGTGAATGGGATGTGGAGGTACTGTGTCCACCATCGAACATGCATGCCTGTACGTCTGATTGACCAATGACATTGCACCATGTTCACAGCAATTGTTGGCTATGTGACAGTTGTAGCTGGAGTTTTGAATGAGTCACTGTCGTGCTACTGCATTTTCGTTGTGTTGTCATTGTGCATTGTGTCACTGGAACCTCACCCCTCTTGTCTCCCATTGCCTGCAGCTGAAGGTCCACCAGCGTAAAGCCGTGTGGAGGGCCATTGCCTTCAGAGTCCGGGATCTGGGTGTGTCAAACCGAAGGTGCACCCACTGTCATAAAAGGTGGGACGCCATCTGCCGGCTGAGCAAGAACGTGGCTGAGATGACGCTGGGGCTGCTCCCTCGGACTGGCAGGTTGGCTAGGCGCAGCATGACACCACTAATGGCCCGAATCCTGGCTGTCACACAACCTGAGCTGGACAGACAACTGAAGGAGCATCAGCAGCGAGCCAGGGGTGAGTATGTGTTGCAGGCTGCCTTTGGCTGGGAGTGGGTGCATGTGTCTACAGAGTGTGCAAATTGTCAGCTGTGTGACGTTGGTTGTGTGGTGCAATGTTTTGGGAGTGGCCTCTGTGCTGGGTGTATGTGCCATGCTTTTGCCCAAACGGTGCTTCATGAAGTGAGTTTTAGCACTGTGCATCTCTCTTACATTTGGAGTTGTGGCCTTCAGGTACCTTCTGCTGTGGGGTAGTGTGTGAATTCAGATGGATGGGAATGCCAGTGTGCCAACTGTGAATGCGTTTCAATGAATGCATGCAATTCCAGACCTCAGATGTCTGCCAGTCAGACATCTGAGGCCAATGTGCAACAGTTGGTGTGCCCATGGACTCGATATGGTGGATGGCATGTGTGCAGGGTCATTGTGGGCTGGTATGTTGTAGTCTGTGTGGTCCTCTACTGCTCCACACATGTAGGTGATGTGCACCATGTCGTGGTGTTCATCCTTGCCAACATCGGGACAGTGTGTGTGCACAGGCCATTTTGGGGCTGTGTCTGATGTGAGCCAACTGCAGGATGGTGTGCTGTGTGAGTCACCTGGGGCACTTATGGCAGGATGTGTGGCGGACATGCACCGTTGTGTTGAGATTTTGGGTGGCAAGATATATGTGTGCACAGGGTGGCATGCAATGTGCTGCACACCTCTTTCTAGGATGCAGATGTATTGGCACATGTTAGTTCTGTTGATGCCACTCATCTCATAGTACTTCTCTCTCCTATGCAGCAGCTCCCGTATGTGCAGAGGGAGAGGGGACGGACACCAGTGGTGAGGCTTCCAGTGCAACAGCCGCACCGGAGCAGACTGACACAGATGTGACCAGTGCCGAGGAGGGGGACAGGAGTCTGCTAGAGGATTCACAGCCAGAGACACAAAGCTCTACCTCATCTGACGCCAGCGGTGACACATCCATGTTGGGGGTACAGGGAACGGGGACTCGGCCTCCTCTTCCGCCACACAGCGTCCAGTGCCCAGCCTCCCTTCAACCTCCACTGGTGCTGCCCGTGTCCGCACGAGTAGGAAGGAAAGAGTCACCTTCACCCCAGGCACAGCTGCCCCAGCCCATGTCAGCCCTGCTGCCCTCAGTGCAGAAGCAGTCGAGCTATTGCGCCAGCTGTGTGTGGGGCAGACAGCACTTCTCAATGCCTTCCAAGAGCACGACAAAAAGTTGGGGCAGGTTATAGCTTTCATGGAGGGCATACATTCCGACGTAGGTGGGCTACACCGGACTGTGCAGTCCTTGTCATCAACTGTGACAGCAGCCCTGCAACAGGCACATAGTCAGGAAGCGGCTCCCAGCACTCGGTCTGGCCCCGTGTCACTGTGCACCTCTGACGACAGTGACAATGCTCAACGGACCCCAAAGTCCTGATACAGAACCCGCAGCACACAGGAGCAGCAGCAGCCCAAGCGTACTAGGGCGCAGACACCATCCCCACATAAGAGTAAGGCCACCCCAGAGTGCAGAGAGAAAAACCCATCAGGTGACAGCAAGGGCCACAAAGCAAAGAAAAAAGCATCAGGGTCACAGGCCTCACCTTCCTCCCCTGCCAAAGACTCCCCTGTCCCAAAGACGTCTTGCAGAGGCAAAAAGACAGTTTCCACACTCACTGAGAAGGTGTTGCCTGCAAATATTACACAGGATGAGGGCCCCATGGATAATCCATCCTTGACCTCCACTCCCATCCCAAGCCCTGTGAAGCCAGCACGGGAGGACACTGTAGGGGGCAAAGCTGGTGGACAGAGGGAGGCAGGGCAGCGGCAAACACCAGGCAAGCGCACAGCGGGATCCAGCATGTCCCCAGAGGGAGGGTCACCATCCACACCAGAATCAGCTTTGGTGTTGGGGTCACCTGTTGTGTCTGCCCCAGTTCCCCTCAATCCCCAGACAGGGAAGCCTTTCAGGATCCCCAAGAAGTGGAGAGGCACCCCTCCACAATCTCCGGCACACACTGTGTCTCACCAGGGCATGAGTCCACCTCCCCGGGCTACCACCCCACCTGGTCCAAGCAGCCCCCCAGCTACCACATGCACAGTTGGCTCTTCCACAGTTGTTACTCCCACTGCCCAGGGCAGTCCTCCAACTGACCCCAATACACAGTCAGCTCCAAGTCCGACAGACAGACCCATCTGAGTGGTGGTCACCCTCACACACCTGTCTGTACACAGGGGTGCATGTGATGCCCATTGTCACGCCCATTACTCTGTTGCTGGGCATGGCATGGTAGAGTTGCATACATTCCCTGTGTAGCTTCTTATGTCACTACTCTGCACAATGTCTTTGCCTTTTTGTTCACTGCTGTTTGCCCCTTGCCTGTGCAGCATCTCATGTACCTCACCTGCACATTGGACTGGCCACTGGCCTTGCTGTTCACTGCTGTTTGCCCCTTGTCTGTGCAGCTTCTGATGGAACTACTCTGCACATTGTACTTGCCTTGTGTTTCACTGCTGTTTGCCCCTTGCCTGTGCAGCATCTCATGTACCTCACCTGCACATTGGACTGGCCACTGGCCTTGTTGTTCACTGCTGGTTGCCCCTTGACTGTGCAGCATCTCATGTACCTCACCTGCACATTGGACTGGCCACTGGCCTTGCTGTTCACTGCTGTGTGCCCCCTGCCTGTGCAGGATCTCATGTACCTCACCTGCACTGTGTCCTGGCCACTGGCCTTGCTGTTCACTGCTGGTTGCCCCTTGCCTGTGCAGCTTCTGATGTAACTACTCTGCACATTGTACTTGCCTTGTGTTTCACTGCTGGATGCCCCTTGCCTGTGCAGCTTCTCAGGGACTCACTCTGCACTTTGTCCTGCCCACTGGCCTTGTCGTTCACTGCTGTGTGCCCCTTGCCTGTGCAGGATCTCATGTACCTCACCTGCACTTTGGACTGGCCACAGGCCTTGCTGTTCACTGCTGTTTGCCCCTCGCCTGTGCAGGATCTCATGTACCTCACCTGCACATTGGACTGGCCACTGGCCTTGTTGTTCACTGCTGGTTGCCCCTTGCCTGTGCAGCATCTCATGTACCTCACCTGCACATTGGACTGGCCACTGGCCTTGCTGTTCACTGCTGTTTGCCCCTTGCCTGTGCAGCTTCTGATGGAACTACTCTGCACATTGTACTTGCCTTGTGTTTCACTGCTGTTTGCCCCTTGCTTGTGCAGCATCTCATGTACCTCACCTGCACATTGGACTGGCCACTGGCCTTGCTGTTCACTGCTGTTTGCCCCTTGTCTGTGCAGCTTCTCATGGACTCACTCTGAACTTTGTCCTGCCCACTGGCCTTGTCGTTCACTGCTGTGTGCCCCCGGCCTGTGCAGGATCTCATGTACCTCACCTGCACTGTGTCCTGGCCACTGGCCTTGCTGTTCACTGCTGAATGCCCCTTGCCTGTGCAGCTTCTGATGTAACTACTCTGCACATTGTACTTGCCTTGTGTTTCACTGCTGTTTGCCCCTTGCCTGTGCAGCTTCTCATGGACTCACTCTGCACTTTGTCCTGCCCACTGGCCTTGTCGTTCACTGCTGTGTGCCCCTTGCCTGTGCAGGATCTCATGTACCTCACCTGCACTTTGGACTGGCCACTGGCCTTGCTGTTCACTGCTGTTTGCCCCTTGCCTGTGCAGGATCTCATGTACCTCACCTGCACTTTGGACTGGCCACTGGCCTTGCTGTTCACTGCTGTTTGCCCCTTGCCTGTGTAGCTTCTCATGGACTCACTCTGCACTTTGTCCTGCCCACTGGCCTTGTCGTTCACTGCTGTGTGCCCCTTGCCTGTGCAGCATCTCATGTACCTCACCTGCACTTTGGACTGGCCACTGGCCTTGTTGTTCACTGCTGGTTGCCCCTTGCCTGTGCAGCATCTCATGTACCTCACCTGCACATTGGACTGGCCACTGGCCTTGTTGTTCACTGCTGGTTGCCCCTTGCCTGTGCAGCATCTCATGTACCTCACCTGCACATTGGACTGGCCACTGGCCTTGCTGTTCACTGCTGTTTGCCCCTTGCCTGTGCAGCTTCTGATGGAACTACTCTGCACATTGTACTTGCCTTGTGTTTCACTGCTGTTTGCCCCTTGCCTGTGCAGCATCTCATGTACCTCACTTGCACATTGGACTGGCCACTGGCCTTGCTGTTCACTGCTGTTTGCCCCTTGCCTGTGCAACATCTCATGTACCTCACCTGCACTTTGGACTGGCCACTGGCCTTGTTGTTCACTGCTGGTTGGCCCTTGCCTGTGCAGCTTCTGATGTTACTACTGTGCACATTGTACTTGCCTTGTGTTTCACTGCTGTTTGCCCCCTGCCTGTGCAGCTTTTCATGTAAATACTGTGCATATTGAAATGCCCACTGGCTTTGCTGTTGCCCAAATTTGTTGTCTCTATATGCAAATTGTGAATAAACACAGTTGGTCCTGCAGTGAGTTGTGTCAGTGTCCTTCCTGAATAAAGTTGTTTCTGTGTGTGCATGGTTTACTGTGTCACAGGCTCAGTATGCCACTTCAACATTGCCAATGGGTTGTCTCTCATTTCATTTTTTTTGCAGGGGTGGGAGGCACTTCATTTCTACATGACTGTGATACTGATGGGTGCAGTGCAGGTGGTTGGCAATGAAATCTTGTTGTCATCTTCCTTCTTGGCTCATGTTATCTATGGTGGACACATGTCAGGTTTGAGGGCAATGGCAGCACAGGGTGGGAGTTTGGGCACAGGCTTACAGGCAGGCAGGCCAGGGTCATGTGGTCTGTGTGAGCTTCCTTTCTGTGTGCCAATCAGTGTATGGACATCTTGTGGTGATGAGTTATCCAAGGTCCCATGGCTTACTTCCAATGTGTGCACTTGGGTGGTGGAGAAGTGTATGGTGTGAAGGGGGTGACTTGGTTGTGACTGTGGATGTGTGTGCACCTGCATTGTCAACTACTGCCAGGTGTGACCCTGGAGTGGTGTGCCTGTATGTGTACTTGTTTAGCCCTGTGGTTGTGTTTTGTGCACATGGCAGTATTGTGTGTTGCTGTTGTGGGAGGAGGTATGTGTGACATATCCTACTTGTACTTGGCTGTCATGTAGTGTGTCACTGTGTGTTGTGCAGCAGACATTTTCTTGTCCAGTATTTGGATGCCTATGTGTGGCTGGTCAGTGTTTGAGTTCAGGGCCTTCCTTACATCCCTGTGCCTATACATGGGTGTCCTTGCTGTCTCCAGGAGTTGTTGCATTGGGGTGACCGTGGTTTGTGTTGACTGACTGTGTCAGCCATGTGTGCTGTGATGGGCTGTGTGTGTTCTCACATGTGTCTTGTCTTGCATGTGCCTCACACATGCTTGATGGTTGTGTCACTGCCCTTCCATTTGTGGGCACCTCAGTTTGGCTTTCCTATATGTTGTCCTCCATTACTGCTGGCATGTGGTGTGTGTATGTAGCTGTGAGTCAGGGTGGTGTGTGTGTGTGTGACTTGTCAGGTAGTGTGTGCAGTGGAGTGTTTGGTCCTCATCTGTGTGTGTGTACATTTTGTGCCTGGCCTCAGTGTTCTTGGCTTGTGTGTGATGTTGTTGTGGTGTGTGTGTTGGCTGGGGCCTGGGCTTCTGTGCTATGTGTTCCTTTGCAAAGGGTCCTGCTGTGGCTGTATATGCAGTTGTTGGGACGTGGGGCATGGTGTGGCTGTAGTTGTGTGGTTGTTGTGCAGGAGTGGCACTTGTGAGGCAAATGTTGTGTCCCTTCAGGGAGGTAGCTGGTGTGTTGTGGATGGAGTTGTGGCTCTGTGCGATTTGTACGGTGCCCTTGGCATGCGCTGGCCCTGTGCTCTGCGTTGTGTGCATGGTTTCATGCACACTGACCGCGGCGGTGACGTAACCGGGACATTTGTTCATGAATGCGGTACATGGGTGGGCAGTATGTGGCGAGATGTTTTTGTCACAGGTGGGACATGTGTGTGTGCAGTGATGGCTGTTTGCCTGTCCCCACAGGGGTGTGTGGTGTTCCCATGCGATGTTTTTCCACCCTGGAGCTGTGTATTGTGTTACTTGCACTGTTGTGTCTGTACGTACCTGCGGAGGCGTCCGCAGCGGTGGATACCTTGCAGGTGGTGTATCATGTACAGCACCGGGAAGGCGTGTAGGGCAGGATCCATCGAGGTGTGTCCCGGGTGTTTCTTTTCTGTCTCCGCTGTGATGTCTCCGCCGTCTTTCGCTGTGCGGTTTCTCCGTCACGGTGCGCTGCCCTGTTTCCGGCATCGTGATATCTTCGGCGTACGGGACGTCATTCCGCACGGCGGTGTGTGGTGATTGGCTCACTCCGCCGCAGTGGCGGGCGCACTTTGATGGCGGTCGGCGTCGCACCGCAGCGGGCGGGAAATGTGCAATGTGTGGCCATCCTAATATGGCGGGCGTGGAGACCGCTGGCGGCGTGCGGTAAATGGGTGTTACCGCCACCGCCGGCACCGCGGTCGTGTCTCCGCCCGCCATCCTAATAGGCCCCTAAGTATTTACCAACCCATCTTAACCCCTTCGATGCTCATGACGAGCTCAGCTCGTCATGCTGCGCTGTCGGGCTGTGCGCATGACGAGCTGAGCTCGTCACGACCACACCCGCGATCAGAATGTCCAGCACCTGGGCGGAATTCCGATCGCGGCGAAGCGGTTAAACAAATAGATTAAACAACAACCAAAACTCAAAACCAATGCCAAACCCCCTACAAAAAATATAGAAACAAATAATAAAACAAATGTACTTTTATTTTTCAGACAAAGAAAATACAGAAAGAACATTCCACAACTAAAGAGTAAACGTCATTGAACTCAAATACATAAAGACCAACTTTGTAAGTATATTGTAAATAAATGTTTCTTTGTTTAAATTAAAATACATAGAACAACATATTTAATAACAATAATATATATTTTTCATAGATTAACCTACATCAAAATGACTGAAGGAGCAGAATTTATAACAAGCCAGAAAGGAAAATTTTTACTATGCTATATGGGATACACTTACACACAGGAAAAACAATTTGGATTAAAAGTTAACTGGAAATGCTGTAAATACTACTCTAATAAATGCTACGGGCGTGCTACAACAAGGGAAGCAACAGTACTGTATACTAGAGAACATAACCACCCACCAAACGTGACAGAAATAGAAGTCAGATCTGCATTGGAAACAATAAAGGAAGCTAGTACAAGTTCTCAAAAACCTACAAGTGTAATTTTAAAAGAGCAGCTTCCCAAAATTCCCAAAATTCCTAAAACAGCTACTACACAAATGCCATCTGTAGCTTCACTAAAGAGAACTATAGCACGTACTAAACAAACTACTACTACTTCCACCCCAATTCCTAGAACATATAGCGAAGTTATTATAAGTCCTGAACAAAGTATCACTTTAAACAAAGAACCATTTGTAATTTTTGATAATAAAAGCAATGACAAAAGATTAATAATATTTGGAACTGCAACTAATCTCTTAAAACTACAAGAATGTCAATACTGGATGATGGATGGTACTTTTACTATATGTCCCAAGCCCTTTTTCCAACTGTATACAATACATGGGCTACATCAGAATTGCAATATACCATTAATTTACGCATTATTACCAAACAAACAGAACTCCACATACATGGAACTATTAAATACAATAAAACAAAAAACTAATGACTTTTCTCCACAAAAAATCATCCTAGATTTTGAACAGTCAATGATTAATACTATATTAAAAACACACCCCCATACCTGCATCCAAGGCTGTTACTATCATTTTAATCAGTGCTTATGGAAACACATGCAAAAATCAGCACTAAGGGGTCCATTACGATGTCGGGCGGAAGCACAACCGCCGTGCTGTCGGAGGCAAAAACCCCTAGTTACCGTCCGCCAGCAACGGCCCACACGCCCGCAAAATTAGGATGTGAAAAGTCAGGCAAACACCGCCCGTAAGCCTGCGGCGCCGCCCGCCATCAAAGTGCGCCCGTCTACGTAGCGGCGCGAGCCAATGGAGACACACCGCCCGACGAAATGACGTACCGCCCGTCGTACAAATTACGATGCCACAACCAAACAGCTCCCCCGGCAAAGAGACACCGCACGAGATACCAAGGCGGAAACCCGACTGCTGAGTACGGAGACCAAAAAGGTGGCCCACCCCGAAATGAATCCTGCACTCCAGGCCAGCCCCATGCTGTACCTGATGCACCACCTAGGAGTGAACGCATCACGGCGACGCAGGTAGGCAGACACACAACAAGGGCACGCAAACACTGCACACAATTCAAGGGCGGAAAAACTGTACAAGGGCCCCCCAGACACCCCTGTGTGGACAGGACACATCCACCACTGTACCCACACATGTCCCACCTGTCAAAATGAAACAACTCGCAACATCCTGGGCACCCACTACCCGGGACCAGGAAGTGACGTCCCCGTCACGGCACCGCAGCACAGCGGCGATGACGCAAGTACACATGCGCACAACGCAGAGGCCAACGACAGCGCCACGCATGGGCTGCACACAAACACCACAGGGCCACAACTACACACCCCACACACCAGCCCAACCCTGAAGGCACATGTCACGTGGCCTCCCTGCATCAGTCATGTCCCCAACCGATAACTCACAGTTGGCAACAGGATGTCACACAAGTGTCCTGAACAGGGGAGTAATGTGATGGCAAAATAGGTCACATCCTTGTGTGCAAAACATGGAGAAGCACACGGCGGCTGCCACATAACTGCGCAGATTATGGACACCGTCAGTAAAAGGCATGCCAGTCTCATCCAAAAATACCTATACCATCCTCCTCGCAACATCAAGCCATGCAATGTACAAAATTGAAAAACCCTGCTGCCTGAGAACAGGTGTTTCCAATTACTACACCCACACAGAAGCCCTAATGTATAGCGGAAACGCAGTGTCCCGCCCACACACGGGAGAGCAGATAGCACTGAATGGCCTTCCATTCCTACTCTGAAATCACCTTGCAACAATTTATGCAGGAGAATGGATCTATTGTACCAACAAGAAGCCAAACAGAGCCATGCAGAGTAAACAGCCCACTGGCAGATAGCGCCCAACATGAAAGAAAGTTAATAACACAAAAAAAATCATACCACTCCTCCATGTGGGTCAAATGCAAGTAATCTTGAAAGAGTCAGACACCACTGGCCTTGACCATTCATTGAAGCATGTGGGATGAGGGCCTGTGTCCTCTGCCCAAGCTATAACCCAAGTCCTGCCGCCGTACATCCATTCCAGAATTCCCAGCATCGTCGGAGGTTGCACTCTGCTGACTGCACAGGCATCCGGAGCACGCCATCACATCACCCTTCAGCAAAATGGCTGTTGCACCACTGCTTCCCAACTACGCCGGACAGATGCAGCTGTACATTGAGAGCCTGCTACAGGCTGTGAAAATCTGGCAATGCTGAACGTAAGTTACCGAGTAACTTACCGCATAGCAATGTTCAGCTGCGTCATCCCCGTTTTCTACTGTCGGAGGTGTCTGTTCCACTGTCCTGTGGATCTATGTCTCTCCAACCCGGCATGTCCAAAGGCGGACTTGGTACACTTGTTTGCACCCCTGGACGCCCATGACAGGATCTGTTCAGTGTATGGGGGCATGGCGTATGTGGCTGCAATCAGACACACACTGCAATGGGACCAGTGTGCCTCCACACAACGTATTCTGGATCACAGTTTCATCGAATGTCATCCAACATGTCCCATCAGGCTTCTACAAGGGACAACTTACGATGAACACGTTGCCAGCCACCATCCGCTTCATTGGATGGCATCCATGTTTACCACCAATGCCATGGATGCCTTGCTGTAAGGTATCGCATACCTGACAACTTGTCAATTCATCGGTCCCCGACTCAATACCCCCAATTGAACAATGATGTTCAACACCGTACCTATGCTTGGCTTTCGCACAGACTGGGCAGTTAGCTGTACAACAACTATACCATACAATCTGCAACAAACACCTTACCATCAACTCCACTGCCATGACATCGGATATTTTCGGGACATGCACTCTGTTCCTCACCATATCCCGTATCTCTGCATGAACAGGGGGAGGCAGAGGTATGGGACTTGTGTACAGTAACCACATGGCCAATACTGCATGAACAACTATGCCATAATATGTATTCAGCGCACCTGAACACATGCACCTGTCAGTGCACACTTATCAGTCTGCTGTATTACGTGAGAACTGTCACCACACCATCGTCTGTACTTCCGTGCCCGGACTTTTGCATGGACAACAAATGCAACCCCTTACAACATGGCCCTAGTCATTGTGTCATGTTCAGTAGCCACCACATTGCAAAAACTAGTGAGACGCTGCTGCATGCATGTAGGCTCATGCTCTGATGTCACCTCTGATGCAGGTGTGTCGGAGTTACTATTGTAGTAAACCTGTACCATGGAACTGAGATGTACTGTGCCTATGATGTCAAGCTGTCTGGTATGCAAAATGAATACTGTCTGTGTCAAAGTCTAGAGCTCATCAGTAATTAGCAAATGTACTTTAGCATAGCAAGGGCAAGGCAGTTGTAACTCTGAAGCATTCATTCCACAGTCAACAACTAATCACATCTACCCGTACCCCCTTTTGTATGTGTAATCATGCTAAGTATATCCTCCACATGCATTTTGCTGCCAGTAGTGTCCACCATACTGCATCACAGAGGAAGTAAGTCCAAATACATGCCTCGAAGCAAATATGTGACTCTGTAGAAATATTTTACGAAGACAAGTACGAATGAGAGAGGATGAGAGTGTGTGAAGTACACGAGAGTTGTGAGATGACCATGTAGTCTAGTGTCATCGGATGTCAATGCATGAGAGTTGCCGCAACAGTGGACCTAGTAAAATACTACAGCTCGTGGGCCTGGACTTGTCAGACTCTGACGTGGCCCAACAGATCATCACATGAACACTGACGGCCTGGGCACTACAAAGCACAGTCCTACATATGTGTATAATTAGCTTCACAGTCTGACATCACACTCATCAAGCAAAAGTAGGAGCCACGCAAAAGCATGCTACAGCAATGCATGACAAAACACACACACGATATCAGTGTGGGTGGGCAGGACTGCACAGTGAGTAAGAACTGCAGAAATTCACATACATGCTCAATTGAACAAGGCACAATCTTGACAGTCACACACCCTGCAGACACACAATGTCCGAAACATATCAAGTAGGAGTCATCCTGAACTGCAAGGACACACCCACACACTGCACACTGTGCAACATACAACACACACATGTGAACACATTCGCAGACCTGAACACGGATACAAACATCCACCATGCGCCTGGGTAACACGTGTGTAGTCGACATTGCCAGAGCGCGCACACACACACCAACACTACCCCAAAGTCACACCACTCACAACACACACACCTACACCTCCCATATGCACACATTGAAAGTAAGCCATGTGCCCAGGCCCAATGTTCATCACAAGACTAACATACACCTACCCTGCTGGCCACACAGCAAGTAAGCTCACACATACCCGCATACTCTGCACATGCTACCTGTCATCCTGTGGCTAGACTCACACCCTGTGCTTTGCTTGCACGCAAACATGACACGGATACATACTCCCTGAAATACCACCAAATACATGCAGACAATCTGTGTCACAAAAATACATATACATCACACACACAAGTAGCAGAGTCTGAAAGAAGTGAAGTCCCTGCCACGTGTACAACACATTGGAATGTGACACCAGACATTGCAATTGTTGAGGTACCATACACGGCATGTGCCTCACTTAACCATGCACACACAGCAACAACTGCAATAATCAACTACACAGACACAACCGACTACAGGAACAACAGCATTCAGTCACAGATTACATAGACATGCAGCAAAATTGTTCAACACCAGGGACAGTGGCCAGTCCGATGTGCAGAGTAGTGACACGAAAAGCTGCGTATGCAATGTGTGTGAGTGTACCCTGACATGGCTACCAACACTGCCATGGCAGTCACAATAGCCATCACAGCCACCACTGTGTCACAGGTAGATTTGTGAGTGTGCCTACCATTCAAACAGGATGCCAGTTAGACTCGGTGCTGTCTGTGTGCTACGGGCCAGTTGGAGGTCTGCCCCTGAGAGAGAAGCACAACTGTGGAAGACACACATGTGTCATGTGAAGCGGGAGTTCCGCTTGGGCCAGGTGGGTGGGTGGCATGGGTAGGTGCACACATGCATTGTTGAAACAGACTGTGTGGGGAGGATTCCGGAGGGCTATATTTCCACTGTGTTGGGTATTTGGAAAGCCCACCTGTCTGGGGATGAATGTGAACTTGTGTGGGCACAACAGGCGGGCACACGATCAATGCTGCATCAGGTGTAGACGTTAGCCCTCCCTCTGGGGACATGCTGGATACTGCTGTGCGTCTGCCAGGCCCTTGCCAAGGCACTCACATACCCTGTCCACCAGGTGTACCCCTACATTGTCCGCCTGCACAGGCTACCCAGGGCACGGGATGGCAGTGGAGCTTGGTGGGTGGGAGGTCATGGCGCCCTTCTCCTGGTCACATCTCGCAGGCAACACATTCTCATTGTGCAGCATGGCACACGTCCTAAATAAGTAGTGGGGGGACGCAGACGTCACGACACGAAGTGACGTCACGAAAGGTGGCTTGCACCATCAGACTTATTGCCTCCCTTCCCCCACCCGTTACATGCGATTGCAACAGAGAAGCCAGCGCGTGCACAAGCAGCTCCGAGCTCGCCCCAGAGAGGCCAAAGAGTGAATGTGTGGGTCCATTTGCTCCAGTTATCGGGCCCGCGGTAAAATTAGTGGGGGGACGCCGTCCACCCGCGTGGTACCCCGACTTGAGACCTGGTGTGCAGGCAAAGTGTCCTATTGTCTTTGCGATATGTGTGAGTTGCATGACACTCGTTGGCGGGGGATGACTCGGAGGCCCATCACCCTGAGGCCCATGTCTCACCACATGGGTCCCTTGTCAATGGCAGCGGTTGTAATGACTATGCGCACCAGGGTGGGTCTACCTTTCGTCTGGGATTGTGTTTGCGGCCTGGCCCGCTAGGGCAGCTACAGCCTCTGTGTGTTGCATGTGGTGTATCCGGACTCCGGAGGCTGTCATGCATTGTCACTGTTGTCCAGGTCTCGAGTCGGGGTACCACGCGGGTGGACGGCGTCCCACCACTTATTTTACCGCGAGACAGATAACTGGGGCAAATGGACCCACACATTCATTCTTTGGCCTCTCTGGGGCGAGATCGTAGCTGCTTGTGCACGCGCTGGCTACTCAGATGCAATCGCATATTGGGATGAGCGAGGGGAGGCCATGAGTCTGACGGTGCAAGCCACCTTCCGTGATGTCACTTCCTGTCGTGACGTCAGCGTCCCCCACTTCTTCTTTTTAGGACTCGTGCCCTGCTGTTGTCAGATGTGCCACTTCCCAGGGGGTGGAGAAAGGGTCAGGAATGTCAGCCTGAGATTGGCCCAGTTGAAGGCCCACCTTGACTGGGGGGGACAACCATTGGACAGTCTGGTGTAGCCCACCCACGCATACATGTGGGCCCTCCATGAACTATGTCACCTGCGGCAAAGTGATGTCATGGGCAATGACGTTATTGAGGAGAGCTGTCTGTCCCACGCAGAGATGGTGCATCAGCTCAACAGACCCAGCACTGAGGGCAGCAGGGGTCACATGTGCAGGGGCAGCTGTGCCTGGTGTGAAGGACACTCTATCCTTCATCCCTGTGCCGACACGTGTTGCACCAGTGGAAATAGATGGGAGGGCGGGCATTGGCCTCCGCGTGGCTGAAGAGGAGCCAGAGTCCACGTCCCCTGTGTTAGCAAACATGGATGCATCACCTCTGTCCTCAGATGACGCCGAAATTGCGGTCTTGGCCTGTGATTCATCCAGCACACGTCTGGCACCTCCGAGGCGCTGGTCACATCTGTCTCACTCAGCACCTGTGCAGCTGCTACATCTGATGCCACACCACTGTTGACGGTCCCCTGTCCCTCAGCACCCACGGGAGATGCCACATGAGAGAGAGCAAGGTGGCCTCACTCATCTGGCATCAATTAAACAGACATGTGCAAGGGAAGCAGCACAGAACATACCCAAATCCACATGTTGCACGATACCTGTGCAATTGCATACAGCCACCACAATCAACACGTAATGGCTGGCGTACAGTAAATGAAGCCGCTAATAAGTGGCACATGTGTTGTGCACATAGCACTACACCCGGCCTGTGTCACCCTGCGACCATAGCCACAAATTGCGGTGTGCACACCCACTGTCCTGATCGTGGCAAGGATGACCACTACGTAATTAGGCCAAAGACATACCTGCATGGAGCAGAATGTGAAACCACTCACACAGACTGCAACATGACAGGCCACAATGGCCATGAACCCATGCTATCCACCTGTCGTTCACACGAGCACAACTGCTGTTGCACAGTGTGCCGGATGTGTAAGTACCAGACATATGAGGTGAGGCATCGCACACATATGACCGAACGAAATCAGAGTAGGCACAGTGCCTCTAACATACATGTGAATTGCCACTCCAGCCTACTACAGGTTGTTCCTGAGGGCTACGACTCTGAGTGCATTGAGAATGCAGAGTGCTCAAATTACATCTTGAGCCTCAGGACTAGCATATGCATGTCAGATGTACACAGCACAGAGTACACTTACAACCCACTGCTTCACACAACAAACATCACATTACCCAGATTATGGGTAGGCTGTGGACACATGCTGCCTCTCACAGCAAAAGACACCATCCCACAATACTGTACACTTGCTTGCTGCTGATGCCCCTACAAACATGCATCCGGCACAGGCTGTGTGACTGTCAAGATGCAGACCATTACTGGTGAAATGCAGCGCCGTGCTGACCTGACAATACGAGGGGGCATCCCCCGATTCGTTATCGCCACGTAGTAGCTCATCCGGCAGATGACGTCACACCCTTTGTGGAATTGGCTGCACTGTCGGTCACACATACACAGAGGCATCAACTTGGTTGCAATGGCTTATCACAAGCCCTTGGGCTGGAGGACTTCCAACTGCAGGGATGGTACACAAGAGGCTTGGAATATAACTCATACACTTCTCAACATCATCCACATCCACCAATCACAGTGGCATGCTGCTAACCCATCCCAAATACTCAGAGACGTGCAACAGAGCCAAGAAGTAATCGGACATGCCCTAACAGCATGTGTACACCACACGTGAATGCATGCTGGTGGGAGTGTGTACACAGTACCTGTCCATCCCATTCACATGCAGGTTGCCAGCACATTGAGCAATGTGTAGTCTGCCCACATCTACTGTCCATTGTCAGGTGGACCAACACATAGATCACAAGGCAACACATCTTTGCGGGTGCACTCACTGTGTCCAACACTGCGCAGCCCTCAACGTACTCGCCCTGTGAATGGCTCACCCCGCAATGGAGGTCACATTCAGTGCCACTATCTCTCACACACATCCCTATCACAAGGCATGGTGTATCCAATCGACAGGGCTGAGTTTGCGCATTTCAGGAGAGTGCTGAACAAAAGACACATGTAACCCACTGTACAGTCAGTGTTGTCTCCTTCTAGGATTGTGCGGTCAATGTGCAGCCCAGGTCTGCTGAGACTGAGAAGGCCAGCAGGGACCCAGCCAGCCATTCTCACAGGCAATAACTGCCCTGAGTCCTGCATTGCCAAGTGGCTGCGTCACTGGTTGTCTGACATGAAAATGCCATGTACCACCACTCGGGAGGGACATGCATGGGAAAGCGCCAGAGAGCCTACATACCCCTTCCACCTGTAGTGAGCATGGTGAGCAGTGCATGTTGGAACCCCACAGGCTCTGACTCATAGTGCTGCGGATCAACGACATGTGTGTCCCCCACAAGCACTCCCACACACACTGTAGTTGTCTTTCACACACAACTTTTGCAAGAAATTGCCTTGGGCAGTGTGCGTGGAGCTCGGAATCCAGGATCTCCAGCTCCTCGCTGGTGAGTGGACCTGGACATATCTTCAGAGTCGTCGACATGAAGGTGGACAGGTGGCAGCAGCAGCAGGTATTGTTGAGGGATGCCGGGCAGCAGTCCCTGGAAGCTGTGGTAATGCCGGTCTCCCTCCCACACTCATATGCCCCCTGGGGCTGTTTCAGTGGGTCCAAGCTGCTGCAATTGGTGTACCATGTCTGCCTACTTCAAATGCACACAATGGCCTGCTCCGACCTGTCCCGGTACGCTTACCTCTATAGTCGAACACGCAGGGTGCAACCGCGAGGGCCATTAGAGTTGGCCTCAAGGGCCTGGCCCATGGCGGGTACAGTCCGCTGGTGCCATGTGGACTCCGCAGTTCAATGTGCGCCATGCATTTGCAGGTGTGGCCATGACTTGTGTGTGGGAGCATGTCCACACTAGACAGGGCCACTTCATGCTGTGTGCATAGGCATTGACGGACAGTGCTCAGCCTCCACATGTCTGTTGGCACATCATCATGTACACATTAGCATGGGAGCATGGGATGTGCATATGCACACACATGCCATATTTCTCAATGTACATCTCCCACTTGGCACGTGCAACGTTACGTGTCACTTTTGATGTGTATTTGCATTCACACAGCTGTGTTGTCATGGAGTTGTCAATGTGTACACCTGTCAATGTGTTTTGGAGGTGTGATACGTACAGTGCTGTACATTGGGTGAACTAGGGACATCATTGACTGACTCATATCCCGTTGTGCAACAGGACCCACTTGTTTGGGCGCTCAGCCTGTGTACATTGTGTTGTTGGTGTGTGCCATACTCACCCAGCCTCGGTAGCTGTGTCAGGCACAGCAGCTAGGTATATTGCCGTGGTGTTGCCGCTTCCCACATATGCAGTCTGAAATCATCATCATGCCTTACAAGCTATTATGGCCTAAATCCACATGTGCATGCTCATAGCAATGGTTTGTGTCAGTGGTCATTGCTATTGGTAAGGGGACCTGTGTAAGAGTATTGTAGCTGTGCTGTCCCTACTTGTCAGCTGTTCTGTGATTCTATTGCTTTGTCAGTAATTTTAGTTTTGTGTATGTGAAAATGCCATGTGTTGTGTTGCATTGACATGTGTCCACTTCCATCTGTCCTAGGAGGAGACCAAACATACATCGCCCCTACCAATTGCTGGCAGACATGGAGGATGTGGAGGTAATCTGGAAATTCCGTCTGGACCGACCCACCCTGCATCACCTATGTGCCTTGTTGGAACCCCACCTTCATCCTCGCAGGGTGTATCCAACTGCATTCACCCCCACGGCTAAGGTGATGGCTGCACTGCATTTTTCGCCACAGGATCATACCAACACACAGTGGGCAGTGGAGGTGGGATGTCCCAGCCCATGTTCAGCATGGTGCTACGGGATGTCCTGTCAGCTATGATGCTGTACAGGAACCGTTACATTCGATTCCCCAGGGCTCGTGATTTGGCGGCAGTGAAGGGTGCTTTCTATGCCCTTGGACGGATCCCCCACGTTGTTGGAGCAATTGATTGCACCCATGTTGGCCTTGTTGCACCACAGGCCATGGAGCACATTTATCGGAATCGCAAGCATTTCCACTCCCTGAATGTGCAAGTGGTGTGCCTGGCGGGCATGGTCATCACACACGTGTGTGCGAAGTTTCCAGGATCCGCACATGACTCGCACATCATGCGCAACAGCATCCTTCCACGTCTGATGACCAATCTGCAACCGGACCGTGCATGGATTGTTGGTGAGTATGCATACTCGTGTAGCGTGCTGGGTGTGACATGCTGTCTTGTATCCTGTTGGAATTGCAACGATTCTCTGTGTTTCTCACACCCAGGCAGATCCCCCTGATAGTGGATGACGGTGATCAGCCAGGGCCCCCGCCTGCAGACCAGGACGGGTCCAGTGACGAGGACAGTGGAGAGGAGGAAGCAGTGAATGAGCGTCAGCAGCTCATCGCCCGCTACTTCACTTGACGGTGAGTGACCATGTACGTCGGCTGATGTTGCTGTAGTTGTGTAGGTGTATGTGTGCATTGTCACGGCGGCCTATTGTTCACTGAGTGCTGTGTGGCAATGGTCCATGTCCAGGGTAGTATGCCACTGACAGTGGCTGTGGCATTGTGCCCTGTTGCTCTGTGAGATGTGTGTACATTGCTTGAACTTGATGACAAGTACTGTGTGATGAGTGTGTGACACACACATTCAATGGACTCTTGTTCTGTTTTTCACCCCTAGTTCCCTACAGCCTCTCCTGGCCTATCGACATACCACACTCCTGATGCATTTCTGATCATGGTGATGGTTGCACATCCTTGATTAAACAAAGAGCAGATACAACAGAATGTGATCCAGGTGTATTTATTTTGAGCAGTGACAAGTGATTGTGGGCAAGGTGATGACAAAAGTGGTGCATGCTGGAACAATGAGTTGACGGACATGTCCGCGTGATGGTGAAGGTGTACCCATGTTGTTCTGGGTCCACAGTCCGACAGACACATGCCATTCACATGGCAGTGTGGGGTAGGATAGTAGTCCAAGTGAATGCAGTAGACCGTGGCTGGCTGTCTCACTGGCGTTTGGAGCGTGCAAAGTCATCTCTGGACACCTGTTTCCTCTTCGGACGACCCCTTCCACGTTTGAGAGGGGGGGGTTGTGTTTGTGGGCTGCTGGTGGTGGCTGAGGATTGCCCACTCACTGTGGACGCAGGGGAACTGGATGTTGCATGGACCTGCGGCCCAGCAGGTGGTGGCGGAGGTGGTGTGGTTGGCCTTGATTGGGCCCTCACCGCCACCACTAGCTGGCCCATGAGGTCGACAAGTTTGCCCATACGGGTAACGAATTGGCCCATATGGGCGTCCATGGACCTCAACACCCCAAGGACTTCCCGCGTATCGGCAGATGACCGGGCCCATTCTCCCTGGGCCTCTTCATAGGCCCCAAGGATTCTGGCGATTTGCGGCAGGGCTTGGCTCCCAGGCTCTGATGGCGTTGGCCTGACCCTGCTCCTCCCACCTGAACTGCTGCCACCGACCTGCCCACTCGCCACAGTGGTCACCCGGGGCCTCGTTGTGGCTCCCAGGGTCGATGTCGACGTGCGTGCAGCCCCTTGCGCAGGGTGAGTGGTCAGGGAGGCCCTGGTGGTGGTGGTGGTGGTGGTTGCGGCGGTGGTGGTGGCCGCAATGACCATGGCAGCAGGGGCCTGGGACTGGTCACCAGCCCTGGGAGATGGGTTGGTGGGTAGGAGGAGTCCTGGGGAGCAGTTGAGCCCTGCCACACCAGATGTGCCTGGTCGGGAGTCCTCATCCGAAGAGGTGTCCAGGTCTTCCACATCCATGAGTCCGGGTGGAGGGCTTGTGGACTGGCTGTGATGGTTGCTGTCTCCCTCTCCAGCATCATGCTGTTCGTCACCTGTGGGGCGGAGACGAAAGGTTATTGTGTTGTACCTTGCAAGGTTTGTGTTAGATGTCTGACATTCACCGTTGGTGCACAGTTGTGCACTGATTTCCCAGATGCGTGTGTATGGCTCTAAAATGTGTGTGCGTGATCAAGGCAATGGAATAGTGTGATGGGTGCACATGGCATGGGACGGATTTGGATAGCCAATCTGTGTGTGTTGCAGTACCCCTACATTTTGTGGCTTTGGTGGAAACGGGGTACAGCCCCATGAACGCTTTGGAGATGAAATATGGTTTTGGGGTTCAAATGGAACGCTTAGAAACGCAGATGGCAAAAGGGGTACAGCCCCCTCAACGCTTTTGAGGTGAAATATGGTTTTGGGGTTCAAATGGAAAGCTTAGAAACGCAGATGGCAAAAGGGGTACAGACCCATCGACGCTTTTGAGGTGAAATATGGTTTTGGGGTACATACTGTGACATATGGGTGCAGGAGGGGACATGTGTTTTGGCCACACGACACTGCAGAGACAAAGGTGTGTGTATGTCTGACATACCAAGCATATCTGCTCACTGTTATCATTTAGGGACATTACACTGCAAGCATTGTAGTGAGTGAGTAATGGTTGTGTGCCACACAACGTATTGCAGATGGGACAATTCCTTGGTGTGCGTGCTACCCTCAGCCATGTGCAGCAATGCAGTGCTCTTGGGGTGTTGACTATATTAGGTATGTTGTAAATCACAGTGTGACGTGCGCTTCAGACACTACAGACACATTATTGGTCATCGGCAGGAATCTTTGCTGAACTACTGTATATGGGACAACTGATTAGATGATATACCTTTCATGACACTGGGGCTAAAAAGATGTGATGGATGAGATATTGAATGTGCATTGTGTAGCTGTGTGGTTCATGGGTCCAGTGGTGTATGTGACATTACTGTGGTTCCACTCTGTTACATTGAGACAAGATAGACTTACATGGGTGATGTTGTACGATGTCAACGGAACAAGCAGACACGACTACATGGACAAGACTTCGATGGTGTTGCTGATGTGTGTGATGACTGGCACAGTGCACGGCATGTGGGTCAGTACTCCAGTGAGACTTGTGCATGCAGACGTGACTCCTTACGTGTTAGTGTATTTGAGATGGCTCATGTGGGCTATGACTCTGTAATTCATGTCCGTGTGCACATTAGTCACATGATTATGACATGGAGCAGTGCTACCTGTTCCTCTGCTACGTGACATGTCCCAAATGTTAGTCGTAGTACAGTCCTCATGCCTACAGACACCCCGCCCTGTACAGTAGTCTACCTACTTGTTGGTTTGGAGGGAGCAATGCAATGGCTGTCACATGGTTATGAGAGGGAGGGGTGCTCCATCTTGCTGGTCTGTGGGAGTGGGGGCCGTATTGTGAGTTGTGGTGAAGGCTTACCACCCACAGACACCCCTCCATGTAGGGAAACATCTGGCTGTCGGGTGGAGTTGTGCACTGCAATGGCTGACACATGGGTGTGGGGAGTGCTCCATCTTGCTGCGCTGTAGGACTAGGGGCCTGGTGGGGGTTGTACTTCTGCAGTCCCCCCTCCGATACTGGGAGTTTGTGGTAAGGCTACTTACCTGTTACTTGTTGGTTAGTGCAGCTATGGCTGACACATGAGTGTGGGTGTGGGGAGTGCTCCTTCCGGCGCATCTGGGGTACAAGGGGATCTGGTGGGAGTTGTGGTGCTGGCTGACTGTACACATGCCCCCATGGTTTTGTTTGTTGGTACCTTTGGTCTGAGTGTGTGGGAGTGTCTGTTGCATGTGTGAGAGATGTCTTGTGTACTATGTACTGGACATGGGGGTGTTTGGCCCTCGGTGCTATGGCATTCTGGTAGTGCATGACAGTACAGAGCGGTGTGCTGGTATACATTTGTTTGTACTTACCAGCCTCCACTCCCCCTGGTATTCCGGTGAGACTCTCCGGATGAAGAATGCCTCGCACCTTCTCCTCCCACGCCTTGAAGGTCTTGAATAGCGCGGGATTTCCGCCGCCAGTCCTGTCAGCCAGCTCACGATTCTTGGCCTCCTTCTTCCTGACCACGCTTTTCAGGTCGTGCCACCTCTTTGTGATTTCACCCCGGTTGCGTGGCACGTTCCCAACTGCATTCACCTGTTCTACGATCCTGCTCCACATTCTGTTTCTGGTGGCTACTGGTGTCTGTTGGACCTGGTTCCCATAGATTTGTGGGTGCACCTTGATGATCTCGTCAACCATGACCGTCAACTCAGTGGCAGTGTACTTTGGCATTCTTTGTGTTGCCATGGTGTGTGGTTTGCTATTTGTGGTGCTGGTGTGGTGGTTGTGTGGTGTGTGGTGTGTGATGTGCAGGGGGTTCGTGGTGCCGTTGTTTCAGTGGTGATGGTGGTGGTAGTGGTGGTGATGAGTGTGATGTGTGCGTGCGTGTGGTGTGCTGCTTTCCTTTGTGTCTCTCTGTGTTCTCTGATGGCGTCTTCGCTTTGTCGTAGTGCAAGGGATTGTGGTCTGTGAAGAGGCTGCTTTTGTACTGACCTATGTGGGTGTGTCATGATGGGCTGTCGTTTTCAGGTGTGTTGTGTCTGTTGTCCTGGGATTTGTAGTTTTTGAGTTTTGGCAGGGGGCATGTGTCTTTGGGATGTGTTCTGTGTTTGGGTATTTTGGCGTAGTTTGCTGTGTGGACTTGTTGACCATGTTGTGTGTATTTCTTTGTTCCGCAAATGATGTCCGTGCACGGACGTGGCCGCCAGGCCTTCCGCCGTGTCAGTTATTCATCGCTGTTGTTAACCGTGGCGGGCGGGGAATATGTGGAGTTTCCGCTCTCATGTCGGGGAGATCATAATTTCACGGTCGTTGTCTCGGTCGTCAGAGCGGGCGGATTTGGGTTTTCGGGCGGGATTGCGTCCGTGGCTGACGGTTAATCTTCTACTCGGACATGGACGGGCGGAATTTTGTGTGTTTTTACCGCCGCGGGCGGAGGTTGCTTCGCGACTTCATAATTGCTTGGTCGGTATTCCCATGGTGCAGGTGGGCGGTTTTCTCATTTTATCGTAGATGGCGGATTTTTTAACGCCTGTTATCGTAATGGGCCCCTAAGCATTGAATATGCAACTAATTCTTCTTTTGCATATGAAATAAAAGAATTAACAGCACTAGCTTATGTGCCTGACACAGACATCACAGAACATTACAACATCTTAATAGACAGCACCTTCTACAAACAACATGAAGCAAAACTAAGGGGCCCATTACGATGTCGGGCGGAAGCACTACCGCCGTGCTATCGGAGGCAAAAACCGCTAGTTACCGTCCGCCAGCTACGGCCCACACGCCCGCCAAATTAGGATGTGAAAAGTCAGCCAAACACCGCCCGTAAGCCAGCGACGCCGCCCGCCATCAAAGTGCGCCCGTCCACGTAGCGGCGCGAGCCAATGGAGACACACCGTCCGACGAAATGACGTACCGCCCGGTGTACAAATTACGATGCCACAACCAAACAGCTCCCCCGGCAAAGAGACACCGCACGAGATACCAAGGCGGAAACCCGACTGCTGAGTACGGAGACCAAAAAGGTGGCCCACCCCGAAATGAATCCTGCACTCCAGGCCAGCCCCATGCTGTACCTGATGCACCACCTAGGAGTGAACGCATCACGGCGACGCAGGTAGGCAGACACACAACAAGGGCACGCAAACACTGCACACAATTCAAGGGCGGAAAAACTGTACAAGGGCCCCCAGACACCCCTGTGTGGACAGGACACATCCACCACTGTACCCACACATGTCCCACCTGTCAAAATGAAACAACTCGCAACATCCTGGGCACCCACTACCCGGGACCAGGAAGTGACGTCCCGTCACGGCACCGCAGCACAGCGGCGATGACGCAAGTACACATGCGCACAACGCAGAGGCCAACGACAGCGCCACGCATGGGCTGCACACAAACACCACAGGGCCACAACTACACACCCCACACACCAGCCCAACCCTGAAGGCACATGTCACGTGGCCTCCCTGCATCAGTCATGTCCCCAACCGATAACTCACAGTTGGCAACAGGATGTCACACAAGTGTCCTGAACAGGGGAGTAATGTGATGGCAAAATAGGACACATCCTTGTGTGCAAAACATGGAGAAGCACACGGCGGCTGCCACATAACTGCGCAGATTATGGACACCGTCAGTAAAAGGCATGCCAGTCTCATCCAAAAATACCTATACCATCCTCCTCGCAACATCAAGCCATGCAATGTACAAAATTGAAAAACCCTGCTGCCTGAGAACAGGTGTTTCCAATTACTACACCCACACAGAAGCCCTAATGTATAGCGGAAACGCAGTGTCCCGCCCACACACGGGAGAGCAGATAGCACTGAATGGCCTTCCATTCCTACTCTGAAATCACATTGCAACAATTTATGCAGGAGAATGGATCTATTGTACCAACAAGAAGCCAAACAGAGCCATGCAGAGTAAACAGCCCACTGGCAGATAGCGCCCAACATGAAAGAAAGTTAATAACACAAAAAAAAATCATACCACTCCTCCATGGGGGTCAAATGCAAGTAATCTTGAAAGAGTCAGACACCACTGGCCTTGACCATTCATTGAAGCATGTGGGATGAGGGCCTGTGTCCTCTGCCCAAGCTATAACCCAAGTCCTGCCGCCGTACATCCATTCCAGAATTCCCAGCATCGTCGGAGGTTGCACTCTGCTGACTGCACAGGCATCCGGAGCACGCCATCACATCACCCTTCAGCAAAATGGCTGTTGCACCACTGCTTCCCCACTACGCCGGACAGATGCAGCTGTACATTGAGAGCCTGCTACAGATAGTGGGCTGTGAAAATCTGGCAATGCTGAACGTAAGTTACCGAGTAACTTACCGCATAGCAATGTTCAGCTGCGTCATCCCCGTTTTCTACTGTCGGAGGTGTCTGTTCCACTGTCCTGTGGATCTATGTCTCTCCAACCCGGCATGTCCAAAGGTGGACTTGGTACACTTGTTTGCACCCCTGGACGCCCATGACAGGATCTGTTCAGTGTATGGGGGCATGGCGTATGTGGCTGCAATCAGACACACACTGCAATGGGACCAGTGTGCCTCCACACAACGTATTCTGGATCACAGTTTCATCGAATGTCATCCAACATGTCCCATCAGGCTTCTACAAGGGACAACTTACGATGAACACGTTGCCAGCCACCATCCGTTTCATTGGATGGCATCCATGTTTACCACCAATGCCATGGATGCCTTGCTGGAAGGTATCGCATACCTGACAACTTGTCAATTCATCGGTCCCCGACTCAATACCCCCAATTGAACAATGATGTTCAACACCGTACCTATGCTTGGCTTTCGCACAGACTGGGCAGTTAGCTGTACAACAACTATACCATACAATCTGCAACAAACACCTTACCATCAACTCCACTGCCATGACATCGGATATTTTCGGGACATGCACTCTGTTCCTCACCATATCCCGTATCTCTGCATGAACAGGGGGAGGCAGAGGTATGGGACTTGTGTACAGTAACCACATGGCCAATACTGCATGAACAACTATGCCATAATATGTATTCAGCGCACCTGAACACATGCACCTGTCAGTGCACACTTATCAGTCTGCTGTATTACGTGAGAACTGTCACCACACCATCGTCTGTACTTCCGTGCCCGGACTTTTGCATGGACAACAAATGCAACCCCTTACAACATGGCCCTAGTCATTGTGTCATGTTCAGTAGCCACCACATTGCAACAACTAGTGAGACGCTGCTGCATGCATGTAGGCTCATGCTCTGATGTCACCTCTGATGCAGGTGTGTCGGAGTTACTATTGTAGTAAACCTGTACCATGGAACTGAGATGTACTGTGCCTATGATGTCAAGCTGTCTGGTATGCAAAATGAATACTGTCTGTGTCAAAGTCTAGAGCTCATCAGTAATTAGCAAATGTACTTTAGCATAGCAAGGGCAAGGCAGTTGTAACTCTGAAGCATTCATTCCACAGTCAACAACTAATCACATCTACCCGTACCCCCTTTTGTATGTGTAATCATGCTAAGTATATCCTCCACATGCATTTTGCTGCCAGTAGTGTCCACCATACTGCATCACAGAGGAAGTAAGTCCAAATACATGCCTCGAAGCAAATATGTGACTCTGTAGAAATATTTTACGAAGACAAGTACGAATGAGAGAGGATGAGAGTGTGTGAAGTACACGAGAGTTGTGAGATGACCATGTAGTCTAGTGTCATCGGATGTCAATGCATGAGAGTTGCCGCAACAGTGGACCTAGTAAAATACTACAGCTCGTGGGCCTGGACTTGTCAGACTCTGACGTGGCCCAACAGATCATCACATGAACACTGACGGCCTGGGCACTACAAAGCACAGTCCTACATATGTGTATAATTAGCTTCACAGTCTGACATCACACTCATCAAGCAAAAGTAGGAGCCACGCAAAAGCATGCTACAGCAATGCATGACAAAACACACACACAATATCAGTGTGGGTGGGCAGGACTGCACAGTGAGTAAGAACTGCAGAAATTCACATACATGCTCAATTGAACAAGGCACAATCTTGACAGTCACACACCCTGCAGACACACAATGTCCGAAACATATCAAGTAGGAGTCTTCCTGAACTGCAAGGACACACCCACACACTGCACACTGTGCAACATACAACACACACATGTGAACACATTCGCAGACCTGAACACGGATACAAACATCCACCATGCGCCTGGGTAACACGTGTGTAGTCGACATTGCCAGAGCGCGCACACACACACCAACACTACCCCAAAGTCACACCACTCACAACACACACACCTACACCTCCCATATGCACACATTGAAAGTAAGCCATGTGCCCAGGCCCAATGTTCATCACAAGACTAACATACACCTACACTGCTGGCCACACAGCAAGTAAGCTCACACATACCCGCATACTCTGCACATGCTACCTGTCATCCTGTGGCTAGACTCACACCCTGTGCTTTGCTTGCACGCAAACATGACACGGATACATACTCCCTGAAATACCACCAAATACATGCAGACAATCTGTGTCACAAAAATACATATACATCACACACACAAGTAGAAGAGTCTGAAAGAAGTGAAGTCCCTGCCATGTGTACAACACATTGGAATGTGACACCAGACATTGCAATTGTTGAGGTACCGTACACGGCATGTGCCTCACTTAACCATGCACACACAGCAACAACTGCAATAATCAACTACACAGACACAACCGACTACAGGAACAACAGCATCCAGTCACAGATTACATAGACATGCAGCAAAATTGTTCAACACCAGGGACAGTGGCCAGTCCGATGTGCAGAGTAGTGACACGAAAAGCTGCGTATGCAATGTGTGTGAGTGTACCCTGACATGGCTACCAACACTGCCATGGCAGTCACAATAGCCATCACAGCCACCACTGTGTCACAGGTAGATTTGTGAGTGTGCCTACCATTCAAACAGGATGCCAGTTAGACTCGGTGCTGTCTGTGTGCTACGGGTCAGTTGGAGGTCTGCCCCTGAGAGAGAAGCACAACTGTGGAAGACACACATGTGTCATGTGAAGCGGGAGTTCCGCTTGGGCCAGGTGGGTGGGTGGCACGGGTAGGTGCACACATGCATTGTTGAAACAGACTGTGTGGGGAGGATTCCGGAGGGCTATATTTCCACTGTGTTGGGTATTTGGAAAGCCCACCTGTCTGGGGATGAATGTGAACTCGTGTGGGCACAACAGGCGGGCACACGATCAATGCTGCATCAGGTGTAGACGTTAGCCCTCCCTCTGGGGACATGCTGGATACTGCTGTGCGTCTGCCAGGCCCTTGCCAAGGCACTCACATACCCTGTCCACCAGGTGTACCCCTACATTGTCCGCCTGCACAGGCTACCCAGGGCACGGGATGGCAGTGGAGCTTGGTGGGTGGGAGGTCATGGCGCCCTTCTCCTGGTCACATCTCGCAGGCAACACATTCTCATTGTGCAGCATGGCACAAGTCCTAAATAAGTAGTAGGGGGACGCAGACGTCACGACACGAAGTGACGTCACGAAAGGTGGCTTGCACCATCAGACTTATTGCCACCCTTCCCCCACCCGTTACATGCGATTGCAACAGAGAAGCCAGAGCGTGCACAAGCAGCTCCGAGCTCGCCCCAGAGAGGCCAAAGAGTGAATGTGTGGGTCCATTTGCTCCAGTTATCGGGCCCGCGGTAAAATTAGTGGGGGACGCCGTCCACCCGCGTGGTACCCCGACTTGAGACCTGGTGTGCAGGCAAAGTGTCCTATTGTCTTTGCGATATGTGTGAGTTGCATGACACTCGTTGGCGGGGGATGACTCGGAGGCCCGTCACCCTGAGGCCCATGTCTCACCACATGGGTCCCTTGTCAATGGCAGCGGTTGTAATGACTATGCGCACCAGGGTGGGTCTACCTTTCGTCTGGGATTGTGTTTGTGGCCTGGCCCGCTAGGGCAGCTACAGCCTCTGTGTGTTGCATGTGGTGTATCCGGACTCCGGAGGCTGTCATGCATTGTCACTGTTGTCCAGGTCTCGAGTCGGGGTACCACGCGGGTGGACGGCGTCCCACCACTTATTTTACCGCGAGACAGATAACTGGGGCAAATGGACCCACACATTCATTCTTTGGCCTCTCTGGGGCGAGATCGGAGCTGCTTGTGCACGCGCTGGCTACTCAGATGCAATCGCATATTGGGATGAGCGAGGGGAGGCAATGAGTCTGACGGTGCAAGCCACCTTCCGTGATGTCACTTCCTGTCGTGACGTCAGCGTCCCCCACTTCTTCTTTTTAGGACTCGTGCCCTGCTGTTGTCAGATGTGCCACTTCCCAGGGGGTGGAGAAAGGGTCAGGAATGTCAGCCTGAGATTGGCCCAGTTGAAGGCCCACCTTGACTGGGGGGACAACCATTGGACAGTCTGGTGTAGCCCACCCACGCATACATGTGGGCCCTCCATGAACTATGTCACCTGCGGCAAAGTGATGTCATGGGCAATGACGTTATTGAGGAGAGCTGCCTGTCCCACGCAGAGATGGTGCATCAGCTCAACAGACCCAGCACTGAGGGCAGCAGGGGTCACATGTGCAGGGGCAGCTGTGCCTGGTGTGAAGGACACTCTATCCTTCATCCCTGTGCCGACACGTGTTGCACCAGTGGAAATAGATGGGAGGGCGGGCATTGGCCTCCGCGTGGCTGAAGAGGAGCCAGAGTCCACGTCCCCTGTGTTAGCAAACATGGATGCATCACCTCTGTCCTCAGATGACGCCGAAATTGCGGTCTTGGCCTGTGATTCATCCAGCACACGTCTGGCACCTCCGAGGCGCTGGTCACATCTGTCTCACTCAGCACCTGTGCAGCTGCTACATCTGATGCCACACCACTGTTGACGGTCCCCTGTCCCTCAGCACCCACGGGAGATGCCACATGAGAGAGAGCAAGGTGGCCTCACTCATCTGGCATCAATTAAACAGACATGTGCAAGGGAAGCAGCACAGAACATACCCAAATCCACATGTTGCACGATACCTGTGCAATTGCATACAGCCACCACAATCAACACGTAATGGCTGGCGTACAGTAAATGAAGCCGCTAATAAGTGGCACATGTGTTGTGCACATAGCACTACACCCGGCCTGTGTCACCCTGCGACCATAGCCACAAATTGCGGTGTGCACACCCACTGTCCTGATCGTGGCAAGGATGACCACTACGTAATTAGGCCAAAGACATACCTGCATGGAGCAGAATGTGAAACCACTCACACAGACTGCAACATGACAGGCCACAATGGCCATGAACCCATGCTATCCACCTGTCGTTCACACGAGCACAACTGCTGTTGCACAGTGTGCCGGATGTGTAAGTACCAGACATATGAGGTGAGGCATCGCACACATATGACCGAACGAAATCAGAGTAGGCACAGTGCCTCTAACATACATGTGAATTGCCACTCCAGCCTACTACAGGTTGTTCCTGAGGGCTACGACTCTGAGTGCATTGAGAATGCAGAGTGCTCAAATTACATCTTGAGCCTCAGGACTAGCATATGCATGTCAGATGTACACAGCACAGAGTACACTTACAACCCACTGCTTCACACAACAAACATCACATTACCCAGATTATGGGTAGGCTGTGGACACATGCTGCCTCTCACAGCAAAAGACACCATCCCACAATACTGTACACTTGCTTGCTGCTGATGCCCCTACAAACATGCATCCGGCACAGGCTGTGTGACTGTCAAGATGCAGACCATTACTGGTGAAATGCAGCGCCGTGCTGACCTGACAATACGAGGGGGCATCCCCCGATTCGTTATCGCCACGTAGTAGCTCATCCGGCAGATGACGTCACACCCTTTGTGGAATTGGCTGCACTGTCGGTCACACATACACAGAGGCATCAACTTGGTTGCAATGGCTTGTCACAAGCCCTTGGGCTGGAGGACTTCCAACTGCAGGGATGGTACACAAGAGGCTTGGAATATAACTCATACACTTCTCAACATCACCCACATCCACCAATCACAGTGGCATGCTGCTGACCCATCCCAAATACTCAGAGACGTGCAACAGAGCCAAGAAGTAATCGGACATGCCCTAACAGCATGTGTACACCACACGTGAATGCATGCTGGTGGGAGTGTGTACACAGTACCTGTCCATCCCATTCACATGCAGGTTGCCAGCACATTGAGCAATGTGTAGTCTGCCCACATCTACTGTCCATTGTCAGGTGGACCAACACATAGATCACAAGGCAACACATCTTTGCGGGTGCACTCACTGTGTCCAACACTGCGCAGCCCTCAACGTACTCGCCCTGTGAATGGCTCACCCCGCAATGGAGGTCACATTCAGTGCCACTATCTCTCACACACATCCCTATCACAAGGCATGGTGTATCCAATCGACAGGGCTGAGTTTGCGCATTTCAGGAGAGTGCTGAACAAAAGACACATGTAACCCACTGTACAGTCAGTGTTGTCTCCTTCTAGGATTGTGCGGTCAATGTGCAGCCCAGGTCTGCTGAGACTGAGAAGGCCAGCAGGGACCCAGCCAGCCATTCTTACAGGCAATAACTGCCCTGAGTCCTGCATTGCCAAGTGGCTGCGTCACTGGATGTCTGACATGAAAATGCCATGTACCACCACTCGGGAGGGACATGCATGGGAAAGCGCCAGAGAGCCTACATACCCCTTCCACCTGTAGTGAGCATGGTGAGCAGTGCATGTTGGAACCCCACAGGCTCTGACTCATAGTGCTGCGGATCAACGACATGTGTGTCCCCCACAAGCACTCCCACACACACTGTAGTTGTCTTTCACACACAACTTTTGCAAGAAATTGCCTTGGGCAGTGTGCGTGGAGCTCGGAATCCAGGATCTCCAGCTCCTCGCTGGTGAGTGGACCTGGACATATCTTCAGAGTCGTCGACATGAAGGTGGACAGGTGGCAGCAGCAGCAGGTATTGTTGAGGGATGCCGGGCAGCAGTCCCTGGAAGCTGTGGTAATGCCGGTCTCCCTCCCACACTCATATGCCCCCTGGGGCTGTTTCAGTGGGTCCAAGCTGCTGCAATTGGTGTACCATGTCTGCCTACTTCAAATGCACACAATGGCCTGCTCCGACCTGTCCCGGTACGCTTACCTCTATAGTCGAACACGCAGGGTGCAACCGCGAGGGCCATTAGAGTTGGCCTCAAGGGCCTGGCCCATGGCGGGTACAGTCCGCTGGTGCCATGTGGACTCCGCAGTTCAATGTGCGCCATGCATTTGCAGGTGTGGCCATGACTTGTGTGTGGGAGCATGTCCACACTAGACAGGGCCACTTCATGCTGTGTGCATAGGCATTGACGGACAGTGCTCAGCCTCCACATGTCTGTTGGCACATCATCATGTACACATTAGCATGGGAGCATGGGATGTGCATATGCACACACATGCCATATTTCTCAATGTACATCTCCCACTTGGCACGTGCAACGTTACGTGTCACTTTTGATGTGTATTTGCATTCACACAGCTGTGTTGTCATGGAGTTGTCAATGTGTACACCTGTCAATGTGTTTTGGAGGTGTGATACGTACAGTGCTGTACATTGGGTGAACTAGGGACATCATTGACTGTCTCATATCCCGTTGTGCAACAGGACCCACTTGTTTGGGCGCTCAGCCTGTGTACATTGTGTTGTTGGTGTGTGCCATACTCACCCAGCCTCGGTAGCTGTGTCAGGCACAGCAGCTAGGTATATTGCCGTGGTGTTGCCGCTTCCCACATATGCAGTCTGAAATCATCATCATGCCTTACAAGCTATTATGGCCTAAATCCACATCTGCATGCTCATAGCAATGGTTTGTGTCAGTGGTCATTGCTATTGGTAAGGGGACCTGTGTAAGAGTATTGTAGCTGTGCTGTCCCTACTTGTCAGCTGTTCTGTGATTCTATTGCTTTGTCAGTAATTTTAGTTTTGTGTATGTGAAAATGCCATGTGTTGTGTTGCATTGACATGTGTCCACTTCCATCTGTCCTAGGAGGAGACCAAACATACATCGCCCCTACCAATTGCTGGCAGACATGGAGGATGTGGAGGTAATCCGGAAATTCCGTCTGGACCGACCCACCCTGCATCACCTATGTGCCTTGTTGGAACCCCACCTTCATCCTCGCAGGGTGTATCCAACTGCATTCACCCCCACGGCTAAGGTGATGGCTGCACTGCATTTTTCGCCACAGGATCATACCAACACACAGTGGGCAGTGGAGGTGGGATGTCCCAGCCCATGTTCAGCATGGTGCTACGGGATGTCCTGTCAGCTATGATGCTGTACAGGAACCGTTACATTCGATTCCCCAGGGCTCGTGATTTGGCGGCAGTGAAGGGTGCTTTCTATGCCCTTGGACGGATCCCCCACGTTGTTGGAGCAATTGATTGCACCCATGTTGGCCTTGTTGCACCACAGGCCATGGAGCACATTTATCGGAATCGCAAGCATTTCCACTCCCTGAATGTGCAAGTGGTGTGCCTGGCGGGCATGGTCATCACACACGTGTGTGCGAAGTTTCCAGGATCCGCACATGACTCGCACATCATGCGCAACAGCATCCTTCCACGTCTGATGACCAATCTGCAACCGGACCGTGCATGGATTGTTGGTGAGTATGCATACTCGTGTAGCGTGCTGGGTGTGACATGCTGTCTTGTATCCTGTTGGAATTGCAACGATTCTCTGTGTTTCTCACACCCAGGCAGATCCCCCTGATAGTGGATGACGGTAATCAGCCAGGGCCCCCGCCTGCAGACCAGGACGGGTCCAGTGACGAGGACAGTGGAGAGGAGAAAGCTGTGAATGTGCGTCATCAGCTCATCGCCCGCTACTTCACTTGACGGTGAGTGACCATGTACGACGGCTGATGTTGCTGTAGTTGTGTAGGTGTATGTGTGCATTGTCACGGCGGCCTATTGTTCACTAAGTGCTGTGTGGCAATGGTCCATGTCCAGGGTAGTATGCCACTGACAGTGGCTGTAGCATTGTGCCCTGTTGCTCTGTGAGATGTGTGTACATTGCTTAAACTTGATGACAAGTACTGTGTGATGAGTGTGTGACACACACATTCAATGGACTCTTGTTCTGTTTTTCACCCCTAGGTCCCTACAGCTTCTCCTGGCCTATCGACATACCACACTCCAGATGCATTTCTGATCATGGTGACGGTTGCACATCCTTGAATAAACACAGAGCAGATACAACAGAATGTGATCCAGGTGTATTTATTTAAGCGGTGATGTGATTGTGGGCAAGGTGATCACAAAAGTGGTGCATGCTGAAACAATGAGTTGACGGTCATGACTGCGTGATGGTCAAGGTGTACCCATGTTGTTCTATGTCCACAGTCCAACAGACACATGCCATTCACATGGCAGTGTGGGGTAGGATCGTAGTCCAAGTGAATGCAGTAGGTGGCCACTGTGGCTGGCTGACTCACTGGCGTTTGGAGCGTGCAAAGTCCTCTCTGGACACCTGTTTCCTCTTCGGGCGGCCCCTTCCACGTTTGGGAGGGGGGGTTGTGTTGGTGGGCTGCTGGTGGTGGCTGAGGACTGCCCACTCGCTGTGGACGCAGGGGAACTGGATGTTGCACGACCCTGCGCCACAGCAGGTGGTGGCGGAGGTGGTGTGTCTGGCTTTGATTGGGCCCTCACCACCACCACTAGCTGGCCCATGAGGTCGACAAGTTGGTCCATACGGGTCACGAATTGGCCCATATGGGCGTCCATGGACCTCAACACCCCAAGGACTTCCCGCGTGTCGGCAGATGACCTGGCCCATTGTCCTTGGGCCTCTTCTTAGGCCCCAAGGACTCTGGCGATTTGCGGCAGGGCTTGGCTCCCAGGCTCTGATGGCGTTGGCCTGACCCTGCTCCTCCCACCAGAACTGCTGCCACCGACCTGCCCACTCGCCACATTGGTCACCCGGGCCTCGGTCTGGCTCCCAGGGTCGAGCCCGACGGGCGTACCACCCCTTGCGCAGGTTGAGTGGTCAGGGAGGGCCTGGTGGTGGTGGTGGTTGCGGCGGTGGTGGTGGGCGCACTGACCGTTGCAGCAGGGGTCTGGGACTGGTCAGCAGCCCTGGGTGATGGGTTGGTGGGTAGGGGGGGGCCTGGGGAGCAGTTGAGCCCTGCCACACCAGATGTGCCTGGTCGGGGGTCCTCGTCCGAAGAGGTGTCCAGGTCTTCCACATTCGTGAGTCCGGGTCGGGGGCTTGTGGACTGGCTGTGCTGGCTGCTGTCTCCCTCTCCAGCATCGAGCTGTTCGGCTCCTGTGGGGCAGATAAGATAGGTTATTGTGTTGCACCTTGCAAAGTTTGTATTAGTTGTCTGACATTCACAGTTTGTGCACTGTTGTGCACAGATTTCCCAGATGCGTGTGTGTGGATATACAATGTGTGTATGCGTGGGCAAGGCAATGGAATTGTGTGATGTGATCATATTGCATGGGACGGATTTGGAATGCCAATGGGTGTGTGTTGCTGTACACCTACATTTTGTGGCTTGGGTGTATACGGGGTACAGCCCCATCAACGCTTTTGTGATGTAATATGGTTTTGGGGGTCATATGAAACGCTTCGACACGCAGATTGAAAATGGGGTACAGCCCCATCAACGCTTTGGTGATGAAATATGGTTTGGTGGTACGTAATGTGACATTTGGTGCAGAAGGGGACATGTGGTTTGGCCACACGACACTACAGGGACAAAGGTGTGTGTATGTCTGACACAGCCAGCATATCTGCTCAGTGTTGTCATTTAGGGACATTACGCTGCAAGCATTGTAGTGAGTGAGTACTGGTTGTGTGCCACACGACGTATTGCAGATGGGACAATTCCTTGGTGTGCGTGCTACCCTCAGCCATGTGCAGCAATGCAGTCCTCTTGGGGTGTTGACTATATTGGGTATGTTGTACATCACAGTGTGACATGCGCTTCAGACACTGCAGACACATTTGTGGTCATCTGCAGGATTCTTTGCTGCACTGCTGTATATGGGTCAGCTGTTTGGATGATATACCTTTCATGACACTGGGGCTGAGAGATGAGATGGGTGACATTTTGAATGTGCATTGTGTAGCTGTGGGGTTCATGGGTCCAGTGGTGTATGTCACATTACTGGGGTTCCACTCTGTTACATTGAGACAAGATGGACTTACATGGGTGATATTGTACAATGTCAACGGAAAAAGCAGATACAACTACATGGACTAGACTTCGGTGGTGTTGCTGATGTGTGTGATGAGTGGCACAGTGCACGCCATGTGGGTCAGTACTCCAGTGAGACTTGTGCATGCAGACGTGACTCCTTACATGTTAGTGTATTTGAGATGGCTCATGTGGGCTATGACTCTGTAATTCATGTCCATGTTCACATTAGTCACATGATTATGACAGGGAGCAGTGCTACCTGTTCCTCTGCTATGTGACATGTCCCAAATGTTAGTCGTAATACATTCCTCATGCCTACAGACACCCCGCCCTGTACAGTAGTCTACCTACTTGTTGGTTTGGAGGGCGCAATGCAATGGATGCCACATGGTTATGAGAGGGAGGGGTGCTCCATCTTGCTGGTCTGTGGGAGTGGGGGCGGTGTTGTGAGTTGTGGTGATGGCTTAACACCCACAGACACCCCTCCATGTAGGGAAAGATATCTACCTGTCGGGTGAAGGTGTGCACTGCAATGGATGACACATGGGTGTGGGGAGTGCTCCATCTTGCTTCGCTGTAGGACTAGGGGCCTGGTGGGTGTTGTACTTCAGCAGTCCCCCTCCGACCCACGGACTTTGTGTTAAGGCTACTTACCTGTTACTTGTTGGTTAGTGCAGCTATGGCTGACACATCAGTGTGGGTGTGGGCGGTGCTCCTTCTGGCGCATCTGTAGTACAAGGGGACCTGGTGGGAGTTGCAGTGCTGGCTGACTGTACACATGCCCCCATGGTTTTGTTAGTTGGTAGCTTTGGGCTGCGTGTGTGGGAGTGTCTGTTGCATGTGTGAGTGATGTCTTGTGGATTGTGTACTGGACATGGGGGTGTTTGGCCCTCGGAGCTGTGGCATTCTGGTAGTGCATGACAGTACATAGCGATGTGCTGGTATACATTTGTTTGTACTTATCAGCCTCCACTCCCCCTGGTATTCCGGTGAGACTCTCCGGATGTAGGATGCCTCGCACCTTCTCCTCCCACGCCTTGAAGGTCTTGAATAGCGCGGGATTTCCTCCGCCAGTCCTGTCAGCCAGCTGACGATTCTTGGCCTCCTTCTTCCTGACCACGCTTTTCAGGTCGTGCCACCTCTTTGTGATTTCACCCCGGTTGCGTGGCACGTTCCCAACTGCATTCACCTGGTCTACGATCCTGCTCCACATTCTGTTTCTGGTGGCTACTGGCGTCTGTTGGACCTGGTTCCCATAGATTTGTGGGTGCACCTTGATGATCTCGTCGACCATGACCGTCAGCTCAGTGGCAGTGTACTTAGGCATTCTTTGTGTTGCCATGGTGTGTGGTTTGGTATTTGTGGTGCTGGTGCGGTGGGTGTGTGGTGTGTGATGTGCAGGGGGTTAGTGGGGCCGGTGTTTGGTGGTGGTGGTGGTGGTGGTGGTGATGGGTGTGATGGGTGCGTGCGTGTGGTGTGCTGCTTTCCTTTGTGGCTCTCTGTGTTCTCTGCTCTCGTCTTTGCTTTGTAGTGGTGCAAGGGATTGTGGTCTGTGAAGGGGCTGCTTTTGTACTTACCTATGTGGGTGTGTCATGATGGGCTGTCGTTTTCAGGTGTGTTGTGGCTGGTGTTCTGGGATTTGTAGTTTTTTTGTTTTGCCAGGGGGGATGTGTCTTTGGGATGTGTTCTGTGTTTGGGTATTTGGGCGTGGGTTGCTGTGTGGACTTGTTGGCCATGTTGTGTGTGTTTCTTTGGCTCCGCAGATGATTTCCGTGCACGGACGTGGCCGCCAGGGCTTCCGCCGTGTCAGTTTTCATCACTGTTGTATACGATGGCGGGCGGGGAATATGTGGATTTACCGCGCTCATGTCGGGGAGATCATAATTTCACGGCCGGTGTCTCGGTCGTCAGAGCGGGCGGTTTTGGGTTGTCGTGCGGGTTTGCGTCCGTGGCGGACGGATGATCTTCTACTCGGACATGGACGGGCGGTATTTTGTGTGTTTTTAACGCCGCGGGCGGAGTTCGCTTCGCGACATCATGATTGCTCGGTCGGTATTCACACGGTGTAGGCGGGCGGTTTTTTAAGGCTATGGTAGATGGCGGCTTTTTTACCGCCGGTTATCGTAATGGACACCTAAGTCCACTATTGGACTATTTTGAGGATACATGGGTCGGCAGACTACACAGATCTAGCCACATAAGAAACCCTAAATTCTTAATTCCCTGGTGGAACGTATACAGAAGCACATTAAATAGGGAATCCAAAACTAATAACGCAGACGAAGGATGGCATAATAACTTCCTTCAATCAACAGGCAGAACCAAACCAACACTAGAAAAATTTATATCATGCCTACAAAAAGAACAGAGTTATCAAAGAGTTCCGAATGGAACAATCCATAACTCAATTAACTCCAAAAACATCAAAACAAACTAAACAAATGCATAAATATCTAGAACAACAAGTAAAATTGTACCCTAGTATAAAAGGCCTAGAATACCTAAACATAATTGCCAAAACTCTTCTTTAAAGCATTAATACAAATAAATTAAAAATTACTCATCTTTCAAACATACCATAGAAGTTAAATTTATTTATTTTATCACAAAAATAATTACTGTGTGTAACATATTTTACATTTTTTAATAAAATATATTAACACACATTAATGATATTTGGAATAAAATAAAATTCAACAATAATGATAGAAAACATTACCCACCCAAATAAATAATAATAAATAAACTTACCAAGTTTATTCCAAATGCTGTAAAATCCATTTTCTGCTAACACAATCCAAATATAAAAAAAACAGTTTCCCCAAAAAAAATGGAAAAATACAACTGTAGCAAAAATTAATAATCAATGTAGCAAAGGTCCATAGGAAAACCATAAAAAACCCGAAAATGTATACAATAGTGAAAAATGCTCCAGGAAAACCGAAAAATTTAAAGAAGTGTAACAAATATATTAGTCAATAGAACTAACAAACACTTCTTTAAAAAAAAAAAACGACTCCTTCCGGTACGAAGAACTTCTGAAAATAAAAAGTGTCAAAACAAAAGCACATACATTCCCACCCACATAAAACAACACATAAACACTTACTAACAATACTACTAGCTTTAAATTTGATAAAAATATACATTAAACACCGTAATCCTAACTCTCTAAACAGGCCTACACAACTTTAACAATACGTAAAAACACCACACGTAACTATAACATATAACATTTCCGAATATAACTAATAAACATCTAACTACACTAAACAGTATCTAACTAGATTCAAAATTTATTTAAAACTTATTTAAAACAAAGAAAACAAACCTTACCTTTAGCGACGTGAAGTGTCTCCCAACCGCGAGCTTCTCTTCAACCAAAATGACACAAAACGACATAACCCGGTTACAAAATAAAAGGCCCAAAACCTAATAAAAAGTTTAACCATAGAAAATGTAACTCATTTAATGCAGTAAAATGTTACTTTACATATAAAAAATGTACAACTATTTAAATAAAATAGTATATATTTTTTTATTTAATTAAAAATTGTTACATAATATACCTAATTTGTAAAATTATAAAAATAAATATTATAATAAATATAATATTTATTATTATAATTACATAAAAAAATAAATACAATAAAACAATGTATAAAAAACTGTTATAAATGTTTTTCATGCATTATACAAATAATTTTCTGTTAAAAACTTGTTTTAAGTTGAAAACATTGTAAAGTAATTAATATTAATATTTTTAATATTAATATTAATTAAAAAATGTAATATGTATGTAACAAAAATATAAAAATGTTAAACAATTTTATGATATGTAAACAGTTTGCACTTTCTTTGTATAAATATATACAATACCTATTACTGTATTAAATATAATTTCAAATACAAAATTCTACTGTTTTGTTAATAATTAATGTGTACTAAAAAAAATGTAAAAAATATTGTAAATGGACATAACATATTTTCTGAAATATATGCACTAATATGTTTCTATTGAATTATAATGTAATAAAATATTTTAGTGTATTATCCTACTCAAATTAATAAACAATCAAAAATTATAACAACTACAATGAAAATGGTGTGGTTTTCTAATTATTTTTATTTTGCTTATATTATCTATATTTTACATATATAAAATACTATTTATTTTTACAAACATTATAATGAATAAATATTGTCAATTTATTAACTACCATTACCCATTTTTTAAATGCAAAATTATCTTATATATTTTTTTCTAGTACTAAATTTTAATATATTAATAAACATATTACATGAAAACTTTAATATTATTTATTATCCTGCACTATACTTAATTAATGAACTATTACAACTCCAATATATAATAATTAAATACAGTTACTGTACACTAACATATTTTTATATACTAATCCTACACCAATATAAATTAATTTCAAGAAATGCTGCACAGTAAACCTAATTAATTTACTATAACCACTCCAATACACATTAAATAAAGTAGGTGTTGGACACTAAAATTAAATAATTCTATATTCCCACTCCAATCTAAGGGGCCCATTAGGATGGCGGGTGGAAGCACCACCGCCGTGCTGCCAGATGCAAAAAGCACCAGTTACCGTCCGCCCGCCACAGCACACACGCCCGCCCAATTAGGATGCGAAAAGTCAGCCAAACACCGCCCGTAAGCCAGCTACGCCCTCCGCCATCAAAGTGCGCCCGTCAATGGAGCAGCGCGGCCTAATGGAGACACAACGCCCGACGAAATCACGTACCGCCCGGCGTACAAATTACGATGCCAGAACCAAACAGTCCCCCCGGCTAAGAGACACCGCACGTGAAAGCAAGGCGGAAAACCGAACGCACAGTACGGATAGCAAAGAGGTGGACCCCCGAGCATGAATCCAGCACTGCAGGCCCTCCCCATGCTCTACCTGATGCAGCACCCAGGAGTCAACGCACCTCGGCGACGCAGGTAGGCAGACACACAACAGGGGCACGCAAACAGCGCACACAGTGCAAGGGCGGGAAAACTGTATATGGCCCCCCCGACATCCCTGCGTGGACACGACACATCCACCACTGCACCCACACATGCGCACAACGCAGAGGCCAACGGCAGCGCAATGCATGCGCCGCACACAAACAACACAGGGTCACAACCAAACACCACACACACCAGCACCACCCAGAACGCACATGTCACGTGACAGCCCTGCCACAGTCATGTCCCCAACCGGCAATTCACTGTTGCCAACCTGACGTCACACAAGTGACCCGAACATGTCAGTGACGTCACGCCAAATTAGGACACACCCCTGTGTGCAAAACACGGCGAAGCACACAGCGGAGGCAACATCACCCAGCAGAATATGGACCCCGTCGGGAAAAGGTACGCCAGTACCACACAGAAACTACCGATGCCACCCTGCACCCAATAACAAGACATGCAATACGTAACATCAAAGATACCGGGGACAGACAACAGGTGGGACCAATTATAACACAAGGCCCAACGTATAGCGGAAACGCAGCCTGCTGCCCACACACGGGAGAGGAGACAGCACTGAATGACCTTCCATTCCCACACTGAAACCACATCCCGACTAAACAAGCCGGAGACAACAGTCATTACACCAAAAAAAGCCCAACACAGGCATGCAGAGGGAAGCGGCCACAGGGCAGATAGCGCATAACACCAAAGAATATTCACAACGGAAAAAAGAAATGATAACACTCCCCCATGTGGTTCACATGCAAGTTATCTGGAAGGAGTCAGACACCACTGACCTTGACCATTCAGAGAAGCATGTGGGATGAGGGCCCGTGTCCTCCGCACAAGCCAACATAACACAAGTCCTGCCTCCCTACGACCATTACAGAATTCCCAGCAACGTCGGAGGTTGCACACTGCAGACTGCACAGACAGCCGGAGCACACCACCACAGCGCCCTGCAGCAAAATGGCACTTGCACCACACCTACCCAACTACGCCGGACAGATTAAGCTGTACAAACATAACCTGATACAGATAATGGGATGTGACAATCTGGCCTTGCTGAACGTAAGTTACCGACTAACTTACCGCATCGCATTGTTCAGCTGCGTCATCCCCGTCTTCTACTGTCGGAGGTGTCCCTTCTACTATCCTGTGGATTTATGTCTCTCCAACCCGGCATGTCCAAGGGCGGACCTGCTACAACTATTCAACCCCTGGACGTCCACGACAGGGTCTGTTCAGCCTATGGGGGCATGGCGTATGTGGTGACTATCGGACCCACACTGCAATGGGACCACTGTGCCTCCACATGACGGATAATGGATTACAGTTACATCGAATGTCATCCAACATGTCCCATCATGCTCCTACAAGGGACAACTCACGACCAACACCTTGACAGCCACCATCCGCTACATTGGATGGCATCCATGTCCACCACCAATGCCATGGAAGCCCTGCTGGAAGGTATTGCATACCTGACAACCTGTCAATTCGTCGGGCCCCGCCGCCATACCCCCAATTGAGCAATGATGTCCCACACCGTACCCATGCTTGGCTTCCGCACGGACTAGGCAGTTACCAGTACAACAACTATACCATACAACCTGCAACTGACACCACATCATCAACTACACTGCCATGACATCTGATATTTTCGGGACATGCACCCTGTTCCTCATCACATTCAGTAACTCTGCATGAACAGGGGGAGGCAGAGGCATGGGATTTGTGTATGGCAACCACATGGACAGAACTGCACGTACAACCATGCCATGATATGGATCCTGCGCCCATGAACATATGCACCGGTCAGTGGACAGTAATTGTCCTGCTGTAGTATGTGAGAGCTGTCACCTCACCTCCCTCTGAACGTCCGTGCCAGGAGCTTTGCATGGACACCAAGTGCATCCACCAACAACATGAGCCCAGTGACTGTGACATGGCCAGTACCCACCACATCGCAACAACAAGTGGGACGCCGTTGCATGCACGTAAGCCCATGCCCTGATGTCACCTCCACGCACGTGTGTATGAGTAACTATAGCAGCAAACCTGTAACATGGAACTGAGATGCACTGTGCCCATGATGACAAGCGGACTGGTAGGCTAAATGTATACTGTCTGTGTCAAAGTCAGCACCACCACAGTAATTAGCAAATGTACATTAGCACACCAACGGCTAAGCAGTTGTAACTCTGAAGCCCACATCCCACAGTCAACAACTAATCACATGTACCCCTACACCCTATGCTATGTGTACACATGCTGAGTATATCCTCCACATGCATTTCGCTGCCAGTAGTGTTCACTATACTGCATCACAGAGGACATAAGTCCCAATACATGGCTTGAAGCAAAAATGTGTCTCTGCCGATTCATTTCACAAGTACGAATGTGAGAGGATGAGAGTGTGTGAAGTACACGGCAGTCGTGAGATGACCATGTAGTCCACTGTCATTGGATGTCAACGCAAATGAGTAGCACAACTGTGGAAGACACACATGTGTCATGTGAAGCGGGAGTTACGCATGGCTCAGGTGGGTGGGTGTGACGGGTAGGTGCGCACATGCAATGTTGAAACACGCTGTGTTGGGAGGACTCAGGAACAGTACATTGGTGCTCTCCTGGGAATCTGTAAAGACCACCTGTCTGGTGATGAATGTGAACCCGTGTGTGCACAACAGGCGGGCACACGATCAATGCTGCATCAAGTGTAGACGTCAGCCCACCCTCCGTGGACATGCTGGATACTGCTGTGCGTCCGCCAGACCCTTGCCAAGGCACTCACATCCCCTGTCGACCTGGTGTATCCCCAACATTGTCCACTTGCACAGGCAATCCAGGGCACGGGATGGCAGTAGAGCATGGTGGGTGAGAGGTCATGGCGCGCTCCTCCTGGTCACATCACGCAGGCAACACATCCTCAATGTGTAGTATGGCACAAGTCAAATGGAAGTAGTGGGGGGACGCACACATCACAAGCAGGAGTGACGTCACAGAAGGTGGCTCGCACCATCCCACCCATTGACAATACACCCACACACGTTACATGCCATTGCAACAGAGAAGCCAGCGCGTGCACAAGCAGCTCCAAGCTCGCCACAGAGAGGCCAAAGAGTGAATGTGTGGGGCCATGAGCTCCAGTTGGACGCGGCCTGGCCCGCTAGGGCAGCTACAGCCTCTGTGTGTTGCAGGTGGTGTATCCGGACTGCGGAGCCTGTCATGCATTGTCAATGTTGCCCGGGTCTCGAGTCGGGGCACCACGCATGTGGACGGCGTCCCGCCACTTATTATACCGTGAGACAGACCACTTGTTCAACTGGACCCACACATACACTCCTTGGCCTCTCTGGGGCGAGCTTGGAGCTGCTTGTGCATGCGCTAGCTGCTCAGGTGCAAACGCATATTGGGGTGAGCGAGGGGAGGCCATGAGGACAGTGCAAAAGATGACTGTTTGATTTTCAGCCAGTTTAAGGAATGACCCTGATGTGGTCGGAAAAAGACGTGTCTCGTGTGTATTGCAACTAGTAGATCAGCCGATGAACTTCCCATGTCTTGCATGTAGCCCCGCACCCAGCCCCGCCCACTCGACACATTAAAATGAGTACCAGCACCACATTCTACCCATTTGAAGCACTGACTGGGGGTGACAACCATTGGACAGTCTTGTGTAGTCCACCCACGCGTACATGTGGGCCCTCCATGATCCATGTCACCTGCGGCAAAGTGATGTCATGGGCAATGACGGAAGTGAGCAGAGCTGTCTGCCCCACGCACAGATGGTGCATCAGCTCAACAGACCCAGCACTCAGTGCAGCAGGGGTCACATGTGCAGGGGCAGTTGTGCCTGGTGTGAAGGCACATGCATATAGACAGCACATCGAGCAATGTGTAGCCTGCCCACATCTACTGTCCATTGTCAGGCTGACCTAGAAAAAGATCACAAGGCAACACATCTGTGTGGGTGTACCCACTGTGACCAACACTGCGCAACCATCAGCGTACTCACCCTGTGCATGGCCCACCCCGCAACGAAGGTCACATTCAGTGCCACTATCTCTCACACACATCCCTATCACGAGTCATGGTGTGTCCAATCGACAGTGCAGAGTAAGCGCTCATCCGGGGGTCCTGAACAGGAGACACATGTAACCCACTAGGCAGTCTGTGTCGGCACCTACTGGCATTGTGCAGTCAATGTGCAGGCCAGGCCTGCTGGGACTGAGAAGGGCAGCATGGCCCCAGCCTGACTTCCACACGACCAACAAGTGCACTGAGACCTGCATTGCCAATTGTCTGTGTCACTGGATGTCTGACATGAAGTTGCCATGTACCACCACTTGGGAGGGACAGACAGGTCAAAGTGCCCGAGAGCTCACATACCCATGCCACCTGCGGTCAGCATGGTGAGCAGTGCATGTTTGAACACCACAGGCTCTGAATCATAGTGTTGCGGAGCAACGACATGTGTGTCCCCCACATGCACACCCACACACACTGCAGTTGTCTCTCACACACAACTTTCGCAAGGAATAGCCATGTGCAGTGTGCGTGGAGCTCGGAATCCAGGTTCTCCAGCTCCTCGCTGGTGAGTGGACCTGGACATGTCCTCAGCGTCATCCACGTGTAGGTGGAGTGGTGGCAGCAGCAGGTGTTGTCGAGGGTGCCAGGCTGCAGTGCCAGGTAGCTGTGGTTATGCCTGTCCCACTCACACACACATATAACCCCCTCGGGCAGTTTCAGTGGGTACAAGCTGCTGCAATTCGTGTACCATGTCTGGCAGCTTCAATTGCAGACGTTGGCCTGCTCCCAGCTGGCCATGGACGCCTACCTCCACAGTGGAACACGCAGGGTGCAACCGCGAGGGTCATTGGAGTTGGCCGTAAGGGCCTGGCCCATGGGGGGTACAGTCCGCTGATGCCATGTGCACCACACAGTATAATGTGCGCAATGCATCTGCAGGTGTGGCCATGACTTGCGTGTGGGTGCAGGTCCACAATGGACAGGGCCACAACATGCTGTGTGCATAGGCAGGGACGGCCAGTGCTCAGCCTCCACATGTCTGTTGGCACATCATCATGTACACATTGGCATGGGAGCATGGGATATGCATATGCACACACATGCCATCTTTCACTATGTACATCTGCCACTTGGCACGTGCAATGTTACGTGTCACTTGTGATGTGTAATTGCAAGCACACAGCCGTGTTGGCATGGGGCTGTCAATGTGTACACCTGTCAATGTATCTGGAGGTGTGATCCGTACAGTGCTGTACATAGGGTGCAGTAGTGACATCAATGACTGTCTCATATCCCCTCGTGCCACAGGTCCCACTTGTTTTGGCCGCTCAGCCTGTGTCCATAGCGTTGTTGGTGTGTGCCCTACACACCCAGCCTCGGAAGCAGTGTGATGCACAGCAGCTAGTCATGTTGCCGTGGTGTTGCCGCTTGCCGAATATGCAGTCTGTTACCATCAGCATGCCTTACAAGTTATTGAGGCCTAGATCCCCATGTGCATGCTCATGGCAATGGGGTGTGTCACTGCCCATTGCTATTGGTAGGGGACCTGTGTAAGTGTATTGTGGCTGTGCTGTCCCTACTTGTCAGCTGTTCTGTCATTCAATTGCCTGCTCAGTCATTTATGTTTTGTGTATGTGAATATGCCATGTGGCGTGTTGCTTTGACATGTGTCCACTTCCATCTTTCCTAGGCAGAGACCAAACATTCATCGCCCCTACCAATTGCTGTCAGACATGTTGGATGTGGAGGTCATCCGCAAATACCGTCTGGACCGACCCACCCTGCATCGTCTATGTGCCTTGTTGGAACCCCACCTCCGTCCTCGCAGGGTGTATCCAACAGCATTCACCCCCATGGCTAAGGTGATGGCTGCACTGCATTTCTTCACCACTGGGTCATTCCAGCACACAGTGGGCAGTGGAGGTGGGATGTCCCAACCCATGTTCAGCATGGTGCTCAGGGATGTACTGTCAGCCATGATGCTGTACAGGAACAGATACATCCGCTTCCCCAGGGCTCGTGAATTGGCGGCAGTGAAGGGTGCATTCTATGCCCTTGGACGGATCCCCCACGTCGTTGGTGCAATAGACAGCACCCATGTTGGCCTTGTTGCACCACAGGCCACTGAGCACCTCTACCGCAACCGGAAGCACACGCACTCCCTGAATGTGCAAGTGGTGTGCCTTGCGGACATGGTGATTTCACACGTGTGTGCGAAATTCCCAGGATCGGCCCATGACGCGCACATCATGCGCAACAGCATCCTACCACGTCTAATGACCGATCTGCAACTGGACCGTGGCTGGATTGTTGGTGAGTATGTGGAGTAGTGTAGCGTGCTGGCTGTGCGATGCTGTCTTGTGTCCAGTTGGAATTGCAACGGTTCTCTGTGTCCCTCACACCCAGGTGACTCTGCTTACCCGAATGGGCCCTGGCTGCTCAGCCCATTACGACGTCCTGGGAGCCCAGCTGATGTCCGCTACAATGAGGCACATGGGAGGACCAGACGTGTGGTTGAAGGACCTTTGGCCTCCTCAAGTCCAGGTTCAGATGCCTGGACCGCACCGGGGGCGCACTGGCGTACTCCCCACAGAAGGTGTGCCAGATCGTTGTGGCTTGCTGCATGCTGCACAATCTGGCTATCCGCAAGCAGATCCCCCTAATTGTGGATGACGGAGATCAACCAGGGCCCCAGCCTGCAGACCAGGACAGCTCTAGTGAAGAGGACAGTGGAGAGGATGAAGCTGTGAATGTGCGTCAGCAGTTCATCGCCCTCTACTTCACTTGACGGTGAGTGTCCATGTACGACGGCTGATGTAGCTGTAGTTGTGCAGGTGTATGTGTGCTCTGTCACGGGGGCCTTTTGTTCACTGAGTGCTGTGTGTCAATGGTCCATGTCCAGGTTGGTATGCCACTGACAGTGGCTGTAGCATTGTGCCCTGTTGCTCTGTGAGATGTGTGTGCATTGCTTGTAGTTGGTGACAAGTACTGTGTGATGAGTGTGTGACACACTCATTGAATGTACTCTTGTTCTGTTTTTCACCCCTAGGTCCCTACAGCCTCTCCTGTCCCATCGACATGCCACACAGCAGATGCATTTCTGCTCATGGTGGCGATTGCACATCGTGGAATAAACCCAGGACACATTAAGCCGATTGTGATCAAGGTGTATTTATTAACAGCAGTGACATGTGATTGTGTGCAAGGTGATGACAAATGTGGTGCATGCTGTGACAATGAGTTGACGGTCATGGCTGCGTGATGGTCAAGGTGTACCCATGGAGTTCTATGTCCACAGTCCAACAGACACATGCCATTCACATGGCAGTGTGGGGTAGGATCGTATTCCAAGTCAATGCAGTAGGTGGTCAAGGTGGCTGGCTGACTCACTGGCGTTTGGTGCGTGCGAAGTCCCCTCTGGACACCTGTTTCCTCTTCGGACGGCCCCTTCCACGTTTGGTGGGGGGGTGTGTTGATGTTCCGCTGGTGGTGGTTGAGGAGTGCTCACTCGCTGTGGACGCAGGGGAACGCGATGCTGCATGAGCCTGCGCCACAGCAGGTGGTGGCGGAGGTGGTGTTGCTGGCCTTGCTTGTGCCCTCCCCCACCACCAGCTGGCCCATGAGGGCCGCGATTTGGCCCATATGGGCGTCCATGGACCTCAACACCGCAAGGACCTCCCGCGTGTCGCTAGCCGACCTGGCCCATTGATAGGCCCCAAGGACTCTGTCGATTTGCGGCAGGGCTTGGCTCCCAGGCACAGTTGGCGTTGGCATGGCCCTGCTCCTCCTACCAGTACTGCTGCCACCGACCTGCCCACTAGCCACATTGCTCACCACGGTCCTCGCTCTGGCTCCCAGGGTGGAGCCCGACGGCCGTGCCGACCCTTGCACAGGGGCTGTCGCGAGGGATGGTGTGGTGGTGGTGGTGGTGGTGGTTGCGGCGGTGGTGGTGGCCGCACCGGCCGTGGCAGCAGGGGTCTGTGACTGGTCAGCAGCCCTGGGTGATGGGTTGGTGGGCAGGAGGGGCCCTGGGTTGGTGGGCAGGAGGGGCCCTGGGGAGCGGTTGTGCCCTGCCACTCCAGATGGGCCTGCTGGGTGCTCCGTGTCCGGAGAGGTGGCCAGCTCCTCTACATCCGTGAGTCCGGGTCGGGGGCTTGTGGACTGGCTGTGCTGGCTGCTGTCACCCTCTCCAGCATCCAGCAGTTCGGCACCTGTGGGGAGAATGAGATGGGTCATTGTGTTGCACCTAGCAAAGTATGTATTGGTTGTCTGACATTCACAGTTTGTGCACTGTCGTGCACAGGTTTCCCAGTGGCGTGTGTGTGGATGTACGATGTGTGTATGCGTGGGCTAGGCAATGGGACTGTGTGATGTGGACATGTGGCATGGGACGGATTTGCAATGCCGATGGGTGTGTGTTGCTATGCTCCTACATTTTGTGGCTCGGGTGTATGCGTGCTCCAGGACCATAGACGATGTTGGGTTGAACGATGGTTTAGGGGGAAGGATGGAACGCTTAGGTACGCTGATGCCAAAAGGGGGTACAGCCCCCTAAACGCTCTTGGGTTGGAATATGCTTTTGGGGTACATACTGTGGGTAATGGGTGCAGAACGTGACATGTGTTCTGGCAACATGACAGTGCATAGACAAAGGTGTGTGTCTGTCTCACATGCCCGGAATATCTGTTGACTGTTATCATTCATGGACATCACATTGGTAGCATTGTTGTGAGTTCGTGCTTGTTGTGTGCCACACGACGTATTGCAGATGGGCCACATCCCTTGTGTGCGTGCTGCCCTGGTACATGTGCATCAGTGCTGTGCTCTTGGGGTGTTGACTATATTATGTGTGTTGTTACTCGCAGTGTGACGTGCGCTTCAGTCACTGCAGGCACTTGATTTGTCATGGGCAGGTATCTCTGCATGACTGCTGTTTGAGGGCCAGCTGTTCGGATGACATAACTTTCATGACACTGTGGCTGAGAGATGAGATGGATGATATGTTGAATGTGCATTGTGTGCCTGTGTGTTTCATGGGTCCAGTTGTCTTTGTGTGCAATATTGTGGTTCCAAGCTGTTACTTCTAGTACGGTCTGTCTTACGTGGGCGTTGTTGTACGATGTGTGGGTGACAGGCAGTGAGGACTACATGGACAGGACTTCGATGGTGTTGCTGATGTGTGTGATGGGTGGCACAGTGCCTGCCGTGTGGGTCTGTGCTCCAGTGGGACTTGTGCATGCAGACGTGGCTCCTTAGGTGTTGCTGTATCTGTGATGGGTCATGTGGGGTTTGACTCTGTTGAACATGTCCGTGTGCACATTGTTCTCATGATTGTGACTGGGAGCAGTGCTGTGTGTTCCTCTGCTACGTGACATGTCCCATGTGTCAGTCGTAGTACAGTCCTCATGCCTACAGACGCCCCGCCCTGTACATTTTCCCACCTACAGGTTGTTTCTGAGTGCGCAATGCAATGGATGCCACATGGTACTGGGAGGGAGGGGTGCTCCACCTTGCTGGTCTGTGGGAGTGGGAGCCTGGTGGGTGTTTTACTTCAGCTGTCCCCCTCCGACCCACTGTCTTTGTGTTCCGGCTACTTACCTGTTACTTGTCGGTCAGTGCAGCTATGGCGGACACATGGATGTGGGTGTGGGGAGTGCTCATTCTGGCGCATCTGGAGTACAAGGGGACCTGGTGGGAGTTGCGGTGCTGGCTGGCTGACTGTACACATGCCCCCATGGTTTTGTTAGTTGGTAGCTTTGGGCTGAGTGTGTGTGAGTGTCTGTTGCATGTGTGGGTGATGTCTTGTGTATTGTGTACTGGACATGGGGGTGTTTGTCCCTAGGAGCTATGGCATGGTGGTAGTGCATGTGATTACATGGCGGTGTGCTGGTATACGTTTGTTTGTACTTACCAGCCTCCACTCCCCTGGTAATCCGGTGAGGATCTCCGGATGTATGATGACTCGCACCTTCTCCTCCCACGCCTTGAAGGTCTTGAATAGCGCGGGATTCCTTCCGCCAGTCCTGGCAGCCAGCTCTCGATTTTTGCTCTCCTTCTTCTTGACCATGCTTTTGAGGTCGTTCCACCTTTTGTTAATTTCTCCTCTGTTGCGTGGAACGTTCCCGACTGCATTGACCTGGTCTACGATCCTGCTCCACAACCGGTTTCTGGTGGATAGTGGTGTCTGTTGGACCTGGTTGCCATAGATTTGTGGGTGCACCTTGACGATCTCGTCGACCATGACCGTCAGCTCGGTGGAAGTGAACTTGGGCATTCTGTGTGATGCCATGGTGTGTGTTTTGGTGTTTGTGGTGCTGGTGCGGTGTGTGGTGTGTGATGTGCAGGGGGTTTGTGTTGCCGGTGTTTGGTGGTGGTGGTGGTGATGGGTGTGATAGGTGCGTGTCTGTGGTGTGCTGCTGTCCTTTCTGTCTCGCTGTGTTGTGTGCTTTCGTCCTCAGTTTGTAATGTTGCAGGGGGTTGTGGTCTGTGAAGGGGCTGGTTTTGTACTTACCTATGTGGGTGTGTCATGATGGTCTGTTGTTTTCAGGTGTGTTGTGGCTGGTGTTCTGGGATTTGTTGTTGATTTTTTTGTCCAGGGGGTGTGTTTCAGGGATGTGTACTGTGTTTGGGTTTTTGTGCGTGGGTTGCTGTGTGGACTTGTTAGCCATGTTGTGTGTGTTTGTTTTCGTCAGCGGATGGTTTCTGTGCATGGACGTGGCCGCCAGGGCTTCCGCCGTGTCCATTTTCGTCACTGTTGTTTGCGCTGGCGGGCGGTGTATTTGTGGATTTTCCGCGCTCATGTCAGTACGATCCTAATTTCACGGGCGGTGTCTCGGTTGTCAGGGCGGGAGGTTTTGGCTTGTCGTGCGTCTTTCCGTCTGTGGCGGGCGGATGGACTTAGACTCGGACATGGGCGGACGGTATTTTCTGTTTATTTTCCGCCTCCGGCGGTTTTCGGTTCGCGGCATCGTAATTACTCGGTCGGTATTCAGACGGTGTAGGCGGGCGGATTTTCGCCACTGTGGTTGATGGCGGATTTTTATCCGCCCAACATCGTAATGGACACCTAAATTAATTAGGGTAGGTGCTGGACAGTAAACATAAATAATTTACTATTCCCACTCCAGTCTATAATAAATTGGGGTAGGTGCTGGACAGTAAACATAAATAATGTACTATTCCCACTCCAGTCTATATTAAATTGGGGTAGGTGCTGGACACTAAACATAAATAATTTACTATTCCCACTCCAGTCTATAATAAATTGGGGTAGGTGCTGGACACTAAACATAAATAATTTACTATTCCCACTCCAGTCTATAATAAATTGGGGTACGTGCTGGACACTAACATAAATAATTTACTATTCCCACTCCAGTCTATATTAAATTTGGGAAGGTGCTGGACAGTAACATAAATAATTTACTATTCCCACTCCACTCTATAATAAATTAGGGTAGGTGCTGGACACTAAACATAAATAATTTACTATTCCCACTCCAGTCTATAATAAATTGGGGTACGTGCTGGACACTAACATAAATAATTTACTATTCCCACTCCAGTCTATATTAAATTTGGGTAGGTGCTGGACAGTAACATAAATAATTTACTATTGCCAATCCAGTCTATAATAAATTAGGGTAGGTGCTGGAAAGTAAACATAAATAATTTACTATTCCCACTGCAGTCTATATTAAATTGGGGTAGGGGCTGGACACTAACATAAATAATTTACTATTCCCACTCCAGTCTATATTAAATTTAGGTAGGTGCTGGACAGTAACATAAATAATTTACTATTCCCACTCCAGTCTATAATAAATTAGGGTAGGTGCTGTACACTAAACATAAATAATTTACTATTCCCACTCCAGTCTATATTAAGTTGGGGTAGGTGCTGGACAGTAAACATAAATAATTTACTATTCCCACTCCAGTCTATATTAAATTGGGGTAGGTGCTGGACACTAAACATAAATAATTTACTATTCCCACTCCAGTCTATATTAAATTGGGGTAGGTGCTGGACACTAAACATAAATAATTTACTATTCCCACTCCAGTCTATATTAAATTGGGGTAGGTGCTGCACACTAAACATAAATAATTTACTATTCCAACTCCGATATAAATTAAAATAAACTATGTACTGATCACTAAACATTATCAATTACATCCCCCCCCAAAAAAATTATAATCACTCAGCAACATTATCCCCTATAAACCCAAAAACCCACTCCTAAAAATAAATGTCAAATTTAAAATTCAATAAAAAATATTTATTTATAAATAAAATCAAAAATTTTCAATTTCTTTAATAATATTTAATTAAAAATATATATTTGTAAAACACTCCCCACCCTTATCCCCTAAAAACCCAACATCCCGCTCCTAAAATATTTTTCAAATTTAGATTTCAATATTATATTTTTTTTTTAGGAATTAATTCTAATTTTATTTAAAAATTTCATAATATTTAATTTTACATATATATTTTTAAAACACTCCCCACCCTTATCCCCTATAAACCTAACGACCCGCTCCTAAATTTAATTTTTAAATTTAAATTTCAATATACATTTTTTTTTAAATAAATTATAAATTTTTTGAAATACTAATAATATTTAATTTAAAATATATATTTTTAAAACACTCCCCACCCTTATCCCCTATAAACCCAACATAACACTCCTAAAAAAAAATTTACATTTAGATTTCAATATTATTTTTTGGGGGGAATTAACTCTAAATTTATTAAAAATGTTCATAATATTTAATTTTAATTATATATTCTTAAAACACTCCCCACCCTTATCCCCTATAAACCCAACAACCCACTCCTAAAATTAATTTTCAAATTAAAATTTAAATATTAATAATTTAAAAAAAAAATAAATTCTAAGGGGCGATGGCGGGCGGATCGCCCCCGCCGGGCCGGCGGTGGTCACCGCCGGCCTGACGGGGGCGATCCGCCCACCATCCACCTGAATATTCCCACTACCAAATCAGGATGTGGTCCCGCAAGGCGGTCCTTTTCCGCCCGCCTTGCGGGACACGGTACAATGGGCCAATGGCCGCGGTGCCGTGCAGGCACCGCCGTAGGTATTACAATGCCTGTCTTCTGCGGCGGAGATCCCGCCGCAAGAAGACAGGCAGAGAATGCCTTTGGGGGCCCGTTGCGGGCCCCCAGAGTGTTGGGGGGGTGGAGGGTGCACATGGGTACCCCCTTGCATCTCCATGTACAAGGTGGCAGGCACCGCACGGTGCCTGCCATGTTGTACATGCAGATGCACAACATGTATTTTTACATTGCGGCGGGTGCTGCTTGCAGCACCGCCCGCCGCAATGTAAAAATACGGGATGCGCCCGCCAGTGTGGCGGGCGCATCCTGATTTGTGTAGCAGGACCGCCGCACCTATGGCAGGTGGTCCCTTTTGGCAATGCGATGGCGGGCGGACTTTGTCCGCCCGCCATTGTAATCGACCCCTAAATTTTTACATTTGTTTAATAATATTTATTTTAAAATAAATATTTTTTAAACACTCCCCACCCTTATCCCCTATAAACCCAACATCCCGCTCCTAAAATTAATTTTCAAATTTAAATTTAAATATTAATTTTCTTTTTTTAGAAATATATTCAAAATTTTGATTTTTTTTTAATAATATTTAATTTAAAATATATATTTTTAAAACACTCCCCACCCTTATCCCCTATAAACCCAACATCCCGCTCCTAAAATTATATATGAAATTTAAAATATAAAAAACATAATTTTAATACAGTCCAAATAACATGTTAAAACACTTATATACAAAATATTACAAAATATACAAAAAATCACACAATACTACACTTTATCGATATTTTCACACTACGATATTATAACATTCGAGACATTGTACTTCGATATTTTACTACACATACCAATGTCGAAATTTTTGACATCGATATACAAAACATCGATATTTTGGACCATGGATATTTTACATCCGATATTTTGGTATATCGATATAAAAATTTCGATATTTTGACTGCTCACCCTCTTCCGCTGCCATCCCTGTTTGGGTGGTTAGATGGGCTGCCCATCAGGGGAGCGTCAGCGCTTCCCCTTGGGTGGGTGCCATGATGGAACGGTTCCGTCATGAGCACATGCCCACCGTGACTCTTGACGGAACCGTTCTGTAATGAGCATGGAAGGGTTTAAATAAATATTTTAAACTTCTTTTTTGTCTCTTGTTTATCTTATTGTGGACAAGTACGAGTGAGAGAGTGAAAGGAAGTGTCCTGTTACTGCGATCCCTGAGAGGATCAAGAGTTTTGCGTTCTGGGGTGCCAACTCACTTGTTTCCCTGGAAAGGTTAGCAAGGCAAGTGAGACTCTTTAGCTAGTCGGATTCGGGCTCACAGATATTGAGGTAGTATGTTGATTCAGTCCCCACATGCCGATGTTCTTTGGTCCTAAGCATAGTTCTGTTCCTGAGCAGAATCCCTGCAAAATGGCACCGCCAACGTTTTGGTCAGGTACTTACTTGCAGGAACCCTGAGTAGTGCTTGTGCTTGTCCACAATATCCTTGCACCTTTGTATCAGAGACTTCCGTCATGTTGGGGATCCTCCACAGTTTATAGGTAGCACTTAGTTCTGTTAGTTTTTTAAGCTTGGATATTAAAAGGTTTTATACCCAAATTGTCCTATCCTACGCTTTGAATTTGTTTTAAATTACTTATGGCTCAACCTGTTGTGATTGCAGCCAACTGCTGACCATATATGCCCATTTACAACAAAATGGAGTCCCTAATGTGGGAGCTCCTGTAATTGTTGTAGTAGAAGTGGACGCTATTCTTGTGTCAAATTTCCGGCTGTGGATGCTAACACTAACACTTTTCATGAATACACTATACCCCAGGCACCTGCAGCATATTGACCTTATGCCCTTGTTGAAATTGCTCTTACAGTCTGGGAACGCCAGACTTGGTTTAATGGCGCCATTCACCATGTGCCTGGGCCAGTTTGAATGTGTCCTCTCAGTAATGATGGAGCCACTTGGCCGACATTGGCTGGATATACACCAAATCCAGATTTAGGTAACTTAAATGTAGTACAAATCCATGCTTTGTATAATGTTCTTGTCGCCCTATATCGATGTCTGACTGATTTTACTTCACGTACATTAATTGCTGGTCCAGCTAGACTTAGCCTGCAAGTGCAAGCCCAGTTGCCTGCAGAGCCTGTAATAAGTCCTCTAATTGTTCATTCATTTATGGGCAAATGGCTCACTAATCGTGAGGAAATACCATTTTGCAGTGCCTAAAAAATTAGTCAGCATGAAGCTGTATTTCCCCTTATGGGACCACAAGAGAATCACAGAATTTTAACCATGTGCTTACCGACTGGGCTAGTACCCACTCTAGCTGACTGCAACACCTGGGGGACTATTTTTGCCACATTATACACTCTTTGTCATGGCACTCCCTTGATGGCCATTCGACCGAACGTCCTGAAACAAATACAGAATGAGCATGGGGCAGGTCCTGCCCTCGATCTGGGAATGAAACTCATGGGTTATTTTCCTGTTGTCTCTGAAATTACTCCTTTTAATGTTAAAGGTGAAGCAGCGTCTTTGGCTATATGCCAGAGACTTGCCGCAGTGGCAGTGGCCTACCGCGAACGTGAGTTGCTAGTTATTATTGCTAATATGTATGCGTCTTTAGGATGCAATCATTTGGTAACCAGACCATCAGTACCACCACTTGGCAAGCCTAGTTCTGACAAGGATGCCAGACTAGCACATGAGTTTTCGAAAAAAATATGGAATAAATCTAAACAACAACAGAAAGGTAGACAACATGGAGGTTTTCCTCTCCCGGAGTCCTCTGAAAGACGATACGATTTTCATGATCGCACTAAAATAAATACTCCAGACAGGTATCAGGCTCCTTATAAATGTTGTCCTCGTTGCTTCCAGGAATAGTCTGATCAACAGTACGACAGAGGAAGGCAATCTGACCGCAGACAAGAAGAACATGTGAAACCAAAAAGGGAGACAAAACGCTTGTCTAACGTAAAAATAAAGAAGGAGGACAGGCTTCACCCATAAAACCCCCTTTTCAGAAAATAAAAGTTGCAGCTTTAACTGCTAAATATGCCACAGATGCTGAGATCCCTCTTCATGAACAGGAGTTGGGCGGTGACTCTCCTCGACAGTGCAGCAGAATTCACCATAGTAAGCCGGACTACTCTCTACCAATTTCAGGTAGTGAAAGCAACTGAAGCATTTATTGCGGTTTAGACCGCAGACACCCACGTAGCCCAGACAGACAGACTATATCACTTAGATATTCAAATTGAAGATGACATTAAATGCACCATTAAAGCAATATTTTGGGTCAACTTAGCTATGTCTTATGACATACTTCTGGCAGAGGTCGATTGGCCCCCACCTTTTGTTCTTGTATCCCCCAAGGTGAAGATGTGATTCTACCTTCTTTATCACACCTTGTCCCGGACGAAGTCCAACAAACTGATGCGTCTGATTGGGGCCTTGCATTGGCCCCTGCACTTTATCATAATCATACTGGTGTAGTGTAGCTCCTATTTCCCTAATAGGCTCTGCGCATTGGAATAATATCCCCTATAGGTTTGACATAGGACTATGGTCAGTATGTCCCTATCGAGTATATTAAACTTAATTACTTGTGCCAGCTAGCTCAGAGGCCACTAGAAACTCCTTGACAAACAAGAAGGGAGTAGTTTCTGGCAGCCGCAAAACATGACAACTTTGTTTCCCTTTAGAATCAGAACGTGTCCCAGAGTCGTGGAAACAATAGATAACTATTTCACTCAGCTCAATCGTGCATACTTAGTTTTCCTCAAAGTTACACAGAAAGAATAGACGGGCGTTTCAATTAAAGATTTATTGAACAGTCTTGTTTCTCGTGTAAGTTAAATGTGCTGTTACGATCACGACAGGATGCAAGATAAATAATGTACAGCGTAAGCAGTAGGAATAAATAATACTGCGCTAGCATGATCTTTAGTAGATATTCATTTACATAAATAACACAGACTAAAAAATGCGAGTACTCATACGATGCGTTTCTAAGCTAGTTCTACCCCAATGTTCCTAACCTAACCTAGGTGTAGGGAGAGGTATGAAGTAGGTGAAGTATGCCTTACTATGGTATACTAAGAGTATGTTAAGTCTAGTATGCCTAGTATGCCAAGAGTCCCTCTAGGTTCTAGTCAGCCCCATACCTTAAGAATGAGAGAGGTGGGAATCTCTTGCCAGACTCGAACTCCAACACCCCGCGAGGGAAGTCAGATCACTGGAAGCTGGACTCTCTGCGTGCAGGGATGACAGCGTCTTCTCAGTGCGTCAGGCCGGGAAACGGGCTCCTCTGAAGTCAAGGTCTCCTCTAGTTTACAAGGGCTAGGGAAGGTATATTTATACCTGAGAGGTACCTCAGAATGTTAGCATTGACGTGAATCGGACAGCGGAAGACGTCATGAATGAACCCCTAAGGTATAACGGTTCATGCATAATAGATGAGTCCTTGAAGAAATCAATAGTCCTGTGCTAGGGAAACTCCCGAAGCCTACGGGTCTGTTCTTCAAGAACTCGTTGTGACGTTAGGGTGGACGGATGTCGGAGACCATGCCTGTATTTGGAGTGCACGGTTTAATGCCTAAATAAGGACTTGGATTTTATGCCTATATAAGGGCAGGGCGAATTGTGCCTATATAAGGACATGATACAGGAAAACCTATATACGGATACCCTAAGAGGAATACAACACCCACTCCACTTTCGTGTGTACGATAATACTAAAATGCTAAACATTTAAAAATGCTAAACCTTAAATGGAGTACCGCATATTGCTAAAATATTTCTTAAAACCATTTAAAAAGGCATTTAAAAAACCTATTAGAATGCAAAAGGTACTGTACATTTTAAGCATTGCTTTTCATTTAAGGCATATATTTTAAAATAAAATGCAATTTGAATGAAATAAGCAGTAATATATACATGTGACAAAAAAAAAAAATGATCGATAAGTTTTTTCAAAATCAAAGTCATTTCATGTCATGGAAATTAATGAACGTTTTAGACAAACAAGATGACTAAGGGGTCGATTCCGACCTCGGTCGGTAGGGCTCCGAATCGGATTCGGCTTTACCGGATCCGAGTCGGAGGCTTTGTTTCTGACCGATTCGTACAGTCGTCCGAGCGAGCAAGTATGATGCAAGTGAACGCGAAATCACCGACCGACTCGTTTCCGTGTCCGACCCACTCCGTCCGACTCGTTCGCACTCGATTCATGACGCGCAATGGAGACGTTTTACGCCCGAGCCAGTACGATGGACGCGTCGGACAGCCGGATCGAGTCGGAGCGTACGGCTTGAAAGAGCTCCCAGAGCCAGACTTGGGGGGTCCGTGCCGGACCCCCCTGCACCCGTAGCCGTACGAGTCGAACCCAGGGGGGACCCAAGGGTCCCCCCTAAACATGCATGTACTGTGCGAGTTGCACCGATGCGTACACACTGTAGGGGGCGCACTTGTTTGCGACGTACCCATTGAGTCACTGGGAGCCCATGTACGCGTCGTACGACCGGCTCCCATTGACTTCAATGGGAGTCCGACCGAATCGAGTCCGGCAGCATGCGGCCGCATCGTACTCGCTCGGTCGGACTGCAGGAGTCCGGCTCGGTCGGAAATCTCTCCGGATCCGGCTCGGTCGGAGAGTTTTCTGACCCAGATCGGAATTGGCCCCTAAGTGTCTGTGGAAGTACCGCGAAGTCTGTACTATAAGGCTAGTTCTACTTTAAGCAGATTGAAGTGCCATTTTAGTTTGAAAAATGGGAAAAAGTTCAATTTTGGGAAGAGTTCCAAGTTTTTGAAGTATGAAGGCCAAATTGTTACTGCATCTCTGGAACACTGTGGGCTGAATCAGAGACAGTTTAGGGGACTGGTGCAAACATGAGATCATCTATTTCTGTAGACAAAATATCGTCCACTGAAGTTGGTGTCAGTTGGAACACCTCGTGTAGTAGATTAATTGCACAGAGATGTGAAGCATCGCTTTCAGCATAGGATGCCGCAGCAATGGTCGCGTTCGTTGTTACCTGTGTGCCTGTAGATCTTTCTCGTACCTCAGCAGCAGCCGGAAGCATCTGTGAGATCTCAATGAATGCTGTCATCAGGATTGGTAGCCTCTGGGGACAACACAGAGCATGGGCCGTTATCGGGACCAGCAGAGTATCGACATCCGTTGGCGTTGCTGATGGAAATGTTAGACAGGTGTCCAACACGCATTCTTCACCGCATAGCAGGCATCGTAGAACAGGTAAGATGCAATCTTGCCAGATTGGTCTGAATGACAGAAACCACGTGGTATTAAGGTCCCGTAGACGATTCATGCCCAAAAGCTGTACTATTCGCTCACGGCACTTTCGTTCAAGGAGAGCTTTCTCCATTTTGCTCGGAGTGATGTCTGCGAATAGACTGGCCATAGCGTAATAGCAGGAAGAGAAATAGAATTCCGGCAACAAGTGCTAGAATTAATGGTATGCCACCAAACACCGAATGTGCAAAGTTCGGGATGATTCCAGTATTGCCTGGAAAGGTGCTAACAGACCGGAACAGATGCTCTTAAATACATGTACAATTCCACTTGTATCTAACATGTTAAAGATACGTCCTATCATTTCCACGAAATGTATAGGGCAATTTGTACGTATTAAAGTCTGTATCTCAGCCGAAGTCCTTGCTACTTGTAGATCATAGGTTTCTTTGGCCGAGGTCAAAGGCACTGTTTGCTGTAAAAGCATGGCTTTCATTCTGCTCAAAGTATCAAATCTTATAAAAGAGACGTTCAGCGAAGGCCACAAAGGCGACTCCCTGACTGTGTCTATCGGGGAAAACAATATTTGCATACAGCAAGTGACCCTGGAGTTGACCGTTACTAGATATGGGATGCCTGGCAACATTCCGCAGCAACTCTGATCATTCAACATGAGGTAACTCCCATTAGAAAGTTGTCCAAACGTTGGATTAATAACAGCAGCTGGTGTACCCTGCTGATGGCAAGACAAATTTGCCACATAACCATTGCAAGTCCCGTGTAAAGAAATGTCCTGACATATAAGTGAACCGCTCAGTGCACGTTTACAGTGTGTACCGCTCAAAAACACTTCACGATCCCCACTCCAACATCTATATGTATACGGTAAATCCCAAGATGTCTTAATGTATTCCTTAACCAACCTTTCATATTTGCCTGCTTGCATTTGTCTGAGGCAATACTGAAACTGAAAAGTAGTCACAGGTAGTGTGATTTTGCCATGAATGAGCCATTCTGTAGCTGGTTTTTCTGCCACTGTGAATGGTAACTTTTCCAGTTTTTCAATGCTCAGCACTGTATACTTTGCTCGTCTTTGTGCCAGTTCGATCTGTTTATCAGTTAGATTGTATTGTGCAAACAGAGCTGACGTGTTGATGAAACGCCAAGGCACATAGCCCGCACGCAAAGATTGCAGCGTCCAGCTTAATAACACAATAGAACGTAATTGAGATTGGCCTTGTTGTAACATCGCCAAATCTTGTTCTAGTATGTCGATAGCAGAGGATACAATGCCATCCAATGAATATATTCTGGAAGACAAAGTTGTTAACCCATTGTCGACCACAGAGAGGGTTTTCTCTAAATTAATACGATCAAGTTCACGTATTCGTTCTGCGGCCTCCATCTGTGACACTTTCCATGCTTCATTATAGGCAGCGTAAATGCCGGCATATATGAAACGTTTTTGACACGGTTTTCTTGGTCCAGGCAAGAATTCCCTAAGGTCTGCGTCTTCTTTAAGTAAGGATAAGTGTTGTTTCACATCCTGTAGTGTAGATTTCTGAAGCCAATCGAGGCATAATTTTCCTACACTGTGGGGCCGATTCCGATTCGGGCCGGAAAACGTACCGACCGACTCAGTACGGGAATATAGTCCGACCGACACGTACCAGCGCCGTCCGACCCGAGTAGTACGATGAAATGCATGTGAATCACGACCGACTCGTACGGAACTCAAGCCGAACGACCGACCCGGACGGAAACAAGCTATCCGGCCGGGAAACCACGCGAATAGAACCGACCGACACGCACCAGGAATCAACCCGAACGAAACGTACCCGCGAACTCCGACCCGCGCAGTACGATGCAATGGGTGCAAAATCAGACCGATTCGCACGGAGCCCAAGCCGTACGACCGACACACATACAAAAGCCAGCCGAACAAACACAATACTCCGCGACCGACGCGTATGCTGCATATGAAACCTAGCTGAAACACAGCGGGAACAGCTCTGAGAGGCGCGCACGAGACAACTGCAACGTCCTACTCGGTCAGAAGAACGTCTACTACATGCACAATAATTACAAATGAAAAAATACAAAAAAAGAGGGCCAAACAAGCAATGACAAAATCAATAAATACAGGGGGGGGGGAAATGGAACAAGGACACACCCCCAACTCCACCTACATAAAGGCCACAAATCCCTACCATGATCCTTTGCAAATTCCACTGACCTGCCAGCACAGAACACCATCAGACAACAAACACAGACACACACACAGCTCATCCAACACAAAAGCCACACACCATTAGCACCTCAACAAATAGCACCCTCACACACACCCAGCAAAACCTACACTCACACACCCTCACTTGCACACACACACACATCAATCACCACCACCACCCATCACCATGCCCCCAAAGAAGAATCCAAAGTTCCTAGATAGTGAATTGGAAGTCATGGTGAGACGAGATCCTGAGGGTAGAGCCACAGTTGTTTGGCACATTGGTCCAACAGACCCCCATGGCGCAGAAAACCAAGATGTGGGCGAGGATCGTCGACAGGGTCAACGCACAATCACCATGTTTGCGCACAAAGGAAGACATCCAGAACAGGTGGTATGATGTGCGCAGGAGGGTCAGGGACCTACTGAAGAAGGATTACATCCTGAGCCAGCACACCGGCAGTGGCCCTCCTGCCAAACCACTATACCTCAGGCCCTGGGAGGAGAAGGTGAGGGCCATCCTACCACCAGTGAGCGTATATGGACTAACAAACATCCCAGAGCCTGGTGAGTACACAACTAATATACACAATATTGTGTGACAATACACACACATCACTGTCAAATAGTCAAACCATGCAACCCTAGCAAATCCACTGCAACCAAAAGATAATCATCCCAAGATGTGTATGTTAGTCAGATAAACACAATACATGCCATGTCATAGTGATATGTAACTGTGTCATGACATGTACAAACCCAGCAACAAATAGAGCTAGGCAGTGGCACAAATCTAACCAACAAACACTGTCAGATATTTTGCCACCACTAGAACACCACCTCACAGGGAAGCTCACTGAAAGGAAGGAATTCTGTGTATGCTGGTGAAGTGAGTGTAGGCAATAGCATGATGGGAGTTGTAGTCACAGATATTGGTCACCCTCACAATTGGCCCATCAACCGCACTCTGAACCATGCTCACATCACAGGGAGTGGAAAAGAACTGACAAGATGGCTGACACTGGGTACTGCTGTGGGGAGCACAAGGCCCTGCTGGGAACTGTGCACCAACAAACAACAGGACCACACTTTCAGCCATCTTGCCATTGCTGTCACACTCACACACAGTGAAGTCCACTCAAAAGGAAGGAAGTATGGGCATGCTGGGAAGGGGGGTGTAGGCAATAGCATGATGGGAGTTGTAGTCACAGATATTGCTCACCCTCACAATTGGCCCATCACCAGCACTCTGAACCATGCTCACATCACAGGGAGTGGATAAGGACTGACAAGATGGCTGACACTGGGTACTGCTGTGGGGAGCACAAGGCCCTGCTGGGAACTGTGCACCAACAAACAACAGGACCACACTGTTAGCCATCTTGCCATAGCTGTCACACTCACACACAGTGAAGTCCACTCAAAAGGAAGGAAGTATGGGCATGCTGGGAAGGGGGTGTAGGCAATAGCATGATGGGAGTTGTAGTCACAGATATTGCTCACCCTCACAATTGGCCCATCAACACCACTCTGAACCATGCTCACATCACAGGGAGTGGATAAGGACTGACAAGATGGCTGACACTGGGTACTGCTGTGGGGAGCACAAGGCCCTGCTGGGAACTGTGCACCAACAAACAACAGGACCACACTGTCAGCCATCTTGCCATAGCTGTCACACTCACACACAGTGAAGTCCACTCAAAAGGAAGGAAGTATGGGCATGCTGGGAAGGGGGTGTAGGCAATAGCATGATGGGAGTTGTAGTCACAGATATTGCTCACCCTCACAATTGGCCCATCAACACCACTCTGAACCATGCTCACATCACAGGGAGTGGATAAGGACTGACAAGATGGCTGACACTGGGTACTGCTGTGGGGAGCACAAGGCCCTGCTGGGAACTGTGCACCAACAAACAACAGGACCACACTGTCAGCCATCTTGCCATTGCTGTCACACTCACACACAGTGAAGTCCACTCAAAAGGAAGGAAGTACGGGCATGCTGGGAAGGGGGTGTAGGCAATAGCATGATGGGAGTTGTAGTCACAGATATTGCTCACCCTCACAATTGGCCCATCAACACCACTCTGAACCATGCTCACATCACAGGGAGTGGATAAGGACTGACAAGATGGCTGACACTGGGTACTGCTGTGGGGAGCACAAGGCCCTGCTGGGAACTGTGCAACAACAAACAGCAGAACACCACTGCCTGACATCCTGAAAGCCAACTTGCACTCCCTGCAATGCAAGCACGTTGCATGGTGGGATATCTGGCTGGGTGGGAAGGAGGACTGACAGCACTGACCATAGTTACAAGCAGCTCTCCTCACACCCCCTCAACACAAACTCCACATAACCCACCTGGGAGAATGCAATGCCTCACACTCCAAATGAAGATCCCACAAAGAACCACCACCCTGGGTAATGCTGTGTGAAGCACAGGGACACTCTTGGGACTTGTAGCCAAACAAACGCCAGGACAACACTGTCAGCCTTCCTGTCAGCACAGGCACACTACCCCACAGGGAAGCAGAGTCAAAAGGAAGGAAGTATGGGCATGCTGGGAAGGGGGGGTGTAGGCAATAGCCTGATGGGAGTTGTAGTCACAGATATTGCTCACCCTCACAATTGGCCCATCAACACCACTCTGAACCCTGCTCACATCGCAGGGAGTGGAAAACGACTGACAAGATGGCTGACACTGGGTACTGCTGTGGGGAGCACAAGGCCCTGCTGGGAACTGTGCAACAACGAACAGCAGGACACCACTGAATGACATCCTGAGAGTCAACCTGAACCCACTGCAAGGGTGGCATGCTTCATGGTGGGATAACTGGGCTAGGTGGAGAAGGATGGCCGGATGTCCACCAAATACAACCAATGCTGGCCATGCACACACCTCAACATTCACATTGAAATGCCCCAGGTATGCAGGACAATGTGCTACACCAATATCAACCTCTTACTGTGACAACTTAGGACAATGCAATGTACAGGCCCGCATCCAGAGGTACAGTCACAACTGTCAGGTGTGTGAACCATTGATGCCTGTAGAAACATAACATACAATGTGTGTCTCTTCCAAATACAGGTGATGATGGGGACACAGCAGCAGGCGAGGAGGAGTCCCTGTCCCAGGCTCTGGGGGACACTGAGCTCACTGGTGTAGAACAGCCTCTGCCCTCCTCGGACGGCGAAGACCTACCTGGCCCCTCCGGTGTGAGTCATCATGCAGCACCAGCAGGACCAACATCTGCACCCCCTGCACCCACCCCTCCAACAACTGCCAACACACAGACCACCCCCACCGACACGGACAGACCAAGGACCACCGATGACAACAGCACAGGGCCCCAGGCCCACCGTGGAGCAACGGACAACAACACAACTAACAACCCCCAAGGGGGCCTCGGGTCACCTGTGCGTGCCACCGCAGGTCCTGCACGTGTCACCAGGGGTGGTGGGAGGGGTGGTAGACATAGGTCGCTGTTTGCAGAGGGGTCTGGACTGCATGATGACCCACAACTGGCACGCATTGCTGATGCGTACCAGAATAGCACCGGAGAGGTCAGACAGGTAGTGGGGATCCTCAAGGATATACAACAGCAGCAGGCTGCCCATCATGCCCGCTTGGACTCCCACATGTCCCGTGTGGAGACACACATGTCTCGCATGGAGTCCAAGTGGGACACATTGGAAGAACTCACAGCGGTGCATAGGGACATATTGACATGCCTCCGCCAGATTAGCACCAACATGGCCACACCTCCCTGTGTGCCCACAACATCTGGTGCTGCAACAACTGACACTGAGACAGGGAGGGAGGAGGACTCTGGCGGAGACTCCCCTGTACCGCAGCAGCCTGCACGTGAGGGTCCCCCCCAAAGAAGAGGGGTCGTCCGAGGAAGGAAAACTGAGAGGTTGATGGCCACGTACATCCCCCAGGAAGCCAACACCTGTTCCGGGATTTCTCCTTTGTGTGCAAACTGTTCACCCTGTCGAATGCAACACAACTCTCCCACATGACATGGGGAGTTCAAGTTGGACTAATGTATCATATGACTGTGGACTTCACTCAGGACATTTCTGCCACCAAGACTTGCAACTCATCTGGGAACTTTGGATCACAATCCCAATGTACAGCACTCACCATCCTGTGCACTATACACACACACATTTTTGAAAATAAAATCACTAGTACACCATACTTGCCTCTGTTGTTATTCCAATGTGGATACTGTTATGGGGATGATGATCTGCTAAATTACACTGTGTATGCTAACTGCTACAGCAAGTAAGACACCGTCATGTGAGTCATGGTGACGTGACACATATGAGGGAGACACACCACTAGGGCTACACAACACAGAGACACCAGGGCCATCGGACTCATCGCCTACAGTGATGTTGCCAGGAGATACTGTGGAATGCACAGACACCACACCTATTCAGAGTATGTGTCAACTAGCCCACAGGTGCAGTAAGCAAATGTCAGTCAGATGTGTGACCACAGACAACGCACATCCCAAAGTGAAGCACAGGTTTATTACACATTTGCAACATGTTGTTTCCACTACAAATGCAAGGTATTCCCACGTGGCAGTGGCCACACAGTCAACAAGTGCAGAAGATATGAAGTCCAGGGGTATGTGGCACATCACCTGTAGGAAACGACTGCTGCCACCCTGAAAGCTGAATCATGGTGTCGGGGGATCCAAGTTGACCAAAGTACTCAGTAAGCACCCTGTGAAGGACAGACATGACACACAGTTAAACCCACTGAAGAACAGGACAGAACTTCAATACTCATGCCCAATACATGTCACAAGACAACTACACAAAACCAAGTTAGCATGTCAACACTGTTGGGGAGTACAGACTACCTGTAAGGACACATTGCTGCATGCATCCAGTCAAGTAGCACATGGCCACACTCAAACAGCACCAGAGCACCACCCACACATATCATGCAAACTCACATCATTCACATTACATCTCCCTGGATACTCACATTCAGCTGAAGAAGTTGGTGATGAGCTGTGTGCGGACATCACCATCATCATCATCATCATCACTGGCATCGTGGTCCAGGCCAGGATCCTCCACAGGTGGCGGACGTTGGTCATCGTCATCCAGGATGAGAGGCAACTCCTTCCGCACTGCCAGGTTGTGTAGCATGCAGCAGACGATGACAATCTTGCACACCTTTGCTGGGGCATATGGGAGGGCCCCTCCTGTCTTGTCCAGGCAGCGGAAGCGGCTTTTCAGGAGACCAATGGGCCGATTCCGATCTCGGTCGGAGGCGCACCTAACACCATTCGGTCGGGAAAAAAGCCATGCGAATGCCTGTTTCCCGACCGATCCGCACATTATTCCGAACGAGCAAGTACGATGCGCACAACAGCATAGATTCTGACCCAGTCGTACTCACCCAATCCAGGTCCTGTTCCCCGACCGAGCCGGATCCGGAATCGTAGAATCGAGCCGCACGGAAGCAAAAACGAGGCCCCGTCCGGCCGGACAAGTACGATGCGCTTCCCGTACGCGCCGAACCCGTCGCTACGCACGGCACGTCAAAGCATCCGGGCGAGGCGCACATAAGCTCCGATTCGCACCACAACACGATCCACGGCTACGAGACGAACACGCCAGCGACGAGGACGAGGCGAAGCAAAGAGAAAGACGAACGAGACGAACCAACCATGAATCCCTTCGTGCCGATCCTACCAATATTCTACCTCTATTACTGGAACAGGCACGGACGCGTACGGCGCAGAAGGTAAGTCAGACACCAACAACAAAAACAAACTACACGTACCCGACACATCACACACAGAGGGATGCAGAAATACCTACACCAGCAACAGCAGCACCATAGGGGTGGGATGGCCCTCACCAATGCCACACATACACATAGGGGCCTGTATGCCTACCACTACTGCCACCCCTACCCATGGGGTGCTGGATGCCTGTCACTACTACCACCCTTACCCAGGGGGTGCCAGATGCCTGTCACTACTACCACCTCTACCCATGGGGGGCTGGATGCCTACCACTACTACCACCCTTACCCAGGGGGTGCCAGATGCCTACCACTACTACCACCTCTACCCATGGGGGGCTGGATGCCTACCACTACTACCACCCTTACCCAGGGGGTGCCAGATGCCTGTCACTACTACCACCCTTACCCAGGGGGTGCCAGATGCCTGTCACTACTACCACCTCTACCCATGGGGGGCTGGATGCCTACCACTACTACCACCCTTACCCAGGGGGTACCAGATGCCTACCACTACTACCACCTCTACCCATGGGGGCCTGTATGCCTGCCACCCCTACCCATGGGGTGCTGGATGCCTGTCACTACTACCACCATTACCCAGGGGGTGCCAGATGCCTGTCACTACTACCACCTCAACCCATGTGGTGCCAGATGCCTGTCACTACTACCACCTCTACCCATGGGGGCCTGTATGCCTACCACTACTGCCACCCCTACCCATGGGGTGCTGGATGCCTGTCACTACTACCACCCTTACCCAGGGGTGCCAGATGCCTACCACTACTACCACCCTTACCCAGGGGTGCCAGATGCCTGTCACTACTACCACCCTTACCCAGGGGTGCCAGATGCCTGTCACTACTACCACCTCTACCCTAGGGGGCTGGATGCCTACCACTACTACCACCCTTACCCAGGGGGTGCCAGATGCCTGTCACTACTACCACCCTTACCCAGGGGGTGCCAGATGCCTGTCACTACTGCCACCCCTACCCATGGGGTGCTGGATGCCTGTCACTACTACCACCCTTACCCAGGGGGTGCCAGATGCCTGTCACTACTACCACCTCTACCCATGGGGGGCTGGATGCCTACCACCCTTACCCAGGGGGTGCCAGATGCCTACCACTACTACCACCTCTACCCATGGGGGCTGGATGCCTACCACTACTACCACCCTTACCCAGGGGTGCCAGATGCCTGTCACTACTACCACCCTTACCCAGGGGTGCCAGATGCCTGTCACTACTACCACCTCTACCCATGGGGGGCTGGATGCCTACCACTACTACCACCCTTACCCAGGGGTGCCAGATGCCTGTCACTACTACCACCTCTACCCATGGGGGCTGGATGCCTACCACTACTACCACCCTTACCCAGGGGTGCCAGATGCCTACCACTACTACCACCTCTACCCATGGGGGGCTGGATGCCTACCACTACTACCACCCTTACCCAGGGGTGCCAGATGCCTGTCACTACTACCACCTTTACCCAGGGGGTGCCAGATGCCTGTCACTACTACCACCTATACCCATGGGGGGCTGGATGCCTGTCACTACTACCACCCTTACCCAGGGGGTGCCAGATGCCTACCACTACTACCACCCTTACCCAGGGGGTGCCAGATGCCTACCACTAACACCACCCCCACTCATAGGATGGACAATGCATGACACAACCAGCACACCACAACCTAGGGAATGCAAGAAAAAGACATCCCCCCAACACCATGACAAGCGTGTGTAGACTGTGTCAAATGCCTACAACACTGAACATGACTTTGAACATACAATGTGACCCCCTATCACATGTGCCACACATATATGTGTGTGGCCCCCACAATGCAAGCAGGCCATGACCATTGTGGCAATGGGGTCCAAAACCCCATCATCACAGTGACCAAAATGTTAGTGTGGGGTCCATAGCTGAAGCACATTCAGAACATTGTGGCAATGGGGTCTAAACCCCCATCATCACAGTGACCAAAAGGTAAGTGTGGGGTCCATAGCTGAAGCACATTTTGAACATTGTGGCAATGGGGCCTAAACCCCCATCATCACAGTGACCAAAAGGTAAGTGTGGGTTCCATAGCTGAAGCACATTTTGAACATTGTGGCAATGGGGCCTAAACCCCCATCATCACAGTGACCAAAATGCAAGTGTTGACAAAGAAAAAGCTGCAACTGCCAAACTGCATGGATGATTCCTGGTCACAGAACATAAAACACATCAGTGGCAAAGTAGTGCATGTGTCCCATTGCAACATAGATTGGGGGAGGCAAATACTGCAGTGCAAATAAGACATACCTTTGGCCATGTGCAGACAAACAACACCCATGGGGGCTGACACTGTCAATAGTCATCAATGACACAATGACAGAAGTGACCATCAGAATGCAGACCCACATATTTGCACCAATGGGCACCCAAATGCAGATACCCTGTGGAGACTGTAGATGTGAGGTGAACAGATACCATACCATGGCAGCAATGGGACACACAAACCATGTTCATTGTGCTGACCGATGACCTAGGAGTCCCAGGGACAGCAGGGGAAACCCACCAAACAACATACATCCAATGGCACACCAAAGATATGCCAATGCAGTGGTGCAGATGCACAAACACAAACAGGCAGACCCACACTGCACATCAAACACAACAGGTGAGGGGGGTGCCAGTGTCCCCAGGCAACCACACAACACATGAGGAGGCCTGAATACCAATTACACAGATGTGCATACAGTGCCACACAAAGGTAACTCATGGATCCAAATCCTCTATGTGGGCAATCAGGCATTGTCAGATGAGAGGGAGCACAAATCACACATGTCACACAAGCATGTAGGAACAGCAACTGACACAGCAAGACACAGACACACCACAGCACTACCCCCAGGGCCCCCACAATGTGGTGACCCTGGGCTGCATTACAAACCCACTGTGATGACAAAGCCAAATGTCATTCACACTGTGAACCACAGTCATGTGTCCTGAGCAACAAACTACCATCACACCTACACAAGCACAAATCAATCAGCACAGCCAGTAAGCCAAGGCCAACATGGAGGCAGGGGTGTAGCCGGGCAAGAACTCTCATCTGCACACACTCAACACCACACACCTCGCCCTCCAACAATGTGCAGCAGTGAAGCACACATGCACTGGTGACATTGCACATGCACCCATGACAATCCCAGGCTGGTGGGTGGGAACCAAGGTGCAGAAACACATCACACATGGCCACTCAACAAGACTCCTGAATGTCTGACACACTGCACACTACGCTGTACATGGACATGACGGCAATACCACACCAACCAATGGGATCCCAGCCACAGTCACACACCAATGAAGAAGCCAAGGACACCAACAAAGAACACACATAGACAACTACCAACATTGCAGCCCGGACCATGAGGAGTGCCAGCAGTCACACACACAACGTGTCACAATCACTGAAAGATAACACAAACTGGAAATCACATGACAGGTGTAAACAACAAGTGCCAAGGGGAATCCTGACTGTGACCCATCTGCGTCTGCACACAAACTCAGCCCTGACAGCAAACACACCTATGGGTGACACCCTGATGACCAGTAATGTGCCATGCACCCACATCACAGAGAATCCAGGGAGAAGACTTGGGGGGAACATAGGTCAACTCAGCAAGCATCACAAACAGGTACAACACTAGGGATCCCAGCATGCACAGCAAAACGGAAGTGAACACACAGACATGCTCATATAACACACACCTTGGGCGCAGGCAATGTCACAGGAGTACACACTGCCATGAGGGGACTCCACTCCTGTGTGAGGAAAGCTGTGCCATATGTTGCCTCAGTAGGGCTCCATCATGTCAGCTGAGCACTTGGTCACACAGTCAACAATTAGCACCAAATGAATGCTCCCGTCACATCAGCCTGGTCATGGGAGTGCCAACGAAATCATCAGCACAGATCCAACACACTTGTATAGCAATGTTGCACTGACAACACAGATGAGTCCTTCCCCATTGATGCCCAAACCTGCATGTCCAGTGGAGATGGCCACACGGTCAGGGAAGTAGACGAATTGAACAATGGCAGGCACAACAGATGTGCAGGGGTGGAAGCCACAGATGTGAAATTGCTAATGTAAGTAGGAAATCCCATTGCCAAATATTGAACACATGACACCCTCAGATGCTGCTAAGGATGACATGGATACACCACAGGATAGGACACATTCCCCCTGGACCACATGTGTACCTGCACAGTAACACTTCATTATCATGAGACCAAATATCACCATCACTGCAGCAAGGGCTTGGCTAGCATCATCAACAACATGTACATCAGAAGCAAAAGCACTAGAGAACAGAAAGGTGCTTTATTCAGCATATGTGGGTCTAACAGTTGATGTTCAGCAAAAAATTAACAAAGGCCAATGGCCAGTCCAACTTGAAAGTCAAAACAGGGTGACAGTGGCAGATGTCACCCTACGCATGCCTGCACTGATGAAAGCCAGGGACAATCCCCTCGGAGGGGCATACGGGGGGCAGGCCAGGCACCACAGGGACAGGATCATGGCTCACCAGAAGGAGGCAGGGAAGGGGTGGTGGGTGCTGGAGAGCCACTGACAACTGCAGTGGAGGTGTCTGACATGGTGTGTGCCGGCACAACTGGGGGGCATGACTCTGATGGTGTGGGTGCCGGCAAGACTGCAGGGGACCGTGCAGATGGAGTGGACAGGTTCCCCACTGCAGTGCCCAAGTCAGACAGGGTGGTAGTGGACTGCACTGCAGTGCCTACCTCCAGGGGAGGAGAATGGGGATCAGGTAAGGTGGGCAGGACAGAGGGGGAGGACACCGTCTCCACACCAGTGGCACAGACATGCGCAGCGGGGGTGTGGGGCCGGAAGAGCAAGTGGCAGGGGGAGAAGGCCTGATCCTTTTGGGGATGGTGTATCTGTGGGTGGGGGAACCTGGGGCAGGGTGTGGTGGGGGCACCTGTGGAGTGGGGGCCTGAGGGATGGAGGAAGGAGACTTGGTGCCTGAGCTGCAGGGCGGCGGCGGGGTCTTGCTCTTCCGGGTCTGGGGGGACTTGCGGATGGGGGCGTCAGTCGGTCTGCGCCTGGGGGAGGGTGTCCGGTGGCGAGGGGCACTCCGCTCCGTGTGGGTGGGCTTCCTCTTCCCCCTGAATGCTGTATCAGCTGGATCGGAGGGGAAGAGGCCGAGGTCACTGAGGAAGAGCCGCTGGGTCTTTGGGGTTGCAGGTGAGGCAACAGAGGGGGCTTTGGAGGGAGAGGCAACTGTGGACTGCGCAGTGCTCGTGGATGTGTGTGTGTGTGACTGGGCCCCATCCCCTGTGAGTGTGGTTTCAGTCCCCTGACTGTGCGTGCGTGTGCGTCTTGTCTGTGGCGTGTGTGTGTGTGTGCTGCTCGTGTCTGTGCTGGTGTGTGCCTGTGCCGGTGTGTGTGTGCTTGGGACAGGTAAGGTGCTGGGGAGTGTGGATGGGGCAGAGACAGGAGGGGTGAGGGACTGTTGGAGGAGGGACACTGCTGCCATCAGGGAGGAGTCCATGGACCTATTGCCCCTCTGTAGGGCAGACATGCCCGATGAGATGCCCTCCATGAACGACACCAGCTGAGTCAACAGAGTGGTGTGTGCATGGAGGACACTCAGCATCGCTGTCTGCCCTACATGGAGCTGCCGAAGGAGGTACACAGACTCCTCACTCAGGGCAGCAGGGGACACAGGCGCAGGGGGTGCGGTGCCTGGCCCGAAGGAGACACGCTCCCGTACATGGGAGCCTCCACGGACCTCGGGAATGGGAGCCGATGGGAGGGCGGTGGTGGTGGTGGCGGGGACAGCAACCCTAGCTAGGGTGTGGTGGCTGCTGACACCCGCCTCCATAAGGGAGTCATCCTCCGAGCTGCTGTGGTCCTCAGCTGAGGTGGATGGTGCTGAGGACTCCTCGGTGTGGCTCCCCTCGCCCTCCGTGCCACTGGGTCCCTCCGACCACTCCTCGGCTGTTGACCCAGTCTGGCTCTGCGGCTCCTCCTGGTCCGTGGAGCTGTCCCCTCCTGTGGCCGTGGATGTATCTGCAAACAATAGGGAGACAGACAGACATCAGTCACCTGCACCGAACGCACACACCACAGTAAGTACAGCACAATACAGAGCAAGGCCTGGCATCCTTAGTTGAACATTGCTAAAATTGCCCAAACAGAATAGGAGAAGCCAATTGTCAGTCTGATCGTCAACCATGGCACTCACATCACACCTGGCCTTGCACCCATCTGTCTGGCGTCCGTTGGCTGGCAATACCCCAGTGTGGACACATGCACCACCTACACAGTAGTTGGACGGTGCAGAGAACACGGTGAAGCATGTGAACATGCACACATCACATCTCTTGCCACTGAGTCAGTACAGGTGCCCGGATGAAAGTGATGCCCAGAGTCAGATATATGAAATGCATGTGATGCATACCAGCGACAGACACCACGATGCACCCATGTGCAGATAGCCATTGCCACTATGGTGTGCATGTAGCACATGTCACTCCCCTGCAGGATCACTCATAGGAAGTCACATGCCATGGCACAGGCATGCCTGCTAAGTCATACATCACTGTCTCCAGTCACATGGGCAGGGCAGCCACACAACAACAGTCTGCACTGTGTCACAATAGTAGGTCATGGGGAATGCAAGTCCTGGAGCTGAACAAGTGCACATGTACATCCCCCACACACCACATCATCTGAACCCTTATCTGTCCAGGTCATACTGATTGGACATATGGGTGACCTGTAACACAAGCCTCTGAACCTGAGCACCTCACAATCTGCTGTGAATGGGAAACAGCTGCATGGACCTCACATTCGCATACCCCAGTCTGCACGGTCAGGTGTTCAAACACCTATGTGTCACACAAGTATCGTCTCCTATGGTCACATCTCCGGTGGCATGCTGAGCCCCAACCGATAAACACCCCAGCAGTCCTGACATCGAAGCCACAGCACACTGACACAGAGGCTGACACCTGAGGGGACATATCACTGAGCACAACGTGTCAGCTGATACACGGGAGTGGGAAGTACAGAGTGCATTGCATGGCCTGGAGTAGGCATGACTGTCCTGCCCCACATGAATGAGGGATGAACCCTGGACAGTAGGCAGCTGGCTGAGTATGTGTGACACACGTAATATACACACTCCTGGGGCCCAAACATTGTTCCCACCCGCAGCTTGGGTGTGTGCCAGTTACCCCAGGCACATGTGGTGGATCAGCTCAGCAATTGGACCACAGATCAAAGTAACACGCAGATTACATGTCAGAACACAGGCATTGTGTAAGCAATGGACCCACCCATGATGCCCACCACAGTTAGGGGAACAGATGCTGTCCCCCACCTTGAGTCAAGCAAACTGCAAGGACACAGTACCCAAGTGACACAATTCCCTGACTGCAAGGGCCACACCTGGGTATCAGATGAGGAGTGGGCAGTGCACAATCGAGGGACATGGGTCCTGGACCACATGACTGATGTGCTGTGGAAGTTTAACCAGGCCAGAGGAGGGCACATAGCATGGCAGACAGAGTACACAATGCAGTCATGGACTCACCCCCTCCGTGCTGCTCCCTGGCCTTCATGCTGCCCATCCAGATCAAGGAGAGACCACCGCCAGGATCCTGAGCATGTGGGGGGTCAGGGTCCGGTGTCCGCCCCTCCTGCGAGGAGGCGACAGCTTCAGCTGAACCCGTGCGATCCTCCGGGTCCAGCCCCGAAGGTCCTGCCACCTCTTCTGGCAGTTGCGGATCCGGCGCTTGTAGTCCCCCACGGATCTCACTGCCCGGACGATGGTCAGCCATATCTTCTGCTTCTGGTGGGCATCAACCTGTGAGGATGACAAAGTGAGAATGCTATTACTACACATGCAACATATCCGTGCATTACACAGTTGTGTATACATGTCTCAATCACAGGGGCACATGATGTACACAGGCAGTGCAACGATGGCCATGGACAGTATGCCAGCAGTAACTACATGGTATCATTGCCTGGGAAGTAAAACCTTGTTTAAATGCACTGTCACTGCACTATACCTGTCCAGTGCATGTGACTACACACTATGGGGGGTGACAACTACTCAGTGAGCCTGCTAGCCAGTGGCGTGCAGACTGTTAGCCTTGCTAGTCAGACAACATGCACATTTAGGAAGGCAGTGGACAGAACACTCACCTGCTCCCCTGCTTTCCCATACAGCTTGCTGTACTGTGGAAGGAGGCTGTCCAGCAGGGCCTGGTTCTCCTCAGTGCTGAAGGCTGGGGCTCTCTCCACAGTACGTGCCATTGCAGGGTCCAGAGGGTGCAGATACAGCAGCAGTGGTGGTGGCAGATGTCGTCCTGGAGCATGTAGTGCAGGCAAGTGAGCTCTCAGGGGAACAGCCAGCATTATATGTGTGCTGCAGAGGCAGTTACTGTCCCATGTGTCCAAAGTGATAGGTCCAAGTCGTTAGCATCTTCTGAATCTGGCCAATCCATGGAATTGCACCACTTACACACGCCCACAGCATCCTTCAAAAGTTCAACTTCATGACACCCATGAATTTGCAACATTGTTGTGGGTGACCAACTGAATTTCCAGCATCAGACTCGTTCAAAATTTGAAAACGCGTCCGTTGCCAGGCCAGGCCATAGCCAATGGGTGCACACCAATCGGTCCATTGCTGTTCAACGCATACCTAGGATACAACGCGTACCCGCACACATTGAATGCAATGGGCCGGCCGGGCACACCGATCGGTCCATTGCTGTTCAACGCGTACCCGGGATACAATGCGTACCCGCACACATTGAATGCAATGGGCCGGCCGGGCACACCGATCGGTCCATTGCTGTTCAACGCGTACCTAGGATACAACACGTACCCGCACACATTGAATGCAATGGGCCGGCCGGGCACACCGATCGGTCCATTGCTGTTCAACGCGTACCCGGGATGCAACGCGTACCCGCACACATTGAATGCAATGGGCCGGCCGGGCACACCGATCGGTCCATTGCTGTTCAACGCGTACCTAGGATGCAACGCGTACCCGCACACATTGAATGCAATGGGCCGGCCGGGCACACCGATCGGTCCATTGCTGTTCAACTCGTACCTAGGATACAACGCGTACCCGCACACATTGAATGCAATGGCCAATGTGTGCGCACCGATCGGTCCATTGCTGTCCAACGCGTATTGCGAATACAACGCGTACCAGCACACATTGAATGCAATGGCCAATGTGTGCGCACCGATCGGTCCATTGCTGTCCAACGCGTACCTAGGATACAACACGTACCCGCACACATTGAATGCAATGGCCAATGTGTGCGCACCGATCGGTCCATTGCTGTCCAACGCGTATTGCGAATACAACGCGTACCAGCACACATTGAATGCAATGGCCAATGTGTGCGCACCGATCGGTCCATTGCTGTCCAACGCATCCCTGTACATGTCACTGGCATATGTCACCATGCCTGTCACAGATGAACATATGCCAGCCACATATACTTCCCAGGGAGTGAGGTGCACACCTACAACACCACAGCCTGTCCAAACTGTATCCTAAGGCATGTAAGGCTGCATTACCTATTCCGTGTATGGGGGTGAACATGTTGTTCTGTGGGTGTCACTTGGGGCAGCCACCCCCAGGCTGTGCACGTGTTCATGGGGACAGTATCCTTGGTGTTTCGTGTACATGACCACTGTGATGTGCAACTGTTCATATCTGAGCATGTGGCATGGTCACATTTCACGGTGGTGTATGTGTATGTCATGTCACATGCCCCCTGAGTCCCATGTGGGACGGTATGTTTAACCCAGGGTGACCCATTGGCACAATAGTGATGGTCCTCCACAGTCTGTGTGCATGTTGTGTTTACAATGTCTCTGATTTCATGTGCACAATGGGAGACAGTCTCCACACCCACGTTGTTTGTGCATGGACTTTGATGTTGTGCGTGTGTGTGTCACAGACGTCCATGTCTGTCCTGCCGAGGCAACAGGGACCACTACCTGTGGGGGTCATGGTTGTTTTGCTGTGGTGTATACATGATACGCCATGTCATGCCAGTGTCCATGTGGCAATACAGGGTCCCTGGAAATCTACCTGTTGTTGAGCTGTGATGCCTGGGGCACATCTGTCCTCACATGTCACTGTGGGGTGTGTTTGTAACGTGGCAGCAGGAGATGGGAAATGTGACACGTCCTCATGATACCCAATGGCACAACCTGGGACTTATTGATGCCACTTGTTGAACTGTGATGTTGGATGTTGGCCATGTATGTGCCATACATGTCCTTACGGAACTGCACACATCATGTACTTGTGCCTCATAATGATGTATCGTGTGATATTGAGTGTGTACAATGCCACATATGTGGGGTGAGTGACAATCTTTCTTTCTTCACCTATGCACTGCAGGGCACCAGCTGTCCATAGACCATTCCCTGACATGGCAACGATGGTGGAACGTGACAGCATCCGACGGTACCGCTTCACCAGGCAGCTGATTGATGATTTGGCAGTGCGCTTGGCACCACACCTGCAACCTGGCCGGCCGTACCCTACAGCGCTGACCCCCAAGGTGAAGGTGATGGCAGCCCTACACTTCTTTGCCACCGGTACCTTTCAACACACTCTGGCGACTGCTGGTGGGATGTCACAGACCATGTTCAGCCGTGTGCTCCGCGATGTATTGGAGGCTATGTTGATATACCTGAACCAGTACATCTATTTCCCAAGACTCCAGCAACTCACTGACGTGAAGAGTGACTTCTATGCCCTGGGGAGGATGCCGCATGTCATTGGCTCCATTGATGGGACACATGTGGGTTTGGTACCACCACAGGCCCAAGAGCAGGCATACAGGAACCGCAAGCACTACCACTCGGTCAATGCACTGGTGGTCTGTCTTGCAGATATGACCATCACACACGTGTGTGCCCGTTTTCCCGGTTCTGCACACGATGCCTACGTGATGAGGAGTAGTCGCATCCCGAGGATGATGTCACAGATGCGGAACCAGCGTGCCTGGCTTATTGGTGTGTACTGACTTTGTACCATTGTGTGTGTTCTGCAATGTAGTGTTCCACCCTCTTTTCCAACTCAGCTAATGTGCAATTGTCTGTCTGTAGGTGACTCCGGATATCCCAACATGCCATGGTTGCTGACGCCCCTCAGGAACCCTGTGACACCAGCCCAGATGCGCTACAATGAGGCACATGGTCGGACGAGGAGAGTGATTGAGCGGACATTTGGTCTCCTGAAGAGCCACTTCCACTGCCTGGACAAGACAGGAGGGTCCCTCCCATATGCCCCGGCAAAGGTGTGCAAGATTGTCATCGTCTGCTGCATGCTACACAACCTGGCAGTGCGGAAGGAGTTGCCTCTCATCCTGGATGACGATGACAAACGTCCGCCACCTGTGGAGGATCCTGGCCTGGACCACGATGCCAGTGATGATGATGATGATGATGGTGATGTCCGCACACAGCTCATCACCAACTTGCTTCAGCTGAATGTAAGTATCCAGAGATGTCATGTAACTGATGTGAGTTTGCATGATATGTGTTGGTGGTGCTCTGGTGCTGTTTGAGTGTGTCCATGTGCTACATGACTGTATGCGTGTAGCGATGTGTCCTTACAGGTAGTCTGTACTCCCCAACAGTGTTGACATGCTAACTTGGTTCTGGGTGGGTATCTTGTGACATGTATTGGGCATGAGTATTGCAGTTCTGTCCTGTTCTTCAGTGCTTTTGACTGTGTGTCATTTCTGTCCTTCACAGGGTACTTTCTGAGTCGTTTGGTCAACTGTGTTCCCCAACACCGTGATTCGACTTCCAGGGTGGTAGCTGTCGTGTCCCTACAGGTGATGTGCACCACACCCATGGACTTCCTTCCTTCTACACTTGTTGACTGTGTGCCCGCTGCCAGGTGGGATTACCATGCATCTGTGGTGGTTACAACATGTTGCAAATGTGTAATAAACCTGTGCTTCACTTTGGGATGTGCGTTGTCTGTGGTCACACATCTGACTGACATTTGCTTACTGCACCAGTGGGCTAGTTGACACAGACTGTGAATAGGTGTTGGGTCTGTGCAATGCAACGTATTTCCTGGCAACATCAGTGTAGGCGATGAGTCAGAAGGCCATGGTGTGTATGTGTTGTGTAGCCCTGGTGGTGTGCCTCCCTCATATTTGTGACGTCGCCATGACTCACATGCCGGTGTTGTACTTGCTGTAGCAGTTAGCATGCACAGTGTCATTTCCCAGATCATCATCGCCACTTCAGAGACAACGTATGAATCACAACAGAGGCAAGTATGGTGTATTAGTGAGTTTATTGACATACATGTGTGAGTATAGTGCACAGGATGGTGGGTGCTGTACATTGTGATTGTAATCCAAAGTTCCTAGATGATTTGGAAGTCCTGGTAGCAGAAATGTCCAGAGTAGAGTCCACAGTCATCTGAGACATTGGTCCAACTTGAGCTCCCCATGTCATGTGGGAGAGTTGTGTTGCAGTCAACAGGGTGAACAGTTTGCGCACAAAGGTGATTATCCAGAACAGGTTTTGGCTTCCTGGGGGTTGCACATGGCCATCGGCCTCTCACTTGCCCCTCCTCGGACGACCCCTCTTCTTTGGGGGGGGACCCTCAAGTGCAGGCTGCTGCGGTGCAGGGGACTCTCCGCCAGAGTCATCCTCCCTCCCTGTGGCAGTTGCAGTTGTTTCAGCAGTAGATGTTGTGGGCACACAGGGAGGTGTTGACTGGTTGCTGCTCATCTGGCGGAGGCATTGTAATATGTCCCTATGCACCGCCGTCATCTCTTGCAGTGTGTCCCACTTGGACTCCACGCGGGACATGTGTGAGTCCAAGCGGGCATGATGGGCAGCCTGCTGCTGTTTAATGTCCCTGAGGAGCCCCACTACCTGGCTGAGCTCTCCGGTGCTGGACTGGTACGCATCGGCTATGCGTGCCAGTTGTGGGTCATCATGCAGTCCAGACCCCTCTGCAAGCAGCGACCTTTGTCTCCCACCCTTCCCACCACCCCTGGCGACACGTGCAGTACCTGAAGTGGCACGCACAGGTGACCCTGGGCCCCCTTGGGGGTTGTTGGTGGTGTTGGTGTCCATGGCCCCACGTTGGTCCAGGGTCCCTGTGCTGGTGGTGGTGGTGCTCCTTGGTCTTTCCATGTCGGCAGGGGTGGTATGTGTGTTGACAGTCGTTGGAGGGGTGGGTGCAGGGGGTGCAGCTGGTGGTCCTGCTGGTGCTGCATGATGACTTGCTCCGGAGGTGCCAGGTTGGTCTTCTTCATCCGAGGAGGGCAGAGGCTGTTCCACACCAGTGAGCTCCGTATCCTCTTGAGCCTGGGTCGGGGACTCCTCAGCGTCTGCTGCTGTGTCCCCATCATCACCTGTTTTTGGGAGACACACACAATGTATGTTATGTTTCTGCAGGCATCAATGTTTGACACACCTGACAGTTGTGACTGTGCCTCTGGATGCGGGCCTGTACATTGCATTGTCCTAAGTTGTCACAGTCAGGGGTTGATATTGGTGTAGCACATTGTCCTGCATTATTTGGGCATTTCTATGTGAATGTTGGGGTGTGTACATGGTCTGCATTGGTTGTATTTGGTTGACATCCGGCCCTCCTTCCCACCCAGCCAGATATCCCACCATGGAACGTGCTTCCATTGCAGGGAGTGCAATTTGTCTTTCAGGATGTCAGTCAGTGGTGTCCTGCTGTTGGTTGGTGCACAGTTGCCAGCAGGGCCTTGTGCTCCCCACAGCAGTAGCCAGTGTCAGCCATCTTGTCAGTTGTTTTCCACTCCCTGTGATGTGGGCATGGTTCAGGGTGGTGTTGATGGGCCAATTGTGAGGCTGACCAATATCTGTGTCTACCACTCCCATCATTCTATTGCCTCCACCCCCCTTCCCAGCATGCCCATACTTACTTGCTTTTGGGTGGACTTCACTGTGTGTGAGTGTGAGAGCAATGGCAAGATGGCTGACAGTGGTGTCCTGCTGTTGCTTGGTGCCCAGTTCCCAGCAGGGCCATGTGCTCCCCACAGCAGTAGCCAGTGTCAGCCATCTTGTCAGTTGTTTTCCACTCCCTGTGATGTGGGCATGGTTCAGGGTGGTGTTGATGGGACAGTTGTGGGGGTGACCAATATCTGTGACTACCACTCCCATCATTCTATTGCCTCCACCCCACTTCCCAGCATGCCCATACTTACTTGCTTTTGGGTGGACTTCACTGTGTGTGAGTGTGAGAGCAATGGCAAGATGGCTGACAGTGGTGTCCTGCTGTTGCTTGGTGCCCAGTTCCCAGCAGGGCCATGTGCTCCCCACAGCAGTACCCAGTGTCAGCCATCTTGTCAGTTGTTTTCCACTCCCTGTGATGTGCGCATGGTTCAGGGTGGTGTTGATGGGACAGTTGTGGGGGTGACCAATATCTGTGACTACCACTCCCATCATGCTATTGCATCCACCCCCTTCCCAGCATGCTCATACTTCCTTCCTTTTTAGTGTACTTCACTGTGTGTGGGTGTTAGAGCAATGGCAAGATGGCTGACAGTGGTGTCCTGCTGTTGGTTGGTGCCCAGTTCCCAGCATGGCCTTGTGCTCCCCACAAAAGAGCACCAGTGTCAGACATCTTTGAAGTGGCTTTAGACTCCCTGTGAGGTGTACATGCTTGGGTGTGTTCTTGCTGGGCCATGTGGGTGGGGGATGTTGGGCTGTGACTACCACTCCCATCATGCTTTTGCCTCCACCCCCCCTTCCCAGCATGGCCATGCTTCCTTCCTTTTGACTCTGCTTCCCTGTGGGGTTGTGTGCCTGTGCTGACAAGATGGCTGACAGTGTTATCCTGGGTTTTGTTTTGCTACAAGTCCCATGTGTGTCCCTGTGCTTCACACTGCATGACCCAGGGTTGTGGTTCTTTGTGGGATATTTGATTGGTGTGTGAGGCAATGCTTTCTCCCAGGTGAGTTGTGTGGAGTTTGTGTTAGGGGGGTGTGTGGGTGGAGCTGCTGGGGACTATGGTCAGTGCTGTGAGTCCTCCTTCCCACCCAGCCAGATATCCCACCATGGAACGTGCTTCCGTTGCAGGGAGTGCAAGTTGTCTTTCAGGATGTCAGTCAGTGGTGTTCTGCTGTTGGTTGGTGCCCAGTTCCCAGCAGGGCCATGTGCTCCCCACAACTGAGCACCAGTGTCAGCCATCTTGTCAGTTCTTGTCCACTCCCTGTGATGTGCGCATGGTTCAGGGTGGTGTTGATGGGACAGTTGTGGGGGTGACCAATATCTGTGACTACCACTCCCATCATGCTATTGCCTCCACCCCACTTCCCAGCATGCCCATACTTACTTGCTTTTGGGTGGACTTCACTGTGTGTGAGTGTGAGAGCAATGGCAAGATAGCTGACAGTGGTGTCCTGCTGTTGCTTGGTGCCCAGTTCCCAGCAGGGCCATGTGCTCCCCACAGCAGTAGCCAGTGTCAGCCATCTTGTCAGTTGTTTTCCACTCCCTGTGATGTGCGCATGGTTCAGGGTGGTGTTGATGGGACAGTTGTGGGGGTGACCAATATCTGTGACTACCACTCCCATCATGCTATTGCCTCCACCCCACTTCCCAGCATGCCCATACTTACTTGCTTTTGGGTGGACTTCACTGTGTGTGAGTGTGAGAGCAATGGCAAGATGGCTGACAGTGGTGTCCTGCTGTTGCTTGGTGCCCAGTTCCCAGCAGGGCCATGTGCTCCCCACAGCAGTAGCCAGTGTCAGCCATCTTGTCAGTTGTTTTCCACTCCCTGTGATGTGCGCATGGTTCAGGGTGGTGTTGATGGGACAGTTGTGGGGGTGACCAATATCTGTGACTACCACTCCCATCATTCTATTGCCTCCACCCCACTTCCCAGCATGCCCATACTTACTTGCTTTTGGGTGGACTTCACTGTGTGTGAGTGTGAGAGCAATGGCAAGATGGCTGACAGTGGTGTCCTGCTGTTGCTTGGTGCCCAGTTCCCAGCAGGGCCATGTGCTCCCCACAGCAGTACCCAGTGTCAGCCATCTTGTCAGTTGTTTTCCACTCCCTGTGATGTGCGCATGGTTCAGGGTGGTGTTGATGTGACTGTTGTGGGGGTGACCAATATCTGTGACTACCACTCCCATCATGCTATTGCCTCCACCCCACTTCCCAGCATGCCCATGCTTCCTTCCTTTGACTCTGCTTCCCTGTGGGGTTGTGTGCCTGTGCTGACAAGATGGCTGACAGTGTTATCCTGGGGTTAGTTTTGCTACACGTCCTATGTGTGTCCCTGTGCTTCACACTGCATGACCCAGGGTTGTGGTTCTTTGTGGGATATTTGATTTGAGTGTGAGGCAATGCATTCTCCCAGGTGAGTTGTGTGGAGTTTGTGTTAGGGGTGTGTGTGAGTGGAGCTGCTGGTAACTGTGGTCAGTGCTGTGAGTCCTCCTTCCCACCCAGCCAGATTCTCCACCATGGAACGTGCTTCCGTTGCAGGGAGTGCAAGTTGTCTTTCAGGATGTCAGTCAGTGGTGTCCTGCTGTTGGTTGGTGCACAGTTGCCAGCAGGGCCTTGTGCTCCCCACAGCAGTAGCCAGTGTCAGCCATCTTGTCAGTTGTTTTCCACTCCCTGTGATGTGAGCATGGTTCATGGTAGTGTTGATGTGCGCATTGTGAGGGTGGGCAATATCTGTGACTACGACTCCCATGATGCTATTGGCTACACTGACTTGCCCAGCATACACAGGATTCCTTCCTTTCAGTGGGCTTCACTGTGAGGTGGTGTTGTAGTGGTGGCTACATGTCTGGATGTGTTTGTTAGTTATATTTGTGCCACTGCCTAGCTGTAGTTGTAGTTGTGTTTGTACATGTGATGACACAGTTACATATCACTATGAGATGGCATGTGTTGTGTTTATCTGACTGACATACACATTTTGGGATGATTCTGTTCTGGTTGGTGTGTATTTGCTTAGGGTGCATGGTTTGACTCTCCCCTTGACAGTGATGTGTGTGTATTGTGGCACAATATTGTGTATATTTGTTGTGTACTCACCAGGCTCTGGGATGTTTTCTAGTCCATAGACGCTCACTGGTGGTAGGATGGCCCGCACCTTCTCCTCTCAGGGCCTGAGGTATACTGGTTTGGCAGGAGGGCCACTGCCGGTGTGTTGGCTCAAGAAGTAGTCCTTCTTCAACAGCTCCTTGACCCTCCTGCGCACGTCATACCACCTGTTCTGGATGTCTTCCTTTGTGCGCAAACATGGTGATTGTGCGTTCACCCTGTCAATGATCCTCGCCCACATCTTGTTTTCTGCGACATGGGGGTCTGTTGGACCAGTGTACCAAACAGCTGTGGCTCTACCCTGAGGATCTCATCTACCAGGACTTCCAATTCACTATCTAGGAACTTTGGATTCTTCTTGGGGGGCATGGTGATGGGTGGTGGTGGTGAGTGATGTGTGTGTTGGTGTGCAAGTGAGGGTGTGTGAGTGTGTGTTTTGCTGGGTGTATGTGAGGGTGCTATTTGTTGAGGTGCTGATGGTGTGTGACTTGTGTGATGGATGAGCTGTGGGTGTGTGGTTGCTGTCTGTTGAGTGCTAGCAGGTAATTTGAATTTGCAAAGTATCATGGTAGGGATTTGTGTCCTTTATATGGGTGGAGTTGTGGGTGTGTCTTTGTTCCCTGTTTCCCCACCCAGTATTTATTTGCTTTGTGATTGCTTGTTTGGCCTTTTTTTGTGTTTTTTTTTCCTTGGTTCTTTTTGTGCATGTAGGAGACGTTCTTCTGACCCGAGTCGGACCCTCCAGTTGTCTCGTGCGAGCCTCTCCGATTCATTCACGCTGTGTTTGTGCTGTTTTCTGTGCTGCGTACGCGTCGGTCGCGGGGTTTTGGGTTGCTTCGGCTCGCAGTTTTGAATGCGTGTCGGTCGTGCGGCTTGGGCTCCGTGCAACTCGGTCGTGTTTTCCACTCGTTGCATCGTACTTGGCGGGTCGGAGTTCGCGGGTACGTTTCGTTCGGGATTCTTCCTGGTGCGTGTCGGTCGGTTCGATTCGCGTGGTTTTCCGGCTGGATGGCTGTTTTCCGCGCGGCTCGGTCGTTCGGCTTGTGTTCCGTACGAGTCGGTCGGATTTAGCACGCTTTTCATCGTACTTTGCGGGTCGGGCTGCACCGGTACGTGTCAGTCGGTATTTATTCCGGCTCCGAGTCGGTCGGTATTTTTTCCGGCCCGAATCAGAATCGGCCCCCAAATGTCCGCTCGATCACTCTCCTGGTCCGACCATGTGCCTCATTGTAGCGCATCTGGGCTGGTGTCACAGGGTTCCTGAGGGGTGTCAGCAACCAAGGCATGTTGGGGTATCCGGAGTCACCTACGGACAGACAATTGCACATTAGCTGAGTTGGAAAAGTGGGCGGAATACAACAGAACAGAACACACACAATGGTACAAAGTCAGTACACACCGACAAGCCAGGCACGCTGGTTCTGCATCTGTGCAATCATCCTCGGGATGCGACTACTCCTCATCACGTAGGCATCGTGTGCTGAACCAGGGAAACGGGCACACACATGTGTGATGCTCATATCTGCAAGACATACCACCAGAGCATTGATCGAATGGTAATGTTTCCGGTTCCGGTATGCCTGCTCATGTGCCTGTGGTGGTACCAAAGCCACATGTGTCCCATCAATGGAGCCAATGACATGTGGCATCCTCCCCAGGGCATAGAAGTCACTCTTGACGTCAGTGAGTTGTTGACGTGTAGGGAAATAGATGTACTGGTTCAGGCATCTCAACATTGCCTCCAAAACATCGCGTAGCAAACGGCTGAACATAGTCTGTGACATCCCACCGGCAGTCGCCACAGTGTGTTAAAGGTACCAGTGGCAAAGAAGTGTAGGGCTGCCATCACCTTCACCTTGGGGGTCAGCGCTGTAGGGTACAGCTGGCCAGGTTGCAAATGTGGTGCCAAGCGCACTGCCAAATCCTCAATCAGCTGCCTGGTGAAGCGGTACCGTTGGATGCTGTCACGTTCCACCATTGTTGCCAGGTCAGGGAATGGTCTATGGACAGCTGGAGCCCTGCAGTGCATAGGTTGAAGAAAGAAAGATTGTCAGTCACCCCACATATGTGCCATTCACCATACTCAATTTCACATGATACATCATTACGAGACACAAGTACTTGATGTGTGTGCCGTTCTGTTCGGACATAACTGGCACCTACATGGCCATCATCTAACTTCTCAGTACAACATGTGTGGACAACAGGTTCCAGGTTGTGCTATGGGAAACCATTAGGCTGTGTCACAGTACCCATTTACTGCTGTCACGTTCCACACACACACCACAGTAACATGTATGGACAGATGCGCCACAGGCATCACAGCTCATTGACAGGTCGATTCCCAGTGACCCTGTCTTGCCACATGGACACTGGCATGACATGGCGTATCATGTACATGTCAGAAAATGAAACATGACTCCCACAGGTAGTGGCCTTTGTCGCCTCCGCAGGACAGACATGAACGCCAGTGACGCACAACATCAAAGTCCATGCACAAACAATGTTGATGTGGAGACTGTCTCCCATCGTGCACATGGAATCAGAGACATCGGAAACACAACATGCACACAGACTGTGGAGGGCCATCACTATTGTGGCAATGGGTCACCCTGTGACGTACATGCCTTCCACCATGGGACCCTGGGGGTATGTGACATGTCATACACAACCTGGAAATGTGACCATGCCACATGCTCCGAAATGAACTGTTGCACATCACAGTGGTCATGTGCACAACACACAAAGGACCCTGTCCCCATGAACACATGCACAGCCTGGGTGTGGCTGCCCACAAGTGCCACCACAGAAACCACATGTTTACCCCCATACACAGAAAAGGTAATGCAGCCTTACATGCCTTAGGAAACAGTGTGGACTGGGTGTGGTGTTGTAGGTGTGCCCCTGAGTCTCTGGCAGGTATATGTGGCTGGCATACGTTCACCAGTGACAAGCATGGTGACATATGCGAGTGACCTTTACAGGGACGCGTTGTACAGCAATGGACCGATCGGTGTGCCCGGCTGGCCCATTGCATCTGTTGTGGGCGGGTACGCGTTGAACAGCAATGGACCGATCGGTGTGCCCGGCCGGCCCATTGCATCTGTTGTGGGCGGGTACGCGTTGTACAGTGATCCAGCGCTAACAATAAAAATAATTCTCCTATTATGCTTTGGTCATCCAGGTGCAACTATTCCTCTAACACACACACTATATCCATATGACGGTGGGGCCCATAACACCGCATATACATTCACTTACTCATTTGTTCCCTGGATTTCCTCCGTCATTAACCTAGGAGAAAAACGATTCGCTGGAAGGAGACGGGATACCTCTTTTATCATGACATAATATTTCTCATTTGCTTTTAAGGTATTCCGCTCATTGGTCGATGGACCAACTAGTAGGAATCAGTTGATGGTGATTAAGACCAGCTCAATCACAATAAACTCTTTAACATTTCATTTTAATCATTGAGCTAAAGAATCACTGAGTCATTTGTTTAAAGAATAATAAAGTTTATATAAAGTTTTGAATGCAGGAAATGAGGTTAAGCTTATTATTCAGATCATTACATTTATCATCAATATAAGAATAAATTGAAATTGCAATGCATTTTTATTAGACGGAAAAATAAGGTTGTCATAGTAAGAACTCTAAAGATCAATCTATCTATCTATCTGGGGAAAGTCTAATAATACTAAAATGAAAATCTATCAGGAAAAGTTCTCCTAAAGCAGCATCTTTATACTCAACTGGAAAAGGAAAATAGCAGCAGCAGCAGCATCAGCTCGTCAGCATCAGCAACCGCAACTTCACCCATCTACAGCATCTAACTTCTCCAGCATCTACCTCACGCAGCATCTAACTCCCGCAGCATCTCCCGCAGCATTCTAACAGCATTCTAACTTCTCCCACCAAGAGTAGGTCTTCTTATACCCTAATTCTAGCTTACAGCATAAAATGTTTCTTCTTCATGCGTGATTCTTTCTCATTGGTCAAAACTCAGGCCCATATACATTTTAATCAAACTTCCTGGTCTTAACCAGTTCCGTGTGGAATGTCCATGCAAGCATCGTTTCCCACAGTTCATGCAATTGCTCATCCGTTTCGATCAGTCCAAATTGTATCTTTTTCTGTTACATTTTGTTTTAAACAGTTCCGTCTATTGATTCAGTCGGACTTCTCACGCTTCTTGCTGATCATCTTGGCACACATCTGCTCAGAAAGGTCACAACAGCCTTGACCATACTTCCATCTTAGCCTCTCAGCATCAGCACATGATCATCCCTTTTCCACAGCCTCTCTCCTCTATCACATGGTCCCCCGCTCATGCGTACTCTAGCAACTGGCGGCCATTTTATATTGCTGCTCGACAGGCCTAAGCGCACTATTTTCAAAGATAAACAAAATATTGTTAAAACAAAGAAATATAAACCCTTTCGTTTCCCTCCCGTCTTTCTACATACCCCAATTAGGTATTACCTAGCAAAAAGCAACATATAAAGCTGTCCCTTACTTACCATCGCTTTATTTTGCAACCACACGTTTTATTTAAAAGCACAGATCATGCGTTTATTATCTAATTAGTACGCAAATATTTTGTTATGTTAGACACGTAAACAAAAGTCGATTAATTTGCACACGGAATAGCGTGTTACCTTTAACCCTTAACATGTAACATACAGTGTTGGTTATTTACTTAAACGAACATGTTTATTAATTATTTTACGAAAATATTAGGAGGTTTAAAAATGATTCATTTACCCTGCTCCATCAACAGCAATGGACCGATCGGTGTGCCCGGCCGGCCCATTGCATCTGTTGTGGGCGGGTACGCGTTGTACAGCAATGGACCGATCGGTGTGCCCGGCCGGCCCATTGCATCTGTTGTGAGCGGGTACGCGTTGTACAGCAATGGACCGATCGGTGTGCCCGGCCGGCCCATTGCATCTGTTGTGGGCGGGTACGCGTTGTACAGCAATGGACCGATTGGTGTGCCCGGCCGTCCCATTGCATCTGTTGTGGGCGTGTTTGCGTTGTACAGCAATGGACCGATCGGTGTGCCCGGCCGGCCCATTGCATCTGTTGTGAGCGGGTACGCGTTGTACAGCAATGGACCGATCGGTGTGCCCGGCCGGCCCATTGCATCTGTTGTGGGCGGGTACGTGTTGTACAGCAATGGACTGATCGGTGTGCCCGGCCGGCCCATTGCATCTGTTGGGAGCGGGTACGCGTTGTACAGCAATGGACCGATCGGTGTGCCCGGCCGGCTCATTGCATCTGTTGGCAGCGGGTACGCATTGTATCCCGACATACGCGTTGTACAGCAATGGACCGAACGGTGCGCACGCATTGGCTGGGGCCTGGCATGGCAAAGGACGCGTTTTCGAAGCTTCAACGAGTCTGATGCAGTGAATTCAGTTGGCCAGCCACAACAATGTTGCAAAATCATGGGTGTCATGAAGTTGAAGTTTTGAAGGATGCTGTGGGCATGTATTAGTGCTGCTATTCCATGGATTGGTCAGATTCAGAAGATGCAAACGACTTGGACCTATCACTTTGGACACATGGGACAGTATCTGCCTCTGCAGCACACATATAATGCTGGCTGTTCCCCTGAGAGCTCACTTGCCTGCACTACATGCTCCAGGACGACATCTGCCACCAACACTGCTGCTGTCTCTGCATCCTCTGGCTACTGCAATGGCACGTACTGTGGAGAGAGCCCCAGCCTTCAGCCTTGAGGAGAACCAGGCCCTGCTGGACAGCCTCCTTCCACAGAACAGCAAGCTGTATGGGAAACCAGGGGAGCAGGTGAGTGTGCTGTCCACTGCCTTACTAATTTTGCATGTTGTCTGACTAGCAGGACTTACAGTGTGCACACCACTGGTTAGCATGCTCACTGAGTAGTTCTCACCCCCCAAAGTGTGCAGTTACATGCACTGAACAGGTACAGTGCAGTAACAGTGCATTCCAACAAGGTTTACTTCCCATGCAATGATACCATGTAGTAACTGCTGGCAAACTGTTCATAGCCATCGTTACACTGCCTGTGTACATCATATGCCCCAGTGATTGAGACATGTATGTCCAACTGTGTGATGCACGTATATGTTGCATGTGTAGTAATGGCATTTTCACTTTGTCATCCTCACAGGTTGATGCCCACCAAGAAGCAGGAAATCTGGCTGACCATCGCCCGGGCAGTAAGATCCGTGGGGGACTACAAGCGCCGGATCCGCAACTGCCAGAAGAGGTGGCAGGACCTTCGAGGCTGGACCCGGAGGATCGCAAGGGTCCAGCTGAAGCTGTCGCCTCCTCGCAGGAGGGGCGGACACCGGACCCTGACCCCCACATGCTCAGGATCCTGGCGGTGGTCTTCCCTGACCTGGATGGGCAGCTGAAGGCCAGACAGCAGCAAGGAGGGGGTGAGTCCATGACTGCACTGTGCACTTTGTCTGACATGCTATGTGCCATCCTCTGGCCTGGTTAAACTTCCACAGTACATCAGTCTTGTGGTCCAGGACCCATGTCCCTCAATTGTGACATGCCCACTCCTCATCTGATACGCATATGTGTGGCCCTTACAGTCAGGAAATTGTGTCACTTGGGGACTGTGTCATTGCATTTTGCTTTGCTCAAGGTGGGGGACAGCATTTGTTCCTGTGACTATGTTGTGGGATTCATGGGTGGGTCAATTGCTTACACAATGCCCAAGTTCTGACATGTAATCTGGGTGTAACTTTGATATGTGGTCCACTTGCTGATCTGATTCACCACATGTCCCTGGGGTATATGGCACACCCCCATGCTGCGGGTGGGAAGAATGTTTGGGCCTCAGGAGTATGTATATCAAGTGTGTCACACATGCTTAGACACCTGCCTACTGTCCAGGACTCATCCATCTTACAGGTGGAGCTGGACAGTCATGCCTACTCCAGGGCATACAATACACTCTGTACTCCCACTCCCGTGTATCATCTGACATGTTGTGATCAGTGACATGTTCCCTCAGGTGTCTGCCTCTGTGTCATTGTGCTGTGGCTTCGTTGTCAGGACTACTGGGATGTTTATCGGTTAGGGCTCAGCATGCCATCTGAGATGTGACCATGAGAGACGATACTTCTGTGACTTATAGGTGTTTGATCACTTGACTGTGCACACAGGTGTATGCAACTGTGACTTTCAGGCAGCTGTTATTCATTCACAGCACACTGTGAGGTGCTCAGGTTCTGAGAGTTGTGTTTCATGTCCCCCATATGTCCAATTGGCATGACGTGGACAAATACTAGTTCAGATGATGTGGTGTGTGGGGGATGGACATGTGCACTTGTCAGTTACATAACTTGCATTCCCCATGTCCTAGGATTGTGACACAGTGCAGACTGTTGTTGGCTGGCTGCCATGGCCATGTGAATGGAGACAGTGATGTATGACTTTGCACGCATGCCTGTGTCATGGCATTAAACGTCCTAAGAGTGATCCTGCAGGGGAGTGACATGTGCAACATGCACCCCATTGTGGCATGGACTATCCTACATGGGTGCATCATGGTGTCTGGTGCTGGTATGCATCACATGCATTTCTATTTAGACTCTGGCCATCCCTTTCTCCGGACACCTGCACTGACTCAGTGGCAAGAGATGTGATGTGTGCATGTTCACATACTTCACCGTGTTCCCTGCAATGTCCAACAACTGTGTAGGTGGTGCATGTGTCCACAATGGGGTCTTACCATCAGACAGGCACCAGACAGATGGGTGCAAGGGCAGGAGGGGTGTGAGTCCCATGGTTGACCATCAGACTGACAATTGGCTTCTCTGAATCTGTGTGAGGAGTTTTGGCAATGTTCAACTAAGGATGCCAGGGCTGGCTCTGTAAGTGCTGTACTTACTGTGGTGTGTGCGGTCAGTGCAGGTGACTGATGTTTGTCTGTTTCCCTAATTGTTTGCAGATACATCCACTGCCACAGGAGGGGACAGCTCCACGGACCAGGAGGAGCTGCGGAGCCAGACTGGGTCAGCATCCGACGAGTGGTCGGAGGGACCCAGTGGCACGGAGGGCGAGGGAGCCACACCGAGGAGTCCTCAGCACCATCCACCTCAGCTGAGGACCACAGCAGCTCGGAGGAAGACTCCCTTGTGGAGGCGGGTGTCAGCAGCCACCACACCCCAGCTAGTCTGTCTGGCCCCGCCACCACCACCACCATCACCGCCCTCCCATTGGCTCCAATTCCAGAGGTCCGTGGAGGCTCCCGTGTTCGGGAGCGTGTCTCCTTCATGCCAGGCACCGCACCCCCTGCCCCTGTGTCCCCTGCTGCCATGAGTGAGGAGTCTGTGTACCTACTTCGGCAGCTCCATGTAGGGCAGACAGCAATGCTGAGTGTCCTCCATGCACACACCACTCTGTTGACACAGCTGGTGTCGTTCATGGAGGGCATCTCGACGGGTATGTCTGCCCTACAGAGGAGCAATAAGTCCATGGACTCCTGCCTGATGGCAGCAGTGTCCCTCCTCCAACAGTCCCTCCCCCCTCCTACCTCTGCCCCATCCACACTTCCTGGCACACTACCTGTCCAAAGCACATGCACACCTGCACAATCACCCAAACACACAAACACGAGCAGCACAGACACACCCAAAAGAAAGGCAAGACGTGCACACAAGCATCCTCAGGGGACAGATACCACACACACAGGGGATGGGGAACAGACACACACACAAGCATCCACAGTCACTCCGCAGTCCTCCAAATCCTCTCCCTCCAAGACCCCTTCCCTTGCCTCACCTGCAACCCCACCTACACAGCAGCTCTTCCTCTGTGACCTCGGCCTCTTCCCCTCTGATCCTGCAGATCCGGCATACCGGGGAAGAGGAAGTCCACCCACACAGAGGGAGTGCCCCTCACCCCGGACACCCTCCCCCAGGTGCAGGCAGACTGAGGACCCCATTTGGAAGTCCCCCGGACCAGGAAGGGCAAGACCCCACCACCACCGCCACGCCGCTCCACCACCCAGTCTCTCTCCTCCATCCCCCAGGCCACCACTCCACAGGTTCCACCGCCACACCCTGCCCCAGGTTCCCCCACACACCGATACCGCATCCCCAAACTGCTTAGGCCCTCCCCCCTGCCACTTGCTCTTTCACCCCCAACCCAGATGCTCTGCCTGTTTGTGCCACTGGTGTGGAGACCGGGCCCCCCCCCTCTGTCCTGCCCACCTCATCTGCCCCCCCTTCCACTCCCTTGGAGATATGCACTGCAGTGGAGTCCACAACCACCCCGTCTGACTCGGGCACTGCAGTGGGGACCCAGTCCACTCCATCAGACCAGCCCACTGCAGTGGTTGCAGCACCAACAGCATCTGACTTGTGCCCTACAGTGGTGCCGGCCCCCCCTGAGTCAGACACCTCCACTGCAGTTGCCGGTGACACTCCTGCATCCACCACCCCTTCACTGCCTCACTCTGGCATCCCCTGATCCTGTCCCTGTGGTGCCTGGCCTGCCCCTTGTATGCCCCTCCAAGGGGGATGTCCCCTGTCCGTACCAGTGCAGGCAAGCAATGGGTGACAAGTTGTCACATATCACCCTGTTGGGACTGTGTATTTGGACTGGCCATTGGCCTTAGTTTAATTTAGACTTCTGATTTTTGATTGACATTTGCTGAATAAAGCCTCTTTTTGTTTACTTATGGTTTTTCTTTTGATGTACATGATGTAGATGAGTATCATCATGCATTTGCAGTTGTAATAGTGTTCAGATCAGGAAAATGAAGTGTTGCTGTGATGGACTCCATGTGGTCCATGGGATATGTGTCCTGTTGTAGTCTGGATCTATAGCATCCTCTGCTGCAGTCTGAGGGTGTGATGTTCAGCATATGACACAGGGATGTACGTTTTGCATTTGTAAATTAACATCTTTGTCTTACAGTGCTGCACATCTGGTGGGCTTACCACTGTTCAATGTTTCTATTTCCCTGACTGTGTGCCCATCTCCACTGGACATGCAGTTTAGCACACCAATGTTGAAGGACTCATCAGTGTATACAGTGCACCTTGCTTGACACGTGTTTTGGGTGTATGCAGATGACTGACGTGACACTCCCGTACCCAGCTGATGTGAGCAGAGCCTTCAGTGTGTTGTAGTTGTTGACCCACTGACCGAGTGTTCTGCTGACAAGTTTGAGTCGTGCACAGACAAGGTTTGGCACAGCGGACCTTCCACAGGAGTGGAGTACCCTCATGGCAGTGTGTAATCCCGTGACATTGCCTGGGCCCGTGTTGTGTGTTGTGTAAGCATGTCTGTGCGTGTTCCCTTCCCTTTTCCTACACAGGCTGTGTCCCTACGGATGTTCCTGTTTCTGATGCTTGCTGAGTTGTTCTGTGTTCATCCAGCATCTTGGACCTGGTTTCTCCGGGATGTGGGTGCATGGCAAACTAATGTTCATCAGGTTGTCATCCCAGGTTGTCTTTGTTGTCAGGGCTGGGGATGTGGCCAATCGCAGATGGGACACATTCAGGATTCCCCTTGGCACTTGTTGGTTACACAAGTCATGTAATTTACAGTTTGTGGTAGCTTTCAGTGATTGTGACACGTTGTGTGTGTGACTGCTGCCACTCCTCAGGGTCAGAGCTACAATGTTGGAAGTTGTGTACGAGTATTCTTTGTGTGTCACCTTGGCTTCTTCATTGGTGTGTGACTATGGCTGGGATCCCATTGATTGTGGTGGATTTCACGTCATGCCCATGTACCGCGTAGTGTGCAGTGTGTCAGACATTCACGAGTCTTGTTGACTGGCCATGTGTGATGGGTTTCTGCACCTTAGTTCCCACCACCACCCCTGGGATTGTCATGGGTGCATGTGCAATGTCACCAGTCCATGTGAGCTTCACTGCTGCACATTGGTGGAGATCAAGGTGTGTGGTGTTGAGTGTGTACAAATGTGAGTTGTTGCACGGCTAGACCCCTACCTCCATATTGGCCTTGGCTGGCAGGCCGTGCTGATTGATTTGTGCTTGTGTAGGTGTGATGGTAGTTTGTTGCTCAGGACACATGGCTGTGGTTCACAGTGTGAATGACATCTACCTTTGTCATCACAGTGGGATTATCATGCAGGCTAGTGTCACCACAATGTGGGGTCCCTGGGGGTAGTGCTGTGGTGGGTCTGTCTCTTGCTGTGTTAGTTGCTGTTCCTACAAGCTTGTGTGACATGTGTAATTTGGGCTCCCTCTCATCTAACAATGCCTGTTTGCCCACATAGGGGAATCCGATCCGTGAGTTACTTTTGTATGGCACTGTATACACATCTGTGTAATTGGAATTCAGGCCTCCTCATGTGTTGTGTGGTTGCCTGGAGACACTGGTACACACCCCCGTCACCTGTTGTGTTTGATATGCAGTGTGAGTCTGCCTGTTTGTGTTTGTGCATTTGCACCACTGCATTGGCATATCTTGAGTGTGCCATTGGCTGTATGTTGTTTGGTGGCTTTCCCCTGCTGTCCCTGGGACTCCTAGGTCATCAGTCAGCACAATAATCATGGTTTGTATGTCCCATTGCTGCCATGGTATGGTATTTGTTCACCTGACATCTACAGTCTCCACAGGATATCTACATTTGTGTGTACATTGGTGCAGATATGTGGGTCTGCATTATGATGGTCACTTCTGTCATTGTGTTATTTGTGAATGTTGACAATGTGAGCCCCCATGGGTGATGTTTGTATGCACATGGCCAAAACGATGTTTTATTGCCACTGCACTGTTTGCCTCACCCAATCTATGTTGCTATGGGACACAAGCACTACTATGCCACTGATGTGTTTGTTGTTGTGTGACCAGGAATCATCCATGCAGTTTGGCTTTGGCAGCTTTTACCATGACTACTCTTACCTTTTGATCCCTGTGGTGATGGGGCTTTGGGCCCCATTGCCACACTGTTCAAAATGTGCATCAGCTATGGACCCCACTCTTCCCTTTTGGTCACTGTGGTGATGGGGCTTTGGGCCACATTGCCACACTGTTCAAAATGTGCATCAGCTATGGACCCCACACTTACCTTTTGGTCACTGTGGTGATGGGGCTTTGGGCCCCATTGCCACACTGTTCAAAATGTGCATCAGCTATGGACCCCACACCTACCTTTTGGTCACTGTGGTGATGGGGCTTTGGGCCCCATTGCCACACTGTTCAAAATGTGCATCAGCTATGGACCCCACACTCACCTTTTGGTCACTGTGGTGATGGGGCTTTGGGCGCCATTGCCACACTGTTCAACATGTGCATCAGCTATGGACCCCACACTTACCTTTTGGTGACTGTGGTGATGGGGCTTAGGCTCCATTGCCACACTGTTCAAAATGTGCATCAGCTATCGACCCCACACTTACTTTTTGGTCGCTGTGGTGATGGGGTGTTCGACCCCATTGCCACAGTGTCCATGGTTGGCTTGCATTGTGGAGGCCACACACATTTATGTGTGACACATGTGCTAGGGGGTCTCATTGTATGTTCAATGTCATGTTCAGTGTTGTAGGCATTTGACACAGACTACACACGCTTGTCATGGTGTTGGGGGGGATGTAATTTTCAGACATTCCTTATGTGGGAGTATGCTGGTTGTGTCATGCATTACCCGTCCTATGAGTAGGGGTGGAAGTAGTGGTAGGCATCCATCCCCCTATGAGTGGGGATGGTAGTAGTGACAGGCATCCAGGCCCCCATGAGTAGGGGTGGTGGTTGTGGCAGGCATCCAGCCCCCCCTGAGTAGGGGTGGTGGTAGTGGCAGGCATCCAGCCCCCCTGAGTAGGGGTGGTGGTAGTGGCAGGCATCCAGCCCCCATTAGTAGGGGTGGTGGTAGTGGCAGGCATCCAGCCCCCCTGAGTAGGGGTGGTGGTAGTGGCAGGCATCCAGCCCCCTGAGTAGGGGTGGTGGTAGTGGCAGGCATCCAGCCCCCATGAGTAGGGGTGGTGGTAGTGGTAGGCATCCAGGCCCCCCTGAGTAGGGGTGGTGGTAGTGGCAGGCATCCAGCCCCCCCTGAGTAGGGGTGGTGGTAGTGGCAGGCATCCAGCCCCCCATGAGTAGGGGTGGTGGTAGTGGTAGGCATCCAGGCCCCCCTGAGTAGGGGTGGTGGTAGTGGCAGGCATCCAGCCCGTCCTGAGTAGGGGTGGTGGTAGTGGCAGGCATCCAGCCCCCCCTGAGTAGGGGTGGTGTTAGTGGTAGGCATCCATCCCCCTATGGGTGTGTATGGCATTGGTGATGGCCATCCCACCCCTATGGTTCTGCAGTTGCTAGTGTACGTAATTTGTGCATCCCTATGTGTGTGTGACATATTTCGGGTATGTGTCATTTGTTTGTGTTGTTGGTGTTTGACTTACCGTCTGCGCCGTACGTGTCCGTGCCGGTCCCGGTAATAGATGTAGAGTATAGGTAGGACCTGCGCAATGGGATTCATGCTTGGGTCGTCTCATTCGTGTTTCTCGTGTCTTCGACTCGTACTCGTAGCAGGCTTGTTCGTCTCATAGCTGTGGATCGTCTTGTGGCGCGAAACGGAGCTTATGTACGGCTCGCCCGGATGCTCAAACGTCCCAGACGTAGCGACGGGTTCGGCGCGTACGGAGTGCGCATCGTACTCGTCCGGCCGGAAGGTGCTGTGTATGTGCTTCCGTACGACTCGATTCGGCGTTTACGGATCCGGCTCGGGCGGGGAACAGGAGCTGGATTGGGTAAGTACGGCTCGCTCGGAATCTGGGTTGTTATGCGCATCGTACTTGTTCGTTCGGACGAGTGTTCGAATCGGTCGGGAAACACGCACTCGGCTGGTTTTTTTTCCGGATGAATACTGTTAGGTGCGCTTCCGGCCGAGATCGGAATCGACCCCTGTATGTTGTTACTACCCCCGGATGCTGTCTTTGGACGTATCTTGGGTCTGGCCTATGAATAGTAAAGCCCTGAGTTTTATTCAGGAATCTTTCCTGACAGTTGTTCGTGTCTGTGGGCCAGATCAACCATTTTTTCCAATCAGGATTAGATCTGTTGAGTTGTAGTATATTGTCAACTGTCACCACTGCCTGTGTATTATTATCACTGGCAGGTGTTGGTACAGAAGGTGTCTGTTGGACAGTTCCATTCAAAAACATTATTTGTTCAGGGATGATACAGGCTCTAAATAACGCTTCTATCCCCTGCACTTGCCAATCTTTAGAACCCCACACAGTTTTTGTGTCTATTGTGTCTTTCCATAAGTCGAAACCCTGTCTAGACAGTTGGGCAATAAATGTTGAAGAGTAAATCTGTTTCGTATTAGTTAACATAATTTTCAGTCCTGTTTTGTTTACATTTTTATAGTAAAAGCGTTTCTGGATCAGATGTATTGTACCCTGAAAAATATGGAAACTTGTTAGCAAATGTTTTTGAACTACCTTGTGGTGGTGTAGGACAATGCTCCCATTGGTTAAACATAAACAAATTTCTTGGGTATGCAGATTTATGCAAATAATGATGACCATAGTGGTTATAACAATACAGTTGTTCATAGTCTGATGAACCCTCTAAATATTCATTTTTAGAAAATGCAGCAGATTTTTCTAGGTCAAACATTATGTTGTTAACAGTCTCAAAGTCCCAATCATCAGAATAGGTACTGGACGAAATGAGATCACTTAGTGAAATTTTAAACAAATGTGGAATTTTCAATTTTTCCGTCGGGCCGAAGATATCAAAATCTGTTTTGTCCCACAATATACCATCCTGTATAGGAACGGCTGTGATGTTCACTGATGACAAGGCTCTTGCTTCACGATGGGAAGATTTATGAGGTTTCAAAAGTACGTTCACGTCTTTTCCTTCAGTATTCACATGGATGTATCTGCCACGTATAAGCATGCTCACAGTTGTAACCAAAGCTAGCCAGAGCAGGAAAACAAAAAGTCCAGATGTAATCCAGAGTTCAATCCATGGAGAAACCAAATAAGTCTTTTTCAGAAAGTGAAGAAAGTCTTGTACTTGCTGCTTGAATTTCAATGATGCTGGCGTCGTTTCAGGTTCACTCGGATCTTCTGAGAACGTATCAAAGTTAATGAAATAGCCAGAAGCAGTTCTGTCAATTGTTGGAATTGCATCAGGATTTGTAGAAATCGCTGGAACCAGTTGATCACTTGCTACATTGGTGTAGACAGGTGTATTTGGATGAACTGTTACTTGATTTTCAAGAGGGATGAGTTCCATTGCATTGTTGCTTAGTCCTTCATCTGTCACAGCTGAATTCTCGATGGTTATCAGTCTTTCAGTCTGAACCTCTTGGATAGTAGCGAGAGGAGTGCGTCTGCTACTAGGTCGGAGTCCACGAGGCCTACTATTTAGTATTGGCCACATACTGTGGTTTGATGAGGTCGATGGACACAAATCTTTTCTCCTTTCTTCCAGCAAGGGGCGGCAGAAGTACTGTTCTTGTTCTTTGAACTGCTAGGACAGGTACTGGTTGTCTGTAAGAAGGTCCAAATTCCTTCTTGTCCGCAATCTTTTCTCTGACTAGATCCCCAACTTTTGGAATCCAGACAGGCCTTGCTGGGACCACCGGTTTTTCCCCAGTGGTGGTTGGCTGTAGGAATACGTTGCTTTGTGTCGTTCTTAACTCATTCAGTTCCTGTAAAACAGCCAAATGATCTTTGATATCAAACGTTTTATTTTCCACCACTGTGCCTACGTCATCGAGATCTGGTACCCACATTCTTGTCCCAAATAGGACCTCATATGGAGTAGCCCCCCCTAGAGAACTTCTTGGCAGGTTGTTTAATGAGCGTTGGACCCCATAAAGATGTTTGACCCACCCATCACCCAAACCTAATACCCTAGCTGTTATAGACTGCTTTATGTCCCGGTTTTTCCTTTCCACAACCGAATTTCCCTCAGGATGGAATGGAGAGGAGTACCGCAATGCAACGCCCAGACTGGCCATGGCTTCTTTGTAAGCCCGAGAGCTAAACGCAGGGCCCTGGTCAGAATGTAGCGTGCCTATTGCGTATGTGCCGATAAAGACTCGCAAATCTTTTATAACAGTTCGAGCGTCAGCCGAGCGCTGAGGCCATATCCATAGGAACCTAGAGCATGAATCCACTGCAACCATGATATACTTATAGTTACCGTCCCTTTGCAAGGGACCGCAGTGGTCCAGGTAAACACAAGCTAATGGTTTGTCTGAAATTAACAGGGGTGTCTGCGCAGGGCGTTTTACTGTGGAGACTTTCATCTGTTGGCATATATCACATTCTAAAACATAGTTCTTTGTTTGTTTTCTAATGCCAGGCCACCAATATCTTTGCTTGAGTAAAGATACTGTCGCAGAAACACCTGCATGGGCAGAAGCTATCCCTTCGTGTGCTGCTAGGATTAGTCCTAATCTACGTTCCTTGTTTGGAATTACCCTATCCCCCACTCCAGGGATTCGAGCAAAAGGAACGTTGTTCGCATCAATTACATTAGAGTACTTGAGTGGAAACTTTTTTGGTAACGCTGCACTGCTGCCTTGCTTGAAGCATTGACAGCCAACATTATCTCACCGTCTATTTTTGTTTTTGAACGAGTGATCGCAGCTACGGAAGCCGTCTGAACAGTCCCCTTTGCGGCTTCGTCAGCCAATGAATTCCCTGCAACGTGACCTGCCATCACGTTGATGACTCAGTGTGTGGATCACGTGAGCCTTTGGTAGTTCGTTTTTCCACTGAACTACTTGTTCCCAAAGCATTTTGTGCTTTATTGTGCCACCTTTTGCATCTTTGAAACCATTTTCAAGCCAGTTTTGTATATATTCATTATACGACTGAACACAGTAAAAGGAATCACACACTATCAGTGTGGGGAATTCTCGATCTGTACTTTCAAGTGCCAGTTTGAATGCTTGTAGTTCAGCTCTCTGAGCTGTACAATCTCCTAGAGATTGAGTTTTTGTGACCATAGGTCTGAGAATGCCATCTCGCATGCGACCTTTAACGATTGCACACGCTGCACTGTAAGCTTGCTTACTCCCTGTTGCGGGTTGTGCGGATCCGTCAGTGTAAATTATGAATTCGTACTGATCGAGAGGCAGAATTTCAGTGGGAAGAGGACATTCTTTTTCATATTGCAGGAATGCTTGTGTTTTTAAATCAGGATCAAAAACATATTCGACATCTGTTGCAGCAAGAGAATTAACCCATTGTATCCATCTTGGATGTAATGCTTTAGCATTTGGAATGCTTGCCTTTGTGACCGCTTCTAAAGCCGGTACTGGGGTTACGACAATAATGCGTTTCCCTTGGGCTAAGGCTCTTTCTTTTGCTACAGAGGTTTGAACTGCTGTCAGAATTTTTTCAGTTGAACTGAAGCGCATTTCCGCTTGTGTATACAAATGAGACTTGTATGCGATTGGTATTTTCTCACCCTCATTGAAGGTTAAGTAGGTGAATCCGCATTGACCCGAAATTATTCGGATCACCAAATTGCGTTGACTTACGCGTGTTTGTAAGTGATTTGTTGCTAACATGTTAGCCTGGAGTGAACACAAGATTTCTGTGTGTTCGTTTGTCCAATTTTTGATTGAAAAATCAGGTTTGATTAACGCGTAGAGAGGTTTAACCCTTTCTGCGCAGTTTAGAATGTATGTTCTTCCAAAATTTAGGAAACCCAGGATGGATTGTAAGTTTTTTAGCGTTTTTGGAGGTTGGAGCAGCACACACTTTTCTAAAAAGTTAGCTGCCAAGCTCTTGCCTTCACTTGAAAGCTCATATCCTAGAAATAGGACATTGAGATGGGCAATTCAGGATTTTTTAAACTTGAACTTGTAGCCCTCAGAGGCGAAGCCCAGTATAATGGTGCTTACCCTGTTCAAGTGTTTGTCCAGGTCATCGTCCGTCAGATATATGTCATCGACATAGGACAATGCCTCATTGTCATAAATTTGTAGTAACTCCGTTACCCTCGCTGAGAATAAACCTGGGCTTTTCTTGAACCCTAGTGGGAGTCGACAAAAGTGACGCTGGGTCCCCATTATGGAGAATGCTGTTAAGTACCTGCTTTCAGGTGCTATGTTTTGACAAAAGAAACCATTTGAGATGTCTAATGTGGTTTTATATTTTTTACGCACAATGTTATTCATTAATGCTGTGCTATGTGCATTTTGTACTGCAAAGGTTTTTGAACAAGTGTTTAGGTGTCTGTAATCCAAAACTAGACGATATGTATTGTCTGGTTTGGAGACAGGAAACAAAGGATTGTTCATTGAGGAGGTGCATGTTTCAATCGCCCCTTGGTATTCAAGTTGATCTAAGATCTCCCTGACCTGTTTTTTAGCTTCTTGCTTTATTGGGTACTGCCTTTGTGCAGTTGGTTCATGTTTCAGATGTATTTTATGGTGAGGCGAGTCCTCATCCCATCCTACATGATTTTTGTATAATGCTGGGGCCTGGGCTACTGCCCATTTCCTGGCATATGTATATTTTAGGTGTATTGGAATATTGTTGGAGAAGGCAGGCATAATAATGTCCTCGCCGTGTGGGCACTCCCTGACAAATTGTGGTGGCCAGTCTTTTTCTACTAGAAGTATGTCATAGCCCCTTGATAGTCTTTCCCAAAAAAGTGCTTTCACCTGTCTAGGTTTGTCTCCCTCCATCCAGAGTGTTATTTCATATAACTTTTGTGGAGTACTAACCCTGGTGTCTACAGTCTCAACTGTAATGTACTCATTCAAGTCCACTATCTCCAGAAGTTCCTTCAGGCTCTGGCGAGCTATTGTGACTTCTGCTGCACTGTCCAGCATTGTCTGAGCCCATTCTCCGTTCTTGAGTTGTGTTCTCAGTATTCTCGGCATGTCTGATCTTTAGACCTGCTACTTTCTTTTTGGAGAATTGAGGTTTTGTTTTGTTTTTTGTAGCGTGTTTTTCTTCTTTGGATTTCACGTGTTCTTCTCTATGTTCTGATCTTCCTCTTCTTTCCGAAGTCTGTGATGAGATCTGAAAGGGACGAGAGGAACGTGTATCAGTATCTTGATACCTGTCAGGTTTTCTCAAATTATCCCTATTCCTGAGGTTATACCTCCTTTCAGAGGGCTCCTTTTGAGGAGACCTACCTCGGGATTGAGAACGTTTCTCATTTGAATGTTGTTTATTAGTCTCCCACTTCTTTTTAGAAGATGTAGGAGTTTGTTTAATTGAGTCCTTCTCAGGACTTTCACATAGTTTCGGCTTCACTGGTCTTCCACCCAAACTATCTCTGCCTAATTCTGCATAAGATTGTTCAATTATTCTGGGTAGCTCAGTTTGATGTTCTGTAACATCGAATTCCTTAATTTTTGGCGGATCACCACTGCTGCTGCCTCCCCTTTAATATTAGATAATATTATTGTTGAGACCTGGTCGAAATTTTTCAGTAATTTCATACCTAAATTTAGAGCAGGCTCTGCCCCGTATTCATTTTGAATTTGTTTCAGGACATCAGGTATTACCGCAATTGACGGAATGCCATGTGTTTTAGTATAGATGGCAGCAAAGACTGAGCCCCAAGTGGTGCAGTCTTCCAGTTGTGGTGTGATCCCCATCGGTAAACTGATTGTTAGGATTCTGTGTTTCTCATACGGGCTAGTATTTGGAAATACTGCTTCGATTTGAGTAATTGTTTGAGCTATCCAGAATGGAATTTGCTCACGTTTTGTGGGCATTTTACCCATGACTGCGTAGAGAGTCTGTGGTGTAATTTTTAGTGTATTCCCCTGTTGGGGAGTTTGATTTGGAAGTGCCAATGGTGGTTGGACTGTGAAAGTCCGCATGACATATTGGACCAGTTGTCTGTAGATTTTTATTAATTCTTGTAGTTGAACAAGTAGTTCCTCGTCTGACATTTCTTCAATGTCGGGATGAGGTGTATAGCCGGCTAGAATCGGCCATGTTGCTCCTGGTCTACCTAGTGGACAGAGCCTGGTAATGTTTTTGTGATGTTTTAGGGCGCCTTTAAACCAGAGCTGATGCTCTTGGTATGTTAATGGAATTTCTATATCCTCGAAAGGAATGTATTCCTCTGGTGGATCATCTTCTTTGTAGAAGTGAAACACGTGTGTTACTGGATTGGATTCAGGAAATATTACCCATGAATAGAATACCTCTGTCTGAAAGGATTTGTGTGCCTCTATCACGAAAACTGCTCTACTGCCTCTTGGTGGTAGGCCGTGTTTTATACGTTTTAGAGTGATGGCTCTTCTTAAGTTTTGAGGGATGTCTATAACACCCTCCTCGGTTTCAATAAAACCTGTGATGTTATAAGCTGTTGCAGCTGGCTGATCCGCAGCTCCACCGTTTCCGGTCTCAGTGTCGGAGTCAGGCATTTTGTTGTTTGAAAAATGTAGAACAAGTTTCAAGGAAACAAAGATAAGGTGCACAATATTTTGGAACACTGTATCCTTCAACGTTGAGCAAACCAAACAGCTAATATATAGGGTACTTCCCTATGTAGCCGTGGCGGATACTTAACCCTGCCCACTCCAGACGTCTTTTGGAGTATATGGGTAGGGGTCTCTGAGAGAAAAGCACGGCTGAGTTACTCAGTATCTAGCGTTAAATTACCGCCTTACCAAACGTTGGACGCCATGTAGTGTAGCTCCTATTTCCCTAATAGGCTCTGCGCATTGGAATAATATCCCCTATAGGTTTGATATAGGACTAAGGTCAGTATGTCCCTATCGAGTATATTAAACTTAATTACTTGTGCCAGCTAGCTCAGAGGCCACTAGAAACTCCTTGACAAACAAGAAGGGAGTAGTTTCTGGCAGCCGCAAAACATGACAACTTTGTTTCCCTTTAGAATCAGAACGTGTCCCAGAGTCGTGGAAACAATAGATAACTATTTCACTCAGCTCAATCGTGCATACTTAGTTTTCCTCAAAGTTACACAGAAAGAATAGACGGGCGTTTCAATAAAGGATTTATTGAACAGTCTTGTTTCTCGTGTAAGTTAAATGTGCTGTTACGATCACAAGACAGTATGCAAGATAAATAATGTACAGCGTAAGCAGTAGGAATAAATAATACTGCGCTAGCATGATCTTTAATAGATATTCATTTACATAAATAACACAGACTAAAAAATGCGAGTACTCATACGATGCGTTTCTAAGCTAGTTCTACCCCAATGTTCCTAACCTAACCTAGGTGTAGGGAGAGGTATGAAGTAGGTGAAGTATTCCTTACTATGGTATACTAAGAGTATGTTAAGTCTAGTATGCCTAGTATGCCAAGAGTCCCTCTAGGTTCTAGTCAGCCCCATACCTTAAGAATGAGAGAGGTGGGAATCTCTTGCCAGACTCGAACTCCAACACCCCGCGAGGGAAGACAGATCACTGGAAGATGGACTCTCTGTGTGCAGGGATGACAGCGTCTTCTCAGTGCGTCAGGCCGGGAAACGGGCTCCTCTGAAGTCGAGGTCTCCTCTAGTTTACAAGGGCTAGGGAAGGTATATTTATACCTGAGAGGTACCTCAGAATGTTAGCATTGACGTGAATTGGACAGCGGAAGACGTCATGAATGAACCCCTAAGGTATAACGGTTCATGCATAATAGATGAGTCCTTGAAGAAATCAATAGTCCTGTGCTAGGGAAACTCCCGAAGCCTAAGGGTCTGTTCTTCAAGAACTCGTTGTGACGTTAGGGTGGACGGATGTCGGAGACCATGCCTGTATTTGGAGTGCACGGTTTAATGCCTAAATAAGGACTTGGATTTTATGCCTATATAAGGGCAGGGCGAATTGTGCCTATATAAGGACATGATACAGGAAAACCTATATACGGACACCCTAAGAGGAATACAACACTGGTTGGGATAAGGATTCCCCTTATCATGTCATCCCTATACAGTCCACACCTCAAGTACAACCACAGTATCCTATTAAACGGGATTCTAAAGCACACATTAAGGAAATTCTTTTACAAATGGAGAACCAGGGTGTAATTGAACCCTGTGTCTCTCAAATGTTTTGTTATGTTAATATGGTTTGTAAAGCGCTCAAATACCCGAGGGTGTCTTGGGGCTGAAATGGAAAAAAGAGTGGGGGCAAATAGCGGGGCAACAGTCCTGAGCTTATTGAATGAAGAGCCAGGTTTTCAGGGATTTCCAGAACTGAAGAAGGTTAGGGGATGCTTTAAGATTAAGAGGGAGGGAGTTCCATATCTTTATGGGACTAATCACAAAACTGGTTCCTCCCCATAATGTAGGTACTACCAAGAGTCTGTTATCAGAAGATTGAAGTGTTCTAGAGGGTCTGTACCAGATGAACCTTTGTGCAAAGAATTGTGGTCCAGAGTTGTGCAGGGCCCGATAGGCAATGCAAAGAGCCTTAATGGTAATTCTTTTCTAAAGGGGTAGCCAGTGAAGTTCCCGTAAGGCCCGGGAGGCTGACTGATGTTTAGGAATGTTAGAAATTAGGCAAGCTGCCATGTTTTGTAGGGTTTGACGTTTCCTCAACAATCTCTGTTGTAGATTAACGTACAGTCCATTGCAATGGTCTAGTTTAGACAAGAGGACTGCTGTAACCACCAGTTTTTGAAGTTGAGATGGAATGAAAGGCATGATTTTCCTAATGATCTTTAAAATCAAGAACACCGCAGATGCAATTTGATTAACTTGGTGTTCAAACATGAGTCTTTTATCAAAGATTAATCCGAGGTTCCTAGCTTTTTCTACTGGTGTTGAAAGATGGCCGAGATTAGGTGGCCACAGGTCCAGAGACCAGAAAGTGCTGTTTTTCCCGAACAGCAGGACCTCAGTTTTGTCAGAGTTTAGACTGAGGCACTTTTCACTCATCCATGAACTGATATTTGCCATGCAGTTTCGAAATTTTTCAGCAGTCAGGGCAAGATTGTCAGACACTGATACAATGATTTGGGTGTCATCGGTGTATGACACCACCGTGAAACCGAAATTCCTAATAAGTTTGATTAATGGGATGATGTAAATATTGAAAAGAGTGGGGCTGAGGGATGCACCCTGGAGAACGCGACATGGAAGAGTGAAAGATTGATATAAGTAGCCATTTATGATGACTCGCTGTTCCCTCTCAGATAGGAAAGAGGCTAGGAGAGATGGAGGGGTATCTCTGATGCCCAGATCATGCAGGCGTTTGATGAGGATCTTATGGTTATTGGTATCAATAGCCGCAGGCAGATCCGATAAAACAAGAGCTGCACTGTCACCTCGGTCAGTGATGGATCTTATATTCTCTGCTGCCATAATAAGGGCTGTTTCGGTACTGTGCTCTTTGCGGAAACCAAATTGGTCAGCATCTAGTAGATTATGTACATTGATGAAGTCCGATAACTGAAGATTTAGTGCTTTATCCATCACCTTGGCTGGAAGGGGCAAACGTGAAATGGGGCGATAATTCTTGGGATCTGAGAATGATAAGGTACTTTTTTTATCAAAGGCAGGATTTAAGCTTTTTTCCAGAATGTGGGGAAAATTCCCATATTTACGATCGCATTGTATATGTGGATTAGCTGCGCAGTCACTACCTCTGCTGCCTGAAGAAGAGTTTTGCGAGAACAGGCATCGTACCGTGATCTAGATTTAATCCAGATAATAAGAGGGAGTACATGTTTGGTGGTAAGGGGAGAAAAATTATTCAAGGTTTCTGCTGCCTGGCTATGGCTTAAAACCCCGGTAAAACATGATATCCCGGCGGTAAATGCCGAAAACACCTTTAAAACTTTAGATTGAAAGGTCTGTGCAAGCATGTCACAGAAAGATTGATTTATATTAACATTATCTGGTGCAGGTGGATTTGATAAAAATGTAACTGTATTGAATAGTTCCTTGATAGAGTTTTTTGCCCGCTCAATCTTTTGAGTAAAATAGTTTGTCTTTTCGTCTAGAATCATGGCCTTGTAGTTGGAAAGTGCCTTGCTATATTAGATGCAGAATAATGCTTCCGCCATTTTTGTATTCCTCTTTTGCCTGTTCTGAAACCTGATCATTAACATCGCACTGTCTTAGACTAGAGACATTAGAACAGTCATACACGCCCATTTGCAGTATAAAATACACATAGTATGACTCTCATTAATAACATAGGGGTCGATTCCGATCTCGGCCGGAAGCGCACCTAACAGTATTCGTCCGGAAAAAAAACCAGCCGAAAGCGTATTTCCCGACCGATTCGAACACTCGTCCGAACGAACAAGTACGATGCGCATAACAGCCCAGATTCCGAGCGAGCCGTACTTACCCATATCAGCTCCTGTTCCCCGCCCGAGCCAGATCCGTAAACGCCGATTCGAGTCGTACGGAAGCAAATACACAGCACCTTCCGGCCGGACGAGTACGATGCGCCTTCCGTACGCGCCGAACCCGTCGCTACGTCCGGTACGTTTGAGCATCCGGGCGAGCCATACATAAGCTCCGTTTCGCGCCACAAGACGATCCACGGCTACGAGACGAACAAGCCTGCGACGAGTACGAGTCGAAGACACGAGAAACCCGAACGAGACGACCCAACCATGAATCCCATCGCGCAGGTCCTACCAATACTCTACATCTATTACCAGGACCGGCACGGACGCGTACGGCGCAGACGGTAAGTCAAACACCCACAACACAAACAAACGACACGTACCCGAAATATGTCACACACACATAGGGATGCACAAATGATGTACACTAGCAACAGGAGAACCATAGGGGCGGGATGGCCATCACCAATGCCATACACACCCATAGGGGGATGGATGCCTACCACTACCACCACCCCTACTCAGGGGGCCTGGATGCCTGCCACTACCACCACCCCTACTCATGGGGGGCTAGATGCCTGCCACTACCACCACCCCTACTAATGGGGGGCTGGATGCATGCCACTACCACCACCCCTACTCAGGGAGGCCTGAATGCCTGTCACTACCACCACCCCTACTAATGGGGGGCTGGATGCCTGCCACTACCACCACCCCTACTCAGGGGGGCCTGGATGCCTGTCACTACTACCATCCCCACTCATAGGGGGATGGATGCCTACCACTAATACCACCCCTACTCTTGGGGGGCTAGATGCCTGCCACTACCACCACCCCTACTCAGGGGGGCCTGGATGCCTACCACTACCACCACCCCTACTCATGGGGGGTAGATGCCTGCCACTACCACCACCCCTACTAATGGGGGCCTGGATGCCTACCACTACCACCACCCCTACTCAGGGGGCCTGGATGCCTACCACTACCACCACCCCTACTCATGGGGGCTAGATGCCTGCCACTACCACCACCCCTACTCATGGGGGCCTGGATGCCTGTCACTACTACCATCCCCACTCATAGGGGATGGATGCCTACCACTAATACCACCCCTACTCATGGGGGGCTAGATGCCTGCCACTACTACCACCCCTACTCAGGGGGCCTGGATGCCTACCACTACCACCACCCCTACTCATGGGGGCTAGATGCCTGCCACTACCACCACCCCTACTAATGGGGGCCTGGATGCCTACCACTACCACCACACCTACTCAGGGGGCCTGGATGCCTACCACTACCACCACCCCTACTCATGGGGGCTAGATGCCTGCCACTACCACCACCCCTACTAATGGGGGCCTGGATGCCTACCACTACCACCACCCCTACTCAGGGGCCTGGATGCCTACCACTACCACCACCCCTACTCATGGGGGCTAGATGCCTGCCACTACCACCACCCCTACTCAGGGGGCCTGGATGCCTGCCACTACCACCACCCCTACTAATGGGGGCCTGGATGCCTACCACCACCCCTACTCAGGGGGGCCTGGATGCCTACCACTACCACCACCCCTACTCATGGGGGGCTAGATGCCTGCAACTACCACCACCCCTACTAATGGGGGCCTGGATGCCTACCACTACCACCACCCCTACTTAGGGGGCCTGGATGCCTACCACTACCACCACCCCTACTCATGGGGGCTAGATGCCTGCCACTACCACCACCCCTACTAATGGGGGCCTGGATGCCTACCACTACCACCACCCCTACTCAGGGGGCCTGGATGCCTATCACTACCACCCTCCCTACTCATGGGGGGCTAGATGCCTGCCACTACCACCACCCCTACTAATGGGGGCCTGGATGCCTGCCACTACCACCACCCCTACTAATGGGGGCCTGGATGCCTACCACTACCACCACCCCTACTCAGGGGGGCCTGGATGCCTACCACTACCACCACCCCTACTCATGGGGGGCTAGATGCCTGCCACTACCACCACCCCTACTAATGGGGGCCTGGATGCCTACCACTACCACCACCCCTACTCAGGGGGCCTGGATGCCTACCACTACCACCACCCCTACTCATGGGGGCTAGATGCCTGCCACTACCACCACCCCTACTAATGGGGGCCTGGATGCCTACCACTAACACCACCCCTACTCATGGGGGCCTGGATGCCTGTCACTACTACCATCCCCACTCATAGGGGGATGGATGCCTACCACTAATACCACCCCTACTCATGGGGGGCTAGATGCCTGCCACTACCACCACCCCTACTCATGGGGGGCTAGATGCCTGCCACTACCACCACCCCTACTCATGGGGGGCTAGATGCCTGCCACTACCACCACCCCTACTCAGGGGGGCCTGGATGCCTGTCACTACTACCATCCCCACTCATAGGGGGATGGAGGCCTACCACTAATACCACCCCTACTCATGGGGGGCTAGATGCCTGCCACTACCACCACCCCTACTAATGGGGGCCTGGATGCCTACCACTACCACCACCCCTACTCATGGGGGGCTAGATGCCTGCCACTACCACCACCCCTACTCAGGGGGGCCTGGATGCCTACCACTACCACCACCCCTACTCATAGGGGGCTGGATGCCTGCCACTACTACATCCCCACTCATAGGGGGATGGATGCCTACCACTAATACCACCCCTACTCATGGGGGCCTGGATGCCTGTCACTACTACCATCCCCACTCATAGGGGGATGGATGCCTACCACCCACACAACCCCCACTCATAGGACGGGTAATGTATGACACAACCAGCATACTCCAACATAAGGAATGCCTGAAAATTACATCCCCCCCAACACCATGACAAGCGTGTGTAGTCTGTGTCAAATGCCTACAACACTGAACATGACATTGAACATACAATGTGACCCCCTATCACATGTGTTACACATAAATGTGTGTGGCCTCCACAATGCAAGCCGACCATGACCACTGTGGCAATGGGGTCGAACACCCCATCATCACAGTGACCAAAAGGTAAGTGTGGGGTCCATAGCTGAAGCACATTTTGAACATTGTGGCAATGGGGTCTAAAGCCCCATCATCACAGTGACCAAAAGGTAAGTGTGGGGTCCATAGCTGAAGCACATTTTGAACATTGTGGCAATGGGGTCTAAAGCCCCATCATCACAGTGACCAAAAGGTAAGTGTGGGGTCCATAGCTGAAGCACATTTTGAACATTGTGGCAATGGGGTCTAAAGCCCCATCACCACAGTGACCAAAATGTAAGTGTAGTCATGGTAAAAGCTGCAAATGCCAAACTGCATGGATGATTCCTGGTCACACAACAACAAACACATCAGTGGCATAGCAGTGCTTGTGTCACATAGCAACAGAGATTGGGTGAGGCAAACAGTGCAGTGCAAATGAAACATCGCTTTGGCCATGTGCAGACAAACATCACCCATGGGGGCTCACATTGTCAACATTCACAAATAACACAATGACAGAAGTGACCATCACAATGCAGATCCACATATCTGCACCAATGGACACACAAATGTAGAAATCCTGTGGAGACTGTAGATGTCAGGTGAACAAATACCATACCATGGCAGCAATGGGACATACAAACCATGAACATTGTGCTGACTGATGACCTAGGAGTCCCAGGGACAGCAGGGGTAAGCCACCAAACAACATACAGCCAATGGCACACTAAAGATATGCCAATGCAGTGGTGCAAATGCACAAACACAAACAGGCAGACTCACACTGCATATCAAACACCACAGGTGAGGGGGTGGTGTGCCAGTGTCCCCAGGCAAACACACAACACACGAGGAGGCCTGAATCCCCATTACACAGATGTCAACACAGTGCCACACAAAAGTAACTCATGGATCGGATTCCCCTATGTGGGCAATCAGGCATTGTTAGATGAGAGGGAACCCAAATTACAAATGTCACACAAGCTTGTAGGAACAGCAACTAACACAGCAAGAGACAGACCCACCACAGCACTACCCCCAGGGACCCCACATTGTGGTGACACTGGCCTGCATGATAATCCCACTGTGATGACAAAGGTAGATGTCGTACACACTGTGAACCACAGTCATGTGTCCTGAGCAACTAACTACCATCACACCTACACAAGCACAAATAAAACAGCACGTCCTGTCAGCCAAGGCCAACATGGAGGTAGGGGTCCAGCCGTGCAACAACTCTCATTTGCACACACTCAACACCACACACCTTGATCTCCACCAATGTGCAGCAGTGAAGCTCACATGGACTGGTGACATTGCACATGCACCCATGACAATCCCAGGGGTGGTGGGGGAACTAAGGCGGAGACACCCATCACACATGGGCAGTCAACAAGACTTGTGAATGTCTCACACACTGCACAGTACGCTGTACATGGGCATGACGTCAAATCCACACCAACCAATGGGATCCCGGACACAGTCACACACCAATGAAGATGGCAAGCTCACCCACAAACAACACACATAGACAACTTCCAACATTGCACCGCAAAAATAAGTAGCACAATCTGGTGTGGTTTGTTCTTCAACTTTTTATTCTTTATTTCATTGTTCTTTTACGACAGACAGCCAACGCGTTTCGTTCCCACTTTACAGTGTGTGGAACTTCGTCAGGGCTTGTAACACACAAGAATCCAAGGAACTGACGATCGGTCCGCTTATCGAGGTGGCAGGTCTTACTTCGGGTAAACCCATTATTCCTGGGATTCCCTATGGTCATCCGTCAAACTACGTTTCCGAATGTATTTTATTCAAGCCCTGACGAAGTTCCACACACTGTAAAGTGGGAACGAAACGCGTTGGCTGTCTGTCGTAAAAGAACAATGAAATAAAGAATAAAAAGTTGAAGAACAAACTAACACCAGATTGTGCTACTTATTTTTGCGGTGCACCTTCAAATGAATGTATTATGCGTTAATCTGTGAAACAGTGACACTGAAGGGTGACGAGTGTCGAAGTGTGCACGACTAAAAACCACAAAAGGAGGGCACAGTCACTAGTGAGGTGCGACTGCTTTGGGTCCGTCATCCGGTTGGCTTTATCTGTTAAAACTTCCAACATTGCAGCTCTGACCCTGAGGAGTGGCAGCAGTCACACACACAACGTGTCACAATCACTGGAAGCTAACGCAAATTGTAAATTACATGACTTGTGTAACCAACAAGTGCCAAGGGAATCCTGACTGTGTCTCATCTGCGTTTGCCCACAAACTCAGCCCTGACAGCAAACACACCTATGGATGACACCCTGATCACCAGTAATGTGCCATGCACCCACATCACAGAGCACCCAGGGAGAAGATCTGGGGGAACATTGCTCAACTCAGCAAGCATCACAAACAGGAACATCACTAGGGCCCCCAGCCTGCGTAGCAAAATGAAAGTGAACACACACAGACATGCTCACACAACACACACCTTGGGCTCAGGCAATGTCACGGAATTACACACTGCCATGAGGGGACTCCACTCCTGTGTAAGAAAAGCTGTGCCATACGTTGTCTCTGCAGGGCGCTATCATGTCAGCAGAACACTTGGTCACTCAGTCAACAATTAGCACAAAATGAAGGCTCACGTCACATCCGCCTGGTCATGGCATTGTCACCCAAATCATCAGCACCGATCAAATACACATGTATAGCAAGTTGCACTGATACCACAGATGAGTCCTTCCCCACTGATGCCCAAACATGCATGTCCAGTGGAGATGGTCACACGGTCAGGAAATAGAACAATTGAACAATGGCAAGCACATTTGATGTGCAGGGGTGTAAGCCACAGATGTGATATTGAAAAAAACAGGTAGGGAATCCCATTTGCAAATATGGAAAACATGACACCCTCATATTGATACAAAGGATGACATGGCTACACACCAGGATAGGACACATTCCCCCTGGACCACATGGGGTCCTGCACAGTAACACTTCACTTACCTGACATCAAAAATCAACATCACTGCAGCAAGGGCATGGTTAGCATCATCAACATCATGTACATCTGAAGCAAAACCACTAGAGAACTGAAAGTAGCTTTAATCAGCATATGTTATATTGAAAATTAAAGTCAAGAAAAAACACAAAGGCCAATGTCCAGTCCATGAATGAAGTCCAAACAGGGTGACAGTGGCAGATGTCACCCTCTGCTTGCCTGCACTGATATGGAGCAGGGACATTCCCCTTGGAGGGGTATACGGGGGGGCAGGCCAGGCACCGCAGGGACAGGATCAGGGCTCACCAGAAGGAGGCAGGGAAGGGATGGCTGGTGCTGGAGAGTCACTGACAACTGCAGTGGAGGTGTCTGACATGGTGTGTGCCGGCACAACTGGGGGGCATGAGTCGGATGGTGTGGGTGCCGGCACAACTCCAGTGGGCTGGCCAGATGGAGAGGACAGGTTCCCCACTGCAGTGCCCAATTCAGACGGGGTGTTAGTGGACTCCACTGCAGTGCCCATCTCCAGGGGAGTAGAATGGGGTTCAGGTAAGGTGGGCAGGACAGAGGGGAGGACACGGTCTCCACACCAGTGGCACTAACATGTGCAGCGGGGGTGTGGTGCTGGAAGAGCAAGTGGGAGGTGGAGAAGGCCGGATCATTTTGGGGATGATGTATCTGTGGGTGCGGGAACCTGGGGCAGGGTGTGGTGGGGGAACCTGTGTTGTGGGGGCCTGAGGGATGGAGGAAGGAGACTGTGTGCTTGACTTGCAGGGCGGTGGCGGGGTCTTGCTCTTCCGGGACCGGGGGGACTTGCGGGTGGGGGCCCCCGTCTGTCTGCACCTGGGGGAGGGTGTCCGGGGGCGAGGGGCACTCCCCTCTGTGTGGGTGGACTTCCTCTTCCCCCTGTATGCTGGATCAGCGGGATCGGAGGGGAAGAGGCCGAGGTCACAGTGGAAGATTTTCTGTGTAGGTGGGGTTGCAGGTGAGGCAAGGGAAGGGGTCTTGGAGGGAGAGGATTTGGAGGACTGCGGAGTGACTGTGGATGCCTGTGTGTGTGTCTGTTCCCCATCCCCTGTGGGTGTGGTGTCAGTCCCCTGAGGATGCTTGTGTGCACAACACACAAGATGATGGACGGAATGTTGCACATTGGCAAACATTCACCCCCAGTCACAGATCTGGGTTTAATCCATCGTTATTTTGCTTCACCACGCCACCCCAGTTCAGACATAGCCATATGCAAATCAGTCTTGACCCTGAGCCTCATGGGAACAGTCCAGACCGAACTGCCAAGCCATGTCTTCCCTGGACCGGAATCAAGCATTCTAGGACCGGTTTCGGGCTTTCAGCCCTCATCAGCCAGGATAGCTTGACTCCAGTGGCGTAGTGAGCACGGGACCCACGTCTGGGCATACCCTTCCCACTTAGGGCGAAATGCAAAACACACAAGATGATGGATGGAATGTTGCTTGTGTGCACGTCTTGCCTTTGTTTTGGGTGTTTCTGTGCTGCTCGTGTCTGTGTGTTTGGGTGATCGTGCAGGTGTGCATGTGCTTGGGACAGGTAGGGTGCCAGGAAGTGTGGATGGGGCAGAGGTAGGAGGGGTGAGGGACTGTTGGAGGAGGGACACTGCTGCCGTCAGGGAGGAGTCCATGGACGTATTGCTCCTCTGTAGGGCAGACATACCCGTTGAGATGCCCTCCATGAATGACACCAGCTGTGTCAACAGAGTGGTGTGTGCATGGAGGACACTCAGCATTGCTGTCTGCCCTACATGGAGCTGCCGAAGTAGGTACACAGACTCCTCACTCAGGGCAGCAGGGGACACAGGGGCAGCGGGTGCGGTGCGGTGCCTGGCACGAAGGAGACACGCTCCCGAACACGGGAGCCTCCACGGACCTCTGGAATGGGAGCCAATGGGAGGGCGGTGGTGGTGGTGGTGGCGGGGCCAGACAGACTAGCTGGGGTGTGGTGGCTGCTGACACCCGCCTCCACAAGGGAGTCATCCTCCGAGCTGCTGTGGTCCTCAGCTGAGGTGGATGGTGCTGAGGAGTCCTCGGTGTGGCTCCCCTCGCCCTCCGTGCCATTGGGTCCCTCCGACCACTCGTCGGCTGTTGACCCAGTCTGGCTCTGCAGCTCCTCCTGGTCCGTGGAGCTGTCCCCTCCTGTGGCCATGGAAGTATCTGCAAACAATTAGGGAAACAGACAAACATCAGTCACCTGCACTGACCGCACACACCACAGTAAGTGCAGCACATTACAGAGCAAGCCCTGGCATCCTTAGTTGAACATTGCCAATAGTCCTCACACAGATTAGGAGAAGCCAATTGTCAGTCTGATGGTCAACCATGGAACTCACACCCCTCCTGCCCTTGCACCCATCGGTCTGGTGCCTGTCTGATGGTAATACCCCAGTGTGGACACATGCACCACCTACACAGTTGTTGGACATTGCAGAGAACACGGTGAAGTATGTGAACATGCACACATCACATCTCTTGCCACTGAGTCAGTACAGGTGTCCGGATGAAGGGATGGCCAGAGTCTAATTAGAAATGCATGTGATGCATACCAGCACCAGACACCATGATGCACCCATGTCCGGATAGTCAATGCCACAATGGGGTGCATGTTGCACATGTCACTCCCCTGCAGGATCACTCTTAGGAAGTTCAATGCCATGGCACAGGCATGCCTGCAAAGTCATACATCACTGTCTCCAGTCACATGGGCATGGCAGCCAGCCAACAACAGTCTGCACTGTGTCACAATCCTAGGACATGGTGAATGCAAGTTATGTATCTGACAAGTGCACATGTCCATACCCCACAAACCACATCATCTGAACTCTTATTTGTCCACGTCATACCAATTGGACATATGGGAGACATGAAACACAACTCTCTGAACCTGAGCACCTCACAGTCTGCTGTGAATGAAAAACAGCTGCCTGAAATTCACAGTCGCATACACCTGTGTGCACAGTCAAGTGATCAAACACCTATAAGTCACAGAAGTATCGTGTCTCATGGTCACATCTCAGATGGCATGCTGAGCCCTAACCGATTAACATCCCAGTAGTCCTGACAACGAAGCCACAGCACAATGACACAGAGGCAGACACCTGAGGGAACATTTCACTGATCACAACATGTCAGCTGATACACAGGAGTGGGAGTACAGAGTGTATTGTATGCCCTGGAGGAGGCATGACTGTCCTGCTCCACCTTGAAGGAGGGATGAGCCCTGGAAAGTAGGCAGGTGGCTAAGCATGTGTGACACACTTGATATACATACTCCTGAGGCCCAAACATTGTTCCCACCCGCAGCATGGGGGTGTGCCAAATACCCCAGGGACATGTGGTGATTAACCCTGGGCAAAGCACTACGCTACGCTCGCGTAGTTTGCGAAGTTTGCGCTACTTCGCACAACGCGAATTGCACGTAGCACAGTGCAAACACGCGTAGCGTAGCGTAGCGTAGTGCAGCGGTTATTTTTGCTTGCTCGCGGTCCTCAACGTCAAGTTGGCGACCGCGAGCAAGCTAAATGTTCATCCAGCGAGACTTTTCCCTTGTTCGCGATCAGCAACATCAAGTTGCCGATCGCGAGCGTGAAAATAAACCTCCCGGCGAGATTCTCAATGCGGGGAGGTCAGGTTTCTCATTGCGAGTGGTCGCGTATGCTCGCGACCGCTCGCGATGAGAAACTACCAGTCCGCGTTGAAAGCTGCCGCTCGAGTAAAAATCTACTCGGCGGCAGTAAGAGACAGCTCGCACTGTGCAAGATGCCGTTTTCAATGATTGCACAGTGCGGACAAGCATCCGGCACTGTGCAATCATTGCGAACAGTGCACTACGCAGTTCGCGTAGTGCTACGCGTAGTTCGCGTAGTGCGAACTGCACTTTGCGTAGCTTCGCGTAGCGCTACTTCACGAACTACGCCCAGGCTTAGTGGTGATTCAGATCAGCAAGTGGACCACATATCAAAGTTACACCCAGATTACATGTCAGGACTTAGGCATTGTGTGAGCAATTGACCCACCCATGAAGCACACCACAAAGTCACGGGAAGAAATGCAGTCCCCCACCGTGAGCAAAGCAAAATGCAAGGACACAGTACCCAAGTGACACAATTTCCTGATTGTAAGGACCACACCTGCGTATCAGATGAGGAGTGGGCATGTCACAATTGAGGGACATGGGTCCTGGACCACAAGACTGATGGACTGTGGAAGTTTAAGCAGGCCTGAGGAGGGCACATAGCATGTCAGACAAAGTTCACAGTGCAGTCATGGACTCACCCCCTCCTTGCTGCTGTCTGTCCTCAGCTGCCCATCCAGGTCAGGGAAGACCACCGCCAGGATCCTGAGCATGTGGGGGTCAGGGTCCGGTGTCCGCCCCTCCTGTGAGGAGGCGACAGCTTCAGTTGGACCCTTGCGATCCTCCGGGTCCAGCCCCGAAGGTCCTGCCACCTCTTCTGGCAGTTGCGGATCCGGCGCTTGTAGACCCCCACGGATCTTACTGCCCGGGCGATGGTCAGCCAGATTTCCTGCTTCTGGTGGGCATCAACCTGTGAGGATGACAAAGTGAAAAGGCCATTACTACACATGCAACATATCCGTGCATCACACAGTTGGATATACATGTCTCAATCACAGGGGCATATGATGTACACAGGCAGTGCAACGATGGCTAAGAACAGTTTGCAGCAGTTACTACATGGTATCATTGTATGGGAAGTAAACCTTGTTGGAATGCACTGTTACTGCACTGTACCTGTTCAGTGCATGTGACTACACACTTTGGGGGGGGGAGAACTACTCAGTGAGCATGCTAGCCAGTGGTGTGCACACTGTAAGTCTTGCTAGTCAGACAACATGCACAATTAGTAAGGCAGTGGACAGCACACTCACCTGCTCCCCTGGTTTCCAATACAGCTTGCTGTACTGTGGAAGGAGGCTGTCCAGCAGGGCCTGGTTCTCCTCAAGGCTGAAGGCTGGGGCTCTCTCCACAGCACGAGCCATTGCAGTAGCCAGAGGATGCAGAGACAGCAGCAGTGTTGGTGGCAGATGTCGTCCTGGAGCATGTAGTGCAGGCAAGTGAGCCCTCAGGGGAACAGCCAGCATTATATGTGTGCTGCAGAGGCAGATACTGTCCCACGTGTCCAAAGTGATAGGTCCAAGTCGTTAGCATCTTCTGAATCTGGCCAATCCATGGAATTGCACCACTAATACACGCCCACAGCATCCTTCAAAAGTTAAACTTCATGACACCCATGAATTTGCAACATTGTTGTGGCTGGCCAACTGAATTCACTGCATCAGACTCGTTGAGGCTTCGTAAACGCGTCCGTTGCCATGCCAGGCCCCAGCCAATGCGTGCGCACCGATCGGTCCATTGCTGTACAACGCGTACCCGCTCACTACCGATGCAATGGGCCGTACGGGCAAACCGATCAGTCCATTGCTGTACAATGCGTACCCGCTCACTACCGATGCAATGGGCCGTGCGGGCACACCGATCGGTCCATTGCTGTACAACGCGTACCCGCTCACTACCGATGCAATGGGCCGTGCGGGCACACCGATCGGTCCATTGCTGTACAACGCGTACCCGCTCACTACCGATGCAATGGGCCGTGTGGGCACACCGATCGGTCCATTGCTGTACAACGCGTACCCTCTCACTACCGATGCAATGGGCCGGGCGGGCACACCGATCGGTCCATTGCTGTACAACGCGTACCCGCTCAATACCGATGCAATGGGCCGGGCGAGCACACCGATCGGTCCATTGCTGTACAACGCGTACCCATTCACTACCGATGCAATGGGCCGGGCGGGCACACCGATCGGTCCATTGCTGTACAACGCGTACCCGCTCACTACCGATGCAATGGGCCGTGCGGGCACACCGATCGGTCCATTGCTGTACAACGCGTACCCGCTCACTACCGATGCAATGGGCCGGGCGGGCACACCGATCGGTCCATTGCTGTACAACGCGTACCCGCTCACTACCGATGCAATGGGCTGGGCGGGCACACCGATCGGTCCATTGCTGTACAACGCGTACCCGCTCACTACCGATGCAATGGGCCGGGCGGGCACACCGATCGGTCCATTGCTGTACAACGCGTACCCGCTCACTACGATGCAATGGGCCGTGCTGGCACACCGATCGGTCCATTGCTGTACAACGCGAGCCCGCTCACTACCGATACAATGGGCCGTGCGGGCACACCGATCGGTCCATTGCTGTACAACGCGTCCCTGTACAGGTCACTCGCATATGTCACCATGCTTGTCACTGGTGAACGTATGCCAGCCACATATACTTGCCAGGGACTCAGGGGCACACCTACAACACCACACCTAGTCCACACTGTTTCCTAAGGCATGTAAGGCTGCATTACCTTTTCTGTGTATGGGGGTAAACATATGGTTTTTGGGGTGGCACTTGGGGGCAGCCACACCCAGGCTGTGCACGTGTTCATGGGGACAGGGTCCTTTGTGTGTTGTGCCCATGACCACTGTGATGTGCAACTGTTCATTTCAGAGCATGTGGCATGGTCACATTTCCAGGTTGTGTATGTGTATGACATGTCACATACCCCCAGGGTCCCATGGGGGAAGGCATGTACATCACAGGGTGACCCATTGCCAAAATAGTGATGGCCCTCCACAGTCTGTGTGCATGTTGTGTTTCCGATGTCTCTGATTCCATGTGCACGATGGGAGACAGTCTCCACATCAACGTTGTTTGTGCATGGACTTTGATGTTGTGCGTCACTGACATCCATGTCTATCCTGCGGAGGCAACAGGGGCCACTACCTGTGGGAGTCCTGTTTGTTTTTCTGACGTGTACATGATACGCCATGTCATGCCAGTGTCCATGTGGCAAGACAGGGTCACTGGGAATCTACCTGTCAATGAGCTGTGATGCCTGTGGCGCATCTGTCCAGACATGTCACTGTGGTGTGTGTGTGGAACGTGACAGCAGTAAATGGGTACTGTGACACAGCCTAATGGTTTCCCATAGCACAACCTGGAACCTGTTGTCAACACATGTTGTACTGAGATGTTAGATGATGGCCATGTAGGTGCCAGATATGTCCGAACAGAACGGCACACACATCAAGTACTTGTGTCTCGTAATGATGTATCATGTGAAATTGAGTATGGTAAATGGCACATATGTGGGGTGACTGACAATCTTTCTTTCTTCAACCTATGCACTGCAGGGCTCCAGCTGTCCATAGACCATTCCCTGACCTGGCAACGATGGTGGAACGTGACAGCATCCGACGGTACCGCTTCACCAGGCAGCTGATTGAGGATTTGGCAGTGCGCTTGGCTCCACATTTGCAACCTGGCCGGCCGTACCCTACAGCGCTGACCCCCAAGGTGAAGGTGATGGCAGCCCTACACTTCTTTGCCACCGGTACCTTTCAACACACTGTGGCGACTGCTGGTGGGATGTCACAGACTATGTTCAGCCGTGTGCTACGCGATGTTTTGGAGGCAATGTTGAGATGCCTGAACCAGTACATCTATTTCCCTACACGTCAACAACTCACTGACGTCAAGAGTGACTTCTATGCCCTGGGGAGGATGCCACATGTCATTGGCTCCATTGATGGGACACATGTGGCTTTGGTACCACCACAGGCACATGAGCAGGCATACCGGAACCGGAAACATTACCATTCGATCAATGCTCTGGTGGTATGTCTTGCAGATATGAGCATCACACATGTGTGTGCCCGTTTCCCTGGTTCGGCACATGATGCCTAAGTGATGAGGAGTAGTCGCATCCCGAGGATGATATCACAGATGCAGAACCAACATGCCTGGCTTGTCGGTGTGTACTGACTTTGTACCATTGTGTGTGTTCTGCTATGTTGTATTCTGCCCACTTTTCCAACTCAGCTAATGTGCAATTGTCTGTCCGTAGGTGACTCCGGATACCCCAACATGCCGTGGTTGCTGACACCCCTCAGGAACCCTGTGACACTAGCCCAGATGTGCTACAATGAGGCACATGGTCGGACCAGGAGAGTGATCGAGCGGACATTTGGTCTCCTGAAGAGCAGCTTCCGCTGCCTGGACAAGACAGGAGGGGCCCTCCCATATGCCCCAGCAAAGGTGTGCAAAATTGTCATCATCTGCTGCATGCTACACAACCTGGCAGTGCGGAAGGAGTTGCCTCTCATCCTGGATGACGATGACCAACGTCCGCCACCTGTGGAGGATCCTGGCCTGGACCACGATGCCAGTGATGATGATGATGGTGATGTCCGCACACAGCTCATCACCAACTTCTTCAGCTGAATGTGAGTATCCAGGGAGTTGTAATGTGAATGATGTGAGTTAGCATGATATGTGTGGGTGGTGCTCTGGTGCTGTTTGAGTGTGGCCATGTGCTACTTGACTGTATGCGTGCAGCGATGTGTCCTTACAGGTAGTCTGTACTCCCCAACAGTGTTGACATGCTAACTTGCTTTTGTGTAGTTATCTTGTGGCATGTATTGGGCATGAGTATTGCAGTCATGTCCGGTTCTTCAGTGGTTTTGACTGTGTGTCATGTCTGTCCTTCACAGGGTGCTTACAGAGTTGTTTGGTCAACTTGGATCCCCCGACACCATGATTCAGCTTTCAGGGTGGCAGCAGTCGTTTCCCTACAGGTGATGTGCCACACAACCCTGGACTTTATATCTTCTGCACTTTTTGACTGTGTGGCCACTGCCACGTGGGATTACCTTGCATTTCTAGTGGAAACAACATGTTGCAAATGTGTGATAAACCTGTGCTTCACTTTGGGATGTGCGTTGTCTGTGGTCACACATCTGACTGACATTTGCTTACTGCACCTGTGGGCTAGTTGACACAGACTCTGAATAGGTGTGGTGTCTGTGTATTCCACAGTATTTCCTGGCAACATCAGTGTAGGCGATGAGTCCGATGGCCCTGGTGTCTCTGTGTTGTGTAGCCCTAGTGGTGTGTCTCCCTCATATGTGTCACGTCACCATGACTCACATGACGGTGTTGTACTTGCTGTAGCAGTTAGCATACACAGTGTAATTTAGCTGATCATCATCCCCATAACAGTAACCACATTGGAATCACAACAGAGGCAAGTATGGTGTATTAGTGATTTTATTTACATACATGTGTGAGTATAGTGCACAGGATGGTGGGTGCTGTACATTGGGATTGTGATCCAAAGTTCCCAGATGAGTTGCAAGTCTTGGTAGCAGAAATGTCCTGAGTGAAGTCCACAGTCATCTGATACATTAGTCCAACTTGAACTCCCCATGTCATGTGGGAGAGTTGTGTTGCATTCGACAGGGTGAACAGTTTGCACACAAAGGAGAATTTCCAGAACAGGTGTTGGCTTCCTGGGGGATGTACATGGCCATCAACCTCTCAGTTTTCCTTCCTCGGACAACCCCTCTTCTTTGGGGGGGGACCCTCATGTGCAGGCTGCTGCGGTGCAGGAGACTCTCTGCCAGAGTCCTCCTCCCTCCCTGTGGCAGTTGCAGTTGTTGCAGCACCAGATGTTGTGGGCACACAGGGAGGTGTGGCCATGTTGGTGCTAATCTGGCGGAGGCATGTCAATATGTCCCTATGCACCGCTGTCAGTTCTTGCAATGTGTCCCACTTGGACTCCATGCGAGACATGTGTGTCTCCACATGGGACATGTGGGAGTCCAAGCGGGCATGATAGGCAGCCTGCTGCTGTTGTATGTCCTTGAGGATCCCCACTACCTGGCTGACCTCTCCGGTGCTATTCTGGTACGCATCAGCAATGCGTGCCAGTTGTGGGTCATCATGCAGTCCAGACCCCCCTGCAAACAGCGACCTATGTCTACCACCCCTCCCACCACCCCTGGCGACACGTGCGGGACCTGCGATGTTATGCCCAGGAGACCCTAGGCCCCCTTGGGGGTTGTTACTGGGCTTGTTGTCCGTAGCTCGACGTTGGGCCAGGGTCCCTGTGCTGTTGTCATTGGTGGTTCTCGGTCTGTCCGTGTCGGCGGGGGTGGTCTGTGTGTTGGCAGTTGTTGGAGCAGTGGGTGCAGGGGGTGCAGATGTTGGTCCTGCTGGTGCTGCATGATGACTCACGCTGGAGGGGCCAGGTAGGTCTTCGTCATCCAAGGAGGGCAGAGGCTGTTCCACACCAGTGGGCTCAGTGTCCCCCGGAGCCTGGGACAGGAACTCCTCCTCGCCTGCTGCTGTGTCCCCATCATCACCTGTTTTTGGAAGAGACACACAATGTATGTTATATTTCTACAGGCATCAATGGTTCACACACCTGACAGTTGTGACTGTACCTCTGGATGCGGGCATGTACATTGCATTGTCCTAAGTTGTCACAGTAAGAGGTTGATATTGGTGTAGCACATTGTCCTGCAAACCTGAGGCATTTCAATGTGAATGTTGAGGTGTGTGCATGGCCAGCATTGGTTGTATTTGGTGGACATCCAGCCCTCCTTCTCCACCTAGAACAGTTATCCCACCATGAAGCATGCCACCCTTGCAGTGGGTTCAGGTTGACTCTCAGGATGTCATTCAGTGGTGTCCTGCTGTTGGTTGTTGCACAGTTCCCAGCAGGGCCTTGTGCTCCCCACAGCAGTACCCAGTGTCAGCCATCTTGTCAGTCCTTTTCCACTCCCTGCGATGTGAGCATCGTTCAGAGTGGTGTTGATGGGCCAATTGTGAGGGTGAGCAATATCTGTGACTACAACTCCCATCATGCTATTGCCTACACCCCCCTTCCCAGCATGCCCATACTTCCTTCCTTTTGACTCTGCTTCCCTGTGGGGTAATGTTCCTGTGCTGGCAGGATGGCTGACAGTGTTGTCCTGGCGTTTGTTTGGCTACAAGTCCCAAGAGTCACACAGCATTACCCAGGGTGGTGGTTCTTTGTGGGATCTTCATTTAGAGTGTGAGGCATTGCATTCTCCCAGGTGGGTTATGTGGAGTTTGTGTAGAGGGGGTGTGTAAGGAGAGCTGCTTGTAACTATGGTCAGTGCTGTCAGTTCTCCTTCCCACCCAGCCAGATATCCCACCATGGAACGTGCTTGCATTGCAGGGAGTGCAAGTTGGCTTTCAGGATGTCAGTCAGTGGTGTTCTGCTGTTGGTTGTTGCACAGTTCCCAGCAGGGCCTTGTGCTCCCCACAGCAGTACCCAGTGTCAGCCATCTTGTCAGTCCTTTTCCACTCCCTGCGATGTGAGCATGGTTCAGAGTGGTGTTGATGGGCCAATTGTGAGGGTGAGCAATATCCGTGACTACAACTCCCATCATGCTATTGCCTACACCCCCCTTCCCAGCATGTCCATACTTCCTTCCTTTTGACTATGCTTCCCTGTGGGGTAATGTGCCTGTGCTGGCAGGATGGCTGACAGTGTTGTCCTGGCGTTTGTTTGGCTACAAGTCCCAAGAGTGTCCCTGTGCTTCACACAGCATTACCCAGGGTGGTGGTTCTTTGTGGGATCTTCATTTAGAGTGTGAGGCATTGCGTTCTCCCAGGTGGGTTATGTGGAGTTTGTGTTGAGGGGGTGTGTGAGGAGAGCTGCTTGTAACTATGGTCAGTGCTGTCAGTCCTCCTTCCCACCCAGCCAGATATCCCACCATGGAACGTGCTTGCATTGCAGGGAGTGCAAGTTGGCTTTCAGGATGTCAGTCAGTGGTGTTCTGCTGTTGGTTGTTGCACAGTTCCCAGCAGGGCCTTGTGCTCCCCACAGCAGTACCCAGTGTCAGCCATCTTGTCAGTCCTTTTCCACTCCCTGCGATGTGAGCATGGTTCAGAGTGGTGTTGATGGGCCAATTGTGAGGGTGAGCAATATCTGTGACTACAACTCCCATCATGCTATTGCCTACACCCACCTTCCCAGCATGCCCATACTTCCTTCCTTTTGAGTGGACTCCACTGTGTGTGAGTGTGACAGCAATGGTAAGATGGCTGACAGTGTGGTCCTGTTGTTTGTTGGTGCCCAGTTCCCAGCAGGGCCTTGTGCTCCCCACAGCTGAGGCCAGTGTCAGACATCTTTGAAGTGGCTTTTCACTGGCTGTGAGGTGTGCATGGTTCAGTGTGAGCTTGCTGGGCCATGTGGGTGGGGATGTTGAGCTGTGACTACCACTCCCATCATGCTATTGCCTACACCCCCCTTCCCAGCATGCCCATACTTCCTTCCTTTTGACTCTGCTTCCCTGTGGGGTAGTGTGCCTGTGCTGGCAGGATGGCTGACAGTGTTGTCCTGGCGTTTGTTTGGCTACAAGTCCCAAGAGTGTCCCTGTGCTTCACACAGCATTACCCAGGGTGGTGGTTCTTTGTGGGATCTTCATTTAGAGTGTGAGGCATTGCATTCTCCCAGGTGGGTTATGTGGAGTTTGTGTTGAGGGGTGTGTGAGGAGAGCTGCTTGTAACTATGGTCAGTGCTGTCAGTCCTCCTTCCCACCCAGCCAGATATCCCACCATGGAACGTGCTTGCATTGCAGGGAGTGCAAGTTGGCTTTCAGGATGTTAGTCAGTGGTGTTCTGCTGTTGGTTGTTGCACAGTTCCCAGCAGGGCCTTGTGCTCCCCACAGCAGTACCCAGTGTCAGCCATCTTGTCAGTCCTTTTCCACTCCCTGTGTTGTGAGCATGGTTCAGGGTGGTGTTGATGGGCCAAATGTGAGGCTGACCATTATCTGTGACTACAACTCCCATTATGCTATTGGCTACACTGACTTCACCAGCATACACAGAATTCCTTCCTTTCAGTGTGCTTCCCTGTGAGGTGGTGTTCTAGTGGTGGCAAAATATCAGACAGTGTTTGTTGGTTATATTTGTGCCACTGCCTTGCTCTATTTGTTGTTAGGTTTGTACATGTCATGACACAGTTACATGTCACTATGAGATGGCAGGTATTGTGTTTGTCTGACTGGCATTCACATCTTGGGATGATTATCTTTTGGTTGCTGTGGATTTGCTAAGGGTGCATGGTTTGACTATCCCCTTGACAGTGATGTGTGTGTATTGTCACACCATATTGTGTATATTTGTTGTGTACTCACCAGGCTCTGGGATGTTTGTTAGTCCATATACGCTCACTGGTGGTAGGATGGCCCGCACCTTCTCCTCCCAGGGCCTGAGGTATACTGGTTTGGCAGGAGGGCCACTGCCGGTGTGCTGGCTCAGGATGTAATCCTTCTTCAGTAGGTCCCTGACCCTCCTGCGCACATCATACCACCTGTTCTGGATGTCTTCCTTTGTGCGCAAACATGGTGATTGTGCGTTGACCCTGTCGACGATCCTCTCCCACATCTTGGTTTTCTGCGCCATGGGGGTCTTTTGGACCAATATGCCAAACAACTGTGGCTCTACCCTCAGGATCTCGTCTACCAGGACTTCCAATTCACTATCTAGGAACTTATGATTCTTCTTTGGGGGCATGGTGATGGGTGGTGGTGGTGATTGATGTGTGTGTGTGTGCAAGTGAGGGTGTGTGAGTGTAGGTTTTGCTGGGTGTGTGTGAGGGTGCTATTTGTTGAGGTGCTAATGGTGTGTGGCTTGTGTGTTGGATGAGCTGTGAGTGTGTCTGTGGTTGCTGTCTGATGGTGTTCTGTGCTGGCAGGTCAGTGGAATTTGCAAAGGATCATAGTAGGGATTTGTGGCCTTTATATAGGTGGAGTTGGGGGTGTGTCCTTGTTCCATTTTTTTTTCCCCCTGTATTTATTGACTTTGTCATTGCTTCTTTGGCCCTCTTTTTTTGTATTTTTTCCTTTGTAATTTTTGTGCATGTAGGAGACGTTCTTCTGACCGAGTAGGACACTGCAGTTGTCTCGTGCGCGCTTCTCCGAGTCGTTCCCGCTGTGTTTCAGCTAGGTTTCATGTGCGGCGTACGCGTCGGTCGCGGAGTATTGTGTTTGTTCGCCTGGCTTTTGTATGCGTGTCGGTCGTACGGCTTGAGCTCCGTGCGAGTCGGTCTGATTTTGCACGCATTGCATTGTACTGCGCGGGTCGGAGTTCGCGGGTACGTTTCGTTCGGGTTGATTCCTGGTGCGTGTCGGTCGGTTCGATTCGCGTGGTTTCCCGGCCGGATAGCTTGTTTCCGTCCGGGTCGGTCGTTCGGCTTGAGTTCCGTACGAGTCGGTCGTGATTCACATGCATTTCATCGTACTACCCGGTTCGGGCAGCGCCGGTACGTGTCGGTCGGACTTAATTCCCGTACCGAGTCGGTCGGTACATTTTCCGGCCCGAATCGGAATCGGCCCCATAGTCGTTAAGAAATACAAAACCACTTTAGACATTTCTAGCAGTTTTTTCAGTCATTATTTGGCTCCTGAGAGCTGAGACTTGTCCACCATAGGCACCCTGGGTTTCCAGATGTGCTACGCTCGACTTCCTATGGGCTAGAAGAATAGCCCAGGAGTTATTGCATGCTGAATTGTGTGAATTCTTCATGAAATAGGCCCTGATGCTCTGTCCTATGTAGAAGACATCCACCTGATGGACGATGAATTAAATCACCACTTGGTGAGAGTGGATCACATAATATTGCGATATGCTGAGCTTGGCTACTAATTCAACTTCAAAAAATCTAATAAAGAATTTCTGAGCGTCCTTTTCTTACGATATGAACTTACATATGAGGAAAAGAGTCTTGCCCCTCATTTTGTAGAGAAATGTGCACAAGTGCAACCTCCAAACACACTAAAAGAACTGCAGGCCCTGCTGAGATTTTTAATTTTAGCAGAATATACGTACCTGATTATGCACAACGCATAAAACCCCTTTATGCATTAACACATCCTGATTTTTCCATTTCATCTTGGACATCAGAACACACATAAACACTCAGATCTTTACAATCTGACTTGCTTTAAACATGCCACTTACATACGCGTTTTAATAACACAAACCTTGTCATCCGAGTTTTACAGGGTGCAATTGGATTTACATATGTCACCTTTAGCGAAGGTGAAACAGTTCCTATAGCATATAAATCACATATATATTCTCCTGCAGAAAATGCGTTTTGCTTCTACTGAGAAAATACTGACTGCTGTGCAGATGGCTATCCTTAAAGAACGGGCCCTTGCACAAGGAAAACCCATTATTCTTCTTACCCCCATGCTGCACTTAGATGCTGTCACAAAATTTAGCGTTCCTAATGCTAAAGCCCTTCATCCTCGATGGATTCAATGGGTTACATCTAATGGTGGGTGGTGAACTCCGCTCTGCCGGCTGAGTTCACGGAGTTTTAGCACTCCGCGCTCCAATTAGAGCGCGGAGTTCTTATAAAAAAATTCCCTCCACCGCTTGTGGAGCGGAGTTCACCGGTGCCGGGTGCCAAAAGCATAGTTTTTGCTCTGTCTTTCAGCCTCGCTTTTGGGCACAGCTTGTTTTGGGTCTCTTTCCTGTCATTGTCAGCAACAATTTGTCAGGAGAATACCAGATCGGGGTGGAACACACCTTGCAGAGCCCTCAGAGCAGCCCAGGGTTCCGGCGGGAAGCTGGAGCTGCATCCCTTGCAGACTGCGGCCCATCGGACGGCATTAGGCCACTAGAACAGCGGAATAAGGCAGCAACAGAGGGATCCCATTCCTCTCCCAGACCCAGCAGTGAGAAAGGGCCTACCTGATGCCCCGAGATATTTGGTGCAATGCGGCTGCCGAATCCTCGTGCATCAAAGCGTCTTCTCCAAGCAATGCACCAACGAGGATCCTGGACAGGCTGGTAGTGGTAAGTTGCTCTACTGCTGTAAATAATTGCTTTCCTGACTGGCATGATGTGGTAGAAACAGGCGGGCACGGGCTAATGCTAGTTGCGCGAGCCAAATCCAAGCCCGGTAAATGTTGAACTTGCGCAAAGAAAAAGGAAATAATGATGCCATCAAAGGTTATAAAGGAGTGTGTGTGAGTGATGGTGATGGTTACTGACCAACATGTTATGCTTTAAACGTTGTCTTCACTCTCTCCTAAACACACGTATTTGTGAGTACTTTTGTGGTATTTTCCAGCCACCTAGTGGCTAATATAGTTATTACAACTCATGAAGAAAATTATTTTCTATGTCCCTGCAACGCAGAACGTATTCCGTGGAATTTTGCGGTGTTTTTTGGTAAATCTGCAGAATTCCACGGAGTAAAACTCAGCGAGCTCCGCCCAGCCCTAGTTATGTCCTTAACAGCTGTAGATGTAGTCTTTGTCTTCGACCCTTCTTTTCAAACACAAGAATTTCTACAGTATTAGCATGTCTATCCTTTGCCCTCTAGTGTTATGCCTCTTGATCAGTATAAACATGTTATTTACACTGATGGTTCAGCTCAACCTGCTATCTATAGGTTCTAAGCAGCAGTACTCTGTCACATGCACCATCGTTATTGGTGTTATGTTAGATGGCATTTTTCACCCCCAAACAACTCACACACAGGGGTCGATTCCGATCTTGGTCGGTAGGGCTCCGAATCGGATTCGGCTTTACCGGATCCGAGTCGGAGGCTTTGTTTCCGACCGATTCGTACAGTCGTCCGAGCGAGCAAGTACGATGCGAGTGAACGTGAAATCGCCGACCGACTCGTTTCCGGGTCCGAACCGCTCCGTCCGACTCGTTCGCACTCGATTCGTGGCGCGCAATGGAGACTTTTTACGACCGAGCCAGTACGATGCACGATCCGGACAGCCGGATCGAGTCGGAGCCTCTGACACGAAAAAGCTCCCGGACGCGGACTTCGGGGGTCCGTGCCGGACCCCCCTTCACCCGTAGCCGTACGAGTCGGACACAGGGGGGACCCATGGGTCCCCCCTATACATGCGTGTACGGTGCGGATGGCACCAACGCGTACCCACTACAGGGGGCCCCCTTGTGCGCAACGTATCCATTGAGTCAATGGGAGCCCATGTACACGTCGTACGACCGGCTCCCATTGACATCAAAGGGAGTCCGACCGAACCGAGTCCGGCAGCATACGGCCGCATCGTACTCGTTCGGTCAGACTGCAGGGGTCTGGCTCGGTCGGAAAACAATCCGGATCGGTCGGAGAGCTTTCCGACCCAGATCGGAATCGGCCCCACAGTCTTTAGGAGACTGTCCTGTGCAGTTAGCTGAACTGAAGGCTTTGCTTCTTGGACTTGAAAATGCGAATCCTGAATTCCCCACACTTATAGTGTGTGATTCGTATTACTGTGTGCAGTCATTTAATGATAATGTACATTTTTGGGGACAAAATGAGTTCAGACATTCAAAGGGTAGCACACTCAAGCACAAACTGCTTTGTGTTAAAGTGGCAGATCTTAAGAATAGGTTGCCACAAACTCATGTAATACATACATTGAGTCATCAACGTGGGTGAACACATGCTGTAGGGAATTCTCTGGCTGATGAAGCAGCCAAATCTGCACTAGCCACAGTTGAAATAGCAGCAGTTACACACTCTAAAACTCGTATCGATAATGATTTCTTGGCTGCTGTGGATGCTTTTAAAAATGGGACCCCTATACCTAAGGGCTTTCCTTCTAAATACTCTTATCACTTAAATGACCAGAATGTTCTTTTTGTAACTATTCCTGGAGTGGACAATCATGTAATTCCCAATGAGGACCGCAGATGGGCTTTAATTTTATGCCTGGGCGGAGTTCACAGAGTTCTATTCTGCACAACTCTGCGAAGTGCCAGAAAAACTCTGCGGCGCTCCACGGAGTCTGCGAAGTCCCACTACTCGCACTGATTTTTAGCGCCGAGAGTTTGTCCCTCACTGTAAAATCAGCGCAAACTTCACTATGCATCGTGTCAGAGGGTCTCTGCTGCTTTCTGCTGTTCGAGTAGACATTCTACTCGAGCGGCAGCTTCCTCAACGCGAGTGGCAGATTTCTCACTGCGAGAGGTCGTGACCTGCTGTGACCTCCCGCGTTGAGTAATATCACCTGGAGGAGGTCTAGCATGCGATTTTTTATCGCGAGCGATTGCCAACTTAATGTTGGTGAGCCGCTCGAGAGAAAAAACTCCACATCACTTCGTGGATATTTGCGGAACTCCGCATGAAGTGGGCAAAACTCTGCTAAACTCCACCGGCGGACCGAAATTCTTTGCTCACACTTTTTTAGTTGTTACCACACATGAAGGTATAGCTTCTGCCCATACAGGAGTGGCTGCCACTATTTCGCTTTTACAACAATGTTATTGGTGGCACAGCTTCTACAAACAGACCAAAAAATATGTCCTGTGTTGCAACATCTGTCAGCAGACTAATAGCTCCACCGTGTCTCGTCCACCGCAGACACAGCTCTTGATTCCTCACAAGCATTTTGGCTGTATTTACCTTGAGCACTGTGGTCTACTGATTTTGGATACTGCCTTCAAATGTATCTTGTTTGCAGTTGATTTTTGCTCTGGATTCCTCTGAGTTTGGCCACAGTGCTTGGCTGATGCTCAAATTGTTATTAAAGACTTGCAAGTCGTCATCGGGACCTATGCCTGTTGTTCATTCAATTCGGACCAAAATATCTCTGGGTGGGCAGACCACAAACAAAATGCTTCTTGGCATCAAGATGTATGTTCAGACCTTGACGGTTGAGACATTGTGGCAACTGCCGCAACCTTTGACATAGATAATCATTGTGCTGTCTTAAAGGACCTACAAAAGTTCTGTGATGCTCAGTCTGGCAAACACTTGCCTACATCTCTCTTTGAGTGTGGGAGAACAAGCTGCAGTTTCTGGCTGGCTTCAAAAGGTTTGAGATCTGGTTCATGAAAAGGTGGTGATGGAAAAGGAATTTGGCCCAATGTACTTTGCTCCTGTTCCGATCCTTGGCATACAAGTTACACGAACTGTGATTTTGCCACCACTTCCAGGATCTAAAGACAAACACTTTGGGGGTCATTAGGATAGCGGGCGGATCGCCACTGCTCGTATGGCGGTGGCGATCCGCCCACTATTTTCCACCACCCGCTTCACATTTCCCCACCGCCATATTACGATGGCGGTGGGGACCCAGGCGGACGGAAAGACCGTCCGCCGGTTTTCCGCCGGTAGGCAATCGGCCCGATTGCCTACCGGGCGGAAAAGGCCTCCATATTACGATGGTCGGCGGTGCAGGGCTTTCCATGGCGGTGACTCAGCCATGGAAAGCCAGGTGGATTCCACTTTTGGGGGCCCGTTGCGGGCCCCCAAGATGTTGGGGGGGTGCACATCATTGTCATGGACATGGTGGCAGGCACCTCGCGGTGCATTCCCAGCAGTGTGGTGGGCGGTGCTGTGCGCACCGCCCGCCACAATGCTGGGAATGGAGGATGCCACCGCCACGGTGGCATCCTAATCGCCTGTGTGGGACCGCCGCACCACTGGCGGCTGGTCCCAGCACCGCTAGGGTGGCGGGCGGACGAAAGTCCGCCCGTCATCCTAATAGGCCCCTTTGTCTCCATCCATTGACCATGTCAAACTATACCATGTGGCTGATCTTCAATAGTATGCTGCAAAGTGTTTATACACTTCTGCAAGACTTTCCTTTACACTACAGCCCATGAGCACCACCAATGCTGATTTTCCCTGGCTGGGGAGGGGGGGCTGAGTCCTCTGCCAATAACCTGACAGACACAGTAGCTGTTTCTACTATTATGTCTTCTACGACAGATGCTATTTATATAGATCCACCATTGGAGAATCCTTCCGAATTAGATTTTTCAGTTCCTACTGCTGTGTCACAGCCTCCAGTTTTTCAGCTGAGTACCTCCGGGTACTATATGGATCAAGAGGATTTTTCTTCAGACAGTATTTCTGTATTGCATCCACCTACAGCATAGATTTGTGTTTTTATTTCATGGTTAAAACGCACTTAGTCCCGCCCTGGATACATGGGTTGGGTTTTTTGTTTATGTGGATTGGATTTGTGACTGTTTTTTCCTGTTGATCAATGGCCATTACCTCCCTGCTACAGAACTGGTTGACGGGGTGTTGGCCCCCCATTCGTCATCACATAAACTGAAAAGAGACTTGTCCCTCATTAACATTCCAGCCCTTTCAGTGACTGATGGAATTGTTTGGGATAAAGTTCCTTTCGACATATTTGGCCCTATAGAGATCCTGCAGATACCATATGTGTTCAAAGTTTCTATGGGTGATGTAATTGTATCTGGGTTACATTCGGATGATTGGAATGTTGAGACTGTAAATTCTATGCTTTCAGAACTAGAGTAGTATACTGTTTTCGAATCAGATGACCCACATCCTAATTCTGCTAACTATGCCAATATTTTCCGTTATCATTATTATGGACATCATTTTCTGCACAGAGCCAGTGGTCAGCATCAACATTTTAATTACACACAATGGGAACATTGTCCAACTCCCCCACAATGGAGTTCCAAAAAGCAAAAAGACAAATTCACATATTTTACAGGATATGGAACTTCAGATCCTGTGTTATATTATTTTAAATTAATTCCTACCCCACAAAAAAAAAAATATGTTCACCCAGACTAAGCTCATGTATACAGCTTTGTTTGTCAACCAGTTAGCCCATAAAGACTATGATTACTGGAAGAACACCATTGATATGAAGTCAATTTGGGGAACCAAATCTTGGCAGGTTCAGGGAACGAGAACATTATTTCGAGCCTGTTTAATTCCCACACATATGATTTTCTTGAATGAAATGATCCAGCAGACTACCTGTCTAGGATTGGCAAAAACATTAAAGAAATTAACGCCCCGACAATTCCCTCTATTGCCCCCATTGATAACTGGCAAAGTTTGGCAAATTACACTGAAGAACAATTAAATGGTATAGTGCAGAATGGTACATTTAATTCCTCATTCTCAAGTCCTAACAGGTGGTGGTTGTGTCCTTATGGTTGTCATGTTTGTTTTCTTAATTCCACACCTGGGTTCAAATCAAACAGACCTGATCCCGAAACTCTCAGTCACCACATACTGGTATTATTGCGACCTATTCGATGGGAAAGTTATGTCAGCAATTGTTGACACATTCTACACTGTCTACGTGAAGCAACATCTTTCTCTCCTGTCCGAAGACATGAATTTATCATAATTTCTTTTAGGTCCCAAATCCCCATGTTCTAAAAGATTTATATATGTTGCATATAATGAAATTTGGAAATTATCCCAGATGTAAGCGGCTGACCAATTGAGACAAACTGTCCAAGATAATTTGGATAAAGTGCTTGCTGTTTTTGATAATAGTATTAATACTTTGTCATCTCTTATTTACAATTTAAGCAACATTGTATCATCTACTATTGATATTGTGCAGAGTGAAATGTCAACATTGTATCATGGAAAAAGTCTACTTCAATTTATTATACAGTTTAGCTGGACACTTCAAACACATAAAAATGGTCGTTTTCAATGGCATTACTTGAATTGTTGCAATTTATTTCTGCTTTTTAATTTAACACGCAAACAACAATTGATGGCCATGAAAGACACGTTCTACACAATGCTGCATTTGGAAACATTAGAGCAACTTCCATTCACTGTAGCTGAAACTCCTTTGGCTGTGTGGTTAATACACGGAGTTATTTCTCTGCCTTTCTCGACACTTCAATTCACAGTTTGCATGAAACATTTCACTGCTGGTAGATATAAACCCCTTGGAAGCAGCTTCATTCATGAATTATGGTTACTTCCCTTTACATATCGTTGTGAACATGCCAACAAGAACGTTTTTATTACTGGAGAAGTCTGCGTCTCAACTGTCGTACATTCACTCATTTGTAAACATGTTAAAATTCAGAACGCATGTAATATTTCAGCGCCCAATTTGATCTGTTATTTAAAGGAATCCCAGGTCCCGCAAATCTCCCGCTTGATACAACACTCGCTAGCGGGAGTTATTTAATGCTTAGAGATCAAGATTGTTGCAGAATGCAAGCTGGAGTTCCGTATATTTTGTCAGTTTCCGTGTTAGTCACTTGTTGCAACAATGTCTTGTTTGCCCCTCCGCATGGAATGGTAGATAGTTTGTTGTGGCCTTCCATTCCAACTTTGAAGGCAGACTTCAGCCAGCTAAGCAGGCTCAAAGCATTATTGTTCCAACAAGAAGTAACTCTCACATCTGCTTGTGAAACCTTCGAATTGCATGTGGCTAGAACTTCCAGTGAAATACAGTCATTGTTAAATACAAACCTTCCCTTGCATTTTGGAAAATTAGAGCTTCAAATTTTAAATGCCTCTAGTATGGCCAGCCTCATCCAATTTTTTTAGGTTGTAGGCTCTGGCCTTGTTAGTTCATTTCAAACTATCTTTGGAGGAATCCCGACTCTTAGCCACTCCATTTATTCCAGTGTATTCAGAGGATTCCCGTTGCTGTTATTCCTCATTTGTGGTATGCTCATCCTGTTCCTGCTTTTCCGTGATGGATGTTCCTTTTGTGGTCCCTCTGGAACAAGAACCACTTCAACACTACATTAAGGGGCCGATTCCGATTCGGGCCGGAAAACATACCGACCGACTCGGTACGGGAATGTTGTCCGACCGACACGTACCGGCGCTGCCCGATCTGCGTAGTACGATGAAATGCATGTGAATCACGACCAACTCGTACGGAACACAAGCCGAACGACCGAACCGCACGGAAACCAGCTATCCGGCCGGGAAACTACGCAAATCGAACCGACCAACACGCACCAGGAATGAACCCGACAGAAACGTACCCGCGAACTCCGACCCGCGCAGTACGATGCAATGCGTGTAAAACCAGACCGAATCGCACGGAGCCCAAGCCGTACGACCGACACGCATACAAAACCGAGCCGAAGCAACCCAATACTCCGCGACCGATGCGTACGCTGCACATGAAACCCATTAGGAACACAGCTTGAAAGACTCGGAGAAGCCCGCACGAGCCAACTGCAGCGTCCTACTCGGTCAGAAGAACGTCTCCTACATGCCTAAAAACACAAAGGAAAAAATACAAAAAAAGGGCCAAACAAGCAATGACAAAGTCAATAAATACAGGGGAAAAAAACATGGAACAAGGACACACCCCCAACTCCACCCATATAAAGGCCACAAATCCCTACCATGGTCCTTTGCAAATTCAACTGACCTGCCAGCACAGAACACCATCAGACAGCAACCACAGACACACTCACAACTCATCCATCACACAAGCCACACACCATTAGCACCTCCCAAATAGCAGCCTCACATACACCCAGCAAAACCTACACTCACCCACCCTCACTTGCACACTCACACACACATCAATCCCCACCACCACCCATCACCATGCCCCCAAAGACAAATTCAAAGTTCCTAGACAGTGAATTGGAAGTCCTGGTAGATGAGATCCTCAGGGTAGAGCCACAGTTGTTTGGTACATTGGTCCAACAGACCCCCATGTCGCAGAAAACCAAGATGTGGGAGAGGATCGTCGACAGGGTGAACGCACAATCACCATGTTTGCGCACAAAGGAAGACATCCAGAACAGGTGGTATGATATGCGCAGGAGGGTCAAGGACCTACTCAAGAAGTATTACGCCTTGAGTAATCGCACCGGCAGTGGCCCTCCTGCCAAACCAGTATACCTCAGGCCCTGGGAGGAGAAGGTGCGGGCCATCCTACCACCAGTGAGCGTATATGGACTATCAAACATCCCAGAGCCTGGTGAGTACACAACCAATATACACAATATTGTGTGACAATACACACACATCACTGTCAAGGGGATAGTCAAACCATGCACCCTTAGCAAATCCACAGCAACCAAAAGATAATCATCCCAAGATGTGTATGTTAGTCAGATAAACACAATACATGCCATCTCATAGTGATATGTAACTGTGTCATGACATGTACAAACCTAACAACAAATAGAGCAAGGCAGTGGCACAAATCTAACCAACAAACACAGTCAGATATTTTGCCACCACTAGAACACCACCTCACAGGGAAGCTCACTGAAAGGAAGGAATTCTGTGTATGCTGGTGAAGTGAGTGTAGGCAATAGCATGATGGGAGTTGTAGTCACAGATATTGGTCACCCTCACAATTGGCCCATCAACACCACTCTGAACCATGCTCACATCACAGGGAGTGGAAAAGAACTGACAAGATGGCTGACACTGGGTACTGCTGTGGGGAGCACATGGCCCTGCTGGGAACTGTGCAACAACCAACAGCAGGACACCACTGACTGACATCCTGAAAGCCAACTTGCACTCCCTGCAATGGAAGCACGTTCCATGGTGGGATATCTGGCTGGGTGGGAAGGAGGACTGACAGCTCTGACCATAGTTACCAGCAGCTTTTCTCACACACCCCCTTAACACAAACTCCACACAACTCACCTGGGAGAATGCAGGGCCTCACACTCTAATTAAATATCCCACAAAGAACAACCACACTGGGTTATGCTGTGTGAAGCACAGGGACACTTTTGTGACTTGTAGCCAAACAAACGCCAGGACAACACTGTCAGCCATCCAGTCAGCACAGGCACACTACCCCACAGGGAAGCAGAGTCAAAAGGAAGGAAGTATGGGCATGCTGGGAAGGGGGGTGTAGGCAATAGCATGATGGGAGTGGTAGTCACAGCTCAACATCCCCCACCCACATGGCCCAGCAAGCTCACACTGAAGCATGCAGACCTCACAGGGAGTGAAAAGCCACTTCAAAGATGTCTGACACTGGCCTTAGCTGTGGGGAGCACAAGGCCCTGCTGGGAACTGTGCACCAACAAACAACAGGACCACACTGTCAGCCATCTTGCCATTGCTGTCACACTCACACACAGTGAAGTCCACTCAAAAGGAAGGAAGTATGGGCATGCTGGGAAGGGGGGTGTAGGCAATAGCATGATGGGAGTTGTAGTCACAGATATTGGTCACCCTCACAATTGGCCCATCAACACCACTCTGAACCATGCTCACATCACAGGGAGTGGAAAAGAAATGACAAGATGGCTGACACTGGGTACTGCTGTGGGGAGCACAAGGCCCTGCTGGGAACTGTGCACCATCAAACAACAGGACCACACTGTCAGCCATCTTGCCATTGCTGTCACACTCACACACAGTGAAGTCGACTCAAAAGGAAGGAAGTATGGGCATGCTGGGAAGGGGGTGTAGGCAATAGCATGATGGGAGTGGTAGTCACAGATATTGGTCACCCTCACAATTGGCCCATCAACACCACTCTGAACCATGCTCACATCACAGGGAGTGGAAAAGAACTGACAAGATGGCTGACACTGGGTACTGCTGTGGGGAGCACAAGGCCCTGCTGGGAACTGTGCAACAACCAACAGCAGGACACCACTGACTGACATCCTGAAAGCCAACTTGCACTCCCTGCAATGGAAGCACGTTCCATGGTGGGATATCTGGCTGGGTGGGAAGGAGGACTGACAGCTCTGACCATAGTCACAAGCAGCTTTTCTCACACACCCCCTTAACACAAACTCCACACAACTCACCTGTGAGAATGCAATGCCTCACACTCTAATTAAATATCCCACAAAGAACAACCACACTGGGTTATGCTGTGTGAAGCACAGGGACACTTTTGTGACTTGTAGCCAAACAAACGCCAGGACAACACTGTCAGCCATCCTGTCAGCACAGGCACACTACCCCACAGGGAAGCAGAGTCAAAAGGAAGGAAGTATGGGCATGCTGGGAAGGGGGTGTAGGCAATAGCATGATGGGAGTGGTAGTCACAGCTCAACATCCCCCACCCACATGGCCCAGCAAGCTCACACTGAAGCATGCACACCTCACAGGGAGTGAAAAGCCACTTCTAAGATGTCTGACAATGGTGCTCTGTTGTGGGGAGTACCAGGCCCTGCTGGGAACTGGGCACCAACCAACAGCAGGACACCACTGACTGACATCCTGAGAGTTAACCTGCACCCACTGCAAGGGTGGCATGCTTCATGGTGGGATAACTGGGCTGGGGGGAGAAGGAGGTCCGGATGTCAACCAAATACCACCAATGCTGGTCATGCACACACCTCAACATCCACATTGAAATGCATCAGGTTGGCAGGACAATGAGCCACACCAATATCAACCTCTGACTGTGACAACTTAGGACAATGCAATGTACAGGGCCGCATCCAGAGGTACAGTCACAACTGTCATGTGTTTGAACCATTGATGCCTGCAGAAACATAACATACATTGTGTGTCTCTTCCAAAAACAGGTGATGATGGGGACACAGCAGCAGATGAGGAGGAGTCCCTGTCCCAGGCTCCGGTGGCCCCTGAGCTCTCTGGTGTGGAACAGCCTCTGCCCTCATCGGATGGCGAAGACCAACCTGGCACCTCCGGTGTGAGTCATCATGCAGCACCAGCAGGACCACCATCTGCACCCCCTGCACCCATTCCTCCAACATCTGCCAACACACAGACCACCCCCGCCGACACGGACAGACCAAGGACACTGAATGACAACAGCACAGGGACCCCAGCCCACCGTGAAGCAACGGACAACAACCCCAGTACCAACCCCCAAGGGGGCCTAGGGTCACCTGTGCGTGCCACCGCAGGTCCCGCACGTGTGGCCAGGGGTGGTGGGAGGGGTGGTAGGCAGAGGTCGCTGTTTGCAGAGGGGTCTGGACTGCATGATGACCCACAACTGGCACGCATTGCTGATGCATACCAGAATAGCACCGGAGAGGTCAGCCAGGTAGTGGGGATCCTCAAGGACATTCAACAGCAGCAGGCTGCCCATCATGCCCGCTTGGACTCCCACATGTCCCGTGTGGAGACACACATGTCCCGTGTGGAGACACACATGTCTGGCATGGAGTCCAAGTGGGACACATTGGAAGAACTGACAGCGGTGCAGAGGGACATATTGACATGCCTCCGCCAGATTAGCACCAACATGTCCACACCTCCCTGTGTGCCCACAACATCTGGTGCCGCAACAACTGCAACTGCCACAGGGAGGGAGGATGACTCTGGTGGAGAGTCCTCTGCACCGCAGCGGCCTGCACGTGAGGGTCCCCCCAGAAAGAAGAGGGGTCGTCCGAGGAAGGACAACTGAGAGGCCGATGGCCATGTACATCCCCCAGGAACCCAACACCTGTTCTGGAAATTCTCCTTTGTGTGCAAACTGTTCACCCTGTCGAATGCAACCCAACTCTCCCACATGACATGGGGAGTTTAAGTTGGACTAATGTATCAGATGACTGTGGACTTTACTCAGGACATTTCTGCTACCAACACTTCCAACTCATCTGGGAACTTTGGATTCCAATCCCAATGTACAGCACCCACCATCCTGTGCACTATCCTCACACATGTATGTAAATAAACTCACTAATACACCATACTTGCCTCTGTTGTGATTCCAACGTTGTTTTTGTCATGGAGATGATGATCTGCTAAATGACACTGTGCATGCTAACTGCTACAGCAAGTTCAACACCGTCATGTGAGTCATGGCGACGTGACACATATGAGGGAGACACACCACTAGGGCTACACAACACATAGACACCAGGGCCATCTGACTCATCGCCTACACTGATGTTGCCAGGAAATACAGTGGAATGCACAGACACCACACCTATTCAGAGTCTGTGTTAACTAGCCCACAGGTGCAGTAAGCAAATGTCAGTCAGATGTGTGACCACAGACAACGCACATCCCAAAGTGAAGCACAGGTTTATTACACATTTGCAACATGTTGTTTCCACTACAAATGCAAGGTAATCCCACGTGGCAGTGGCCACACAGTCAACAAGTGTAGAAGAAATAAAGTCCAGGGGTGTGTGGCACATCACCTGTAGGGAAACGACTGCTTCCACCCTGAAAGCTGAATCATGGTGTCGGGGGATCCGAGTTGACCAAACAACTCTGAAAGTACCCTGTGAAGGACAGACATGACACACAGTCAAAAGCACTGAAGAACAGGACAGAACTGCAATACTCATGCCCAATACATGTCACAAGATACCTACACAAAACCAAGTTAGCATGTCAACACTGTTGGGGAGTACAGACTACCTGTAAGGACACATCGCTGCACGCATCCAGTCAAGTAGCACATGGCCACACTCAAACAGCACCAGAGCACCACCAACACATATCATGCAAACTCACATCATTGACATGACATCTCTGGATACTCACATTCAGCTGAAGAAGTTGGTGATGAGCTGTGTGCGGACATCACCCTCATCATCATCATCATCACTGGCATCGTGGCCCAGGCCAGGATCCTCCACAGGTGGCGGATGTTGGTCATCGTCATCCAGGATGAGAGGCAACTCCTTCCGCACTGCCAGGTTGTGTAGCATGCAGCAGACGATGACAATCTTGCACACCTTTGCTGGGGCATATGGGAGGGCCCCTCCTGTCTTGTCTAGGCAGCGAAAGCGGCTCTTCAGGAGACCAAATGTCCGCTCGATCACTCTCCTGGTCCGACCATGTGCCTCATTGTAGCGCATCTGGGCTGGTGTCACAGGGTTCCTGAGGGGTGTCAGCAACCACGGCATGTTGGGGTATCCGGAGTCACCTACATACAGACAATTGCACATTAGCTGAGTTGGAAAAGAGGGTGGAATACAACATTGCAGAACACACACAATGGTACAAAGTCAGTACACACCGACAAGCCAGGCACGCTGGTTCTGCATCTGTGACATCATCCTCGGGATGCGACTACTCCTCATCACGTAGGCATCGTGTGCAGAACCGGGGAAACGGGCACACACATGTGAGATGCTCATATCTGCAAGACATACCACCAGAGCATTGATCGAATGGTAATGTTTCCTGTTCCTGTATGCCTGCTCATGTGCCTGTGGTGGTACCAAAGCCACATGTGTCCCATCAATGGAGCCAATGACATGTGGCATCCTCCCCAGGGCATAGAAGTCACTCTTGACGTCAGTGAGTTGTTGACGTTTAGGGAAATAGATGTACTGGTTCAGGTATCTCAACATTGCCTCCAAAACATCGCGTAGCACACGGCTGAACATGGTCTGTGACATCCCACCAGCAGACGCCACAGTGTGTTGAAAGGTACCGGTGGCAAAGAAGTGTAGGGCTGCCATCACCTTCACCTTGGGGGTCAGCGCTGTAGGGTATGGCCGGCCAGGTTGCAAATGTGGGGCCAACCGCACCGCCAATTCCTCAATCAGCGCCCTGTTGAAGCGGTACCGTCGGATGCAGTCACGTTCAACCATGGTTGCAAGGTCAGGGAATGGTCTATGGACAGCTGGTGCCCTGCAGTGCATAGGTGAAGAAAGAAAGATTGTCAGTCACCCCACATATGTGGCATTGACCATACTCAATATCACATGATACATCATTACGAGACACAAGTACCTGATGTGTGTGCCGTTCTGTATGGACATATATGGCACCTACATGGCCAACATCTAACATCACAGTTCAACATGTGTTGACAACAAGTTCCAGGTTGTGCTATGGGAAATCATTAGGCTGTGTCACAGTACCCATGTACTGCTGTCACGTTCCAAACACACACCACAGTGACATGTGAGGACAGATGTGCCACAGGCATCACAGCTCATTGACAGGTAGATTCCCAGGGACCCTGTATTGCCACATGGACACTGGCATGACATGGCGTATCATGTACACGTCAGCAAAACAACCATGACTCCCACAGGTAGTGGCCCCTGTTGCCTCTGCAGGACAGACATGGACGTCTGTGACACACACACGCACAACATCAAAGTCCATGCACAAACAACGTGGATGTGGAGACTGTCTCCCATTGTGCACATGGAATCAGAGACATCGGAAACACAACATGCACACAGACTGTGGAGGGCCATCACTATTGTGGCAATGGGTCACCCTGTGACGTACATACCTTCCCACATGGGACTCAGGGTGTATGTGACATGACATACACATACACAACCTGGAAATGTGACCATGCCACATGCTCTGAACTGAACAGTTGCACATCACAGTGGTCATGTGCACAACACACAAAGGATTCTGTCCCCATGAACACGTGCACAGCCTGGGAGTGGCTGCCCCCAAGTGCCACCAAAAAAACCACATGTTGACCCCCATACACACACAGGTAATGCAGCCTTACATGCCTTAGGATACAGTGTGGACAGGCTGTGGTGTTGTAGGTGTGCCCCTGAGTCCCTGGAAAGTAAATGTGGCTGGCATACGTTCACCAGTGACAACCATGGTGACATATGCGAGTGACTTGTACAGGGACGCGTCGTACAGCAATGGACCGATCCGTGTGCACGCATTGGCCATTGCATATGATGTGGACGGATGCGTGTTGTCATCCGAAATACGCGTTGTACAGCAATGGACCGATCGGTGCGCACGCATTGGCCATTGCATATGATGTGGACGGATGCGTGTTGTCATCCGAAATACGCGTTGTACAGCAATGGACCGATCGGTGCGCACGCTTTGGCCATTGCATATGATGTGGACGGATGCGTGTTGTCATCCGAAATACGCGTTGTACAGCAATGGACCGATCGGTGTGCACGCATTGGCCATTGCATATGATGTGGACGGATGCGTGTTGTTTTTCCGAAATACGCGTTGTACAGCAATGGACCGATCGGTGCGCACGCATTGGCCATTGCATATGATGTGGACGGATGCGTGTTGTCATCCGAAATACGCGTTGTACAGCAATGGACCGATCGGTGCGCACGCATTGGCCATTGCATATGATGTGAACGGATGCGTGTTGTTTTTCGAAATACGCGTTGTACAGCAATGGACCGATCGGTGCGCACGCATTGGCCATTGCATATGATGTGAACGGATGCGTGTTGTTTTTCGAAATACGCGTCGTACAGAAATGGTCCGATCGGTGCGCACGCATTGGCTATGGCCTGACATGGTAACGGACGCGTTTTCGACGCTTTAACGAGTCGGATGCAGTGAATTCAGTTGGCCACCCACAACAATGTTGCAAATTCATGGGTGTCATGAAGTTGAACTTTTGAAGGATGCTGTGGGCGTGTATAAGTGGTGCAATTCCATGGATTGGCCAGATTCAGAAGATGCAAACGACTTGGACCTATCACTTTGGACACATGGGACAGTATCTGCCTCTGCAGCACACATATAATGCTGGCTGTTCCCCTGAGAGCTCACTTGCCTGCACTACATGCTCCAGGACGACATCTGCCACCACCACTGCTGCTGTCTCTGCATCCTCTGGCTACTGCAATGGCACGTACTGTGGATAGAGCCCCAGCCTTCAGCACTGAGGAGAACCAGGCCCTGCTGGACAGCCTCCTTCCACAGTACAGCAAGCTGTATGGGAAACCAGGGGAGCAGGTGAGTGTGCTGTCCACTGCCTTACTAATTGTGCATGTTGTCTGACTAGCAAGACGTACAGTGTGTACACCAGTGGCTAGCATGCTCACTGAGTAGTTGTCACCCCCCAAAGTGTGTAGTCACATGCACTGAACAGGTATAGTGCAGTAACAGTGCATTCCAACAAGGTTTGACTTCCCAGGCAATGATACCATTTAGTAACTGCTGGCAAACTGTTCATAGCCATAGTTGCACTACCTGTGTAGATCATATGCCCCTGTGATTGAGACATGTATATCCAACTGTGTGATGCACGGAAATGTTGCATGTGTAGTAATGGCCTTTTCACTTTGTCATCCTCACAGGTTGATGCCCACCAGAAGCAGGAGATCTGGCTGACCATCGTCCGGGCAGTACGATCTGTGGGGGTCTACAGGCGCAGGATCCGCAACTGCCAGAAGAGGTGGCAGGACCTTCGGGGCTGGACCCGGAGGATCGCAAGGGTCCAGCTGAAGCTGTCGCCTCCTCGCAGGAGGGGCGGACACCGGACCCTGACCCCCCACATGCTCCGGATCCTGGCGGTGGTCTTCCCTGACCTGGATGGGCAGCTGAAGGCCAGACAGCAGCAAGGAGGGGGTAAGTGCTAGCCTCAACTGTGTACTATGACTGACATGCTCTATGCACTCCTTTAGCCTGGTTCCACTTCCACAGTACAACTGTCATGTCGTCCTGGACTCATGTCCCTCACTTGTGTCATGCCCCCTCCTCATCTGATACACAGGTGTGGCCCTTACAGTCTGTGACTTAGGTCACTTGGGTACTGTGTACTTGCAGTTACCTGTGGTTCAAGTTGGGGACAGCATCAGTTACAGGAACTTTGTGGTGGGCTGCATGGGTGGTACAATTGCTCACAATGCCTGTGATCTGACATGTACTCTGGGTATGGCTTTAATATGTGTTCCAATTGCTGCTCTGACTCACCACATGTCTGGGGTATGTGCCACACACCCATGCTGCTGCAGAGACCAAGGTAGGAGCCTCAGAAGTATGTACATCATGTGTGTGACACATGCATAGCCACCTGCCTAGTGTTCAGGGTAATACCATGTTGCACATGGACCAGGACTGTAATGCCTACTCCGTACATCGAAGGCACTCTGTTCTCCCACTCCCGTGTGTCAGCATACATATTGGGCATTGTGAAGAGTGCACTCAGGTGTATGCCTCTGTGTCACCGTGGTGTGGCCTTGCTATTTGGACTCCTGGAGTGTTTAACAATTTGGGGTGGCCAGCCATCTGAGTTGTGACTATGGGATCTGCACATAGGTTAATGCATAGGTCTCTGATCCCTTGACTGTGCACGATGTTGTATGAAACATTGAGGTGCAGGCAGCTTTGGTTCATTCTCATCAGACGGTGAAGTGCTCATGTGTATGGATTTGTGTTTGCAGTCACTCAAATGTCTCATTTGATTGACGTGGGATCATCTCAGTCCTCATGATGTGGGTGGCCAGGGGTGCACATGTGCACCTGTCAGCTACAGGGCTTACATTTCAAAAACTTCCATGATTGTGACACAGTGCAGACTGGTGTTGTGTGTATGCACTGCCCCTGTGACAGGAGACAGTTATGACTGACTTGCCAGACAGGCCTGTGCCATGACATTCCAATCGCAAAGGGTGATCCAGCAGTGGTGTGATATGTCCTGCATGCACACCATTGTTGCATTGTCTATCAGGACATGAGGACATCATTGTGTCTGGTGATGGAACCAAAACCCGCATATCAACAGAGACTTTGCCCATCACTTTTCCTGACACATGTACTGAGTCAGTGGCAGGAGATGGCATGTGTTTGGAGTGACACATTTCCATATGTTCTCTTGGATGTCCAACAACTGTGTATGTGGTGCATGTGTGCACATATGATTAGTCGCATACAACAGGCAGCAGACAGATGGGTGCATGGACAGGTAGGATATGTGTGGCATGACTGACTGTCAGGCAGACAATGGGCTTCTTCAAATCAGTGTCAGCACTAATTGCAATGTCTAGCAAATGATGGCAGGGCTTGCTCTGTGATGTGCTGTACTTACTGTGGTGTGTGTGGTCAGTACAGGTGACTAATGTTGCTCTGTTTATCCTGATTGTTTGCAGATACATCCACGGCCACAGGAGGAGACAGCTCCACGGACCAAGAGGAGCGGCAGAGCCAGACTGGGTCCACTGCAGGGGAGACCGAGGGACCCAGTGGCACGGAGGGTGAGGGGAGCCACACTGAGGAGACCTCAGCTACGACCACCTCGGCTGGGGAAAACAGCACTTCCAGTGAGGACTCCCTTGTGGAGGCGGGTGTCAGCAGACCAGAGGCAACGTCAAGCAAGTCTGTCCCCGCCACCACCACCATCTCCACCCTCCCATCTGCTCCCATCCCACATGTCCGTGGAGGCTCCCGTGTAGGGGAGCGTGTCTCCTTCATGCCAGGCACCGCACCCCCTGCCTCTGTCCCCCCTGCTGCCCTGAGTGTGGAGTCTGTGGACTTGCTGAAACAGATCCATGTAGGGCAGACATCAATGCTGAGTGTCCTCCATGCACACACGGGTCTTTTGACACAACTGGTGTCATTCATGGAGGGCATGTCATCTGGCATGTCTGCCCTACATCGGACCAATCAGTCCATGGCCTCCTCACTGACGGCAGCAGTGTCCCTCCTGCAACAGTCCCTCACCCCTCCTACCTCTGCCCCATCCACAATCCCCAGCACCCTACCTGTCCCAAGCACACACACACCGGCACCGGCACGCACCAGCACAGACACAAGCAGCACACAGACACACAAGCCAAAATCCAGACGCACACGCACGCACAGTCAGGGGACTGATACCTCACTCACAGGGGATGGGGCCCAGACACACACACACGCATCCACGAGCACTCCGCAGTCCTCAGATACCTCTCCCTCCAAAACCCCTTCCCTTGCCTCACCTGCAACCCCCCCTCCCAGAAGCTCTTCCTCTGTGAGCTTGGCCTCTTCCCCACAGATACATCTGACACGAAGTCCAGGCGGAAGAGGCGACCACCACACACAGAGGGGAGTGCCCCTCACACCCGGACACCCTCCCCCAGGCACAGGCAGACTGAGGACCCCATTCGAAAGTCCCCCCGGACCAGGAAGGGCAAGACCCCACCACCACCACCACGCAGCTCCACCACACAGTCTCTCTCCTCCATCCCCCAGGCCACCACTCCACAGGTTCCACCGCCACACCCTGCCCCAGGTTCCCCCACACACCGATACCGCATCCCCAAACTGCTTAGGCCCTCCCCCCTACCACTTGCTCTTCCACCCCCAAACCAGACGCTCTGCCTGTTTGTGCCACTGGTGTGGAGACCGGGTCCCCCCTCTGTCCTGCCCACCTCATCTGCCCCCCTTCCACTCCCTTGGAGTCATGCACTGCAGTGGAGTCCACAACCACCCCGTCTGACTCGGGCACTGCAGTGGGGACCCAGTCCACTCCATCTGACCGGCCCACTGCAGTGGTTGCAGCACCCACACCATCTGACTTGTGCCCTACAGTGGTGCCGGCCCCCACTGAGTCAGACACCTCCACTGCAGTTGCCGGTGACACTCCTGCACCCACCACCCCTTCACTGCCTCCTTCTGGCATCCCCTGATCCTGTCCCTGCGGTGCCTGGCCTGCCCCTTGTATGCCCCTCCGAGGGGGATGTCCCCTGTCCGTACCAGTGCAGGCAAGCAATGGGTGACAAGTTGTCACATATCACCCTGTTGGGACTGTGTATTTGGACTGGCCATTGGCCTTAGTTTCTTTTGGACTTAAAATTTTAGTTTAACATTTGCTGAATAAAGCCTCTTTTTGTTTACTTGTGGTTTTTCTTTGGATGTACATGATGTAGATGAGTATCATCATGCATTTGCAGTTGTAATAGTGTTCAGATCAGGAAAATGAAGTGTTGCTGTGATGGACTCCATGTGGTCCATGGGATATGTGTCCTAATGTAGTCTGGATCTATAGCATCCTTTGCTGCAGTCTGAGGGTGTAATGTTCAGCATTTGACACAGGGATGTACGTTTTGCATTTGTAAATTAACATCTTTGGCTTACACTGATGCACATCTGGTGGGCTTACCACTGTTCAATGTTTCTATTTCCCTGACTGTGTGCCCATCTCCACTGGACATGCAGTTTAGCACATCAATGTTGAAGGACTCATCTGTGTATACAGTGCAACTTGCTTGACACGTGTTTTGGGTGTATGCAGATGACTGACGTGACACTCCCGTACCCAGGCTGATGTGAGCAGAGCCTTCAGTGTGTTGTAGTTGTTGACTCACTGACCGAGTGTTCTGCTGACATGTTTGAGTCGTGCACAGACAAGGTTTGGCACAGCGGACCTTCCACAGGAGTGGAGTGCCCTCATGGCAGTGTGTAATCCTGTGACATTGCCTGGGCCCGTGTTGTGTGTTGTGTGAGCATGTCTGTGTGTGTTCCCTTCCCTTTTCCTACACAGGCTGTGTCCCTAGGGATGTTCCTGTTTGTGATGCTTGCTGAGTTGTCCTGTGTTCATCCAGCATCTTGGACCTGGTTTCTCCGGGATGTGGGTGCATGGCAAACTAATGTTCATCAGGTTGTCATCCCTAGTTGTCTTTGTTGTCAGGGCTGGGGATGTGGGCAAACGCAGATGGGACACAGTCAGGATTCCCCTTGGCACTTGTTGGTTACACAAGTCATGTAATTTACAGTTTGTGGTAGCTTTCAGTGATTGTGACACGTTGTGTGTGTGACTGCTGCCACTCCTCAGGGTCAGAGCTGCAATGTTGGAAGTTGTCTATGTGTGTTCTTTGTGGGTCACCTTGGCTTCTTCATTGGTGTGTGACTGTGGCCGGGATCCCATTGATTGGGGTGGATTTCACGTCATGCCCATGTACGGCGTACTGTGCAGTGTGTCAGACATTCACGAGTCTTGTTGACTGGCCATGTGTGATGGGTTTCGCACCTTAGTTCCCACCACCACCCCTGGGATTGTCATGGGTGCATGTGCAATGTCACCAGTCCATGTGAGCTTCACTGCTGCACATTGGTGGAGATCAAGGTGTGTGGTGTTGAGTGTGTGCAAATGTGAGTTGTTGCACGGCTAGACCCCTACCTCCATATTGGCCTTGGCTGACAGGCCGTGCTGATTGATTTGTGCTTGTGTAGGTGTGATGGTAGTTAGTTGCTCAGGACACATGGCTGTGGTTCACAGTGTGAACGACATCTACCTTTGTCATCACAGTGGGATTATCATGCAGGCTAGTGTCACCACAATGTGGGGTCCCTGGGGGTAGTGCTGTGGTGGGTCTGTCTCTTGCTGTGTTAGTTGCTGTTCCTACAAGCTTGTGTGACATGTGTAATTTGGGCTCCCTCTCATCTAACAATGCCTGATTGCCCACATAGGGGAATCCGATCCATGAGTTACTTTTGTGTGGCACTGTATACACATCTGTGTAATTGGGATTCAGGCCTCCTCATGTGTTGTGTGGTTGCCTGGGGACACTGGCACACCCCCCATCACCTGTTGTGTTTGATATGCAGTGTGAGGCTGCCTGTTTGTGTTTGTGCATCTGCACCACTGCATTGGCATATCTTTAGTGTGCCATTGGCTGTATGTTGTTTGGTGGATTTCCCCTGCTGTCCCTGGGACTCCTAGGTCATCAGTCAGCACAATAATCATGGTTTGTATGTCCCATTGCTGCCATGGTATGGTATTTGTTCAGCTCACATCTACAGTCTCCACAGGATATCTACATTTGTGTGTCCATTGGTGCAGATATGTGGGTCTGCATTATGATGGTCACTTCTGTCATTGTGTAATTGATAAATGTTGACAATGTCAGCCCCCATGGGTGATGTTTGTCTGCACATGGCCAAAGGTATGTCTTATTTGCACTGCACTGTTTGCCTCACCCAATCTATGTTGCTATGGGACACAAGCACTACTTTGCCACTGATGTGTTTGTTGTTGTGTGACCAGGAATCATCCATGCTGTTTGGCAGTTGCAGCTTTTTCCATGACAACACTTACCTTTTGGTCACTGTGATGATGGGGGTTTAGACCCCATTGCCACAATGTTCAAAATGTGCTTCAACTATGGACCCCACACTTACCTTTTGGTCACTGTGATGATGGTGGTTTAGACCCCATTGCCACAATTTTCAATTGGGCTTCAGCTATGGACCCCACACTTACATTTTGGTCACTGTGATGATGGGGGTTTAGACCCCATTGCCACAATGTTCAAAATGTGCTTCAGCTATGGACCCCACACTTACCTTTTGGTCACTGTGATGATGGGGGTTTAGACTAACCCTGGGCAAAGCACTACGCTACGCTCGCGTAGTTTGCAAAGTTTGCGCTACTTTGCACAACGCGAATGGCACGTAGCACAGTGCAAACACGCGTAGCGTAGCGGTCATTTTTTGCTTGCTCGCGGTCCTCAACGTCAAGTTGGCGACCGCGAGCAAGCAAAATGACATCCCGGCGAGACTTTTTCCTCGTTCGCGATCAGCAACATCAAGTTGCCGATCGCGAGCGTGGAAAATAAACCTCCCGGCGAGATTCTCAACGCGGGGAGGTCAGGTTTCTCATTGCGAGTGGTCGTGTATGCTCGCGACCGCTCGCGATGAGAAACTACCAGTCCGCGTTGAGAAAGCTGCCGCTCGAGTAAAAATCTACTCGAGCGGCAGTAAAAGACAGCTCGCACTGTGCAAGATGCCGTTTTCAATGATTGCACAGTGCGGACAAGCATCCGGCACTGTGCAATCATTGCGAACAGTGCACTACGCAGTTCGCGTAGTGCTACGCGTAGCTCGCGTAGTGCGGACTGCACTTTGCGTAGCTTCGCGTAGCGCTACTTCGCGAACTACGCCCAGGCTTAGTTTAGACCTCATTGCCACAATGTTCAGTTGGGCTTCAGCTATGGACCCCACACTTACATTTTGGTCACTGTGATGATGGGGGTTTAGACCCCATTGCCACAATGTTCAAAATGTGCTTCAGCTATGGACCCCACACTTACCTTTTGGTCACTGTGATGATGGGGGTTTAGACCCCATTGCCACAATGTTCAATTGGGCTTCAGCTATGGACCCCACACTTACATTTTGGTCACTGTGATGATGGGGGTTTAGACCCCATTGCCACAATGTTCACTTGGGCTTCAGCTATGGACCCCACACTTACATTTTGGTCACTGTGATGATGGGGGTTTAGACCCCATTGCCACAATGTTCAATTGGGCTTCAGCTATGGACCCCACACTTACCTTTTGGTCACTGTGATGATGGGGGTTTAGACCCCATTGCCACAATGTTCAAAATGTGCTTCAACTATGGACCCCACACTTACCTTTTGGTCACTGTGATGATGGTGGTTTAGACCCCATTGCCACAATGTTCAATTGGGCTTCAGCTATGGACCCCACACTTACATTTTGGTCACTGTGGTGATGGGGGTTTAGACCCCATTGCCACAATGTTCAAAATGTGCTTCAGCTATGGACCCCACACTTACCTTTTGGTCACTGTGATGATGGGGGTTTAGACCCCATTGCCACAATGTTCAATTGGGCTTCAGCTATGGACCCCACACTTACATTTTGGTCACTGTGATGATGGGGGTTTAGACCCCATTGCCACAGTGGTCATGGTCTGCTTGCATTGTGGAGGCCACACACATTTATGTGTGACACATGTGATAGGGGGTCACATTGTATATTCAATGTCATGTTCAGTGTTGTAGGCATTTGACACAGACTACACACGCTTGTCATGATGTTGGGGTGAAGTCTTTTTCTGACATTCCTTATGTTGGAGTATGCTGGTTGTGTCATGCATTACCCGTCCTATGAGTAGGGATGGTAGTAGTGGTAGGCATCCAGGCCCACATGAGTAGGGGTGGTGGTAGTGGTAGGCATCCATCCCCTATGAGTGGGGATGGTAGTAGTGACAGGCATCCAGGCCCACATGAGTAGGGGTGGTGGTAGTGGTAGGCATCCATCCCCCTATGAGTGGGGATGGTAGTAGTGACAGGCATCCAGGCCCACATGAGTGGGGATGGTAGCAGTGACAGGCATCCAGGCCCACATGAGATGGGGTGGTGGTAGTGGTAGGCATCCAGGCCCCCCTGAATAGGGGTGGTGTTAGTGGTAGGCATCCATCCCCCTATGAGTGGGGATGGTAGTAGTGACAGGCATCCAGGCCCACATGAGTAGGGGTGGTGGTAGTGGTAGGCATCCAGGCCCCCCTGAGTAGGGGTGGTGGTAGTGGTAGGCATCCATCCCCCTATGAGTGGGGATGGTAGTAGTGACAGGCATCCAGGCCCACATGAGTAGGGGTGGTGGTAGTGGTAGGCATCCATCCCCCTATGAGTGGGGATGGTAGTAGTGACAGGCATCCAGGCCCACATGAGTGGGGATGGTAGCAGTGACAGGCATCCAGGCCCACATGAGATGGGGTGGTGGTAGTGGTAGGCATCCAGGCCCCCCTGAATAGGGGTGGGATTAGTGGTAGGCATCCATCCCCCTATGAGTGGGGATGGTAGTAGTGACAGGCATCCAGGCCCACATGAGTAGGGGTGGTGGTAGTGGTAGGCATCCAGGCCCCCCTGAGTAGGGGTGGTGTTAGTGGTAGGCATCCATCCCCCTATGAGTGGGGATGGTAGTAGTGACAGGCATCCAGGCCCCCATGAGTAGGGGTGGTGGTAGTGGTAGGCATCCATCCCCCTATGAGTGGGGATGGTAGTAGTGACAGGCATCCAGGCCCACATGAGTAGGGGTGGTGGTAGTGGTAGGCATCCAGGCCCCCCTGAGTAGGGGTGGTGGTAGTGGTAGGCATCCAGGCCCCCCTGAGTAGGGGTGGTGTTAGTGGTAGGCATCCAGGCCCCCCTGAGTAGGGGTGGTGTTAGTGGTAGGCATCCATCCCCCTATGAGTGGGGATGGTAGTAGTGACAGGCATCCAGGCTCACATGAGTAGGGGTGGTGGTAGTGGTAGGCATCCAGGCCCCCATGAGTAGGGGTGGTGGTAGTGGTAGGCATCCAGGCCCCCTGAGTAGGGGTGGTGTTAGTGGTAGGCATCCATCCCCCTATTAGTGGGGATGGTAGTAGTGACAGGCATCCAGGCCCACATGAGTAGGGGTGGTGGTAGGCATCCAGGCCCACATGAGTAGGGGTGGTGGTAGTGGTAGGCATCCAGGCCCCCTGAGTAGGGGTGGTGGTAGTGGTAGGCATCCAGGCCCACATGAGTAGGGGTGGTGGTAGTGGTAGGCATCCATCCCCCTATGAGTGGGGATGGTAGTAGTGACAGGCATCCAGGCCCACATGAGTAGGGGTGGTGGTAGTGGTAGGCATCCAGGCCCCCTGAATAGGGGTGGTGTTAGCGGTAGGCATCCATCCCCCTATGAGTGGGGATGGTAGTAGTGACAGGCATCCAGGCCCACATGAGTAGGGGTGGTGGTAGTGGTAGGCATCCAGGCCCCCCTGAGTAGGGGTGGTGGTAGTGGTAGGCATCCAGGCCACCATGAGTAGGGGTGGTTTTAGTGGTAGGCATCCATCCCCCTATGAGTGGGGATGGTAGTAGTGACAGGCATCCAGGCCCACATGAGTAGTGGTGGTGGTAGTGGTAGGCATCCAGGCCCCCTGAGTAGGGGTGGTGGTAGTGGTAGGCATCCAGGCCCCCACGAGTAGGGGTGGTGTTAGTGGTAGGCATCCATCCCCCTATGAGTGGGGATGGTAGTAGTGACAGGCATCCAGGCCCACATGAGTAGGGGTGGTGGTAGTGGAAGGCATCCATCCCCCTATGAGTGGGGATGGTAGTAGTGACAGGCATCCAGGCCCACATGAGTAGGGGTGGTGGTAGTGGTAGGCATCCAGGCCCCCATGAGTAGGGGTGGTGGTAGTGGTAGGCATCCAGGCCCCCTTGAGTAGGGGTGGTGTTAGTGATAGGCATCCATCCCCCTATGAGTGGGGATGGTAGTAGTGACAGGCATCCAGGCCCACATGAGTAGGGGTGGTGGTAGTGGTAGGCATCCAGGCCCCCCTGAGTAGGGGTGGTGGTAGTGGTAGGCATCCAGGCCCCCATGAGTAGGGGTGGTGTTAGTGGTAGGCATCCATCCCCCTATGAGTGGGGATGGTAGTAGTGACAGGCATCCAGGCCCACATGAGTAGGTGTGGTGGTAGTGGTAGGCATCCAGGCCCCCCTGAATAGGGGTGGTGTTAGTGGTAGGCATCCATCCCCCTGTGAGTGGGGATGGTAGTAGTGACAGGCATCCAGGCCCACATGAGTAGGGGTGGTGGTAGTGGTAGGCATAAAGGCCCCCATGAGTAGGGGTGGTGGTAGTGGTAGGCATCCAGGCACCCCTGAGTAGGGGTGGTGTTATTGGTAGGCATCCATCCCCCTATGAGTGGGGATGGTAGTAGTGACAGGCATCCAGGCCCACATGAGTAGGGGTGGTGGTAGTTGTAGGCATCCAGGACCCCCTGAGGAGGGGTGGTGGTAGTGGTAGCCATCAGGCCCCTATGGGTGTGTATGGCATTGGTGATAGCCATCCCGCCCCTATGGTTCTGCTGTTGCTAATGTACGTCATTTCTTCATCCCTATGTGTGTGTGACATATGTCGGGTACGTGTCGTTTGTTTGTGTTGTGGGTGTTTGACTTACCGTCTGCGCCGTACGCGTCCGGACCGGTTCCGGTAATAGATGTAGAGTATTGGTAGGACCTGCGCGATGGGATTCATGGTTGGGTCGTCTCGTTCGGGTTTCTCGTGGCTTCGACTCGTACTCGTCGCTGGCTTCTTCATCTCGTAGCCGTGGATCGTCTTGTGGCGCGAATCAGAGCTTATGTGCAGCTCTCCCGTATGCTCTGACGTGCCGGACGTAGTGACGGGTTCAGCGCGTACGGAAGGCGCATCGTACTAGTCTGGCCGGAAGGTGCTGTGTATTTGCTTCCGTGCGACTCGATTCGGCGTTTACGGATCTGGCTCGGGCGGGGAACAGGAGCTGGAATGGGTACGTACGGCTGGGTCGGGATCTGAGCAGTTATGCGCATCATACTTGCTCGTTCGGACGACTGTTCGAATCGGTCGGGAAACACGCGTTCGGCTTGGTTTTTTTCCGGACGAATAGTGTTAGGTGCGCTTCCGGCCGAGATCGGAATCGACCCCTAAGTGTATGCCTCAGATCTTTGGAATATTTCTATTGCAAGAACTAGATCTTGATTGGTCCTTAACAATCTAGCTTGCCTGGTTTACATACATGTAATCCATGTCCCACTTTCTCTGGTATCCCTTTGAATGCCCACTGGATATTTGCCTGGCTTAACAGATGCCCGCTGCCTTGGACACTGGACTGCTGATGAGTCCCTTAGCGACCCATTTTCAGGACTATTCTTTTGGTTTGCCACTTCTACACAATGCGAAGTTTGAGCCACTCACCTTTGAGGAACCATGTGCATCGGCACATGAGTCACAGGAAATCGGCTCTACTAACATGATTGCAGGATGCCCGGTGTCTGTCTCAGCATCGGCGGAGATCGGAGATTATGTTTATTCTTTGGAGCTCGTGACTTGAGCTGTTGATCAATCATCATATGTGGAGTCGGAGTTCTTCATGCAGCCCTTAGCCTTTGAATTGGCGAGTGACACAATGGATTCCTCTGAAACACAATGATCTGACTATTTTTCTAATTGTCATTGCCGTTATTGTTTTCAGTATGTCTTTTTTCAAACTGTACTTTGAGTTTGTTTACCTTCTTATTACATTTATATCATTTGGTATTTTCTATTGTGCTATTGTCCTGTCCAAAGGAAGGGTGTCATGTGTTTCCTGCATGGCCCATCTTTTTCCCTATGTTAGCCTGGTTGTACACGCTGTGGGCTGCATTTCTTTTGCACACATTGCTACATAAGCATGCTTGCTTTTGTGCCACGTTTTGTTTTTACACAGAATCTGCATATGTTTTTATGTTCTGTTCTTTAACTGGGATTTAGTCTGCACGCCATAGGCAAGGTCAAACAACAATGTTCCTTGTTATTCTCTCTGGTGAGAGACTAGCAGCTAGACATAACATGAGAATGCAGAAGTTGTTTGTGAGCAAAAATGACTTGTCAAATAACTGAGGACAGGAGTTACAAAAACACACACTGAGCGAAGGTCCTGAGGAAAGATTACCACGTCAGCTGAGATGTAGAACGCCCATCTATATATGGTAAGGTAAGGGGTCCGCCACTAATCCCAGAGATCTCTGAAATATAATCATTAAGCTTCAGTAGGAAGGGGGTTTAGGCTAATCTGTCTTATACCATTACAGAGCTTTTTATGGTATTTGGTTTGTTAACCATGCTAGCGATATTTTTGCCATCCATTTGGTTTCAAATTGTGGCACAAATACTGCATCTTAGTGCACAATAATTTAAATAAATATTTTAAACTTCCTTCATGTCTCTTGTTTGTCTTATTGTGTACAAGTACGAGTGAGAGAGTGAAAGGGTGTGTCCTGTTACTGCGATCCCTAAGAGGATTGAAAGTGTTGTGTTCTGGGGTGCCAACTCACTTGTTCCTCTGGAAAGGTTAGGAGCGCAGTGAGGCACTATAGCTAGTCAGACTCGGGCTCCTAGATACTGAGCTAGTATGATGACCCAGTCCCTACATGCCGATGTTCTATGGTCCCAAGCAATATTCTGTTCCTGAGCAGAATCCCTGCAACAAAGAGATAAATTCAAAAGGTACGGGCCATATTGTTCAAGAATTTAACAGCAAATTGGAGGAAGTTGACCTTCATGTTGTGCCACATGTTGAGTGGGCTGTTTGAAATGGGTCCAGCACTGTGGAGTCATTGCTCTGTCAAATGACACAGATGTTATTGTTGTGCTACTTAGATTTGTTGCAATGTTCATAAGCCAAGGATTGTCAGAGTTATGGATACGTTATGGAACAAGTGAGAACAGACACGTAATCCCGCTCTATATTCTGTACAAGAAGCTTGGCACAGAGACGCCCACTGTTCTTATCAAGGCACATATTCTTACGATTGATGACACTATGAACAAAATTGGAACAAAGCTTGGAGCTTTAACTGCTGAACCTGTGAAGTTTCTAAAAGGATTTGATGAGACAGAAGAATAATGTGACTTTAAAGACGTAGAAAAATACCTTGTGCATGTGTGGAAAACGAGTTCTGACTGTCACACATTTGACAATCTTCAGTACAGTGAGTTCAAGAGATCAGTCCGGCTAAGTTACCTTCCACCGACATCATATTCTGTTAGTGGACACATTAAAAGAGTGTTCTACTTGATCAGAAGATGTGTGAATGTTTTTGATCATGCACATGTAGAGTTTGGTTTGGAAGATATTGATGGGGTGCTAAAACCTACGAAATTTCTAAAGCCTCTACCCATAGAACTTATACGTACATGTACTTGCAAAACCTGTGCTACAAAAAGATGTCCCTGTTGATATGCTCTTCTCAAATGTTCAACATTCTGCAAATGTACCACAAGTGATTGCCGAACCAAATAAATAAAGTGAACTATGAAAATGAGTCTGAAACAGGGGTGATAAACATATTTCTTTTTCATATTCAGATCATAAAAATTGTTTGGTGTATACATAAAAGGATTAAAAACCATTATTATTTGTTTCATTTCTATATATGTCTCTTCTTCCTCTACTATAGCCATGATTTTGGAAAATGGCGGAAGGGTTGCTCTGAGAAGTTATTTTCTGTCTCTATAAGACTTGACCCCCAAAATCTATGTTTGACACCAAAATAGAGTATATAGGTCTCATGGTTTCTGAAATATTACATCATCATTACAACATATCCGTCATTTTAAGAAAAATTCGGCCCGGATCAGCAATATCTACCCAAGCTAAATTACTTCTCTAATGACCCAAAAACACAAATCAAAAATGAAAATCTCTGGACACCAATATTCTTACAGAGGTATATCAGGGGGCCGGGATTATCATTATTGTTACTAAAGTTGGGATCATTTTGAAGAGGAAAAAAAAAGAAACAAAAACACTTTGTCCTAACTATAGTAAAAAGACTTTTAAATTTCTAACCACTTAGCCAAGGCCCTAGCAGTTAATTTTAGAAATGTGGAAAACTTAAACTAATTGAAAAAAATAGAACTAAGCTAAAGACAATTTGTAGATTTACTCATGTGGTCACTTATTGACAGGGTGGTATCAGTAAAGGCAAAGTCGTAGATCTCACCGCTGATCCACCAATGTAGGAAGCTGGCTCTCTATATGGTGCACTAAAACGAAGTACACTGTGCAGAGAGTCCAGTGGATCCCTTATTGGTATACAGAGGTAAAAGTAGACAATACTAATGCTCTATTTGTGGTAGTGTGGGTGAGCAGTTAGGCTTATCAGAGGGTAGTGCTAAGCATTTGTTGTACTCACAGAGGCAATAAATGAGACTCACACTCAAATCCGAGACCAATTTGTAAAAATAACATTGATTTTTATATAACTTTTCAGAGAAAGAACTTTGTTCTAAGGTAAATACTTTATAAGTTATGAATTTTTGAAGTTCGCAAAGGAAATCACTGTTGTACGCAATTATGTACCAATAGAAGTTAAGAGGAGAAAATAGGAAAAAACATAGAAAATCACACAGTGGGTTCTCGAGGTTCACCTTCTGGATTCAGGTAAGTAGCAAGGCCAGGTCCAATGTTCCAGCAGTAGACGTTCAGGAGAGACCCGGATTCGTCCTGGAGCAGGGTGCTGAAGTCGTTGGTAGCAGGTGCACCACGAAGAAGGGGGGTCACCTAAAAACACACTGCACAGCTGGACTTAAAGGCAAGTCTGGGGGGTACCACTTGAGGGAGCAGGTTGCAAGGGCCTCAGGAACACTGGTGCACAGCTGGTTTGTTGTTGCGCAGTCTGGGTGGGCTGGGTACATAGCAGATAGGGCAGCCAAGCGTCAAGATGGTCCTGCTAAAAATAGTGGCTTTGCAGTCAAAGGGCCTGATTTAGATCTTGGTGGACGGGTTACTCCATCACAACAATGACGGATATTCTGTACGGTGAAATATAAATCCCATTACATCCTATGAGATTAATAATTAGGTGGATGGGATATCCATCACCATTGTGACGGAGTAACCTGTCGTCAAGATTAAAATCAGGCCCAAAGTTCTTTGTGCATCCCCCTCCAACGCCATCCTCTTGGACTGGAGAAATACCAAAACAGTCACAATCTCGGGAAAGATTTCCTGTCCACTACACCTAAAAACAGTGAGGATATGGAGAAAATCATACTCTGGGTGAGATCGTTATTGATAACAGTCTCAACCTAGAGTTCGCTGCGAGTCTGAGCAGAGAACACATCATCTTTCTTAATGTCGAGGCAGGAATAGTAAACAACAGGGCATCTCGAAATTAAGCAGAAAGCCAACTGCAGGTAAAAGCTTGCTCCACGCTCTGAGCAGCCATCTGAGCCAACTAAAGTGGAGCATCCCTTATGGAGAACTAATACAGGCTAAAAGAAACTGCAGTGATGAGGGTACCTTTCAGACAGAACAGAAAAACATAGTTGAGCGCTTTACAAAACGAGGCTAGCTGGGATGGGTGCTTGACAAAGCTGTCAAAGAAGTAGACACACGATCAAGGAATAAGATTTTGTTTGCCCTGAACAGAGAGACTAGAGGGGACAACACAGACACCACTGAGAACGAGACCAGACTCATTACTGTATTCAATGGTACTTACTGTACAAGGTATTCTGGCAAAATAATTGTATCTCCTTAGGTGTTATCCAGTCATAGGTGAAAGTGTCAGTGAGAAACCCTAATCACTTACTGTAACTAACTTGACATATGTTGAAAATAAACCAGGGGCTTTACTGCACTTTCTGCTACACTCTGCATTAGTCACGTGACATATTGTGAAAATTTGATACATGTGGCATTTGACCCTCTTTTATGGCGTTCTTCTTGCACGTAGTACTTTGTCATGATCCCTGAGAGGAGGGGCCAAACCGGCACAAAGCACAGCGAGGTGTGCCGCATCACGGGACGCACGCCGGGCGTGCCCGGGCTCGGCTCGGGCAAAGACCGGCCAAGACGAGCCCGTCTTAGCCCGTCAGAGACCGAAAGAGGCCGGGCTGGGCCCCCTCTTGGTTTTTCGGTTTTTCAGTCATAGAGATCCTGGAAAATTGAATATTTCTTCTTCTTATAAATAGTAAACAGTTATATCTAACCAGAGGTATAACACAGGCCTCATCCCTCTCTATCTTGTTGTTGTCACTCGGAGGTGAGGCCGTAACTGAGGCTTGACATAGAAGAGTTTTAAAGATAAAGCTCAGCGCCCCACTGTGATCTAGACTCAGTGAGCAAGGAATAAGAAACGTGGTAAGATTGTATTCCTTTTTGGCTCCTTTGTGCCCCAGATGAGAGACGTACGGCTACAGGAGTAAGGGCTGGCCCTGCAAGGTACATTTTGTACCAAGAGCACTTACTATAAGCATTGACGTATTAACACCTTGAGGCCTAACCCTCAGACACTGCGGTCATTGTGGTTAACTGACTAGTGATCTTGTGTTGCTCACGCGCCTACGTAATGGGGAAAAGAAAGTCAGGAACCAGCCAACCACTGCCACCAACAAAGACTGTGGGGGCGCCCCTTTTAACTCTAATGAACTTTATAACAGGGGTAATGGGGGCAACTGAAAAGCAGATCATCTCAGTAGAAGAGATCTTAAACTCAGATAAATTGGTGGTAGCTGTGTTATCGAGTAAGGAAGTAACAGCCGACCAGGCTGGCTCACCTAAGCTTTCAAAAGGGCGAACAAATTCAGAATGGCTGCATTCAATTTGTGTCAGAACATATATCAGGTAGTGACCAGGAGTCTGACACACAACCACCATCGAAACGCCCAAGAAACCCGAAGGTTGTAGCCAGAGAAAAACAAGAAACCCCTAGAGAACCTAGGCCCCTACCGACAAAGACCCTTAAAAAGCTCACGAAACGTGCTAAAACACCAGCCCCACCTGAGGGAGGTTCAAAGGGAAGATGCCACGCAAAAACTCATTACACTAACCCCACTAATTAATTTAAAAATGTAACTAGTACATTGGAAGAGCTAGATGTATTCCTAAGTGACACTCTAGCCAGACTAACAGATAGAGTGGCCCTGATTGAAGAGAAACTGAACAAACAACAGGGAAGTGCGGGGACGGATAGACATGGCAGTTTACCCGGTAACCGAGAGGGATCAGGTGAATCCAGCAGTAACGAGGGAAGAAATAGTTCATCTAGACAGCCGATCCCTATGCTAGTCAACAACAATACAGGGACCCACTGCATGGAGTGTCATATAAAGATAGGCCCAAAGACCCAAACAGAATCGGCAAGGACCCCTCAGCTCTACAATTTACCTGATGTTAAAACAGGCAATGCAAAAAAAGGTGCAAATTCAAGCGCTTTGAATCTGCAGACAAAGAACAATTACTTCAACGTAGGCCCGCCTCAATGCACTACTTCGCTTGAGTCGATTTGTCTGGATTTACCGCCAGCAGTTACCCCCTATACAGTAGTTTTAGCCAATGTCCCAAGATTAACGGCTCAGGAAACGGAACCTTGGGATGCCCTGAGAAACGAGGCCTTGCATTGGTTAGGCACCAAAACAGGCTAAACTGAAGCACTTTTCATGGAATTTAAAATGGCTAGAAGAGTCAGTTGGCTTGGCAAAGATCGTAAAACTCTACAAGGCGACTGTGTGGTTTTGTCATTTAAAACCCAATATCTAGAAGAATACATTTTTAAAAGAGCGGGTAACCATACAATAATGACCCATGGCATTAATTTATTGCCGCAGGGCTATTTTTACCAGCCACCAGTACAAGAATCAATAAGAGGGATATCTATGAAAATGGTCACTACTTATAACCGGTTTTATTGCCTGCCAACACTAGACGAGGTAAACTGACTAAACATGTTTTCAATAAACGACACACCCCGAACGATAGATAGTACACCTTCATTTTCAGATGTACATGCGCATTGTCCAGAGCTTGGAATAATTCCAGATATAAGAACAACTACAGACCCTCCTACTAGGTCCCTATCTAGCACTTATTCCGACCTTTACATTTTACTTTCTAGCCCAGGTATAAGGCCCATTCAAGATAGGGGCACCATTGGCTCCCAAAGGAACGTCTGATAGGCCAGATGATTACACAGACAAGGTTAACAGCTGCTGTGCACTATTCTGGAATGTCACTGGCATACGGACCAAGCTTACAAATCCCCTAGGGCAAGACTGTGTGGGCAAATTTTTCACTTCCAAGAAACTTGGGTGGTGGATGCAGTTCATATCAATGGTTAGAAGACCTTCCATACTGCTTCAATGCCGTCTGTATACGGGAGACCTAAGGGGGGGCTATGTGTGTATATATCAAACAATGTGAATGCTACCAAGATAACTATTTTGATATCCGAAAGATATTACCCATTTGTCACTATTCACATAGATAAATATCATTGTATTATGCTGATAAATTTTAACAATAATGTTCTGCCTGATCAAATCAGGGGGGGATTGAAAAAATTAAACAACGACCTTAACAAGTTACATAATGATACTGCTAAAGATGTGTGTGTAGTCTGGGGTGGGGATTTTAACACTGCACCCTGCTCATTTATGGATGGGGAAACTTGTGGATTATTAACTGTTAATGATAATACCAACCCACATTTTGCTCACTCAACCTACGGAGACTATTTAAATGAAATTTTGTTTTCATTTGATCTAGGATTCGCTAATGACCTATGAAGTTTATTAGTACCCTTAGCCAGACGTTCAATGGGAGAGGCACAAGTTCGATTATTGATTATATAATCATAAGTAATAGACACACAACAAGACTCAAAGGTTGTAAAATACATAAGAAGGTCTTAAGTGATCACTTTTCTTTGAGTGTAACCTTTCTTCTCCGTAGAACCACGTTAAACACCCAGGGCTAATCAACTCACCTGGTACAGGATATTACGCTGAATAAAATGAATGGTTATTCCCTACATTGGTCCAAGGTGGAAGCAGAGGAATTTATAAAGAAAATCCTGGTCAACTGCCAAACATCATTCTTAACTTGTCTTGAGAAGACATCTCCTCATGCTGATATCTTAGAATCCTATGCACAAATTACCCGAGAAATAAAAAATGCTTTAACAGTAGAAAACAGAAAAGGATATAAAAAGAGTGGTTAGACTCTGTGGGGGTTGTTCACAAGAACGTGTGCTAAACATCTCCAAAAAATGTTAACGCAACTTTACACATCGCAGCCTATTGCGGGAAAATAACCCCTTGTCAACCAGGAATTCACAACACGGCGGCACCATGCGATAGTCTGCCGAAAACGCGGCCAATGTCCGCGATACAACCACCTCGACGGAGATAAAAACACAAATCACAACACAAAAAAACGTGCAGTGAGCCCATTTGCGATGAGGAAAGCAGCGATACGCACCTCCAGGCCCGCGACACACGGCAGGCAGGAATAAGCACAACAAAAGCAGGAAAAAGAAAGACAAACCAAACAGAAAACAACAGCCAAGCACAATGGAGACAACTGGAGCCAGTATACAACCCCACAAGCCCCATTGGCAACAAAACATTGTACATGGCAGGCCATCAGGAACAAGGTCAATGCTGCCGGAGAGCGGAGGAGGACAATGGAAGAAAACCAGAACAGCCAGAATGATGCGAAATGCACAAACAAGCAGAAATACGCCAACAACAAGAAGGCAGCAATGCACACCCGAGGTGGGAGTCCAGCGCCACACCAGGAGCTGGATGACATGGAGGAAATGGTGTCCACCACATCAGTCTGGAGATGGTGGCAGGACTCGGGGACCGGAAACTGCCCAAAACAACAGACACCACAGCAACAGGGAGAGGAACGACCAGGGACTGGGGGGACGGGGAGAGATGGGCACAATGGCACACATGCACAATTAAGCACAGCACAACTGCAGATAAATCATGCTCAAGAGTAACAACACCAACCAAGAGCACAAGTCACACAACCCGGCAATATCACACCACTGAACAGGCAGAGAAGTGAAAACCACACTGCCTGAAAGGGAGAAGGGTGAGCCAAATCAGAGCTGAAGGGACATCCCACACACAATGCAGCACACACACATAGGAAGCAGAGCACCCCAACATCCAACACAATGGGCCTGACTCACAGAACTAACTTACGTCAAAAACGTAAACGTAAACGTAAAGTTAGTACTTTTTAGGTATTCACAGAATACACTTACTCATTTTGGTATTCACAGAATAGTACTAACTTTACGTTTACGTTTACGTTTTTGATTCACAGAACTAACTTACGTCAAAAATGTAAACGTAAACGTAAGCGTAAAGTTAGTACTATTCTGTGAATACCAAAATGAGTAAGTGTATTCTGTGAATACCTAAAAAGTACTAACTTTACGTTTACGTTTACGTTTTTGACGTAAGTTAGTTCTGTGAATCAGGCCCAATGTGGTACGAACAGCAATATTTGCACAACCCAACACAGGACACAAGTGCACCCGCCTGTGGCCGGTAAATGGCCATACGCATCTGGCAAAGCAAGAAACAAGGACATGATAATGCACAAATACCAACCCACAGCCCTGATGGGGTAGCAATGCACGTATGGCAGGGATCCAGAGAGTCCGTGACACACACATTGGCATACAAATCAAGACACAACACAGTTGGAGACAAGTGAAAGTGCGGAAATTTTATCAACAAGTGCGTGTCAGTACGGCCAAGAGAAGTGCCACGAAATGCAGACCAATGCAGCAGCATGTCTGAATGAGGAACGTAGGAAAGCGCCCATGTCCACCCCGGGGGAGTCCATCACCAACACAAGTCAGTGCCAACCCGCGTTGGTTGTCCACGCAAGGATCATGAGTCCAGGCCAATGCAGCCATGTCCACTGTCCTCTTGGGACATGTGACCAGATTCCCAACATGCAACCAGGCATCAGGACACGTGCAATGGGTCACATCCAGTTGTGGCTGCAGGTACCTTGTCACTCGTCCATGAACGCCAGTGCAGCAGCGTAGGCCAACATCTCCAATGAGAGATCGTTGTCTACCACATCTGACATGTCGTCGACGTAATCCATCAGCTGACCCGGACAGATGTGCTGACTCCAACCCCTGGCCCCAATGTGCACCAAAGCCCAATCGGGTAGAGGCTCAATGTGCTCACTGCACACGACGACTCGTGCAATCTCCCAGGCCCAGTTGCCAGCCTGCATGCCAAACATCCATGCATGCCATAAACGGGCATCACGCTGACACTCCTGGTCATGGGCCAACAGGGGGTGCACACACACGTCGAAATCCAGGTCAGCTACAGTCACGTTGGAGAGGCAGACATCCATGGGCCACTCGAATATGCACGAGCGACAATGCAACACAGGCTGAACGCAGGTGACGTTCGCAAGGCGGAAGCTCAGTCGGTAACTTATCCGCAGCACTGCCAACGGCAGTGCCCCCAGTACATGCAGCAGACGTGCACGGTACAGGTCCACGTGACTGGAGTCGAGCATGTGTCCGGGATGGTCTGCCTTTGCGTCAGTGGCTACGCTGGAAGCGGCACTGGCTTGCCCTGCGCCAGTCCTGTGGATGAAATGGCACAGCTCGGAGCAATGAGCAGTGTCTGTGTGCAAGGGGTGCAGGCCTGGGGTGGGGTGGGAGTACGTGTGAAGGCCATCTCACGCACGCTAACTACGACCAAGGACTTCTGCGTGTGGGATGTGTACACGTTCGACTTACGTCGGGCAGTGCGTAGTGTGGGAGTCGCAAGTAAATGCTATCGTATCTGTCAGGGGGTGCTGACCACATGCAAGTCCCAGCTCGGAGCTGCAGATGTGCCATCCGCCTGATAGTACAGACAAAGGACCCTTCATCCCTACAGTAACTTCACCATCTGCATGCATTCAGGAGATGTACAGAGGCCTGTCGTGGGTGTGGTGGGATGTCTTTGACCCTGGGAATCATGGATGATATGCCCAGCACGTGGCACATGAGCGGCCTCACTGTGTGTTACGTTGCCTCACAGCTGCTCCTCCCTCCCACGAGCCCCCACACTTGTGTGCACTGCACGGTTGTATCACATGCACTCCTACGGCACACCATTGTCCTGCCTGTCCGCGCATGTCCAGCGGCATGCCAACAACACCGTGACCCTGGCCTTTGAAGGTGTAAGGCCACGTGAGTGTAGGCCAATGGTCCGGACAGGGCGGACACAGGTGTACAGTCCATGGCTGGCTGTGATCGCGCTGCGAATGAGGCTAGGCAACTGACTCATGCAGCCGCAGGACTAATACACATAACACCTGGCATGCATGTGCCAAGACCCCGAGCAGTCTTGCGCTCCTACATTTCCCCGTACGTGCGGGCCCGCCCTTCTGGTGCATGCTACATTGCAACATCGACTACTGTGGCCCTGGTGGCGACAACACCCCAACACAGAGACACACTTACCGCACATCCTGCCCAAGGCCAGGTCCGAGCCACGCCCTCCTCCCCCTGCCAAATCAGCACACCCCTGCGCTGACCTGACGTACGCCGGACCAGCACACACCACCTGTGCATGGAGGGGGGGGACGGGCGAAGCTACATGTCCAGGGTCACTGCCAACGCTGAGGTGACATGGTATCGTCCGCTGAAGACAGCACACTGTGATGTTGCAGGGCCCGTGCCCATCATGCTGACACAATGACCACACAGACACACTTTCTCAGATGGTGTGAATGGCTACAGGTACGTGCGCCCGGCCACATTTATTAGCAGGCACACATATCGAGTGACACCTGTGTTGGATGTGTGTGGGGTGTGTGCACACCAGCCAGCAAGGGCTGCCTGGTGCAGTCAGAAATCGACAACAGTGTACATCGTAAAGGACACAACCATTCAACCGTAAAGGCCCCATGAATTGTGCTGCACAGAGTCAGTGGCCCCGGATGCACAGCGTCCTGCACGGGCCTACCGCCACAGCCCGCTGACTTGCGGGGCACTGGGGCAGGGTCACGAGAGCAGGGCAGGTTCCCATAGATGACAAAGGGGCTTGTCGCGGAGTGTCTCGGTGGACAGTGGAAGGTGTACCCCCAGGGCATGAGGCAGAGGGCAGACCCATGCTGAAACAGTCACTATGGTGGAGATGAATGGAACAGACACATGTCGGACACCAAGTCCGGTCCAGCCAGATGAAGATGCAGAAAACCACCAGGCCATGGACTCAGACGCCACCAAAGTCCAAACAGAAAGTGCCCATGAGTCATTGCGCACAGAGTTAGTGGCACCAGTGCTGTTAGGGGATGCCGCCTGCGATGAGGTGTGTCCAATGGTGTGGACTCCTCCACATCTTACCCAAGACACAGTTCCACATGTGTGACCTACTGGACCGCAGTGTAGGCCTGAGGCAGCGGTCAGCACGGGCCATTCACCGAGTGTCGCCGGCTCAGGTTGGATGGCCCCACCAGCCTGCGTAGTTCAGGTTCAGTGGCACCATGGGACGCGGACTTGCGGTGAACAGGGTTGATGGCACCAGGTCGGTTGTTGATAGTGTTCGATCACCTCCGTGACTCTGATCCGGCTTTCGTCCGGACTGAGCCACATCTTCCTCTTACTCCTCTCCGTGCATTCACTGGTGTGGACTCTGCCATTCATGATTCGCGACTAGGTGCTGGATGTGGGACCTACTGGTCCGCAGGGTAGGCCTGAGCCCTCATCCACGTGTCGCCGGCTTGCGTTGAACAGGGTTAGTGGCACCACATGTCGCCGGCTTGCGTTGAACAGGGTTAGTGGCACCACGTGTCGCCGGTTTGCGTTGAACAGGGTTAGTGGCACCACCTGTTGCCGGCTTGCGTTGAACAGGGTTAGCAGCACCACATGCCGCCGGCTTGCGTTGAACAGGGTTAGCGGCACCACGTGTCGCCGGCTTGCGTTGAACAGGGTTAGTGGCACCACGTGTCGCCGGCTTGCGTTGAACAGGGTTAGTAGCACCACGTGTCACCGGCTTGCGATATGGAATTATGCCTCACTGATCGAAGGGAGTCTGGTGCTGTGGCCGCTGCCACGGACTTGGGGTCACTGCCATTCAAGACTCAGGACACAGTTCCACATGTTGGACCTATTGGGCCCAAGAGGACGCCGGTGGAGTATGTAAATGAGAAAGGAGTAATGTGGGCCAGCGTCGGGGGGGCCAGCGATGGTCTGCGGAGGCTGCAGAGGTCACGGGACTGGTGCTTGGAACTTGCACCGGCACGTGGTGGGCCCTCATCGACACACGCCAGTGTAGGCAGGTGAGCGGAGCCTCGTTGGTGTGCTGGGGCCGGCATGACAGGTCGGGGGACCAGCGGCCCAGGGTGCAGCAGGTGCACAGGGATCTAGGCCCCGCTGTGCTCGGCGCAGGACTCGTGGCGGGCCGAGAGGCGCTGCACTGGCAGACGCGTTGTCCATTCCGAATGGGAACCACGCCCAGTGCGACGGGCTTTTTGTTCACACCCCTACGCAGGCCTGCCATACGCAGGTCCAACCCACTATGCACGCGCATGCAGGGGGGGACGTAACGTGCAACATTTCCGCGTTCTGCCCCACAGCCTGTGGGGACATGGTAGCGTCCACTGGCCACTGCACTCCATGCACCAGCAGTTGATCTCCACATGGCCATTTCCGTGGTTTGCACTCTGTGGTCTGTCCGGCACCTCCACCCCACACCTGGCATTGGGTGGGTTCTCATTCCTTGGCCACTTGCCGCTCTCGGACATGGCTGCTCCATGCCTCTCCTCGCATCCTGCTATTGTGTGTCTGTGGTGCCATGCCGTGGCTGGGTTGTGGGCATGGCAAGGCCAGCTTCCCAATGGAGTCGTGTTGTCGTGTCTGGTCGGTTGGCATGTTGTGTGTCATGTTGAATGTAGTTGTGCTGCGTGCCCATTGCCAGTGTCGTGAGTTGCATGACTGTGGGCTGGAGGTGTGTGGTGTGTTCATTTTGGACTTACCAACGGGCACTGCATTTCAATGGGTGCCATCCTGGGAGCGCTGGGTGATGATGGACTGTCGGGAGATGTGAGAATCATGCACCCTGCCTGGGGAGTTGGCCACGACATTGTTGAGGAGTCCCGGGCGGTCCACTGTTGCCTGCACATTCATGATATGCGTGTGCTTTCTGTTGTGGTAGTTGTGTGCAGTGTCGGCAGGGGGCACGAGGGGTACATGTGTGCAGTTGATTGGCCCTGACACGTGAGGGAATCCAGCTGTGGCGTAGGGGCCTTGCTTGGTCTCCAGCAGCTCCTGCGCAGTGTGGGTGAAGTGGAGGTGCTAGGGTACCAGGCTGTTGTTGGCATCCAGGACAGGTGTGATGACCTTGTATGGGGCTGGCTGTGGGACTCCTCCGACTCTGGCAGTTGTGGGTTGGATGGTACCAGAGGCCTACATGTGCTGCGCAGCCGGCAGCTTTGTCTGCGGAGGGATGTTGGTAGTCCGCTGGGTTGGTACCGTCAGCAGGTGGGGGATGTGGGTCAGGATGCGGGGGATGGTTGTCCTTTTGGGCCTGTAGTGGGCAATGTCCTCCTCTGGCGTTGGGTCTGGGTGGCAGGTGCGTTTCAGGTGGGTCCGCTGTCATTGTGTACGCTGCCTCTGTGGTGTTCCCGGGTGAGTGCGGGACAGGTCCTGGGGGGTGGTGGCGGGCCTGGGGTGGGTGGGGGTGGGTGTTGTGTCCCTCATGGGTCTCGGAGCTGCATGGTCATTGTCTCCATGGCATCTGTGGGTCTTCCGATGTGGCTCTTGGCTGGGCTCCCTTTCATGCTGCAGGTAGTCGTCCTGCTTAACACCAGCAGACGGCAGGTGTTAAATCCCTGCTGCTACCGCGGCTTATCGCCTGTTTTTGGTTCGCATCGCAGATCTGGCAGTTCGTTGTGAAAGTGGTGTTGTGGTTTTTTCGTGTGTTTTTGCACGGGAACACCTACTCTGCATCTCATTAGGGTTAGTTGGTGGTGTCCACCGTGGAGATACATTTTGGGGTAGTTGTCGCGGGAATACTGGCGATGTCTGCAGTTTGCACCCGCTTGTGAATGGGGTGTTAAATCTATCTCTACTTTTGATGGGTTAAGGTGGGGATAAATCGGCGGTAGGTCCTTGTGAATATGCCCCTAAGTGTACAAAAGCTTATACAAAATTTAAATACACTATACACAAAACATCAAGAAATAGCCAAGAAATAAAAGCTAGTAGAGGGGAATATAAACAGGTCCTGAAAACCTGTAAAGACAAAGTGAAAGAAAAAGCATGGGTAGCTCTACATGAAGCCACACTAACAAGAGATAACAGAGCTTTCTGGCAAGCTGTAAATGTCCCATTTCCTTACAGCCCAAGATATGCCTACCATAGAGATTGCTATAAATGAGGGACAATGGGTGGGATACTACTCAAATATGTATAAACATATACCAGATGAGAAAGCCACGGATACCTCGGATTGGCTGCAGGGAATAACCCCCCAGAAGAACTACCCTATTGACCTCTGTTTTACTTTAGAAGAGGTCAACCGTACAGTCAAGGCTAGCAAGGGAGGTAAGGCACACAGCCCTGATGGTGTCCCCGTAGACCTTTTTAAATCAAATCTATCTATATGAGGCCCCCTTTTAACCCAGGTAATCGCAGCTTGCTGCTCCTCCGGTTTTATAGACACGTGGTCAGAATCAATACTAGTCCCGATATTTAAGAAAGGGGACCGCCAGAACCCTGCGTGCTACAGGCCCATTTCGTTGCTCGATTCTTTAGTCAAGGTGGTGGTCCGTTTAGTACTTAATCGGCTCCGGGGTTGGGCCAAAGATAATAACATTCTATTGAGTTACAATTTGGCTTTCGACAGGGCCTAGGCACAGTGGAACAAGGATTAAACTTAAACATCCTACTGGGGAAGTATACTCGGGCCAAGCAAGGCAGACTATATCTGGCAATTGTAGATCTAACGGCAGCCTTTGACTGCGTAGTTCATGACAAACTATGGAAGATTCTAGCCAACATGGGGGTTGACGGTCCACTTATACACTTCCTGAGACAGCTTTACAGTGATGCGAAAGCCAGGGTCCGCTATGGGGCAAGGGGAGAATGCACTGCACGTTTAATGTAGAAAGGGGGGTAATACACGGCTGCGTCCTGGCAAAGTTTTTATTTACACTTTACACTAATGGTTTGGGCTAAGCCCTGGTGGAACAGTGGCAGGACTTGCCACAAATAAATATGGCCTGGTATTGCCGAGTCCCCTCCCTGGACGTGGCCAATAACACATTGTCCCCTCCCTCAGAGAACATCAATAATCAGATCCAACACCATTTCTTTGGATTAGGGGTCGATAACCCCGGCCGTATTTATTACAGATTAATAAAACACATTTTTAATAAATCATAATCAAACTGGAAAATTTACATATATACGCAGAAACCCCAAAACATATCCAATTACATTTCAAATACCGAAATTGATACAATTGAAATGGCTGACCTTAACCAGAGTCTAATACAAAGCCATACCTAACCTAGACTGGAATATGTACAATTATTGTTTTCTGCGTATCCTGGATGAGCCTACGTGCAAGGTCATGACTGTTCCCAACTAGTTACCAGGTCACCCCTTTACCGGAGTGACCTTGCACAGGAGGCCCGTGTCCCCACTTGATGACGTGGGTGCCCCCCACGCCCTTTCCTCACACCTCCCAGGGGCTGATGTTGTGCCAGGTTGTCGCCCAATGCGCCTGCGCAGGGGTTGGCCCAAGCGGCCTCCCGGAAGCGGGACTTCCTACCCCCTTGCCCTTCAGTTTACCGGCCATAACTGCCCCCTGGAGCGTGATGAGGGACCACTGTCCCCCCCCAGGCGTCCCCGTTAAATAGTGGGATGCCTACTAATAGAAGTAATTATTTTCTAGCAACCATGACCTTACCGCAGACCAAGGATACTCAGATACATAAACAGGACAAGATTGATATTTCCTGTGAAAAAAGGTACATTTAAACATTCTTTGAGCTTTATTACATGACATTACAAGCAACATTCTTTAACAAGCCCGAGTTAAATCCTGCCTAAACCTTGCTGCCTCAGGGGATGGTGGGTGGGGAAAGAAACAATCCTTAGCAGGAGACTCCCTGGAGACCTCCGGGAGCTGGAGCTGGCGGTTGGGCGTGCTGGGGACTTCCTGGCAGAGCGGTGGAGCAAGAGACTCTCCTTCCGCTCTGCCGGGGCTCTTAAAGGGGATGCGAGCCCCCGAGCTGGCTGGAACTGGTCCCGGCTAGAATCTGGGACCGTTCGTGTTGCGTTTGCCCCGGAAGCACTTGAAGTGCTTCCGGGTCAAAGGCCACTTAGCCAATGGGCGAGGGCGGGGAGGGGCGGGATGCCCGCGAGTCATCAGCGCGGGACCCGCCCTCCACCCTCGCGAGGGACATTGCACCGGGTACCGGCACAACCGCCATATTGACGGCGTAACCGAGTTCCCCGGTGTCGCCTAGGTATATGGCCTGGTTTTGTCGAGTCCCCTCCCTGGACGTGGCCAATAACACATTGTCCCCTCCCTCAGAGAACATCAATAATCAGATCCAACACCATTTCTTTGGATTAGGGGTCGATAACCTCGGCCGTATTTATTACAGATTAATAAAACACATTTTTAATAAATCATAATCAAACTGGAAAATTTACATATATACGCAGAAAACCCAAAACATATCCAATTACATTTCAAATACCGAATTTGATACAATTGAAATGGCTGACCTTAACAAGAGTCTAATACAAAGCCATACCTAACCTAGACTGGAATATGTGCAATTATTGTTTTCTGCGTATCCTGGATGAACCTACGTGCAAGATCATGACTGTTCCCAACTAGTTACCAGGTCACCCCTTTACCGGAGTGACCTTGCGCAGGAGGCCCGTGTCCCCACTTGATGATGGGGGTGCCCCCCACGCCCTTTCCTCACACCTCCCAGGGGCTGATGTTGTGCCAGGTTGTCGCCCAATGCGCCTGCGCAGGGGTTGGCCCAAGCGGCCTCCCGGAAGCGGGACTTCCTACCCCCGTGCCCTTCAGTTTACCGGCCATAACTGCCCCCTGGAGCGTGATGAGGGACCACTGTCCCCCCAGGCGTCCCCGTTAAATAGTGGGATGCCTACTAATAGAAGTAATTATTTTCTAGCAACCATGACCTTACCGCCACGGGCCAGCATAGTTGACTGACTATCTGGCCCTCCCCAACCTCTACCTAGGGTCCCAGAGTCATGCCCTGCGCCCCCGCTACCAGCCAGGCCAGTATATTCTCTAAGAATATTTCAGTCCCTAGTTTAGAAAGGTGAATCCTTCAGATAGCAATGCTCACCCCGGATGCACCCATGCGGGATTGTCCCTAGTTTAGGGGTCCTAAAGAGTCGACTAACCCTGTTGTTGATCCTCTTTACCGAGTGATTCAACGCCCAGACAGATTCCCCCCCCCCGCCATTGGAGTCTCGGGATCATATGAGACCATATTAATGATGCTAGGGGACATTGTTTGGCCAACCACCCTATTTCTGAGATTAATGCCTCTACTACCCCCATTCTGCCCATGTGGACCAAATCGTTCCCTCCCAGGTGAATTATTATCGCAGCTGGTGTTACCGGGGACTTCAACAACAAAGGAGCAATGAGCTTCTGGAACTGCCCCAGTCTCAACCCCCCTTGACCATGTATTGACACGTTCCAACCCACCTGGGGGGCCCTGTCCATAAAGTTGCCTGTGAGAAAATGCTGTTTTAACCTGTTGATATATGAATGTCCCATGATCCAGACTTCCTTGCGGCCCGGCCACCCGGCGGGTACCTGGAGTGGGTGGTGCGCATTGAACCGGGTAGTGATGAGGTGTTCCCCTCCTGCGGGACAGGATGTGGAAACTGCAGAGAAATGGAAACAAGTCCAGCGTTAGCGATAATACTTACAGCAAGTGCAGCCGCACATAGCGCTTGTAGCAGTCCGAAGACCAACGCCCTATTCTTTGGACCTCTTGAGCAGTTAGTCCCCGGGCCGTGGCTTCCGTGGCTGCCCCTATCCTGAAAGAATGGGTCCCAAACTTGGAGGCGTCCAAGCCTGCTGCTCCCAAGGCCAGCGCAAGGACCTTCCTAAACTGGAACTTTGTCAGGGGGGAACTAGCCTGGTGGATCAATAAGGGCCCACCTGCACCCTGTGGCCTAACTGCCATATATGACTCCAGATTTCCCACCGGACAACATGGGCTCCCTGGAGCCCTCTGCAGGAGAACATGGTCCCCCCTCCCATTCTGGTCCATTTTTGATCTAGGAATTGACAAAGAGATTGACCCCGCCTGCCTTTGTACATGGGCCAATTGCATGCCCCCTGCCAATCTTTTTTGTTTCGTGTCACCAGCTCACCCACCCTGAAAGCGCCGTAGAAGGCGAAGGAAAAAGCACATCGGAATAGGCGGGCCTCATGGCTGGAGTTGCATATTTTTTCTAACGCCGCCATAGTGGCTGTGAGTCCCTCAATGCTGATTGGGTGTCTATCGTCCGGCTGTGTGCCCTGCAAACGTTGCCAACCCTTTAACGCTCTTTGGACCAAAATTGCACACGTGGGATCCCTATGCCTCATCATTTTTGCAAAAAATGCCAATGCAGTCATGTGGCGCTTTGCGCAAGCCACCAACCGCCCCCCGTCCCTTAGTCCCTTCAAGAATGACAAGATAGATGCTGGGTTATGCCAGGTCCTTTCCCAATCCTGCCCTAGGGCTGCACAGTATGCGGTAAATGCCGCCTCATAGGCCCTCCTAGTCCTGGGCGCTAAGCTAGCTGCCACATGGTCTGGTAAGTTGGGGCACCAAGCTGCCACAGATGCTCCGGGAAAAGTGTGGGATGATCCGCCGCTTCTGGATGATGGGACCTGAAAACCTGCATCTTGAAACGAGACAATGCATCAGCTGCGTGATTGAGGATGCCCGGGACATGCCTAGCTCTAAACAACACATTCAGCTTCATACATTGCAGTACAATTTCTTTTAGCAAGCGAAGCAACATTTTACATTTGGCTGACTGTAGGTTGACGCACTCCACTACTGCCATGTTATCTGACCAGAAAACAACTGACTGATTACGGAACTGATGCGGCCAAATTGTCAAGGCAACCAAAATGGGAAATAGTTCTAGGAATGAAATGTTACTTGTGAGGCCGCTGTCGACCCACCACTTGGGCCAACGCCCGGCCACCCAGTGTGGACCCAGGATGGCCCCAAATCCCTCGCTCCCTGCTGCGTCTGTCATGAGCCCAAGTTCTGAACTGGACTTTGCTGGGCTGGGCCACACCACTGACCCATTGAAGTCACGCAGAAATGCCAACCAAATACGCATATCCTGTTTAACCTCACTGGACAGCCTAGTGTGGTGATGTTTGTTTTTTAGTCCTGCCATCGCCTGAGCAATGGACCGGGAAAAGGGGCGGGCCATTGGGATAATTTTTAAGGCAAAGTTCAGCATGCCCACGGTTTTTTGTAAATTATGTAAAGTGACTTTATCTTTTTGTAAACAGTCCACCAATGCCCGCGAAAAATCATTCACCTTGCTCACAGGCAGTCGTGACACCCCCTCAACAGAGTCCAGCTCGATGCCCAAGAATTCGATTTTTTGTTGTTGGCCCCACTGTCTTACCCTGTGCCAGAGGTACCCCTAGTTCCCCCATTAGTGTGCAGAATATGTCCAACGCTTTGCTGCACTCGTGTGACTGTGGTGCACCCAGTAGCAAGAAATCATCCAGGTAGTGCAGTACCCAATGGTGCCCCGACACCTGCCTAAAAACCCATTCCAAAAAGGAGCTGAATTTCTCAAAGTAAGAGCAGGAGACAGAGCAGCCCATTGGCATGCACATGTCCATGTAGAATTTCCCTTCCAACTGAAATCCCAGTAGGTGGAAATCTTGTGGGTGCACAGGTAATAAACGAAATACAGATTCAATGTCTGATTTTGCCAATAAGGTGCCTGGGCCAAGCGATCGCAGCATGGCAATCGCCTGGTCCAATGATGCATATCTGACGGAGCAGAGTGCTCCATCAATGGCCTCATTCAATGACAGACCCTTGGGAGCAGATAGGTTATGGATGAGGCGGAACTACCCCGGGTCTTTCTTGGGAACCACCCCCAGTGGTGAACAGACAAAGTTGGTCACGGGGATTGAGTCAAAGAGGCCTGCCACTCTCCCCAAACGCAGTTCATTTTCTACCTTCTTTCTTGCAGTAAATATGTCATCTCTCACTGACTGCTGATTGCGGCAGTAAGACACCCCTGAGTACCCAGGGGCTGGGATACGGAAACCATCCCTAAAACCTTCAAGCAAAATCTGTGCTGTGCTAGGACATGAATATTTATTCAGCCAGGGTACCAGGGCCATGAAATCAATAGGTGAGTGCGCTTTTGTAAATAACTGAACCTCATTCCTGCTTCTTTGCTCCCCTGTCTATTGATTTTTTAAAACATTTAGACTCTGGGTGTGAGGAGAGCCCGCAGAATGAGCAGGCGTGTTTGAACTTACCGGAACCACTGGGCCTGGTGCATGTCTTTCTATTGAAATCCCAGCATGCTCCCTTTTTGCTGCCCGCCCCGCCCCCCCGGTGTGGGGTGTAGCTGGCCGAAAGGACTGCACCTTTGGTGCCTCCTTGCCCTGGTAATTCATGTGTCTTAACCATAAAATCATATCAACCTGGTCCCATGTGAGAGCTGGGTCAGATGCTTTTACCCTTATAAAGGCTTTATCATATTCCTTCCAGCACATCCCACCATATTCATCATGAGCACATGCAATCCTGTTCTGGTAACATACCAACTCTGTGCTTAGTCCTGGGAATTTCTCTATTATTACCGCATGGAAGTTCCCAAATGCCTTTATCCAATTAATCAGAGTTTCATCAACCTTCTTTCTAATTGGCCAATTGGCCCACTCCCGTGGGTGGACCCACTCCCTAGCCTTCTTGGCCTCCTCCTTTTCATCCTTGTCTACCAACAAGGAAAATATGTTTACATATTCACCCTTCCAAATCTGCTCTTTTACATCCTGCGCAATGTGCCTAGCCAAACGCTCTCTGTTGGAGCGCACATCCCCCAGACCTAACATTGGCAGTAATTGCGCTGTACCTGTTGATGTGCTTGCTTGCGTCTTGGCGTCGTCAGGTCCTGCAGCAGCCTTCACTGGGGCCTCCTTATCAATAGCGGTGTTCCCTGTTGTTTAACAAGAACCTCAACCGGTGGCGGTACCACCTGTGTTGCCTTCTCAACTTGCGCTATCAAATTCCTTGCCTCCTCTAGAGCATTGCCCTCTGCTGACAGGACCCCGCTACCTGTACCTGGAATCACTGCCCCAGCCTTCGCTAGCCATGGTAGCAATGCCGCTAAGTTGGCCACCATGTCCTGCTGCCCTGGCGCTATATTGGGAGCGGCTGCAGTTAAAGGCTGCGCTGGCATTGCTGGCACTGGGATGGCAGGGACAACAGGCACTGGTGCCTCAGGACCCGGTATGGCAGGAGCGATAGGCCCAGGTATGGCTATTGGCAATGGGGGGGTAGGCACAGGTATGGCTAATGGCACTGGGACCACCGGGGTAGGGATGGCCGGGACTACCGGCTCTAAAGGGACTATTAGTGGTCCTATTGGCATCTCTGGGACAGCCCCTGCCTTCCCTTGCTTTTTCTTCGATCTCTGCGGTACCCTGGGCGCTACATTAGGGCGCCTGGGCCTGTCGCCTGCGCCTTCCTGCCCATCCACCCTTCTGGTGAGGTCTGCCACGGTCTGGTTCAAATCGCTCATGGTGCGCATCATATTCTCCATCCATTCCTCCATCCTGGATGGAACCTGCCCTCTCTTTGCTTTTGGCGCCATTGCACTAGACACCGCGCCCAAAAATGTCAGTTATCACCCCACGGACCGGTCTTGATGTCTATGCACCCAAGCAACACCTCTACTGCGCACAAATGATACACCTCAAATGCAAATATTGACCTAAAAAGCACACCCGCTACCCACATTTCCGCACAAGTAAACACCCCTGACTCTGCAACACAACCCTGGTAGCGGAATGGCAAAGCGATGTCAATACAACATTTGAACCTGTACTATGCAGCAGATTCCCCACAATACCCCCTTACCTCCCTATAGTGCAGGACCTCAGACCGCAGCTGCAGCCAGAGCCAATCCCTCACGTTCGAGAATGTGGGGCAGGTGAGGATATCCTCCAACCCGCGTGGCTCCTGGACTGCGCTTCCCGGTCCCGCGCGAGGAAGCTGAAGGGTGCTGCTCTCCTTCTTCACACTCCGCTTCTGAGCTTGGGGAAGCGTTTGTAGATGCTCCATTATGCCAGCAAACTCCGGCGAACAGCAGCCTCGCCTGTGGGAACAAAATTCCCCCTTGCCTGCAGGAAGAAAGAAGCGACAGATTTAGCTCTTTTGGCCCCTGCCGCTTGGGGCAGAGGCTCCGAATGCGGGGGATAAAAGGCCGCCGCGCGACTGTAGGGAGCATGGCAAAGGCTCCAATCCGCCGCGAGACTTCCGGCGAAATGCCCGGTACACTGATTCCTCCTTGTTCTGCAGTAGAGAAAACAAACAGTGTTAAATGCCCCAATGCCCCTGCCCTTAAAACAGAGGCTCCGAATGCGGCGAAATGGGGTGAAAAACAGCTGCCTGAAAGTCGAATGCGGGTGGGAAAGCCGCCGCGTGGATGCCCGATTCCTCCTCGCTCTGCAGTGGAAAAAACAACAACAGCGTTAAATGCCCAATGCCCCTGCCCTCAGGGCAGAGGCTCCGAAATGTGGCAAAATGCGATGAAAAACAGCCGCCTGAGAGTCCCCACTGTTGCCGCAGGACCCGCGCTCCCTCTCGCTGACCTGCACAACAAGGGGGAAAGAAAGAAACAATCCTTAGCAGGAGGCTCCCTGGAGACCTCCGGGAGCTGAATCTGGTGGTCAGGCGTGCTGGGGACTCTGGCAGAGCGGTGGAGAAAGAGACTCTCCTTCCGCTCTGCCGGGGCTCTTAAAGGGGATGCGAGCCCCCGAGCTGGCTGGAACTGGTCCCGGCTAGAATCCGGGACCGTTCGTGTTGCGTTTGCCCCGGAAGCACTTGAAGTGCTTCCGGGTCAAAGGCCACTTAGCCAATGGGCGAGGGCGGGGAGGGGCGGGATGCCCGCGAGTCATCAGCGCGGGACCCGCCCTCCACCCTCGCAAGGGACATTGCACCGGGTACCTGCACAACCGCCATATTGACGGCGTAACCGAGTTCCCCGGTGTCGCCTAGGTATATGGCCTGGTTTTGTCGAGTCCCCTCCCTGGACGTGGCCAATAACACATTGTCCCCTCCCTCAGAGAACATCAATAATCAGATCCAACACCATTTCTTTGGATTAGGGGTCGATAACCCCGGCCGTATTTATTACAGATTAATAAAACACATTTTTAATAAATCATAATCAAACTGGAAAATTTACATATATACGCAGAAAACCCAAAACATATCCAATTACATTTCAAATACCGAATTTGATACAATTGAAATGGCTGACCTTAACAAGAGTCTAATACAAAGCCATACCTAACCTAGACTGGAATATGTGCAATTATTGTTTTCTGCGTATCCTGGATGAACCTACGTGCAAGGTCATGACTGTTCCCAACTAGTTACCAGGTCACCCCTTTACCGGAGTGACCTTGCGCAGGAGGCCCGTGTCCCCACTTGATGATGGGGGTGCCCCCCACGCCCTTTCCTCACACCTCCCAGGGGCTGATGTTGTGCCAGGTTGTCGCCCAATGCGCATGCGCAGGGGTTGGCCCAAGCGGCCTCCCGGAAGCGGGACTTCCTACCCCCTTGCCCTTCAGTTTACCGGCCATAACTGCCCCCTGGAGCGTGATGAGGGACCACTGTCCCCCCCCAGGCGTCCCCGTTAAATAGTGGGATGCCTACTAATAGAAGTAATTATTTTCTAGCAACCATGACCTTACCGCCACGGGCCAGCATAGTTGACTGACTATCTGGCCCTCCCCCAACCTCTACCTAGGGTCCCAGAGTCATGCCCTGCGCCCCCCGCTACCAGCCAGGCCAGTATATTCTCTAAGAATATTTCAGTCCCTAGTTTAGAAAGGTGAATCCTTCAGATAGCAATGCTCACCCCGGATGCACCCATGCGGGATTGTCCCTAGTTTAGGGGTCCTGAAGAGTCGACTAACCCTGTTGTTGATCCTCTTTACCGAGTGATTCAACGCCCAGACAGATTCCCCCCCCCCGCCATTGGAGTCTCAGGATCATATGAGACCATATTAATGATGCTAGGGGACATTGTTTGGCCAACCACCCTATTTCTGAGATTAATGCCTCTACTACCCCCATTCTGCCCATGTGGACCAAATCGTTCCCTCCCAGGTGAATTATTATCGCAGCTGGTGTCACCGGGGACTTCAACAACAAAGGAGCAATGAGCTTCTGGAACTGCCCCAGTCTCAACCCCCCTTGACCATGTATTGACACGTTCCAACCCGCCTGGGGGGCCCTGTCCATAAAGTTGCCTGTGAGAAAATGCTGTTTTAACCTGTTGATATATGAATGTCCCATGATCCAGACTTCCTTGCGGCCCGGCCACCCGGCGGGTACCTGGAGTGGGTGGTGCGCATTGAACCGGGTAGTTATGAGGTGTTCCCCTCCTGCGGGACAGGATGTGGAAACTGCAGAGAAATGGAAACAAGTCCAGCGTTAGCGATAATACTTACAGCAAGTGCAGCCGCACATAGCGCTTGTAGCAGTCCGAAGACTAACGCCCTATTCTTTGGACCTCTTGAGCAGTTAGTCCCCGGGCCGTGGCTTCCGTGGCTGCCCCTATCCTGAAAGAATGGGTCCCAAACTTGGAGGCGTCCAAGCCTGCTGCTCCCAAGGCCAGCGCAAGGACCCTCCTAAACTGGAACTTTGTCAGGGGGGAACTAGCCTGGTGGATCAATAAGGGCCCACCTGCACCCTGTGGCCTAACTGCCATATATGACTCCAGATTTCCCACCGGACAACATGGGCTCCCTGGAGCCCTCTGCAGGAGAACATGGTCCCCCCTCCCATTCTGGTCCATTTTTGATCTAGGAATTGACAAAGAGATTGACCCCGCCTGCCTTTGTACATGGGCCAATTGCATGCCCCCCTGCCAATCTTTTTTGTTTCGTGTCACCAGCTCACCCACCCTGAAAGCGCCGTAGAAGGCGAAGGAAAAAGCACATCGGAATAGGCGGGCCTCATGGCTGGAGTTGCATATTTTTTCTAACGCCGCCATAGTGGCTGTGAGTCCCTCAATGCTGATTGGGTGTCTATCGTCCGGCTGTGTGCCCTGCAAACGTTGCCAACCCTTTAACGCTCTTTGGACCAAAATTGCACACGTGGGATCCCTATGCCTCATAATTTTTGCAAAAAATGCCACTGCAGTCATGTGGCGCTTTGTGCAAGCCACCAACCGCCCCCCGTCCCTTAGTCCCTTCAAGAATGACAAGATAGATGCTGGGTTATGCCAGGTCCTTTCCCAATCCTGCCCTAGGGCTGCACAGTATGCGGTAAATGCCGCCTCATAGGCCCTCCTAGTCCTGGGCGCTAAGCTAGCTGCCACATGGTCTGGTAAGTTGGGGTACCAAGCTGCCACAGATGCTCCGGGAAAAGTGTGGGATGATCCGCCGCTTCTGGAAGATGGGACCTGAAAACCTGCATCTTGAAACGAGACAATGCATCAGCTGCGTGATTGAGGATGCCCGGGACATGCCTAGCTCTAAACAACACATTCAGCTTCATACATTGCAGTACAATTTCTTTTAGCAAGCGAAGCAACATTTTACATTTGGCTGACTGTAGGTTGACGCACTCCACTACTGCCATGTTATCTGACCAGAAAACAACTGACTGATTACGGAACTGATGCGGCCAAATTGTCAAGGCAACCAAAATGGGAAATAGTTCTAGGAATGAAATGTTACTTGTGAGGCCGCTGTCGACCCACCACTTGGGCCAACGCCCGGCCACCCAGTGTGGACCCAGGATGGCCCCAAATCCCTCGCTCCCTGCTGCGTCTGTCATGAGCCCAAGTTCTGAACTGGACTTTGCTGGGCTGGGCCACACCACTGACCCATTGAAGTCACGCAGAAATGCCAACCAAATACGCATATCCTGTTTAACCTCACTGGACAGCCTAGTGTGGTGATGTTTGTTTTTTAGTCCTGCCATCGCCTGAGCAATGGACCGGGAAAAGGGGCGGGCCATTGGGATAATTTTTAAGGCAAAGTTCAGCATGCCCACGGTTTTTTGTAAATGATGTAAAGTGACTTTATCTTTTTGTAAACAGTCCACCAATGCCCGCGAAAAATCATTCACCTTGCTCACAGGCAGTCGTGACACCCCCTCAACAGAGTCCAGCTCAATGCCCAAGAATTCGATTTTTTGTTGTTGGACCCACTGTCTTACCCTGTGCCAGAGGTACCCCTAGTTCCCCCATTAGTGTGCAGAATATGTCCAACGCTTTGCTGCACTCGTGTGACTGTGGTGCACCCAGTAGCAAGAAATCATCCAGGTAGTGCAGTACCCAATGGTGCCCCGACACCTGCCTAAAAACCCATTCCAAAAAGGAGCTGAATTTCTCAAAGTAAGAGCACGAGACAGAGCAGCCCATTGGCATGCACATGTCCATGTAGAATTTCCCTTCCAACTGAAATCCCAGTAGGTGGAAATCTTGTGGGTGCACAGGTAATAAACGAAATACAGATTCAATGTCTGATTTTGCCAATAAGGTGCCTGGGCCAAGCGATCGCAGCATGGCAATCGCCTGGTCCAATGATGCATATCTGACGGAGCAGAGTGCTCCATCAATGGCCTCATTCAATGACAGACCCTTGGGAGCAGATAGGTTATGGATGAGGCGGAACACCCCGGGTCTTTCTTGGGAACCACCCCCAGTGGTGAACAGACAAAGTTGGTCACGGGGATTGAGTCAAAGAGGCCTGCCACTCTCCCCAAACGCAGTTCATTTTCTACCTTCTTTCTTGCAGTAAATATGTCATCTCTCACTGACTGCTGATTGCGGCAGTAAGACACCCCTGAGTACCCAGGGGCTGGGATACGGAAACCATCCCTAAAACCTTCAAGCAAAATCTGTGCTGTGCTAGGACATGAATATTTATTCAGCCAGGGTACCAGGGCCATGAAATCAATAGGTGAGTGCGCTTTTGTAAATAACTGAACCTCATTCCTGCTTCTTAGCTCCCCTGTCTATTGATTTTTTAAAACATTTAGACTCTGGGTGTGAGGAGAGCCCGCAGAATGAGCAGGCGTGTTTGAACTTACCGGAACCACTGGGCCTGGTGTATGTCTTTCTATTGAAATCCCAGCATGCTCCCTTTTTGCTGCCCGCCCCGCCCCCCCGGTGTGGGGTGTAGCTGGCCGAAAGGACTGCACCTTTGGTGCCTCCTTGCCCTGGTAATTCATGTGTCTTAACCATAAAATCATATCAACCTGGTCCCATGTGAGAGCTGGGTCAGATGCTTTTACCCTTATAAAGGCTTTATCATATTCCTTCCAGCACATCCCACCATATTCATCATGAGCACATGCAATCCTGTTCTGGTAACATACCAACTCTGTGCTTAGTCCTGGAAATTTCTCTATTATTACCGCATGGAAGTTCCCAAATGCCTTTATCCAATTAATCAGAGTTTCATCAACCTTCTTTCTAATTGGCCAATTGGCCCACTCCCGTGGGTGGACCCACTCCCTAGCCTTCTTGGCCTCCTCCTTTTCATCCTTGTCTACCAACAAGGAAAATATGTTTACATATTCACCCTTCCAAATCTGCTCTTTTACATCCTGCGCAATGTGCCTAGCCAAACGCTCTCTGTTGGAGCGCACATCCCCAGACCTAACATTGGCAGTAATTGCGCTGTACCTGTTGATGTGCTTGCTTGCGTCTTGGCGTCGTCAGGTCCTGCAGCAGCCTTCACTGGGGCCTCCTTATCAATAGCGGTGTTCCCTGTTGTTTAACAAGAACCTCAACCGGTGGCGGTACCACCTGTGTTGCCTTCTCAACTTGCGCTATCAAATTCCTTGCCTCCTCTAGAGCATTGCCCTCTGCTGACAGGACCCCGCTACCTGTACCTGGAATCACTGCCCCAGCCTTCGCTAGCCATGGTAGCAATGCCGCTAAGTTGGCCACCATGTCCTGCTGCCCTGGCGCTATATTGGGATCGGCTGCAGTTAAAGGCTGCGCTGGCATTGCTGGCACTGGGATGGCAGGGACAACAGGCACTGGTGCCTCAGGACCCGGTATGGCAGGAGCGATAGGCCCAGGTATGGCTATTGGCAATGGGGGGTAGGCACAGGTATGGCTAATGGCACTGGGACCACCGGGGTAGGGATGGCCGGGACTACCGGCTCTAAAGGGACTATTAGTGGTCCTATTGGCATCTCTGGGACAGCCCCTGCCTTCCCTTGCTTTTTCTTCGATCTCTGCGGTACCCTGGGCGCTACATTAGGGCGCCTGGGCCTGTCGCCTGCGCCTTCCTGCCCATCCACCCTTCTGGTGAGGTCTGCCACGGTCTGGTTCAAATCGCTCATGGTGCGCATCATATTCTCCATCCATTCCTCCATCCTGGATGGAACCTGCCCTCTCTTTGCTTTTGGCGCCATTGCACTAGACACCGCGCCCAAAAATGTCAGTTATCACCCCACGGACCGGTCTTGATGTCTATGCACCCAAGCAACACCTCTACTGCGCACAAATGATACACCTCAAATGCAAATATTGACCTAAAAAAGCACACCCGCTACCCACATTTCCGCACAAGTAAACACCCCCTGACTCTGCAACACAACCCTGGTAGCGGAATGGCAAAGCGATGTCAATACAACATTTGAACCTGTACTATGCAGCAGATTCCCCACAATACCCCCTTACCTCCCTATAGTGCAGGACCTCAGACCGCAGCTGCAGCCAGAGCCAATCCCTCACGTTCGAGAATGTGGGGCAGGTGAGGATATCCTCCAACCCACGTGGCTCCTGGACTGCGCTTCCCGGTCCCGGTCCCGCGCGAGGAAGCTGAAGGGTGCTGCTCTCCTTCTTCACACTCCGCTTCTGAGCTTGGGGAAGCGTTTGTAGATGCTCCATTATGCCAGCAAACTCCGGCGAACAGCAGCCTCGCCTGTGGGAACAAAATTCCCCCTTGCCTGCAGGAAGAAAGAAGCGACAGATTTAGCTCTTTTGGCCCCTGCCGCTTGGGGCAGAGGCTCCGAATGCGGGGGATAAAAGGCCGCCGCGCGACTGTAGGGAGCATGGCAAAGGCTCCAATCCGCCGCGAGACTTCCAGCAAAATGCCCGGTACACTGATTCCTCCTTGCTCTGCAGTAGAGAAAACAAACAGTGTTAAATGCCCCAATGCCCCTGCCCTTAAAACAGAGGCTCCGAATGCGGCGAAATGGGGTGAAAAACAGCTGCCTGAAAGTCGAATGCGGGTGGGAAAGCCGCCGCGTGGATGCCCGATTCCTCCTCGCTCTGCAGTGGAAAAAACAACAACAGCGTTAAATGCCCAATGCCCCTGCCCTCAGGGCAGAGGCTCCGAAATGCGGCGAAATGCGATGAAAAACAGCCGCCTGAGAGTCCCCACTGTTGTCGCAGGACCCGCGCTCCCTCTCGCTGACCTGCACAACAAGGGGGAAAGAAAGAAACAATCCTTAGCAGGAGGCTCCCTGGAGACCTCCGGGAGCTGAATCTGGCGGTCAGGCGTGCTGGGGACTTCCTGGCAGAGCGGTGGAGAAAGAGACTCTCCTTCCGCTCTGCCGGGGCTCTTAAAGGGGATGCGAGCCCCTGAGCTGGCTGGAACTGGTCCAGGCCAGAATCCTGGACTGTTCGTGCTGCGGTTGCCCCGGAAGCACTTGAAGTGCTTCCGGGTCAAAGGCCACTTAGCCAATGGGCGAGGGCAGGGAGGGGCGGGATGCCCGCGCGTCATCAGTGCGGGACCCGCCCTCCACCCTCACGAGGGACATTGCACTGGGGACCGGCACAACCGCCATATTGGCGGCGTAACCGAGTTCCCCGGTGTCGCCTAGGTTTAATCGCCCCATACCTGCCCTCATATATGCAGAATACGCACTGTAGATGGCCCGAACGCAAGTGGGGCTCCAAAGAGCATTGACAAATTACACCATGTACATGAATAATCTAGGCCTTGGAGTTAACACTTCAAAAACTTTATTATGAAGTGTGGGAGAGGAAGCACAAAATGCAGAGATATATACGTCGATAACAAAAGGTGGAATTCACCAAGACATTCCCTTACTTAGGTATTTTATTTGACCAAAAGTGGACATGCTCCCAGGCAGTTAAAGCTAGAAAACTACTATTCATGAAACCCACGGCCGTCCTAGCTCATTTTGCAAGGAAATTGGGCAGAAGACCCCCTGTTGAGTTGTTGCACATCTATCAGGCAAAATGTGTTACTACTGTCATTTATGGTGAGGTGTGTGGGTCTATTGCGATCCCTATCCCATACAGCTGGTTGAGAACGCTTTTTTAAGATTCCTGCTGGCAGTTCCAGGCAGCACCTCAACTTATATATGCCATTCAGAACTGGGAATACCACACATTACGGACCTAATAAAAATCCAACCCATCCTCCTGTGGCATAGGATCTGGACTTCTACAAAATCTACTTTTAATCTTGAGAACATAAAAGATACCCTTAATCTACAGTGGGCACTTAAAATCCCATGGCTAAAATACATAAAAGATTTCTTGAACGATCTTTGATACCCGGAATACTATGAAGACCCGGGTTCCAGAATTTCTGTTACACTGTATGATGCACCTGAAGACAAGTAGATTTTCTGTAGAAATATTAAGACCATCATTACAGACTAACCAAATTATACTGACGACGTACGGCATCCAGCCATATTTAAAAATTACTCTAGGTGGACAGGATGGATTCGTATTGATCCGTTTTAGACTTGGTATTTTCCATTGATTAATACGTTTTCCCACTATAAATGATTGGTCTAAACCATTGATTATCTGCCAATGCGATGATATGTCCCAACAATCGACAATACATGTATGTTTATTTTGTAAATTTTATGAAATTCAACGAAAGAGATGGATTTAACCCAGTTTAAGGTTATTGGGTTTGAGACAATGTCCCCCTGCGTTCTTATTATTGCAATTTCTAGACAATGAACATTTTATGGGGTCGATAGTATCCTTTTTAAAAAATATAATTTGATGCAGGAAAACCATTTTAGTTTGAAATTTTTAGAACTTGCATAAACTGTTTGAATGAAATTGCCAACTGTACTATCAATTATATTTTAGTGATTAATTGTATCTTAGCAATGTTACCCTATTTAGTCTGTGATTATGAAATGAATACATGAACTATTGTGTCTGCTTTTATGATTTTCTTGAAAAAATCGAATAAAGCTTCGATTGATGATGATGATGACCACTTTCTTGATTTTACTCAAGTTGAATATTTTTCTTGTTTATTTTCCTTTGATTTTGACGCAACTCAACTGAGGCAATTGTAAATAGTTGGGAGTATGTATACACATTGTATTTTACATTGAACAGTCCAAGATGGTGGCACATCTTTGTGGGATTCTGCTGGAGTCACTCTGCTAAGTCCCATTTCATTGTTCACTGATAATTTTGAAATGTATTGTATATGGTTTCACTGCCACCCCGTGATTGAACAAGGCTGAATAGTCGAAACTCGTAGCAGGGGCTGGAGAACTCTTATTTAATATCTTTGGAAACTTTGTTTTGAGTGTGCGTGATTCACTGCATGGTGTTTCTCTGCACAAGGATTTATTTGAATATATATATATATATATATATATATATATATATATATATATATACATATATATATTTACATACATACATATAGAGATAGATAGATATATTGATAGATAGATGGATAGATAGATGGATAGATAGATACATAGATAGATACATAGATAGATAGATAAAAATAGATATATCTATATATATATATATATATATATATATATATATATATATATATATATATGACCAAGGCCGCTGCATTGGCCGAAACGCGTCTGATCGACTTGCACTGAACTAAAAAATAAAGCGCTTCACTGGGCACTAAGCTTACGAAGTTGTCCGTATCTCTTGGTGTGCATGAATGCACGTTGAAGCTGTAATCGGATATATATATATATATATATATATATATATATATATATATATATATATAGGGTGTGTCTTGACCAGCCAACATGGCAGCTGCTTTCTAGAATAGCTCAGCTCTAACCCCTTTCATCCGACCTTTATCCGGTCCTTTAGCCGCCATCGTGACACCCTGAGCTGGTCCTGAAACTAGTCCAGCGGAGTTGATGCCTTCTTGCCTGTGAAAACTCAGATCAAGAGGGTCCGGACAATTGCTGGAGCACCGAGGCCTGTGGTGCAGCTTGGGGACGCCTGGATGATGGGGCTGGAGCCCCCCCTTCTTGTCCTGGTGGCGGTGAGGCACTAGATCTGAGGTTGGGCGCCAGGACCAGCGTTGTGAGGCCAAGGCTGCCTGCAAGGTGGAGAGAGGCCGACGAGCGGAGGGGCCTGCCTGTCTAGGTGGTGACATGGGTGCTGGCTGAGGAGGTTGGCCAGGCGGTGCTGCCTCTGGTGTTTGGTGTGACTGGAGTTCCCATCCCTGGCCCCAGCAAAAGCCTTACCTGGACCACTGGGACTACAGGGCTGACCCTCCTCCTTGTGGCCTCGCAGGGGCAGCCCCGGGAGGTGAGGAGCTTGGGACCATCTGAGACGCTGGGAGGCTGAGCGACACTGTGGAGCTTGGCTGAGATTGACCCTCCCTTCCTGACTCCTGTATTCGGGACCACCGCAGAGACGATGTGGCCTTGGTGGTCCTGTGACGTGGTTCTTGGAGCTGCATCTCCTCGCCTTGAAGAGCCTGATGGGGTGGCTGTGCCAGCGGCGCTGCCCCAGCCCATGTGCAGAGTCGTCTGGCAATCCTCCCTCTTTCTGATTCCAAAGAGGCCTCAACGGGGGCTATGAAACTCCAGGGCTGGGCCTTCATCTGTTGTTTGATGCACTGCAGGCCCATTGTGGTGAAGAGCCTGAGGGCATCGGGATTGCCTGGAGGTTTGGCAGCGCAGCGGGGCTCGGTGGAGCCCACCCCCTTGCTTCGTCCTCCTGGGCTGGAGCCTCCTGTGGGGAGCTGTGAAGGAACTGCACCGCTGCTCATTAATGTAATGCAGCCGGGAGACGTGAGGGAGCCCCACGTTGGACTGATCTGCCAGCTGCACCAGCGCAGCAGAGATAGTGAAGTGCCTGGAAGCTCAGGTGAGCACTCTACCCCCCTTTCTGAGGTCAGAGGGAATGCTGCATTCGCTACTGTGCCCACCCTTGGCCCCCTTGTATGACCTGGAGCCCTGTGATGGTGACGATATGTAGACAAAATTGTTAAAATGCCAGCAAGTTGAAGGATTTCTGGTGTTATTCTCAAACTCCACTGCTCATTGACATGCTTGTGTGGGCCCGCTTCGGGCCTAGATACATCCCTCTTGGCATGAGAGACCAGCTGTTAGGGATTCCCTCAGGGGCCGATCCTTCCAACCTCCACACCCACCAGAATGAACAAGAGACTAGACCAAATCCACCTTGCTCTGGATTGGAGATCTGCAGAGACCCCCCCCTGCTGGGGGCAGGGCTGATTCCCGGGCCTTCCTGCGCAGTTTCAAGGCAGCAGGTCCCTCTTGTGCAGTTTGGCTCCTGACCAGTGTTGAATCCTCACCTCTCGCAAGCTACCAGAACTACTTGCCATATCTGCAGAATCAGCTACCTGCGCGGCAGTGTCCTCATGGCTGCCCTTCCTTTAGTAGTGGGCCTTGTCCGTTCCGTGACTTTGGCACGATGGGTAAGTATAGACCCGCCTGTTCTACGACCTCACAGGTACGCATGGACCAATACACTTCTGGACCCGTCAGGGGTCCTCCAGGCCCTCCTGACATAGATACATTTGCCTCTCCATCCAATGACCTTGCCACTATCCTTCAGGCTATCTGGACATCCCAGGGAGTAGAGGAGACGAAAATTGGTGAGGTGAGGATGGATGTGGCGCTATTGCGTCAGGACCTGCGTAACTCACTGGCATGTATAACAGAAGCCAAATCTAGGATCTCCACAGTTGAGGACAATGTTTCCAATTTCAATGCCCAAGTCTCTACACTGCTCACCCACACGGCAGAGCTTCACAGTAAAGGTGAAGATGCTGAAAACAGGTCCAGGTGCAACAATGTGTGCATCATGGGAGTTCCCGAGGGTGTGGAAGGGCCTGAACCCCAACTGATGGTTGGCTACGTGGAACGCTGCATCAAATCTTGGATGCCCCTGGATCGTCCCTCAACCTGGCTTGCGATTGAGAGAGCACACCGAGCACTGTCTACCCGGCCCTCGCCAGGAGCCTCACGTAGGCCAATAATAGCTTGCATCCTTAACTATTGAGATAGAGATGCTCTCCTCAGAGAGGCCTGGACCCACCCGGATCTCAGATGGGGTGATGTTAAAATCCTCCTTTTCCTCGATTACACCCGCGAGCAGCGGTTGCGCTCTTACAAGGAGGTTAAGAAGAAACTCAGAGCCATGGGGCTTCAGTACCGATTGTTGTTTCCAGCTCAACTTCGTGTCATCTTTGCCAACCAATCTTATTTTTTGTGAAAATCCAGGGTTCGCATGGCAGTGGCTCACTGAAGACTGTTTGCTTCATTGTTTGACCCCTTCCTCATCAGGCCTGCTGGCCTCTGATGACAATCCTGCGCCGCAGTTACTACTTAACCTCGCAGGAATTGCACTCGATCTTGGAGGTACAGAAAACCTGCCCGAACACATCGCCTTTGCCGCCCCCATGGACACAGCTGCTGTCGCTGTCTCAGCCTCCTTCGACTCCCGCTTCCAGGGGAGAGGAGGAGGGGCAGATAGTAGACAAATCTCCAAACTCGCTGTCTCCTCCGCCTGCAGCTCCTCATAAGGACTCAGACCTATCTCGTAGTCCCACGATTTAACTGAACTTGGGTTCCTGACCGCTGTATGAAACCAGAAATAAGAGTGTCTTCAGCAGTCTCTACGATCTTCCAGCGGTCAAGTTCAACATGCTGCATGGCGGCTGACATTCACTTATACATGTTTTCTCCGCTACAATGATGGGGTTGCTCCCTTTGATATGGCTACTCTGTTGAGTATATATATATATATATATATATTTTTTTTTTATTATTATTATTATTTTTTTTGCTCTTACCTTCAGGGCGACATATGCTTCTGGCGGAGAAGTGTGGGGTGGGGACTTCTTTGTACACGGAAGTTTATGCATTCAATATTTGTTTACCCTTTTTTTTCCTTTCTAGGTTCTGACACACACCTCCATGATAGCAATTGCTGTGACTTTGATCACGCGACCTCTTGTAGTACTCTGACAGCACATATTCCTTCCAACTGCCAAACCCTTGCAGATCCCATACATATATTGCTCACTGCGTGTGATCACACCCTTCCATCGTAGTCATGACCTTTTGAATATTGTCATGGAACGTTAACGGTCTGCTTGACCGAGTAAAGCCGGCTGCGGTTCTTGGCTTCACCCATCGCCATCTCCCTGAGTTGCTACTACTCTAAGGGACCCACCTTATGGGAGAACGCTAACCCAGGGCGGAGACCTCCGCTCTGACCGCGGAGTGTGCGGAGATTTGCCTTCTCCGCGTTCCACGGAGAACGCGGAGAAGGCAAATCTCCGCACACTCCGCAGCAGAGCGGAGTTGGCCAGCCCCCGCCTCCACCCCCATTATAAAAAGTAATTAAACATTATTAAAAAATAAATTTAAAACCACTTACCTGGCATTCGGCATCCCCGGGCTGCCCTCCTCCTCTTCTCCGCCCTATCGGTAATCCTTGTGAAAACTGCGCATGCGCGCGCGCCCGCGCATGTGCAGTTCTCACAAGGATTAGCGAGATGGCGAAGAAGAGGAGGAGGGCAGCCCGGGGACGTTGCATGCCAGGTAAGTGGTTTTAAATGTATTTTTTAATAATGTTTAATTACTTTTTATAATGGGGGGGTGGAGGCGATTGGCGTAGCGTAGCGGAGTTCCACGGAGTTTGTTTTCAATTCCGTGGACCTCCGCGTAGCCCCGCCACACACACTACGCCCGGGGTTAGAGAACGCTACCCCTTTCTGCAATAGTGTTTTTTGACGCCGGGTACTCGCATGGGGCCCGAGGAGTCACTATCCTGCTGTGGCATTCCTTTTCCTTCACAGTCTACCATGAAACATGTGACCCACAAGGCCGCTTCATTGCCCTGACCTGGAGATTTGAGGGACAAGTCGTGGTCTTGGTGTGCATTTATGTACCACCTGCGTCCCTTGGCGCTTGCCTTCGAGACCTTTCCAGACTCCTCTTGAACCTCCCACAGGGTCTTACAATAATAGGGGGTGACTTCAACTCTGTGCCAGGCCCAGAGGTGGTCACCACTGGTCCCCCTACCACCTCTAAACAGACCGGGGTGCGCCACCTTACTGATTGGACAGCTGCACTAGGCTTGGGTGACTCCTGGAGGACATGGCATCCGTGACATCGCTTGTGTACACATACCTCAGCGGCACATCATACACATTTATGGATAGATTTGAATCTTTTGCCCACAACTGATTGAAAACAACTAACCCAAATCCAAATATTACCTTGAGTGATTTCAGACCATTCTTCTCTTCTTCAGCATCTTGGAGCTCCCTGGGCCAGCCACGCCCCATGTGATGTTTCAATGCCTGGTATCTCCAGAATAAGGCATTTGTTAAGTCGCTTCACACTGAACTCCAAGCTTACTTCTTACTAACGAAGGGTCCATTGTGAACGTTGGCACCTTGTGGGCCAGTGGCCCACAAGGTGACCCTGTGTGGATTTGCCAAGGGGTGTATTAGGGCCCGGGAACAACACCACTCCTTCCGTATTACCCAATTGGAAGCACGTGTCCTCTGTTTGGAACAACATCTCACGGCAGGCCCCCAAGAAACTGTTTCTCATCAGTTAGCTCTCCTCCAAGAAGGAATCCATCATCATTCTCTTGAGGCTGCCAAACACCTTTGGAGGGCTACCGCAGCCAGAATTTATGACTGGTGTGATAAGAATGGAAAGTTGTTGCATTGGCTGGCCTCCCATCAGCACATAAATAGGATCATACCTGATATTATAGATGAGACTGGCTGCCCGAGGCCTACCCTCCTGGAGATCACAGATGCATTTGCGCATTACTATAAGTGACTATATTCGGCTCCTTTGGGTAGTGGCGTGGCTACTGCGAATTGTTTCCTTGACACCGCCCCTCTCTCTAGCCTGTCTTCCACCGAATCTCATAAACTTGATGAGCCCCTGAAGACTGAGGAGGTGGGAGAAGCACTGTCAGGTCTGGCATCTAGCAAGACTTCTGGACTGGATGGCTTTCCCCCAGAAGGGAGGTTTGCTCCACAGGCTCCTTTCCCCTGGACATGGCCTTGGCCACAATATTGGTAATTCCTAAGACTCAACCCCCTTTCGCATCATGGGAAGACTACTGCCCAATATCACTCCTGAAATGTGAAGTCAAACTCTTAGCCACGGTATTGGGCAACCGCCTCAAGTGTGTCCTGACTACACTGATATATCCAGATCACTGTGACTTTATGCCGTCCCAAAGCACAAGACACTGCCTCCATCATTCCACATCGCCCTGGCCCACCGTTGTCGATTGCCTCAAGACTTAGCTCTACTCTTTATTGACTTCAAGAAGGCGTTTGACACAGTGCACTGGGGCTACCTTCAGGCGGTGCTGACTTGGGCTGGTTTCGAGCCCCGATTCCGGGACATGGTCCGTGCCCTTTACTCCAAACACACGGCCTGTACAAGATCAACGGGGTCCTTTCCCCTTGCTTCCCCATCATGTGCGGGACGAGGCAGGGCTGTCCCTTATCCCTGCTCCTTTTTCACGTTGGCAATAGAACTACTGGCACAACTCATTTGTACAGATACTCAGTTTACTGGTTGGACTAAGGTGTTGGCCTTGAGGACCACATAGCTTTATAAGCGGGTGACATTCTTCTATATCAGTGGCCACCGTTGTATACAACTGTTGAAGTGTGTTGAGACCGCCTCAGGTCTTAGGATGAACCCCGCTAAGTCTGTTCTAGTCCACCTGGGCCCATCTAGGGACTGCTTTGACTGGCAGACGAATGTTCCCCTTCGCTGACTCAGTTTCAAATATCTGGGCATTTAGGTCACTTTGCACTCAGAACTCACTTGGAACCTCAATCTCCAGCCTTTGGCCTGGAAAGCTAAAGTGGATCTTACGAGATATGAATCTCTTCCTTTGAATGTGGCGCATCGCTCTATATAAAATGATGATCCTCCTGAGGTTCTTCTCTTCACTTCTCTTGTTGTGTATGCGGTTCATTCAGCTGGATAGAACCGCAACAACGTTTTGTGGCATGGGTCCAACCGTGTCTTGATCTCATTTACTGTCAACGAGGCCCCTATGATGGTGGACTGGGAATGACTAATCTTTATCTTTACCATTTAGCCTCCCACCTTCTAGTTATCCATGACTGGTTCAATGTGGGGTGGTCAGAACCCACCTACTGTCTGGAACTGTCACTACTAGACTTCCCTCACCTGCAGGCCATGCTTTATAGCTCCCCAGTCTCTATCTCTATGCCTCAAGTAACTACAGTGGTATTTCTTACCTGGAGAGCGGCACTCCAACATATGTAATGGGAGGCCAAGCTCACACAGCAAACGCCTCTCTGGCATGGCTCCTGGCTGAGGGAGGTGGCAACCCTTCAGGGTTTTAGGGCTAGGGACATTATTGGAATCACTTGGTTGGGTGACGTGTGGTCTGGGACGAATATATGCTCCTTCCAAGACTTGCAGCACACATATACCCTCACAAAAACTCAGTTCTATCAATATCTTCAGCTCGTCATGCTCTCCACACTCATGTCCCGACCACTGAGACTCTACAAAAATGTAACTCCCTGGAAGCCAAACTTCTTATGGGCAACCTGGGGTGAAGGGGAATCTCTCAGATCTACCGTACTCTGATAATTCACTTGCCCGGCACGCTGCAGCATTTTAGATCTTGAGAGGGTTGATTGGGCCCCATAGAAGATGAAGATTGGTGGGATGCCTTAATGGCACCTCACAAGCTTACCATTTCTTCTCGTCTAAGAGTGGTTCAAACATATTGCCTTTACTTCACTTATCTCTCCATGGTACGCTCACTCCTACCCCTCCTACTTCCGTTGTAGCATTGACCCAGCAGATTTCTACCACATGGTGTGGCCGTGTCCTATGATGCAGAACTACTGGGCCAGAGTGACCAAGGATCTATCAGACGTCCTTGGATGGGAAGTCCCACTTTCCCCCCTGTTGATACTGCTGTAAGTGCAAGACTCGCAGGGGTCTCCAACCTTTTCTGTACTGAGAGCCACCTATGTTCAATGAAATGCATTGAGAGCCACTAATATTATTAGTGCTGTATAATCTCAATTTTTAAGTGTATATAAATTCAACCAAGCAAAAACTTTCTAATATAATAAGTTAGACTGCACACAGGTGAGCTACTCAGAGGTAGCTAGAGAGCTACATTAGCTCACAACCTACTGGTTGGGGACCCCTGTGCTCAAGGGCTCTGGGGGAATGAAGGCTGAGAGAACATTTCTGGGCACCACCCTTCTGGTTGCAAAGCGAGATACTGCTGCACTTTGGATGTCCCTGGCTTCTCCCACCTTGTCAGGATGGGAATGAGATGGAGATTGGTATGCGCAACAAGAGCTGGTGGTCTATGAGTCCAGGGGTTGTCTCCAAAAGCACAGGGGAGTATGGGGGAAGTGGTTGGGTTTACTTTAACAAAAGGGTTACTGGATATGGAATTTCAGATGTTACTTATCCTAACGAAGTTGTACTGCATGGAATCGCATACGATCACAGTCTCCCTTTTCTCTTTTGTATTGAGAAGCGTGTGTGTCCAATGTTCAACTTTACCACTTGTTGTGGTCTAAATTCAATAAAATCTGTTTATCAAAAAAAGATATATGTATAAATGTATGTGATATATATATATATAAATATATATATGTATACGTATATTTATGTGTATATATGTGTATATATATATATATATATATATATATATATATATATATATATATATATATTATCTACTGGCGGTCGCCAGTAGATAGTTATAGTTAGGACCTATTTTCCATAGGAAATCCGCAACATTCTATTTGAAATAACTTTGGCGCCGGTTGACGAATCTTCGTGAAATTTTCAAAACTCGTGGCCTGCTCCGGTCCGCTCCTATCCTGAAAGTCTCGGGGTGATTCGTCAAGTGGGGGCCGAGAAAAAAGGGGGGTCCCAAAACGTGTTTTCCCCATGCAATTTTCCATAGGAAGCTTTCATCGCAGCTACAGCCCGAACTGCTGAACGGAATTACACCAAATTTGGCAAAAGGTAGCCCTTGGTTCAGAGTGGTGCCTTTTGCTTAAATGGTGTAAATCCGTTCAGTAGTTCCTGAGAAAATCAAAAGTAAAATCACACATATATCTATGGCCGCGTAGGGTCCGCGCACCCTCCCGATCACGAGCTGCATGCTAATTGGCTGTCAAGTGGCTGTCAACACTCCAAATCAGGAAGTGTTGGCAGCCATTTTGTGCCTCGGTAGAACCGAGGCACAGAAACAAGTTGCAAAACGCAAAAAGGGAGCAGGGTAGAAACACCCTGACCCCCTATGTCTGCTCAGGGGGTCCCACAAGGACCCCCTGGGCAGAAACAAGCCTTTTTTTTAAAAAAAAATCGGCGGGATGCGCTTAGGGTGCGCGGATCCCGCCGTGATTAAAAAAGAATCGAAGCGCGGTCTCCCGCGCTTCGAAGCTATTTTGCCCCCAGGTGGGCCAAGTCCCGGGGGCATGCGGGGGGTGGGTTTATATGTTAGGGGGGGCCTCAAAGGCCCCCCGCAGCCCCGGGGACCGCCACCCCCCGGGGCTTCTTTTTAAAAATTATAATGACCTGTGTGGGGGGGCTCCAGCCCCCCCACATGCCCCGGGGACTGCCACCTCCCCGGGGCACTAACAAAAGAAATGTGGGGGTCCGTTTCGGACCCCCAAAGCCCCGGGGACCACCACCTCCCAGGGCTTTACTAATGAAGGGAGGGGGCCGTGCAGCCCCCCTCCTGGAGCCCTCAATGGCCCTGGGGACCGCCACCCCCAGGGCCGGCTCCTGCAGTGTCCCGGGGTGCCTACCCCCGGGACACTGCTGTTTGCAATGGCAGGACAGGAGCCGCGCGGCTCCTGTCCTGTCATTGCAAACTTGCTTTGCTTCATTGAAGCGAGAGCAGGGAAACCTGCTCTCACTTCAATGAAGCAAAGCAGATTGCTTTTCCAAAAGGGGAGCTGCATGTCAGCAGCTCCCCTTATGGAAAAGCAATGCCGGCTCCCGCAGGACGCAGGGAGCCGGCGGGACCGTGCAGGGATTGGGGACCCCCCCACGGTCCCCAACGAGTGGCCAGGCCCCGGGGGATGCGGTCCCCAGGGCTATTAGTGGCCTGGGAGGGGGGCCACGCAGCCCCCCTCCCCAAAAATAAAAAAATATTTTAAAAAATACAAAAACGTAAAGGCCGGCCCCGGGGGATGGGGTCCCCGGGGCCTTAAATGGCCTGAGGAGGGGGGCCACGCAGCCCCCCTCCAAATATATATATATTTTTAAAAGAGGGCATGCCCCGGGGGATGGGGTCCCCGGGGCCAATAGAGGCCCAGGGAAGGGGGGCCACGCGGCCCCCTTCCCGTTTTTTTTAAATAAAAAAGAAAATCCTCAGGCCCCGGGGGATGGGGTCCCCGGGGCCAAAAGTGGCCGAGGGAAGGGGGGCCATGCAGCCCCCCTCCCATACAAAAAAAAAGACTGGCATCATGCCGGAGGCCCCGCCCCCTCCCTGCAGCAGTCTGCAAACGTGCCCCCTGGCGCGTTGTAAGAAGGGGAAGTAATTCCCCTTGAATACTGGGGGTCCCTGGGGGCCAACTAGCCCACCAGGAACCTCCAGTATGCGCCAGGGAGCTGCGTTGCAGATAGGTGTACAGAGGCCACGCCCCTTTTACACCTCTCTGCAACGCAGCTCTGTGGCGCTTTTTGGAGGTACATGGTGGGCTAGTTGGACTCCAGGGACCCTCAGGATTCAAGGGGACTTAATCCCCCAACTTAAAATGCGCCACGGGGCGCGTTTGCACAGTGGTGAAGGGAGGGGGCGGGGCTTCAAGTGACATGTGTGCAAATAGGCCCCGTGGCGCGTTTTAAGATGGGGAATTAAATCCCCTTCAATGCTGAGGGTCCCTGAGGCCAACTAGCCCACAAGGTACGTCCAGAAAGTGCCACAGAGCTGCGTTGCAGAGAGGTGTAAAAGGGGCGTGGCCTCTGAACACCTCTCTGCAACGCAGCTCCTGGCGCATACTGGAGGTACAGGGTGGGCTAGTTGGACCCCAGGGACCCTCATGATTCAAGGGGACTTAATCCCCCAACTTAAAACGCGCCACGGGGCGCGTTTGCACAGTGGTGAAGGGAGGGGCGGGGCTTGAGGTGACATGTGTACAAACAGGCCCTGTGGCATGTTTTAAGTTGGGAGATTAAGTCCCCTTCAATCCTGAGGGTCCCTGGAGTCCAACTAGCCCACCAGGTACCTTCAGTAAGCACAACAGAGTTGCGTTGCATAGAGGTGAAAAAAGGTGCGTGGCCTCGGAACGCCTCTCTGCAACTCAGCTCTGTGGTCCTAACTGTAGGTACCTGGGGGGATAGTTGGGCCCCAGGGACACTCAGGATTCAAGGGGACTTAATCCTGCAACTTAAAACGTGCCACGGGGCGCGTTTGCACACATGTCACCTCAGGCCCCCCCTCCCTTCACCACTGTGCAAACGCGCCCTGTAGCGCGTTTTAAGAGGTAGTTTTAATCCCCCTGCCCTATTATGTACTAGGGACTTACAGAGGAGGTCATGCTAATCACAGGGGTACCCCAACGCATAGTGTTCCCTAGTGTATGTAGCTGTTTTAACTGTATTCTAAGTGTGTTTTAGCATAGCACTGGCTCTGGTTAGTCAGAGTCAGTTACCACCAGTACACGTCGGAAAAAGTTGTGGGCACAGGATGATTTTGGAACAAGGCCTCTTTCTGCTCCTCTGTTGGTTCTTTCTGCACATCTTTTGCTTCTTCCTGCACTTTTCTTCGTCTTTGTGGACTTCTGTTGCTTCTTTCTGCATTTCTTTTGCTTCTTTCTGTGCGTTTTTTCTTCTTTCTTCACATGTCCTACCTCTGTAGGCATAGTTACAAACTAGCATTTAAAAAACCTTTGAAATTCACTTAAAAAACCATAGGTTTCAGGCACGTTATAGTTACAAATTAGCATTTAAAAACCTTTGAAATTCACTGAAAAAACCATAGGTTTCAGACACGTTATAGTTAGAAATGAGCATTTAAAAACCTTTGAAATTCACTGAAAAAACCATAGGTTTTAGGGACAGTTATAGTTAGTTGGACATTTCACTCGTACAAAACCCGTGAAATTCCCCGTTATAGTTAGTTCAGCTAACTATAACTCGCGCCCGCAATGCACTGCTGATGACGTCACATATTACATCACTCATGACATGGTCAGTGACATCACTGAGGACATCACTGATGACATCTCAAATGACATCACTGATGACATCATCCATGTGATAATTTGATGCATCCACTCACACCCTAATATAACTTTTGATACACCCACTGTAAATTACAGACTGCCATTGTCAAAACCATAGACACTCCAACACCAATAACTACATACACACTCACTGATTCTTAGGTCTACACACACATCCACTCACTCACCTCTACAGTCACTCATACTTACAGTCACTCAGTACAGGACTTTCATATGCACTTATACACCTACATAGACACTCACACACCACCACTCATCCATAGAGGTACTCACACACCTAGTCAGTCATGCAAATAATTAATCACACTGCCATTTACTCACCTATACAGTTATACACACACCAGCTCACTTACTCATACAAATACTAGCACATTCTTACGCTGTTATACAATCACTGATACAAGTACACACTCATCCATACAGCCACTCTCACAATCACACACTCTCACTTATAGCCATTTATATACTCCAACACACATATATACTGCCTTTGACATATTAGTTACTCACACATGTACCACTAAGATATACATTCACTCACTAACACACCCATACACACACTCACCCACCCATACAGTCCATCACAGATGCACTCTTGAAACCATGCACCCAGTGAATCACCCACTCACACATCTATGTGCAGTCACACACACCCCACCCACACAAACACTCAGGCACCCATACAGATACTCAGACAACCAATCAATAACCCATGTAGACACTCATGTAGCTATTCGCAAACCCCTGCAGCCGCTTACACACCAACAGACAGACGGATACAGACATTCACACAGTTTAGTCACTAACCCATGCATTCAGTAAGATACATTTAATCACTCACTTATAGAGTCAGTCACGCACCTACTAAATCATCCATCCAGACACTTATACACCCACTCATTCTTCAATACACCTTGGCATATATATTAAACATATTTAAACTTTATAGAAACACACAGTCACTGGATGATGTCATCAGTGATGTCATTTGAGATGTCATCAGTGATGTCATCAGTGATGTCACTGACCATGTCATGAGTGATGTAATATGTGACATCATCAGCAGTGCATTGCGGGGGCGAGTTATAGTTAGCTGAACTAACTATAACGGGGAATTTCACGGGTTTTGTACGAGTGAAATGTCCAACTAACTATAACTGTCCCTAAAACCTATGGTTTTTTCAGTGAATTTCAAAGGTTTTTTAAATGCTAATTTCTAACTATAACGTGTCTGAAACCTATGGTTTTTTCAGTGAATATATATATATACACACACATATAAATGTACATATATATTTATATCTCAACTGAAAAAAACAAAGGTTACAGGAACGTTATAGTTAGGCTTAGATTTCACTCGTACATAACCATTGAAATCCGCAGTTATGGTGGCCTAAGCTAACTATAACTTATGCCACAGCAATGCACTGCTTATGACCTCACATATTACTCACTCATGACATGGTCAGTGACGTCACTGATGACATTATTGATGACATTTCAAATGACATCTCTGATGACATCATCTACAGAACCACTCACACCCCCATACAATCTCTCATACACTCACTCACACACCCACACAACCACTCACATACCCATACAACTACTGACATGCACTCACCCACTCCTACAGCAACTCACACAACCACTTCCTCACTCATACACCCACTTACACAACCACTCACAGACCCACACAGCTACTCACACACCCACAAATCCACTCACACATCCACTCACAAACCCATACAGCTACTCACACACCCATACAACCACTCATATACCCATTCATACACCCAGACAGCCACTCACACAACCATTCACTCACCCATATAGCCACTCACACAGCCACTCACTCACCCATACAGCTACTAACAGAGCTAATAACTCACCCATACAGTCACTCACATATCCATTCACTCATCCACAAAACCACTTGCGAGCCCATTCACACATCAATGCAATCACTCACGTGTCCACTCACTTGACTATACAGCCACACACACAAATACTTACTGTGCAAAACAGCTACTCACACACCAACTCACATATAACTAGTCAAACAGCCACTCACTTACCAATACATCCACTTAGACACCTAGTCACTCAGCCAAAGAGCCATTCACACAGCCACCCAGTAACCCTTACAGTCACTCACACACACACACTCCTTCACCCATAGAGCCACTCACACAGCCACCACATCACTGATACAGCCACTCACACACACTCACATACCCATAAAACCACTCACACAGTCACTCACTCACCCAACCTGCTACTCAAACACCCACTTATTCACCAGTACAGCCACTCACACAACCACTCACACACCCATGCAGCCACTTAGATACCCATTCCCACACTGATACAGACAGTCATAGTGCCACTGAGATTATATGTATTAGAAACAGTATTAGTCAACAGTAATGCAAAACGAATAGCAATTATGCAGTACCTTAGTATATATCTTTAACTCTCAGAAACTTTCACAAAACACTTACACTCACTGGATGATGTCACTGACCATGTCATGAGTGATGTTATATGTGAGGCCATAAGCAGTGAATTGTGGGTACGTATATTATAGTTAGCTCAGGTAGTGAGTGAAATTTAATCCTAACTATGACGGCCCTTAGACCTTTGGTTTTTTCAGTGAATTTTTAAGATGTTTTAAATTCTATTTTCTAACTATAACGTCCCTGTAACCTGAATTTTTTTATGGTGAATTTCTAAGGTTTTTTACATTCTATTTCCTAACTGTAACATCCCTGTAACCTTTTGTTTTTTCAGTGAATTTGTAAGGATTTTCTAAAACATTTTATATAAATAGAACCAGAAATGTTTCACAGTGGATGTGTGAGCACCTTTGTGAGTTTGTTAGTGGGTGTTTGAGTGTGAGAGTAGATTTCTCAGTGGGAGTGTGAATGTATCAGTGGATGTCTGAGGTGGTCTAAGGGGGATATTCACAAGAACGTGCGCTAAACATCTCCAAAAAATGTTAACGCAACTTTACACATCGCAGTCTATCGCGGGAAAATAACCCTGTGTTAACGTGGAATTCACAACACGGCGGTACCATGCGATAACCTCCCAAAACCGCGGCCAAAGTCCGCGATACAACCACCGCGACGGCGATAAAAACACAAACCCCAACGTGTAAAAAGACGCGATGGGCCCAAACGTGATAAGAAAACAGTGATAACCAGCGAGAGGCCAGCAATACCCACGCGTAATGCGGGAAAAAGCACAAGAACAGCATATGGAAAATGCCACTAAAAAGGAAATCAACAGCGGAGTACCACAGATGCCCCCGACCAACTGCAGAGGACAACATGAACCCCACAATCCCCCCGGAGGAACACCTAGGAATGCAGGGCCTGTGGAAGGGCAATGAGAAGAGGAAGAGGAAGAGGAATACGGGGTTCAGTCCCCAGGAAACCCCGATTATTGCCACGGATGAGTCAGAACACCACCACCAACTGTACGTCACCTCCAACGTGTCATTGGCAACAAAGAGGCAAAGATGGCACACCCTCTCAGACCATGCGAATGCCGTCGTAGTGCCGAGGAGGACAATGGAAGAGGACAAGAGATGCAGGACTGATGTGAATGGCAAAACCAAGCAGAAACTCGCTGCCAACACGAAAGCAGCAATGCACCTCGGAGGAGGGGGCCAGCAGAACACCAGGAGCTGAATGACATGGAGAAGATGGTGGCCACAGTCACCAGTCGGGAGATGGTGACAGGAGTTGGGGATCTGGACACTGCCCAACATGACCCAACACCACATCAACAGGGGACGTACCGGCCAGGGAGTGGGGGGACGGGGGAAGATGGGCACAATGGTACACATGCACAATCCAGCAGAGCACACTGCACACCCACAATGACTCAGGACCATGTCCCTGATCCCACGGGAACACCTCAGCACACACACAAACACCAAGTAGTCCCATGTACACCATGTGCCCAAAGGGTCACCCACCCAACACATCAACAATAACACAACCAACACATCCACACGTGCGAAACACAGCAAACATGCACATACGTCAGCCACACTGACAATGCAAGAGACACCACATGACAAGTAGCTCGGCTGCAGGCCAATCATCATGACAATGTACATGGCACGACACTGAGGTGGCTGAGTGCGGACCACAACCGGAAAGGAGCAGGTCACACTCGGACACAACCACCTGCACAAACAACCCCTGACATCAACGACACATCTGCGGACAAACCATGCCCAAGAGCCACAACTCGACAAAGAGCACAAGTTACCCAAGTCTGCAACATCTTATCACTGTGGAAGCACAGAACTGAAAGGCACACCCCATGAAAGGGATAAGTGACAGGCCAAATCAGAGCCGCAGGAGCGGCTTACCCACCGTGCAGCATACACACATAAGAATAAGTGCACCTCGACATTGACAACATCCTGGGACAAACAGCAACACCTCCACAGCAGAACACAGGACACAACTGGTGCTGCATATGTGCACAACATGGCCAATCACACCTGGCACAGCAGGAAACTGTGACATGACAATGTACAAGTACAACCTGAAACCTGCAAATAATATTTATTCAGACATGCTGTGCTTGTGGACATTTTGTACTGTCCCATGATTGCCAGGGACGGCCACAATGTGACGTGCTCATGAGAAGAAATTGTTGATGATGGTGTTCCTATGGTCCATTCCTGCTGCAGCTGCAGTGGGATGTGGGCCACCTGCCCCATCGTCCTCATCATCGTCCGGTACTTCTGGAACTTGGATCCATGGGGCATTGGTGCATACACAGATGTTGTGCAACACACAACATGCAACAATCATCTTGCACACGATGTCTGGGCTGTACAGGAGCCTTCCACCTGTGACGTCCAGGCACCTGAAACGTGACTTCAACACGCCAAATGTGCATTCAACGATGCCCCTGGTGCGTATGTGGGCCGCTTTGTACTGCCTCTGGGCAGGTGTGTTCGGGTCTCGGAGGGGTGTTATCATCCAAGGGCAGAGTGCATATCCTTGATCACCTGTGACAGTGTAGAGAGAAAAGAGTCAATACTTGGTTCGGCATGATGTGATGGCAGGCCCACTAGTCCAGTGACGCATGTGCTGGCTGTGTGTGGGGTGAGTGTAAGCCAGCCCTCAGGGAGTAGCTGGTGCTGGCAACAACTCCAACAGTCATCAGGCACTCAGAAATGCAATGTCCGAACAACAAGGGAGCATGACTTGAGTCGCACAGAGTTAGTGGCCCCAGATGCAGAGCGGCCGACACTGGCCTACCGCCACGGGACGCTGACTTGCGGGAGACTGGGGTAGGATCATGAGGGCAGAGCAGGGTCTCGTATGTATCAGAGGTGGTTTCACCGGAATGCCTCAGGGGAGAATGGGAGGTGTACCCCCAGGGCATGATGCAGAGGGCACTTGCCAGCTGTATTCGGCAACATGGCGGATATGAATGCCACAGACTCATGCCAAACACCAAGTCCGTACCTGCCCGTTGCTGATGACAACCCCCAGGCCACAGGCTCAGACACCAGCGATGTTCGGCCGGAGGCTATCGGTCACTTACGTCGCACAGGGTTAGTGGCACCAGGTCAGTCCTTGCTACTGGTTGACCTACTCCGTAACAGTGATTCGTGTTTCCACCGGACTGAGACGCATCTTCCTCTCACTCCTCACCCTGCGTACACTGGCATGGACTCTGCCATTGATTAATGTTGACTCAGTTCAAGATGTGGGACATACTGGACTGCAGTGTAGCCCGGCTGCAGTGGTGGAGTATGTCAGCGAATGAGGACTCCTGAGGGCCTGTGTCACGGAGGACAGCGATGGCCTGAGGAGGCTGCCAAGGTCGTGGGCATGGGTCTTGGAGCTAGCACCGGCACGTGGTGGGCCCTCTTTGACACACGACGGTGTCGGCAGGTGAGCAGTGCGGCCTTGGAGCACTGGGGCGGGCAGGCCTGGTCTGGTCTGGGTATCAGTGTCCAGGGGTGCAGCAGGCGCACAGATTCACAGGCCCCGCTGCTCACGGCGTTGGCCTCGTGGCGGTCTGAGAGGCACCACCCTGGTAGTGACGTTGGCCTTTACGGGAGAGCACCACGCTATGCGCCACAGGGTTTTTGTCCACACCCCTGCGCAGGCCTGGCGTAATCCGGGCCAACCCACTACGCTCACGCACACGGGGGGGACGCAGCGAGCAACATTTCTGCGATCTGTCCCTGGCCTGGGGTGACATGGTTGCGTCCACTGTTCACTACTTTCCAGGCACCAGCAGTTGATGTCTGCATGGACATATCTGTGGTTTGCATACCCAGGTCTGTCCAGCACATTCACGCCTCACTTGTCGTTGTGTACATTCCCATTCATGGGTCACTTGCATCCTTTGCACATGCCTGCTTTCCGCATCTCCACACGTTCAGCTGTTGTGTGGCTGTGGTGCCATGATATAGCTGGATTGTGTACATGGGGAGCCCAGGATCCCAATGGAGTTGTGTTGTCGTGTCTGGTAGGTGGGCATGTTGATTAACATGTTGTATGTGGTTTGGTCACGTGTGCATTCCCACAGTTGTGCGTTGTGTGATGGTGGCTTTGAGGTGTGTGGTGTGTAGATTTGGTACTTACCAATGAGCAGTCCAGTTCCATACGTGCCATCCTGGAAGCGCTGGTTGATGATGGACTGTCGGAAGATGTAGGAATCGTGCACACTGCCTGGGTAGTTTGCGACGACATTGGTGAACATTCCCCGGTGGTCCACTATTGCCTGCACATTGATGGAATGCGTGTGCTTTCGGTTGCGGTAGTGGTGTGCAGTATCCGCAGGGGGCACAAGTGGGACATGTGTGCAGTCAATGGCCCCCAACACCTGTGGGAAGCTAGCAGTGGCGTAGAAGCCTTGCTTGGTCTCCAGCTGTTCCTGCGCAGTGTGGGGGAAGTGAAGGTACTGGGGTATGAAGCTGATGATAGCATCCAGGACAGGTGTGATGAACTTTGATAGGGCTGGCTGTGAGACTCCTCCGACTCTGACAGTTGTTGGTTGGAAGATACCAGAGGCCAACAGGTGCAGCACAGCCAGCAGCTTTGTCTGCGGAGGGATGTTGGTGGTCCGCTGTGTTGGGACTGTCAACCTGTGGGCAATGTGGGTCATGATGCGGAGGATGGTTGTCCTTTTGAGCCTGTAGTGGGCAATGACTTCCTCGGGCCTTAGGTCTGTGAGACTGGTGCGTTTTTTGTAGGTCCGCTGTCTTACACTGCGCTGCCTCTGTGGTGGTCCGGGGGGGGTGCGGGTCCAGGTCCTGGGGGTGATGGCAGTCCTGGGGGTGGTGGCGATGGGTGTTGTGGCCCTGTTGGGGCTCCGAACTGCATGATGAGTAGCTCCATGGCGTTGGTTGTTCTTCGGGTGTGGCTGTGTGCGGGGCTCCATTGCCTGCTGCAGGTAGTCGTCCTGCTTTACACCAGCATGAGGCTGGTGTTAAATACCTGCTGCTACCGCGGCTTATCGCGTGGTTTTGACTCGCATTGCAGATCTGGCAGTTCGTTGTGAAAGTGGTGTAGTGGTGTTTTTGTGTTTTTTTGCACGGGAACGCCTACTCTGCATCTCATTTGGGTTGGTTGGTGGTGTCACCCGTGGAGATAAATTTGGGGGAAGTTATCGCGGGAATACTGGCGATGTCTGCAGTTTGCACACGCTTGTGAATGGGGAGTTAAATCTATCTCCACTTTTGTTGCATTGAGGTGGCGATAAATCGGCGATGAGTCCTTGTGAATATGCCCCTAAGAGTGCATGAGTGGGTCTATGAGTGACTGTGTGAATACCTCTATGGTTTGTTACTGGTTATATCAGAGCTTGTAAGTGGAAGTGCAAGTGATGCTTTGGATCTTTGGGTGGGTAAGGTAGTGAGCCTATGGGTGCTTGAGTGGATGTCTGAGTGGTCTTATTGTTTTTGTCAATCCATTCTTGATCTATTTAAAGAATGGAACCATGGTCTTTACTTTCACAAGGAGATTCCAGTTTAGAATATTTTCGCCACATTCAGTAAAGTTCAGATGTTACTTGAATGTATTTATCATGTACTTCTGTTAGGGATTTCAGATCCTTTTTTAATATGGATTTTTAATGGGAACATTTTTGGTTTCTCTTTGCCAGCTTTCAAGATAGTTCTGTTTCCATTTTTATGCAGTAGAGGTAGAGCTTTGCCTAGGGTTTGTACAACCTCTTGGTCAGAGACCTAGCTCCCAGCCCCAGCAGCTCTGCTGTAGTGCCACTGCCGCTGCACCCTTCACCTCTCTGTTAAGGTAGGTGGTTGAGGCCCTCCTCCACCCGCAGGCTCCTACCTGCACCTCATCCCTGGTGGTCCCATAGGAGAGCCTTGCTCTTCTGCTGGTCCGCTGGTGTCTGCCTTTGTGTCTGTGCCTGTTTTTTTCTGTTTCTTGTCTGTCTTTTTGCTCTATTATTTGTTACTGTGCCTTTTAATTTCCTGTATTTCTGTATTTCTGTACTTGTGTCTGTACTTTGTCTCTGTACTTGTGCCCTTTGTTTGTGCCCAACATGCCCGTTTTCTCGCTGTCCTTTTCCCACCACTGCTGCCCCCCATGCTGCTTCCCCCTGCCAGTTCCTGCCTCCCATCTGCGCTTCCCTCCCCCTTCTCTATTTAATGGTGGCCGCTGTTCAGGCGTCTGAGCAAGACCTCTGACCTCCTGGTGAGAGACCTAGCTCCCCGCCCCAGCAGCTCCGCTTTAGTGCCACTACCGCTGCCCCCTTCACCCCTCTGTTGAGGTAGGTGCTCGAGGACCTCCTCCACCCGCAGGCTCCTGCCTGCGCCTCATCTCTGGTGGTCCAGTGGGAGAGCCTTGCTCTTCTGCTGGTCCGCTGGTGTCTGCCTTCATGTCTGTGCACGTTTTTTTCTGTTTCTTGTCTGACTTTTTGCTCTGTTATTTGTTACTGTGCCTTTTAATTTCCTGTATTTCTGTATTGCTTTACTTGTCTCTGTACTTTGTCTCTGTACTTGTGCCCTTTGTTTTTGCCCTCTGTGCCTGTTTTCTCGCAGTCTTTTTCCCACTGCTGCTGCCCCCACGGCCCCTCCCCCCTACCGGTTCCCACCCCGCCTCCCAGCTGCACTTCCCTCCCCACTTCCCTATTTAATGGCAGCCGCTGCACGGGCCGCTTTGTGGCCGCACGCAGCGGGTGTGACAAAGGCAAGCCTGTCGGCGCCTGTCCGCAACCCGACCGCGTCCAGCGCCAGGGACCCTGGCTCTCCGACCACACACCACTGCGACTCAGCTGACCTCTGCGCACTCAACCCCGGAAGAAACAACAACTGCCAGCTGTCTACGCCGAACACCACCCACAGCCAGTTCTCCTGCAGACACTGCCAACAATCCTTCACCACCCTCCGCACCCCCATGGCCGCCGCACCCATGACGGAGCCACACCCATGCTGGACGCCAACACCCCCAAAGCCCTGAGGTGCATCCTCCTCAATGTGCGCTCCCTGCACGGACATGCTATAGAGATCTGGGACCTCCTCGACACCCTCTTGCCAGACGTCGCCTTCTTCACCGAAACCTGGACCAACGCCTCTTCTGCCCTTGACATCATGACTGCCATCCCTGACGGATACAAGATCCAGAGGAAGGACCACCCCAACTGCCCAGGAGGAGGACTCGCAATTACACACAAGAGCTCCCTCCGACTCTCCACCTCCAGCACGAGTGACTCCCCTTCCACCACCGAACACCTCCATTTCTAGATCCATACCAGCCCCGGAAAGACCCTACGCAGCACCCTATCCTACAGACCCCCCGGACCTCGAACTTCGTTCACCACTAGCATCGCTGACCTCATTGCGCCCCACGACATCACCTCCATGGACTACATACTCATCGGAGACCTCAACTTCCACCTCAACAACCTCAGCGACCCCAACTCCGCCACCCTCCTGGACAACCTCACCAACCTCAGACTGAAACAGCTCGTCACCACCCCCACCCAAAAGGCAGGACACACCCTTGACCCCATCTTCGCAGGAGGAAACAACATCCACTTCAGCCACACCACCCAACCTCCCTGGAGGGACCACCACTGCGTACACTTCTCCTTCAACAACACCACTGCCCACAAACCCACACCAGGCCCACCACAAAGAAACTGGAGGAAGGCCACAGAGGAGCACCTCAACTCCACCCTCAACCATGATCCCCCTCTCACCCCGTCCGACGCCAACTCTACAGCCAAAGAACTACACCAATGGATCACCAACTGCGCAGACAACCACGCCCCCCTCCGCAACCCCGACAGACAGTGCCCCATGAAGGCCAGCTGGTTCACCACCGACCTCCAAGAAACCAGACGCACCTGCAGATGTCTCGAGATGCAGTGGAGGAACAGCAAAACCACTGAAGACCAAACCACCTACAAGAACGCCATGACAGAATACCACCAACTCATTAGATCCACTAAAAGGACCTTCATCCGGAACAAAATCCTCGCCAACTCCAGCAACTCAAAAGAACTCTTCAGCACCATCCAGGAATTCACCAAACCCCCCAGCGAAGCCACGGACGTCCCACCCTCCCAGGACCTCTGCAACAAGCTCGGCTCCTAATTCCATCTGAAAATCAAGGCCCTATATGACAACTTCAGTGAACAGAATCCAGAAACCACACCTTCCCCCAGCAACGACAGCCAGCCTACCATTGCCGCCTGGATCCCAGTCACCACTGAAGATACCGCCATAACCATGAAGAGCACTCACTGAGGAGCCCGTACAGACCCCTGCCTGATGCACATCTTCCACAGAGCCGCCATAGCACCCGAGCTACGACGCACCATCAATGCCACCTTCGAATTCAGCACATTCCCGATGACTGGAAAAGCGCAGAAGCCAAGCCCCTCCTCAAGAAACCCTCTGCAGACCCAATGGACCTGAAAGCTACTGACCCATCTCTCTCCTTCCCTTCATGACCAAAGCCCCCGAGAAGATCACCAATGCCCAGTTGACCAACTTAATCGAGGAGAACGCCATCCTCGACCCTTCCCAATCCGGATTCAGCAGTAACCACAGCACCGAGACCGCCATCCTCGCTGCCACAGATGACATCCACACGCTCCTCAACCAAGGCCACACTGTGGCCCTCATCCTACTAGACCTTTCCGCAGCCTTCGACACCGTCTCCCACCGCACTCTCACAGCCAGACTTCATGACACTGGCATACAAGGAACTGCCCTCAACTGGCTCCGCTCCTTCCTCACCGGCAGAACCCAAAGGATCAGACTCCCGCCCTTCCTCTCCGAACCCACAGAGATCAACTGCAGAGTACCCCAAGGATCGTCGTTCAGTCCCACGCTCTTCAACAGCTACATGGCCCCCCTCGCCACCATCGTCAGACAGCATGGACTCAGCATAATATCCTACACCGACGGCACCCAGCTCATCCTCTCCCTCACGAAGGAACCCGACACCACCAAACTCAGCTTCCAGGAAGGAATGAAAGACGTTGCATCCTGGATGAGCAGCAGCTGTCTGAAGCTCAACTCGGAGAAGACAGAAGTCCTCATCCTCAGACCCACCCCCTCAGCTTGGGATAACACCTGGTGGCCCACCACCCTCGGCAACCTACCCACCCCCACAGACCATGCCCGGAACCTCGGCATCATTCTCAACTCCTCCCTCACCATGACCCGCCAAATCAACTCTGTCACCTCCACCTGCTTCAACACCCTCCGTATCCTTCGCTAGATCTTCAAATGAATCCCCCCAAATCCAGGAAGACTGTCACCCACGCACTCATAACAAGCAGACTGGAGTACTGAAATGCCCTCTATGCTGGAATCAACAAATCCCTGCTATGCAAACTCCAGACCATCCAGAACCCCACGGCCAGACTCGTCCTCGGCATCCCATAACGCATCACCCAACACCTGCGAGACCTCCACTGGCTCCCAGTCGAGAAGAGAGTAACTTTCAAGCTACTCACCCATGCCTACAAATCCCTCCACAACACCGGACCCAAATACCTCAACGAAAGAATCTTCTTCCACGTACCCAGGTGAAACCTCCGCTCCGCCGACCTTACAGAAACCCCGCAGAACCAGAGCGGGTGGAAGGGCCTAGTCCTAAATCGTTGCAAAGGCCTGGAACAAGCTCCTGATCAACATCAGATGCTCCCCCAATCTGCACACCTTCAGGAAGAGCCTGAAGACCTGGCTCTTCGGCTGCCCGGAGCTGCACCCCCCCAGCACCTTGAGACCCTTACCGGTGTCTAGCGTGCTTCAAAATTCTCTGATTGATTGATTGAATGTTTATATTTGTAAATGTTTCATGTAGAGGTTTGATTTTTCTAAAATGAAGATGAAGATTTGAATGGAATCTGATGTTTTTTTAAGAAGAGTCCACTGATTTCTGGAAATTGTGTACTCATCTGTGTTACTTTCTACTGGTAATTACTTAATATTTTGTTATTCTGAAATGTCTACTAGATATTACACACTACTCTTGCAAAATGGACCACTCATTTATTTGTTTCTCTGTCTCATTACTTGTCATTTGTTTCAGTGGATTTTTAACTGTGTTTTTTTTTTCACGAGTTCGTCAAAAAGTATCGCAATACGCAAGTTCCGGTTTTGCTTAAAAGTCGCGAAGACCGCGTGTTTTATAAAAAGTGTAAAAACACATATTTACACATATTGTAAATATGTTTGACAATGGTTGTTAACTAAGATAGTGATTAAACTTCTGTCTCTGTAATCATTTTTCATGATAACCACTTTTTAATTGTATTTTTCAAGTTTTCGCAACAACAATGGTAGTCGCAATGAAGTTGGTATTCGCAAAGATCATGTGACTACGTAATAAAGAGATTTGATTGGAAAAGCCAGTTTTCATTAATTTTCATAGGTAGTTCCCACCCAGTTCTCTGTTCTTGAATCTTCCATTCATTTTTGGATCATTCTTAGGAGCTGCCCTGTGCTTTTGCTATAGCACTGTGTTTAGAGTTTTTGGATTGCCATTTTTTTATCTACAAAATGACAACAGGAGGTAATGAGCAGCAGGAGGTACCACAGCAGCTAGAGGAGGAGGAGCAGTAGGTGGAACGCCAAGACTCTGGCGATGAAGGATCTGTGCCCTATTAGCAGAGTATTACTAGGGACTTTTTACAATTCCCTCTGAAGAGTCAAAGACTGTTGCCAAATTTGTAAAATATAGTTTATGTGGGACGACCCTTCAAAGAGGTACCAACAAAATATATTCCTGTGGTACAACTTCAATGTTATACCAATTGAAGACTTACCACCCCAACAGCTTGAAGACGGCATGGAAGGAGAGAGATGGAGAGAGACCATCTATATTTTTGGTTGCATCATCTGTCCCTGGGGAGAGAGTACCTACTGAAGTTGAGAGGCATCATCCCCAAATAGCCCCTGAGTTAAGGCAAGTTGGCACATATTGCCTTGACTTCAACACTACACTCATAGGTGGTGAACAGTCTGTTAATGCCATCATTGAAGCTGCAAGGCAACATTCTTGCTAATTGTTTTTTCATTTATCCCATTTTTGCACTATTTTGTGTTGGTTCTTGCAATGTTTTCTCCACTTCATTGCCATTTTGTTTGATAAAAAATACAAAAGATAAAAAATGTTAGAAACTCAAAAAGAACACAGCTCAACAAAAAAGAAGAAAAGAGTTCTTGTCAGAAGTGGGCTGTATGGGTGAGTGAGTGGCTGTGTGAATAGGTGTTTGTGTGAGTGAGTGGTTGTATCAGTGGCTGTATGGGTAAGTGAGTATGTGTGAGTGGTTGTATGGCTGAGTGAGTGGCTGCGTGAGTGACCACATAGGAGAGTGAGTGACTGTTGGCATAGTTGTATTGGTGAGTGAGTGGCTGTGTGAGTTGCTGTATGGGTGAGTTAGGGGCTGTGTTAGTGGGTGTATGAGTGAGTCAGTGGGTGTATAAGTGATTGTATGAATGAGTGAGTAGCTGTGTGGTTGAGTGAGTGCTAGTGTGAGTGACTGTATTATTGAGTAAGTGGCTGTGCAAGTAGCTGTATGGGTGAGTGAGTGCTACTGTGAGTGGCTGTATGGGTGAGCAACTGTTAGTGTGAGTTACTGTATAGGTGAGTGAGTGATTGTGTGAGTACCTGTATGGTTGAGTGAGTGATAGTGTGAGTGGCTGTATGGATGAGTGAGCAGCTGTGTGAGTAGGTATATGGGTGAGTGAGTGTGTGTGAGAGTGGTTGTATGGGTGAGTGACTTGTTGTGTGAGTGACTGCATGGGTAGGTGTGTGGGTATATAAGTACCTGTATGGGTAAGTGAGTAGCTGTGTGAGTTTCTGTATGGGTGATTGAGTGGATGTGTTAATGGCTGTAAGGGTGTATGAGTGGATGTGTAAGTGTCTGTATGTCTGTATGACTGGATGTATGAGTGGCTGTATTGGTGAGTGAGTGGATGCATGAGTGGCTGCATGGATGACATAGTGGTTTTGTGTGTGGCTGTATGGGTGAGTGAGTGGCTGTGTAAGGGGCCATATGGGAGAGTGAGTGTGTGTGGGATTGGCTGTATAGGTGAGTGAATGGTTGTATGAGTGGCTGTATGGTTGAGTTAGTGCCTGTGTCAGTTGTTACACACTTATTCACTCACTCATACAGCCATTTAGACTCCCACTCACTCACCAATGCAGTCACACACATACCCACTCACCCACCCATTCAGTCACTCAGACAGTCACTCACTCAACCATAGAGCCACTTACACACCCACTCACCCACCAATACAGTCAGTTATCACACATAAGTAGTGCACCTTTTATACTAATCTAACTTCTGTGGTAGGTTAGTAAATACCTTTAACACTCATAAACTCTTAGAAAACACTTACAAGCACTGGATGATGTCATTTGGGGTGTCATCAGTGATATCACTGACCACGTCATGAGTTATGTAATATGTGAGGTCATAAGCAGTGCATTGCAGGGGCATAAGTTATAGTTAGCTCAGCTAACTGTAACTGTTGAATTTTACTGGTTTTGCATGACTGAAATCTGAGCTTAACTATAACATCCCTTTAACCTTTTCAGTAAATTTCTAAGGTGTTTTTAAAATTTCTATTCCCTAACTATAACGTCCTATAACTTTTGTTTTTTTCAGTGAATTTCTAAGATTTTTTTAATTCTATTTCCTAACTATAACATCCCCATAACCTTTGGTTTTTCAGTGAATTTCAATTTCCTAACTATAAAGTCCCTGTAACCTTTGGTTTTTTGAGTGTATTTCTAAAGCTTTTCTGTTCTCTTTCAGAAACTGGATATTGTAGATTAGAGGTGTGTAATGGTCCACTATTTCATGCATTTGTGTTAGTGAATCCTTGTCGTTTGTTTTAGTTTATTAATAACTTGTAGGGTTGTTTTTGTAATTTTTTTATAGTCGCGACAACTTCGCGATGACTGTGGAGATGCCGCAAAAGAGGGTGTTTTTTCGTAGTGTAAAATAAATATATACACACATTTTACAGTTTTTTGGACACTAGAGGTTTATTACAATAATGTTCAAACTTGTGTTTTTCTAGTGAGTTTCAATAAAAACCATCTTTGGGGTGTATTTTCCATTTTCACGGTGACACCACACGTCATGATGACCGGTAACCGCAACGTCTTTTCAAAAAAGACATATATATATATAATTATTTTAAAATCTGATATTTTATATATAATGATTTTATGGGTCAATATTAGGTTTTAACATTTATACAATTTATATTAGTTGAAATGAAGTTTTTAAGAATTGTAAAAATCTTTTCTTAAATTATGAGGTAATAACATTATGTTTTATTGCTAATGTATTTTACCATGTACCTATTTATTGGATTCAAATTATTTATTTATATTGAATTATATCGCTAACAGTGATCAAAATGAATATATTGGCACTTTTCAAAATATTTATATTTGCATTGAAATAGAAGCACTGTAATGATCTATGGTACCCAATTTAAGTATGTCTTCACTGTTCATTGGGCCGAATCCGCTGTGTTTTGCACCATGCACTGTCACTTTAAAAATTATAAAATGGTAGTTGAAACCTAGGAGCGCTGTCATGTGATCAAGGTCCAGGAGGGACCGAAACGCATCATGGCCGACTAAAGGAAGGTAAATAAACGAACTTTGCACAGAAACGTGGTCCGTGCCTGCTTCAAATATTCCGGAGATGGGGAATTGTGACAAGCGGTAAAAGATGATATTTTGGCTGTATATGCTTCTGACAGCCTAGCACGGACCCCCACACACAAAGAGGCGATGACATACTGGAAGCTAACACTTCCGTGCAACCAGCCCGAGGTATTCGGATTGTTTTCCCCGTAAGGATACAAGTCGTCGGCCCCCCCGCGGCCAAAACAAACAAACCGCCTGGAGTGAACTCCTCGGAAAGCCGTGTCGGAGGACGCACCGGACGGGGATTGAACATTCAAGGTAGGAGTTGATCGGCATTGAGGGGAGTGTGGCGTGCAAGCAGCGGGGACAGCGGGATTTATTTTGAATCACCCGTCTCTGTTACTGCTTTTTAGTTCTGTATTCCATTAAATATGTCGGCGGACACGCTCAGGGACCGAGAAGCGGCAGCCTTTGAAGTATTCAGTAATACGCCTCAAAGCAACATAGTAACATCGCAAGTTGCTGGCAATCCAGTAAACACGAACATTAAAGAAAAATTCAGGACACTAGAAAAACTTACAAAATCTGAACAGGGCAAGTGGTGGGAGCATAAGTCTTTGCAGCGCTATTTGGATGTGGGCAGAATCCCTAGGGGGCTAAGGATACTAATAGCCCCCGGTTACGACCAGCCAAACCCTGACATGATGAGAGACTGGGCTCAAAGTAACTTGGAATCATCCAAAAGGCTTGGCGAAATTTTAGTGAAATACGCTGAAATAGACCGAATAGCATTACAAGAAAAAATTGAAACACTTAATGATGAAATTAAACAACTAAACAAAGGCGAAGAAGAGAAAAAATTAAGAGATGAAATGACAGTGCGCTTGAAAAGAGAGGAAGACAAAATTAAAGAACGCAAAGCGTTTAAGTTTCCCCGCGATAGAGTGGATTACGAAACAGGGCGTATTTTTACCTTTTCAAAAAAATACAACATCATGAAAACAAACAAAATGAAAATACAGAGCGAAACTGGCACCAATGCATCCACCAATAAAAATACTTATGAACGTGTATCTAATTCAGATTTAAGTTCCAATCTGGAAAGTGAAGCAGAACTGGACGGCCAACCGTCAGTTCCAAGAAAAACATTACCAAATCTATCTCCAGGTGAAGAAATCAATTTTTTAGTGGAGGAAAGAAAGGCGACTCTTCGCCCGAGGATACAGCAGAGCACCAGAGGAAGAGGCGCAACCACAAGCGGAGACAGAGGAGGAAAGCAAACCGAGAGGCCAATATACAACAAAAAAACAAGAGGAAGAGGGAGAGGCTGGTGGAACCAGCAATAAATGAAAATCCAGCCCAAACAATCATCAACCTGACGGAAACCACCCTAACCAAAGCAGAACAACAAATTTTATCGTTAGGTCTCTCATTTTGCCCTGAATCAAATTTCAATTATGCCAATACCCGAATGGATATATACCGATTCATAAGAAAACTAAAGCTCAAAAAACATCATGCTTTATTAAAAGAAAAACAAACGACAAAAGAAAAAGAAACGGTGGAAACAAACAACTTTGAAAGTGACCAAATAGAAACATCGCAGGCAGGTGATTCAACTTTATTAGATACACTCATGGAATTACAAATGGAATCCTCCACTACGCGGGTGGTCAATACAAATACACAATCTTGTCCTCAAAACATCTGCGGTGCAATACAGACAGCAACCTCACCCCTAGATGAATATATGCCGGATAGGAAAACTACACCTTTCAAAAGAAAATCAACATTCAATCCTATAATGTCCAGAGACAGCATTGATATTTTTAATGACCAGGTAACCAATGAAATCAAGAAATTAAATTACAAAATATTGCAAACAAAACAAAAATGGCACCCAAAAGACAGACTATACAAGCAGTTAATTACAAAGCTACAAAGCAATAAAAACATGATTGTAAGGAATGCTGACAAAGGAGGCAATATCGTTTTGTGGGATAGAAAACAATACATGAAGGAGGCCCTATCACAACTAAACGATAGATCATGCTACAAAATCAGCAATTGGGGTGCGCTAAAAGCAATAGAAGATGATTTGTATGGGAAATTGTTGGCATGGAAATGCGCAGGAATACTAACAATGGATGAGTACAGGTTTATACGTAAAGAAAATCTAACGGTACCTAATATGTATTTTATTCCTAAAATACACAAGGACAAAGAAAATCCACCTGGCTGCCCTATTATTTCCGCACAAGATAGTCTATTGGAAAATGCAAGTCAATATATAGACTATTTTCTACAAGAACTAGTACACTCCTTGCCAACGTACATTAGAGACACAAGTGATTTTCTTGATAAAATCAATAACTTTGAATGGAAAGATGGTTACCTTTTAATGTCTCTAGACGTAGTGTCACTTTATACCAGCATCAGACACAGGGACGGTATAAGGGCACTAGAACATTTCCTTAGCAAAGGCAAACCCAGACTCTCTGCACATTGCATGATGTTAAGCAATCTAACTCAATTTTGTCTGAACAACAATGTATTTTTGTTTGATAAAACTGTTTACCAACAGATACGTGGCGTTGCTATGGGGGCCAGCTTCTCCCCCACCTACGCCTGTCTACATATGGGATGGTGGGAGGAGCTGGTCCTCAACGCGGTTTACAGTATGCAAATGGTCAAAAATGTAAAGTTATTTTTAAGATACATTGATGATATTTTTGTTGTTTGGGATGGTTCAACAAATGAAGCTAATGAATTCGTGAAAAATATCAACATCAATGAGATAAATTTAAGCTTCACATCAACTATTAGTAGTCAGAGTATAAATTTTCTAGATGTAGAGGTGTTAGTGAAAAATAAAAAACTGGAGACAAGACTTTTTAGAAAAGAAACAGCTGGAAACTCGGTGCTCCATTCTACGAGTTTCCACCCACGACATCTAATAAACAGCATCCCCTATGGGAAAATGTTAAGAATGAAACGTATTTGCAGTAATCCAATGTATTTAAAAACTACACAACTTGAAAGCAAGAACAGATTCTTAGCTAGAGGTTACAATAGCAAAACAATAGATGCAGCAATTACCAAAACTATGAGACTAGAGAGAGACACTCTATTAAAACCCAAGGAGAATGAATCAGAAAAGGACAACCAAACCCACCAATTGCGCCTTATTACTACATATAATCTGCAACATAAGACAATCAGAAATATAGTACAGCGCAATTGGCCCATAGTATTAGACGATCCGATCATAGGGGGACTCCTGCCAAAATCGTTGGGAATAACATACAGGAAGGCACCCTCCATGAGTAACAGCTTAGTAACAAGTAGCCCTGAAGTCGCCGATACACAAAACTGGCTAACACAACGAAAAGGGTTTATGAAATGTAAAAATTGCAAAGCCTGTCAATATGGCTTAAACAAAAAAATGTATAAGACACCTTTTAGTGACAGGGAGATAGAAATAACACGAGCTCTACACTGTAAAACAGATTATGCTATTTATATTCTTGAATGTACATGTAATCTTAGATATGTAGGCAGCACAAAACTCCCTGCCAATAAAAGAATATTACAACATCTCAGAGCCATTACTAATAGAGACCCTACCTACCCAGTCGCTAGGCATTTCCAAGAAATACACAATAATGATTTACAACATTTGTCCTACTACCTCATAGACTCTGTGCCAAAAAATAGAAGAGGTGGTGACAGAGAAGGTACTCTGCGCAAACTGGAAACGAGATACATCATTAACCTCGACAGCAAAATTCCTGGAGGTCTAAATACCACTGAAGACCTTTATACGTGTATTTAAGATGATTTTTCTCTTTTATATAAAATGCAGGTTTTAACACTTTGTTTTAATTAATATAAATTAATTTTTTGAGACATTTGTGTTTTTATACCTTCATTTTACTCACTGGTCTTACGTTAGACTTGACTTACATTGTGACCCCAATAGCTGTTAATCAAGACAAAACACATGTTACATAAAAGATGATAATATTCGTGGTTAAGCAACATTTGTAACACAGGCTGCCGCCTGACCTTAACCATAACAGCTATGGTTTTTACATTTCACCATTATTATTTTTTACACGTAAGGGTAGGGTGGATTATTTTTTCACTTAATTAGGTCAGTCAATAGGTCCAAAATCCAAAATAATTAATATGGAAGCGGATTGATTTAAGCACTTGCACTACAAATACAGCAATTTTGCCTTTAAGAATAACACGGCTTGGACAGGAACCTTGACTTAACTAGTAAACAGCAATATTATAGATCACTTACTATCTGCATTTAAGCAATTATTTTAAAATCTGATATTTTATATATAATGATTTTATGGGTCAATATTAGGTTTTAACATTTATACAATTTATATTTGTTGAAATGAAGTTTTTAAGAATTGTAAAAATCTTTTCTTAAATTATGAGGTAATAACATTATGTTTTATTGCTAATGTATTTTACCATGTACCTATTTATTGGATTTAAATTATTTATTTATATTGAATTATATCGCTAACCGTGATCAAAATGAATATATTGGCACTTTTCAAAATATTTATATTTGCATTGAAATAGAAGCACTGTAATGATCTATGTTACCCAATTTAAGTATGTCTTCACTGTTCATTGGGCCGAATCCGCTGTGTTTTGCACCATGCACTGTCACTTTAAAAATTATAAAATGGTAGTTGAAGCCTAGGAGCGCTGTCATGTGATCAAGGTCCAGGAGGGACCGAAACGCGTCATGGCCGACTAAAGGAAAGTAAATAAACGAACTTTGCACAGAAACGTGGTCCGTGCCTGCTTCAAATATTCCGGAGATGGGGAATTGTGACAAGCGGTAAAAGATGATATATATATATATATATATATATATATATATATATATATATATATATATATATTACCTACTGGCGGTCGCCAGTAGGTAGTTATAGTTAGGACCTTGTTTCTATTCAAAAAGCGTTTATTCTTTTGCCAATATTTTTGGCGCGGTTGACGAATCTTCGCGAAATTTTCAAAACTAATGGTTCACTCAGGTCAGCTCCTGTCCTGAAAGTTTCGGGGTGATTCGTCAAGCGGGGGCCGAGAAAAAAGAGGGGTCCCAAAACACGTTTTCCACATGTTAGTTTCCATTGGAATTTTGGAACAGGCTACAGCCCGAACTGCTGAACGGAATTACACCAAATTTGGCTAAAAGGTAGCTCTTGGTTCAGAAAGCGACCTTTTTTTAAATGGTGTAAATCCGTTCAGTAGTGACTGAGAAATTCAAAAAATAAAAATATCGATATCTGAGCACCGAGGAGGGTTCGCGAACCCTCCCGAGCACGAGCTTCATTCTTATTGGCTGCCAACAATCGAAACCAGAGTGTGTTGGCAGCCATCTTGTGACTCGGTAGAACTCGTTAGAACCATGAAAAAGGTTGAAAAGTGTTGTAAATGTAGGAAAGGGGTCAGGGTAGAAATACCCTGATCCCCTAGGGCTGGTCAGGGGGTCCCACTGGGACCCCCAGGGCCAAAAAAAAGCATTTTTTGTGTTTGTTTTTTCGGCGGAAGTCGCGCTGGGTGCGCGAATCCCGCCGAGAAAACAAAAAAAACGAAGCACGGTCTCCCGCGCTTTGTTTTCCTTTAACCCCCCCAGGTGGGCCAGGTCCCGGGGGCAATGTGTTACTATATAGTGGGGGCCCGCGGGGGGCCCCTCAGCCCTGGGGACCACCACCTCCCCAGGGCTTTATCAAAAATGTGCGGGGGGCACGCAGCCCCCCACAGCCCCGGGGGACTGCCCCCTCCCCGGGGCTTTATTTGTTTAAGGGCGGGGGGCCTCCCGGGCCCCACCAAGCCCCGGGGACCGCCACCTCCCTGGGGTTTATTAAAATAGGATGGGGGGCCTTGTGGGCCCCCGATCCCCGAAGAGCACCACCTCCCCTGGGCTTAAATTAATTAATTTATGTGTGGGGGGCTCCTGCCCCTCCCCACACTGCCCCGGGGACCACCACCTCTCTGGGGCAATTTTAAATTGAGGGGCAGGGGTCTGTTGTGGACCCCCGGCCCCGGGGACCACCACCTCCCCGGGGCTTTAAAAATGCTGGGGGGGGGGCGTGGGGCCCCCCTCCCGGAGCCCTCGATGGCCCTGGGGACCGCCACCCCCCAGGGCTGGCTCTGCAATGTCCCGAGGTGCCCACCCCTGGGACATTGCCGTTTGCTATGGCAGGGCAGGAGCAAACACTGCTTTCGCTTCAACGAAGCAAAGCAGAATTGCTTTTGGGCAAGGGGAGCTGCATGTTAGCAGCACCCCTTGCCCAAAAGCAATGCCGGCTTCCGCAGGAGGTGGGGAGCTGGCAGGGACTGTGGGGGCATTGGGGCTCCCCCCTCAGTCCCCAATGCTGAGGCCAGGCCCCGGGGGATAGGGTCTCCGGGGCGTTTATTGGCCTGAGGAGGGGGGCACATAGTCCCCCGCATTAAAAAAAAAAAATAGTGGCAGCCCCCACAGGATGGGGTCCTTGGGGCCATTATTGGCCTCAGGAGGGGGGTCACACGGTCCCCCTCCTTATTTATTAAAAGAAATAAATGGTGGCAGGCCCTGGGGGATGGGGTCCCCGGGGTGAATACCAAATTATGGAAGTGGGGCGTTTTTTTTTCTTTTGAGTTTGGATTCGCGACTCCAACGCGGCTCCCACCGCGGCCCCCCATGTAATCGCAATGGGTTCGCGACTCCAGGCAAAATTTAAAAAAGAGTATATATGTTTTTGAAAAAGTAATATTATATGTTGGGTTATAGGGTGGCTCTAAAAAGAGCCCTTGTTTTTATTTTGACTTTGTTCTAGCTACATGTAAGTGCGGATGCACAGCTTAAGGTTGTTGAGGAAGTCTGTGTTCCCTTGATCTGTGAAGAAGTGCACTCCATCACTTCTGTAGATGACGTCCATATCAAAACGTAGATTGTTGTTGTAGATGGACCCAATTCTATGATCTCTGAGGTATGCAGAAACAGCTTTATTGACATTTTTACTAGCTTTCTCAATCTGGGACAGAATTGATTTGACCACTTCCATTTCTGTCTTTGGCATATATTAGAAAATACAAAGACAGTTTGAGGTAAAATCAACATCAATTGTGCAAAGGTGTCCTTCATTAGCATTTCCAGACCTACCCCAGTCAATGTGCCTAGGTCATTGCCACCACAGTGCACAATCATGAGGTCAGGGGGTTGGAGATGCAAAAAGGTTTTAACCAAAGGCATCAATTGGTGCCACTTTACTCCTCTCTGTGCAATCCATTTAATATCCACATTTTGCAAAGCTAGGTCTTTGTCAATACCTCTGCGTTCAGCATACCTTTTGCACCAGAAAACATAGCTGTGCCCAACAATCCATACTGTAAGCATCTTGAAGGGATGTCTGGAAGTAATGAAAAGATGTCTGTAGCTGAGGTAGTCAGTTGGTAGAATGAGAGGTATCCAAAATGGTGAACAAGATGCTGTTTTTAAAAAGTAGAGAATTGATTGGCTGCTTAAGAACTTTGGGCCTGATTCACAGAACTAACCTATGTCAAAAACATAAACTTACTACCATTTTTGTAATTAACAGAAGGCACTTACTCATTTTGGTATTCACAGAAGGCACTTACTTACTCATTTTGTGTAACTTACTCATTTTGTGTAACTTACTCATTTTGTGTAACTCATTTTGTGTAACTTACTCATTTTGTGTAACTCATTTTGTGTAACTTACTTATTTTGTGTAACTTACTCATTTTGTGTAACTTACTCATTTTGTGTAACTCATTTTGTGTAACTTACTCATTTTGTGTAACTCATTTTGTGTAACTTACTCATTTTGTGTAACTTACTCATTTTGTGTAACTCATTTTGTGTAACTTACTCATTTTGTGTAACTTACTCATTTTGTGTAACTTACTCATTTGTGTAACTCATTTTGTGTTACTTACTATTTTGTGTAACTTACTCATTTTGGTATTCATAGAAGGCACTTACTCATCAATGAGTAAGTGCCTTCTGTGAATACCAAAATGAGTAAGTTACACAAAATGAGTAAGTTACTCAAAATGAGTAAGTAAGTGCCTTCTGTGAATACCAAAATGAGTAAGTGCATTCTGTGAATACCAAAATGGTAGTAAGTTTACGTTTTTGACGTAAGTTAGTTCTGTGAATCAGGCCCATTGTACATTCAATAATAGGGTGCATGTTACTTACTTTAAAAAGCATGTTTCCTTTTGGTTAGTAAAAAATGTTTGAAAGATACAGTAGATAGGATATGGTCATATTTTGCAAACGTCAACCACACCTGCTGTTTGCATTTGTAAGCTTGTGTGCTGAACTTGAAAATATGGTGAGCTTGTGACCTGTCAGTTTAGTTGAATGTTCCATGAACTGTTACTATGGAAACTGGCATTAAGCAGAATGGGGGAAGGGTTGAAACTTAACTGTGGACTTAAAATGTGAAATTGTAATTTATATATAAGGGATATCTTATCAAAGTAAGATTTCCCAAGTCAGGACTATCTTTAGAAGTGGTGTGTTCTTAAAAAATAGTAGTATTTTTATTTGTAATATATTTTTGAACTCCCGTATGGATTCGCGGCTCCATTGCGTTGGTGCACGGTGGAATCGCGACTCCAAAAAAATTCCTGAACCAGTTTGGGCACTTTTAGAAGTCAGTTGGTAAGGGTTAATATGTCTAACCAATAGAAATGTGCTTTATAATTTGAAATAATGTAGGAAGCAATGTGATTTTTTACTTACATGTATTTGTGTGGAGAAAGAGAGGGAAAGTTTGCCATTACTGATTTTACCTTGCTGAGAGTGGTGCATTACATTGATTGTGTGCATAAGAAAATCTTTTATGGGCTTTGTGATATTTTAAATTCTACAAATCAATTTGGAAGGTGAGTTATAAATTTCTGAGGTGTATTATGTATTAGGTTTATTTTTAATCTTTAAAAATTATTGATGAACTTTGATGTTTGAAATATATTATTAAATATAGAGATGTGTATTGTAGTTTGTTTTATTGTAGTTAAATGTTGTATGAAATAGATTCTGTATAGTAATATGTGTATATTGGAAGATGGATTAGTGATTATGGTAGTTTGTTTTAGTGTGTGGATATGTACATTTGTAGTATACCGCATCATTTTAGCTGTTGCTTTAAAATTGGAGGTGGAGTGTGCCAAGTTTTAAGGTGTGCATGGACTTCTCTCTCAAGTATGTTTCTACTTGTATATGTATTTTCATATGTCTTATACATTTAAAGGTGCATGATGTATAACAAAGAGGTGCTTTTTATGTGGTAGTCTCAAGACAGTGAGTAGTAGTGGAATGGTGAAGATGCAGCATAATAGTGTGGTTTGAAAGATGTTGACATAAGGTATTATTGATTAGGGTTCTTTTATTAAGTTTCTAGAGAGGTACAGTTGAAGTATGCCACATAATTCTTGGTGTTTCCTTAAAATTAGAAGTTTGTTCTGTGAATTTTTAAGGTTTGGATAGTGTTATGGTACAGACATATTCATGTATGCTTTTACAAATATGGTGAGACTTTTAGTAAAGACATGTGAAGGGTTCCTGCTTTGTATTTGGGTAGGTGTAACATTATAAGTAATTGTAGAATGGTAAAGCAGCAGTTTGAAAGTGAGGTTTGAGATGTTTGTAGAGATGTTATTTATTAGAGTAATTTGTATGATGTGAGGAAAGTTTTATTTCATATATACCGCATAATTTTCAGTGTCTGTTTGAAAATTGAAGTGAAGTCTGTGAAGTTTTGAGCTGTGGATGGTGTTGTGACTGAGATACATGTCTACTTGCATATGTATTATGGTACGTGTTATGTGTGCGAAGATTATAGAATAAGAAAACATAGTTATACATTTACCTGTATATTACTTTTATATATGATGCTGCTAGCATATGCTGCTATGTACTCCTGTAATCTCCTAAATATTACCCCTGTAAGAATGGAATCACCAGCCATTACCTATGTACTCCTCTAATCCCCCAGGCATAACTCCTGCAATCATGCAATCATCAATGCGTTAGCTATACACTGGCTTAATCATGCAGGTACTACCCTTGCACTCCTCCAATCACCCTATCAGGATCTATGCACTCCTCCAATCACTTAGCCAGTGCCTATGTACTTATACAATCATCCAGGCACTAACTTTACACTTTTGCAATCACTGAGGCACTATCACAGTATTACTCTAATCACCCAGGCAGTACTGATTCACTTATAAAATCACCCAGGCACTTTCCATGTACTCCTGTAGTCCCCCAGATATTACCTCTGAAGTCATGCAATCACCAATGCATTAGCTATAAACTGGTTCAATCACCCAGGCAATACCCTTGCACTCCTCCAATTTCCTTTTCAGGATCTATGCACTCCTCCAATCACTTAGTCAGTTCGCATACACTTATAAAATCTCCCACTCACTTGCTATGTACTCCAGTAATCCCCCAGATATTACCCCTGCAGTCATGCAATCACCCAGGCACTAGTTATGTACTACTCCTGCAGTCATGCAATCATGCAGGCTGTACCTATGCACTCATGTAATAACCCAGTCACTACCCGTACACACATGCAATCATGCAGGTTCTACTCATGCAGTCCTCCAATCACCCAGGAACTACCTATGCACTACTCCATGCACCCAGGCACTACCCATGCACTCTTCCATGCACCCAGGAATTACCCATGCACTCCTCCAATGACCCAGATATTATCCCTGCACTCATACAATCACCCTGTATGATATGTAGAATCATCTAGGCCTTACTATTGCACTCATCTATTCACCTAGGCACTTCTTAGTGAGTCATCTATGTCTTCAGGTGCTATTTATACACTTATCCATCCACAAAACTTTTATGTGTGCACTCATGTAATTAGCCAGTCACTATCCATCTTCTCCTGCAATTACCCAGCAACTACCTTTGGAGTCATACAATCACCCAAGTACTATCCATGGTGTTTTGGAATCACTCAGGCGGATCTATTACATGTCTTAGTTTCTAGGCTTCACTATATTTCAGAAATATTGTATATATATATTTCTTTTAGATATGATGATGATTTGAAAAGGTAGACACATATGTATGCATGCTTTTAATGGAGAGACTTATGGTTGAGTCATATAATAGTCTGCTGATTTATATTTGGCTAGGCCCAACACTCATGCAGTTATAAAACACCCTAGTACTACCCAAGCAGTCTTCCAATGATCCAGGCAGTACATATGCACTGATGCAATCACCCAGGCATTACCCCTGCACTCATGCAATCACCCAGGCACTAGCTATGCACTCATGCAATCACTAAGGTATTACCCATGCACTCTTTGAATCATGTAGCCACTACTCATGCACTTATATAATCACTCAGGCACTAACGTTGTACTCTTTCAATCACAGAGGCACTAGCCTTGTACTTATGTAATCACTCATACAGTAGTCTTGGTGTTATCAGATCACCCAGGCACTACTTTTGCACTCATTTATTCACTCAGGCGTTACCTCAGTAGTCCTGAATTCATCCAAGAAATACCCATGCATTTATAGAATCACTTAGTCACTTTGTATGTAGTCATGTAAATCACCAGATATTACTCCTGTAGTCATGCAGTCTCCCTGGTGTTACCTATGTATTCTTTTAATTCCCCAGAGGTTACTTCTGTATTCATGCAATTACCAATGCATTAGCTATACAGTGCTTCAATTACCGAGGCACTATCCTTGCACTCTTTCAATCAGGGAGGCACTATTCTTGTACTTATGTAATCACTCAGGCAATTACTCATGCATTTATAAAATAACTGAGGCACTACCTTTGCACTCCTATAATCACTCAGGCAGTACTTTAGTGCTTCTGTAATCACCCAGGCAGTACTCATGGACTTATAAAATCACCCACTCACTTCCTATGTACTGAAGTAATCCCCCATATATTACCCCTGCAATCATGCAATCACACAGGCATTAGTTCTGTACTACCCTTACAGTTATAGATTCATACAGTCTCTACCTATGCACTCATGTAATAACCCAGGCACTACCCTTGCAGTCATAGAATCATCCAGACCCTACTGTTGCACTCATCTATTCACGTAGGCACTTCTTAGTTAGTGATCTATGCCTTCAGGTGCTATTTATACACTTAACCATGCACTGAATCTTTATGTGTTCACTCATGTAATTAGACAGTCACTATCCATCTTCTCCTGCAATTACCCAGCGACTACCTTTAGAGTCATACAATCACCCAAGTACTATCCATGGTGTTTTGCAATCACTAAGGCAGATCTATTACATTTCTCAGTTTCTAGGTTTCACTATATTTCAGAAATATTGTATATATATTTCTTTTAGATATGATGATAATTTGAAAAGTAAGAGACATATATATGCATGCTTTTAACGATATGGAGAGACTTATGGTTGAGTTATGTAATAGTCTGCTGTTTTATATTTGGCTAGACCTAACACTCATCCAGTTATAAAACACCCTAGTACTACCCAAGCAGTCTTCCAATGATCCAGGCAGTACATATGCACTGATGCAATCACCCAGGCATTACCCCTGCACTCATGCAATCACCCAGGCAGTAGCTATGCACTAATGCAATTACCAAGGTATTACCCATGCACTCTTTGAATCATGTAGCCACTACTCATGCACTTATATAATCAGTCAGGCACTAACATTGTACTCTTTCAATCACAGAGGCACTAGCCTTGTACTTATGTAATCACTCTTACAGTAGTCATGGTGTTATGAGATCACTCAGGCACTACTATTACACTCATTTATTCACTGAGGTGTTACCTCAGTAGTCCTGAAATTACCCAAGAAGTACCCATGCAGTTATAAAATCACTCAGTCACTTTGTATGTGGTCATGTAAATCACCAGTAATTACTCCTGTAGTCATGCAGTCACCCTGGTGTTACCTATGTATTCCTTTAATTCCCCAGAGGTTACTTCTGTATTCATGCAATCACCAATGCATTAGCTATACATTGCTTCTATTACCGAGGCACTATCCTTGCACTCTTTCAATGAGGGAGGCACTATTCTTGTACTTATGTAATCACTCAGGCAATACTCATGCACTTATAAAATCACCGAGGCACTACCTTTGCACTCCTATAGTCACTCAGGCAGCACCTTAGTACTTCTGTAATCACCCAGGCAGTACTCATGGACTTATAAAATCACCCACTCACTTCTTATGTACTCCAATAATCCTCCAGATATTACCCTTGCAATCATGCAATTACCTAGGCATTAGTTATGTACTACCCCTACAGTTATAGATTCATGCAGTCTCTACGTATGCACTCATGTAATAATCCAGGCAGTACCCTTGCAGTCATAGAATCATCCAGGCCCTACTGTTGCACTCATCTATTCACCTAGGCACTTTTTAGTGAGTTATCTATGCCTTCAGGTGCTATTTATACACTTATCCATGCACTGAACTTTTATGTGTGCACTCATGTAATTAGACAGTCACTATCCATCTTCTCCTGCAATTACCCAGCGACTACCTTTGGAGTCATACAATCACCCAAGTACTATCCATGATGTTTTGGAATCACTCAGGCAGATCTATTACATGTCTCAGTTTCTAGGTTTCACTATATTTCAAGAAATATTGTACATATATTTCTTTTAGATTTGATGATGATTTGAAAAGGTAGAGACATATGTATGCATGCTTTTAACGATATGGAGAGACTTATGGTTGAGTTATGTAATAGTCTGCTGTTTTATATTTGGCTAGGCCAAACACTCATGCACTTATAAAACACCCTAGTACTACCCAAGCAGTCTTCCAATGATCCAGGCAGTACATATGCACTGATGCAATCACCCAGGCATTACCCCTGCACTCATGCATTCACCCAGGCAGTAGCTATGCACTCATGCAATCACCAAGGTATTACCCATGCACTCTTTGAATCATGTAGCCTCTACTCATGCACTTATATAATCACTCAGGCACTAACGTTGTACTCTTTCAATCACAGAGGCACTAGCCTTGTACTTATGTAATCACTCATACAGTAGTCTTGGTGTTATCAGATCACCCAGGCACTACTTTTACACTCATTTATTCACTCAGGCGTTACCTCAGTAGTCCTGAAATCACCCAAGAAATACCCATGCACTTATAGAATCACTTAGTCACTTTGTATGTAGTCATGTAAATCACCAGATATTACTCCTGTAGTCATGCAGTCTCCCTGGTGTTACCTATGTATTCTTTTAATTCCCCAGAGGTTACTTCTGTATTCATGCAATCACCAATGCATTAGCTATACAGTGCTTCATTTACCGAGGCACTATCCTTGCACTCTTTCAATCAGGGAGGCACTATTCTTGTACTTATGTAATCACTCAGGCAATTACTCATGCACTTATAAAATAACTGAGGCACTACCTTTGCACTCCTATAATCACTCAGGCAGTACTTTAGTGCTTCTGTAATCACCCAGCCAGTACTCATGGACTTATAAAATAACCCACTCACTTCCTATGTACTGCAGTAATCCCCCAGATATTACCCCTGCAATCATGCAATCACACAGGCATTAGTTCTGTACTACCCTTACAGTTATAGATTCATGCAGTCTCTACCTATGCACTCATGTAATAACCCAGGCACTACCCTTGCTGTCATAGAATCATCCAGACCCTACTGTTGCACTGATCTATTCACGTAGGCACTTCTTAGTGAGTGATCTATGCCTTCAGGTGCTATTTATACACTTAACCATGTACTGAATCTTTATGTGTGCACTCATGTAATTAGCCAGTCACTATCCATCTTCTCCTGCAATTACCCAGCAACTACCTTTAGAGTCATACAATCACCCAAGTACTATCCATGGTGTTTTGCAATCACTCAGGCAGATCTATTACATGTCTCAGTTTCCAGGTTTCACTATATTTCAGAAATATTGTATATATATTTCTTTTAGATATGATGATAATTTGAAAAGGTAGAAACATATGTATGCATGCTTTTAATGATATGGAGAGACTTATGGTTGAGTCATATAATAGTCTGCTGTTTTATATTTGGCTAGGCCCAACACTCATGCACTTGTAAAACACCCTAGTACTACCCATGCAGTCTTCCAATGATCCAGGCAGTACATATGCACTGATGCAATCACCCAGACATTACCCCTGCACTCATGCAGTCACCCAGGCAGTAGCTATGTACTTATGCAATTACCAAGGTATTACCCATGCACTCTTTGAATCATGTAGCCACTACTCATGCACTTATATAATCACTCAGGCACTAACTTTGTTCTCTTTCAATCACAGAGGCACTTGCCTTGTACTTATGTAATCATTCATACAGTAGTCAAGGTGTTATGAGATCACCCAGGCACTACTTTTGCACTCATTTATTCAGTCAGGCGTTATCTCAGTAGGTCTGAAATCACCCAAGAAGTAATCATGCTCTTATAAAATTACGCAGTCACTTTGTATGTAGTCATGTAAATCACCAGATATTACCCCTGTAGTCATGAAATCACCCAGGCACTACTTATGTCGTACCTTTGTAGTCATAGAATCATGCAGTGTCTACATGTGCAGTCATATAATAACCTACATACTACCCTTGCAGGCATAGAATCATCCAGGTGCTACTGTTGCAGTTATCTATTTACCTAGGCACTACTCCATGACTCATCTATGCCTTCAGGTGCTATTAATACACTTATCCATGCACTCAACCTGTATGTATGCACTTATGAATTAGCCAGTCCTTATCCATCTTCTCCTGCAATTACTTAGCGACTACCTTTGGAGTCATACAATCATCGAAGCACTATGCATGGAGTTATGCAATCACTCCTGCAGATCTATTACATGTCTCATTTTCTAGGTTTCACTATATTTCAGAAATATTGTATACATATTTCTTTTAGATATGATGATGATTTGAAAAGGTAGAGACATATGTATGCATGGTTTAAACAATATGGAGAGACTTATGGTTGAGTCATGTAATAGTGTGCTCATTGTATTTGACTAGGCCCAACACTCATGTAGTTATAAAAACACCCAAGTGCTACCTATGCAGTCTTCAAATGATCCAGGCACTACATATGCACTTTTGCAATTATCCAGGTTATTACCCCTGCACTCATGAAACCACCCAGGCACTACCTATGCAGTCATGCATTCACCCAGTTATTACCTATGCACTCTTTCAATCACCCACACACTATCAGTCAACTAAGATGGCCGCCAGGTGAGGAGCTCCTGCCCGGGAGCTCCGGGCTAGGGATTGCCTTTTTTCGCTCAAATCCCCTGAAATCTTGCCCCTCCATGGACCCTTTCTGCATACCTGGGGCCATGTTCGTCTGCGGTCCTCGTCTCTCTGGTCTCCCGCATTTGGACTCGTGACCTTCCGAGGAATCGTGGTCGATGTGTTCTGGCCGCGGAGCCCGAGCAACATGGCCGATGTCCGGTGGAGCTGCCCCGACAGCTATATAGGAGATCGGCTCCAGTTCACCAACTTGGCCGTCACCTACCCAGCTGGACATCGGGCACAGTTCTCCTCGTCACTCCGCTGGCTCTCCTTTCTTCCCTCGCCGTCTGGTGAACTCCGATGGTCTGCCGCTTGCTTGCCCTCTGCGTCACTGCCAATGCCTAACTTTGCTGCCCTGGTGGCCCCTCCGCTCAACGCCTGCCTTTCCGGACCTTTTCTGCGGTTTCCTGACATCCTGCGGCGCCTCTCCGGGACTGCAGCTGAGACGTGTGGGTCTTGCTTCCCTGACGGAGTTTTCCTCGAGAGTGCTGCGATGCTGATGCCCTTTTTTCCCAACTTGTTTTCCTTTTTCTGTTGTTGTCGCGCCCTCCTGACCCCGCAGCTGCCTTTCCCCTTCCGGAGCTGGTGCCTGTGCTAACTTCTCCCCAAACTATTCATGACTCGCGAGGGATCGACGACATCCAGCCTTTCCTCCATCTAGATCTGGTGACTTGCCCTCCCCATTCAGCCCTGCTCCTGGGGTAGGTGTTCTATTTGTTTGTTCGGCCGGATTTGTTTGCCCACAGTCCCGCCATTTTGTTGTGAGGTATTTGGGGTCCATTACCTGGAACCTCCATCTTGCGGTTGCGATTGACTCCCAGACTGATCCTCGCCGCTGGTCAGCTCCTTTTACCGCCATTTGGACCATCGCCTTCAGTCTACCCCCCTTTTTGAGTCATTTCCACCCCTATCTCATTGCATTATCTCGGAGAGGCACCCTTTTCGCCCCCCCCTGACCCGTTACCATCTCCATTTGCGACCCGACGCTGTGAGGGAGACCGGCTTTGAGGTGGGTGTTCACGGGAACACCAACGGTTTGTTTAAGTTCTGACTTTTTTGGTGCCTCCTGCCAGTACTACTCCATGGCCTTTCTGCTGAGACCTGATCTGCATTCTAACCCCTTTACTTTCTCCCCCTTTCCCCTCTTTGCTCCCTTGGCCTTGTTTTTTATGTTATTTAATGCCCTAGTAACCGATGTAACTGTAACTGATTTAACGTTGTAACACTGTTCAACCTCATGTAAAGCGCCCCTTTACTTTTTCCCCCTTTGCCCTCTTTGCTCCATTGGTCTTGTTTTTTATGTTATCTTATTGCTCTAGTAACTGATGTAACTGTAACTGATGTAACGTTGTAACACTGATTTAACCTCATGTAAAGCGCTCTGATACCTCCGGGTCTAGCCAGCGCTATATAAAATTCTTCAAATAAATAAAACTTATATAATCTTTCAGGTACTACCCTTGCACTCCTTCAATCATGCAGATATTACCCTTGTACTTATGTAATCATTCAGCCAGTAGTCATGCACTTATAAAAAACACTCAGGCACTACCTTTGCACTCCTCCAATCACTCAGACATTCCCTTAGTACTCCTGCAATCACCCAAGCAGTACTCATGCAGTTATAAAATCACCCACTGATTTGCTATGTACTGCAGTAATCCTCCAGATATTACCCCTTTAGTTATGCAATCACCCAGCACTCGTTACGTACCACCCTTGCAGTTGTAGAACCATCCAAGTCCTACTGTTGCACTTATCTATTCACCTAGGTATTACTCAATGTATTTCTTTATTTATAGATGACAATATTTGTATATAATTATTTTAATAATATTAAATATTTTTTAGAACGATAATAATTTTAATTCGTCATAATTGTTAAGAAATATTCAGTATGACAAGAAAAGTTCAAAAGAAAAGAGAACAAAGGAAACAGAACTATTTAAAGGATAGAGAAAAGCAGAAAGTAGATGAAGTACAACGTGACGTTGAAGAAAAAGTCTTCTGGTAAGAGAACAAAATAATTTGTTAAAAGTGTTGTAAAAAATTTAATCGATTTTGAAAATGGGGAAAAGAGAAAGAAAAGTACTACAAGCAATCAGAAGGAAAAGAAAAACAGAGAAATTAATGGAGAATCAGGTTATAGGAAACCAATCCAAGTTGAAAAAGGATGAAACAATATAAAGACATTAGAAAGAGAATGTATAAAAGTAGAGTACTACAAAATTTATTGAAAGATTGCAAAAATATAAAAGAAAATCAGCATTTTACAAGAAGAAACAACAGATTGAAAGTGTAGTTGAAAAGGCTTTTGAATTGAAAAGAAAATTGTTTATATTAGTATTGAAGAGAATGAAAACATTGAATAAAATAATGCACTTTATGAAGGAGAAAAGTGAAAGAAAAAGACTGGTTAATAGAACTAACTATTGCAAAATGTTTTCTGGTGAATGGAAGCATACTTCTAATATGGAACCTTTTTTTAATGAAGAAAGCTATTTTCAACAAAATACATTAGTTCATGCAGTTGATACCAGTGGTCATTGCTATGAGGTTAAAAACGGTTGTCCAATTGAAAAAGCAAAGATGGTTCCTAGAAATGTGGAAGAAGTAATAGCTGAAGAAGGTCAAGGGAGACTTACAGAAGCTCCAGTGTATAAGTGGGATTGTAGTAATATTTGTAGTATACGACAGGAATCTATTGATATATTACGAAATTTCTTATGAGATTGTGGTAAAAAAGTGTTAAACAGAAGACTAAGATGTTGCAAGGACTAGATCCTTGTAAAGTGAGAAAATATACTAACTTGCAGGGTCATTCTCTGGCTTGTCTTTCTAGAAAAGTGTGTTGAAGTACTTTTCATCATTTAAGAATGTTAGCAGTGCATCACTCTGAAATGCGGAAGTTAGTAAGAAGATTGTACTATGTGAAAAGTCCATCTCTATCTTTAAGTGAAATAAACTCAGCTCTTTTGCATGGTTCAGTATTGGATGTAGAAAAAGTTTCTGATGATATAGAGTTTTGTTTCTTTGGACCTCAAGAGGAGTGTAGAGAAAGTGAGAGTTTAATAAGTGTAGGTGTTGAAGAAGAGATGAAAGATACTACTACTGTGAAATTTGCAGAAGAAATTACAAAGTTTAAGGTAGTTTATTGTGAAAATCCGAACTATGTTTGTATTTGTTGTCGTCGTACTCACTATAGAAGTCAAACTAGGAATGTTGATGGGTATTTAAAAAGTGAAAAGGAAAATAATGATAAGTGGGAGCAATTTGGTGCTTATTTGTTGGTGAAAGGTCGTTTTGAGTTGGGTAGTGATCAACGTATTTGTAAATATTGTTACATCAAATTAGAAGAGAGCAAAATGCCAGCTAGAGCTGTACATATCAACCTAGAGTTGGTAGCTATTCCTCCGGAACTGGCAGATTTAAATACATATGAGTCCATTCTTATTCAATCTGCGCACCCGTTTCAGGGTATAGTTCGTATGAAGCCTAAAACAGGTAAGCTGCCTCCAACAGATTTACAAAGAGGTTTAAAAGGAAGAGTTGTGTATTTACCTTTAGATTTTAAGAAAAATATTGAAACTGTTGGTGTAGACAGAGAGAAAAGTGAACCTGTAGTTATTCTAGTTAATGGTGTACCAACAAAGAGTCGGAAAATATGGCAAGAGTTAGTAGATGTCACCAAACTTCAAAAGGCTACATTATATCTTGTGCAAAATAATATTTATTATAAAAATGTATATGTGGAAGAACAAGAAATATCTTTAGAAGATGAAAGAGAAATTTCAACTGGACAAATAGAAAAAGTGAATAACTCAAGGAGTGTTTGAAATCTATGAACATTATAGTATACATCCTCTACATTCAAAAGAAGTGATAGGAAATACTATTGAATTATTCCAAATGAAGAAAGCGAAGGGAACTCCCATGAGTGTTTGGGAAAAAAATTTGGAAGCTCGTTGTTTTCCACAGCTCTTCCGCACTGGAAAAGGTGGACGATATGATGAATGACCAGTGCAGATTCCAGCTTCAGAATATCGTACAACAAGATTGTACTCAGAAGATCCAAGATTTCGACGGTGTATTCCATATTTATTTCATCTTCTGTTTGAAAGTGACTTGTCTGGACTTTCATATGCAGTGAACCACATATTAAAAACAGGAGTTCATCTTTCTGCAAAGGAATTTTTGGACAAAGTTCAACAAAGAGACGATCTTTTAGAATCTCAGTTAATTAATTTGATGGCGTGTCAACATGGTACTAATGAGTATTGGTATCGTCGTCACAGAGAATTTAAATGTATGTTAAGGAACTTAGGAACCCCTACATGGTTTGTTACGCTTAGCTGTGCTGAATACGCATGGGACGACTTACTTGAATTTCTACAACAAGCAAATTCAAATGTAAAAAATATTGAATTGAAGACAGGTGGAGAACTGTGTTCCTTGGATCCTGTAAATGTGTGCAGATATTTTAATCATAGGTTTCAAGCTATGATGTCTTTTAACTGCAATAAAAATAATCCACCTCTTGGAGAAGTTATTGATTTTTTTGGGAGAAAGGAGTACCAAGCCATATACACATGTTATTATGGATCAAGGATGCACCAAAATGTGGAACTGATACTGATGAAAGTGTTTTGTCTTTCATTGAAAAATATGTTACCTGTGCCATTCCAAAAGAAGGTGGAGAAAACAACTTGAGGCAGCAAGTTTTACGGTTTCAAAGTCACTGATGTGGGAAATACTGTTGACGGAAATACAAGTCAAAGGGAAGAGTTTTTACAAAATGTCGTTTTGGATTCCCACGTCCAGTAATTTCAAAAGGAAGAGTCAACAATTTCATGTCAGCAGTAAGGCATACTATAACTCGAAAATCTCCGAAGAATACTTGCAACATAAAAAGAACTGAAGATTTAAAGTATATTAATGACTACAATCCAGTGATTTTGACATTGTGGAATGCAAATATGGATATCCAGTACGTTGCAGATAATTCGATTGCTGTTGCTCGCTATGTTACGTCATATATAACCAAATCTGAAAAGACGGAGTTGAAAGAAATGTGGGAAGAAATTTCACAAGAGAAGACTCTTTTTTTTTTTTTTTTTTTAAACAAACTTTGTCGCCTTTTCATGTTATACAGTTGATCCGCTGGTTGCGGTACAAGTAAATACAAAGCATGGTCACTTTTAATATATCACATTACATGTCCTGCATGGTCCTAAAATCATGAATCCTGGTTCTATCAGTTGCATTCTTGGTCTGGTAAAGCTTCTGCAAACAGACCTGAAGGTCCCCCTTCCCTCCTCCCCTTCTCCAACAAGATAACTGATCTCCTCCCACCTCCCCCTCCCGCCCCACACTGCTGTCTCCCTACTGCATCTGTGGGGCCCAGATAGGCGCCTCCCCTGGACTTTGTGATGTGTGTGGTGGTGTTTCGCCGGTGCCTCCTTGTCGGATCTCTGTCCTCTCCTGTGTAAATATATTATATGTCCCTATCTCTTGGGATCTGTAGTGCTACCCCATCCTGACCTGGCCCCTGGGGGTTCTCTGCTTGTGGCGGTCTCTCGGGGGTGGAAGCTTCAGATGCTCGGTCATCTCTCTTTAGGTCTTCCATCAACACTCCCCACGCCCTAGCTTGTTCCAACTTTCCCACTCCCCGTCTCGCATTTCTAAGCAGGACCCTGCCCTCGCAGCCAGCCCATTTCACCAGCTCTCGCTTCCATCTGTGCACATTGGGGCCTTCCGGATTCTTCCAGCCATTAGTTATTTCTCATTTCACGAGTATAAAAGCAAGATCTTGGAACCTGTCTGTGGTCCTAGTTTTGGCAGTGTGTGGGAACAGGTTAAGCAATACATGGTCCGGTGTACAGGGGACTTCCCTCTCCATTATTCTAGTTGTCTCCCGTGTGATTTCCTGCCAGTACTGCGATAAGGAGGTACAACTCCACATCATGTGAATAAAAGTCACCCCTTGTGTATTACATCTCGGGCATCTAGCATCCTCTCTATCAAAATAGCGGTTGATATGCTCTGGGGTTAGATATGCTTGGTGAAGTATATAAAAACTAATCAAGCTAAAGCGGGCGTTTCGGGATACTTTGGCAGTCCGTTCTAAAATATTGTCCCAGTCCTTGTCTTCTAGCGGTCTGCCAATGTCTTCCCCCCATTGGCGTTTCAACCGGTCCAGCGGCTGTATGGAGTCCCGCCCTATAGCTCTGTAGAGGCATGCAACAGCTTTGATAGTTCCCCCAGCAAGACTTATGTATTCGCAGGTGGCGTGTCACGGCTGTTCAGTCGTACCCGTTCCCCAATGTCGCCTCATGGCCCCCGTAACTGCCCCGTGGAGCAAGAAATGCCCCTGTGGTATATCCCAGTTGGTGCTGAATTCCTCAAAGGAAAGAAGCTCCCCGTCCCGGTAGAGATCTCCTACCTTCGTGGCTCCTGCTTGTACCCAATCATCTATTCCCCGCCATTGTCCTCCATGGGGAAGGGCCCCCAGCAGCGTCATCGCCATTTCTGGCGAATATGGGCGTTTCATCCTAGTTTTCTGCAGGCATCGGCCCTAGCAGCGACGTATCACTCTATGTTCGTTGCTGCGGACCTGCTGAGGCTTGGCAGTCCCGAGCAGGGTGCGAAACACACTCAGTTTATCCAGGGTGAAAGGTGGCAACCCCCTGTCTGGCTCCATGCTCCCCGCCACCCACTGCGTGAACCTCTGCGCTGTCCTGCCAAATAGTAGGCCTCCATATTGGGCACAGTCAAGCCCCCCCCGACCTAGGTCATTTTAGAGTGTTAAGGGCTACTCGTCTGTGACCTGCCCCCCATATGAACGCTGGCAAGCAGGAGTCCAGCTCCCGGAACCAAGCCGCTGATATCCACACCGGAAGCATGGCAAAGAAGTACAGCAGTCGGGGGAGAGCCACCATTTTAAGTAGGGAGATGCGACCCATCAGTGAGAGGGGAAGCTTTCCCCAGAAGGTCATAGTGTCCTTGAGCAAGCGCAGCGCCTTCCCTATGTTACCTTCCTTCACGTCCTCTATGGTGTGGAAGATGTGCACTCCCAGATAGCAGAAGCATCAGGGCTCCCATCGCAGATCGCCTAAGTTTGCAGGTGGCTGCATGTCCCCCACTAAAGGGAATAATCTGGACTTCTGCCAGTTCACTCGCATCCCCGACAACGATCCAAATCTTTCCATCATAGTCTTTGCTCCTGGCAGTTCTTCCCCCACGTCTTTTAAGAATAGTAAGAGGTCGTCTGCGTATAACGCTATTTGGTGCCTCTGCTCCCCCAACTGGAGCCCTCGATAAGCCCCTTCAGATCGCGCTACTCAAGCTAATGGCTCCACAGCCAGGGCAAACAGTAGTGGGGAGAGGGGACACCCCTGGCGTGTGCCCCTCTCCACCCGGTATTGCTCCGAAATCGTGCACCCCATGCGGACTCTCGCCACTGGATCGGTATATAGTAGCCGTACCCAGCACAGGAACCCTGGTCCAAGGCCCATTTTGGTCAAGACGGCATACAGAAACATTCAAGGCTATCAAATGCCTTTTCCATGTCGATGGCGAACACCGCCCCCGCCTGGTCCTCCGTCTCCCCAAGTTCGATAATGGACAACAGGCGGCGTATATTCAGAGTTGTGTTCCGGAGGGAATGAAGCCTGCTTGGTCCTGGTGCACCAGGGACATCATGTATGGAAGCAACCGCGTTGCCAGTACTTTACTTAAAATTTTAAAGTCGAGATTCAGCATTTTAAGTGGATGACGGCCAACGCACTCAAGATCAACCCGGACAAGACGGAGGTTCTGGCCGTCACCACTGAGAGCAACCCTTGGAATTCCCTGTACTGGCCGCACGAACTGGGTGACAATCCAGCCCCAGTTCCGGTGGTAAAAAGTCTGGGAATCAAATTGATGCCAAACTTTCTCTGGCCAATCAAATTTCCACCGTGTTCGGAACTTGTGTCGGCCTGCTCAGGCAGCTGAGGAGACTCTCCCCTATCCTCTCCTTCTCATCCATGAAGACAGTCGTGTCCGCCATGATCCTAGCCCGGCTGGACTATGGGAATTCGCTCTATATCGGTCTACCAGATTCACTGGTGGGCAAACTTCAGGTGGTGATGAACGATGCCGCCAGGTTAATTTTCAAACTACCGAGGCGCACGCGGGCATCACCCCTACTGCAACAACTCCATTGGCTGCCAATTAAGCAGAGGGCCAAATTCAAAGGCCTCTGCATCACACATAAGGCCCTATTCGGTCAGGCACCCAACTACATCAAGGAACGCCTGGAGAAATATGTTCCCGGCCGCTCACTAAGGTCCTCCACAGAAGGCCTTCTAAAATGCCCACGATTTAATTGCACCACTAAAGGTGGCCGTGCATTTTCTGTCCTAATACCACCACTCTGGAACAGGCTGCCAGGCCAGCTTCGGGCAGAAAGACGTCTCCTTCCATTCAGAAAAAAACTCAAGACCCTTCTATTTACGGAAGCCTGGGCTTGACACTCCCGGCTCTGACAGTACTCTCCTTGGAACTGACGCTGATCTTCTTAAAGCGCTTAGAGACCGGTTGGTATTAAGCGCTCTACAAGTCCAAATTAACATTAACATTAACATTAACTTTGACAGGGGTCTATATGCAGCGCACTCCACAGGGGACTTATCGGGCTTCAACAGCTGGATTACCACTGCCTCTCTAGTGGTGCCCGGTAAGTGGCCCCTCTCCCTTGCCTCCGCATACATCTCTGCCAATTTGGGGGACAGTTCTCCCACGTATGCAGCGTAGAATTCCTTGGGGAGCCCATCTGTGCCCGGTGTTTTCCCTCTTGCCAGTTCCTTAATAGCTACCCGAATTTCGTGTTCTGAGATTTCGGCTCCTAATTGCTCCGCGTCCTCTTCTGTGAGAGTATGTAACGGAAGGTCTGCCAGGTATTCCCCTATTTCCCTGTCCCCCCGGGGTCCCGAACTCTTGTAAAGTTGCTCGTAATATCTGCGGAATCTATTATTGATGTCATCCTGTCGGTATAAAGGGTGCCCCTCTGAGTCCGCTAATTCTATGATTGTATTCCCCCTGCGGGTGGGGTTAGCTAGCCATGCCAGCAATCTACCTGCCCTGTCTCGCTCAGCATGCGTCCTGTCCAGGTATGCTTGAAATTCAAAGCACCGTAATCTCTCTTCCTGCACGGCCACCTCTTCCTTCGCCTCGAGCAACTCCTGGCAGAGTTCTGGATGGTTCGGGCGTCGGAGTTCTACCTCCCTCAGTGCTCGATCAGCCTGTTCCACGTCAGTTAGTAGTGCACGTCGTACCCCTATTGACAGCGCCATGCAACGCCCCCTGATTACAGCCTTAAAGGCCTCCCACTCTGTCACCCTGGAGTCTGTAGACTGTGCGTTGTCAGCAAAATATGTAATGATGTGGTCCCTAATCTCATGGTAGAACACTTGGTCTTCTAGTGCCTCAGGCTTAAGGCGCCAGGTGGGGATGGGTTGCTGCTGGTCTCCCCACTGCAGTCGAGCCAGTAGGGGGTTGTGGTCCAACACTGTTCGAGTGAGGTATTCCGTGCCGTGAAGCCGTGTGTGCATGTCCGGGGAGCATAAGAAGGTGTCCAGAAGGACATGTAAGTCATGTACATGGGCGAGGTGAGAATACTCCCTGTCTACTGGGGCCACGTGTCCACCAACCCCCAATGAGACTGCCAATCCCTGAACGTCCTGGCTATCCTGTGTACTGGGGCATCCCGAAGTGGTGGGTGGGACCGGTCCAGGGCCGGATCTGCAATACAATTAAAATCTCCCCCCATGATAATTGACCCCGTCATGTATGGCGCCAGGGACCCAGATAATTGCTCCAAGAATGCTCCTTGGTCTGCATTTGGGCCATAAATATTTATCAGCGTGACATCTTGCTCGTCCAGGCATCCTGTGACCACCACATATCGGCCCTCTGAATCCGCTTTGTGGCCGGTGTGCTGGAATGGGACGCCTGCCCTGATCCATATCAGGACCCCTCTGGCAAATGCCGAGAATGAAGTATAGTATGTCAGGCCTCTACATCTACGGTGTAGTGCTGCCCCTTCGGAGGCCAATGTGTGCGTTTCCTGCAACATTGCTATATGAATCCCTCGCCTGTTCAGGTGTGAGAAAATTTTGTAGCGTTTATGCATAGAGTGCATCCCCTGGACATTCCAGGAGAGGAGGTTATATACCTTCTGATTGGGCATTACAGATTAGCCTCTCTACCTCCGTCTGGCCCGCTCATCCCCGCCCGACTTCCGGCGCCCTATATCGCATAATGGGAACCTCCTCGCAGCGGCTCTTATCCCCATGTAAGTATAGACAGCAGTGCCCCCAACTTAAAACAATAGAACTTTCCCAACTCCCCCTCCCCAGGACAAGTGAGAAACTCTCTCCCATCCAAACTGTGCTCTGGCATAAAAACGGACTAGAGTCCAACATTCGGGTGGTGGCTAGACTAATGCTCGCTTGGAGGAAAGCCTTCCCCTCTGCCCCCCCCCGGGTCTCCCCCATCCAGTGGTTAGATCTCGTAGCGCCCATCCTGAGCCCCTCTAGCGCTCAGATCAGTCGCTGGCCATAACGCCCCCTCCCCCGAACCCCAGTGTCCAGCAGGTACTTGCGTGTCAGGCATCAGTTAGATCAGGTCGTCCGCCGTTCTGGGAGTCACTTCTGGCATTGTCTGGCTGGCATCTCCCACCGTGCTCGAGCTGGTGTCCGAGTCCGAGTCTCTCTGTTTCTCTCCTGAAAGGGAGGAGGCGCCCTGTGGGCCTGCTGCACTCAGGGACGCTATCGCCGCAACCGCCCTCTCCCTGTCTCGGCGAGCTTCCTCCGGATTTGGGTGGCATTTGGGCTTCCCCCCTTTTCCAGGGGATCGCGTGAGAGTCTCCTCTGGCTGGTCTCTGCCTTCTTGTCTCCGGTCTCGTGGCCCCAGCTCCTCAATCCAGTCCCAGACGTCTTGAGGTGTGGCAAAAAATTTGGTCTCCTCTGCGTGTGCTGTCCGGAGTTTAGCTGGGAACACCATTGAATATGACACCCCCATTTGGCGCAGTTTCCATTTGGCCGTGACGAATGAGGCTAGCTGTCTCTGCACATCTCGGGAGAAATCCGGGAAAATCCGTACAATGCTGTTTTCGATTTTGAGTTGGCCTTTGAGTCGCGCTTGGCTCAGCACATGGTCTCTGTCCTTGTAGAAGAGAAGACGGGCCACCAACGGTCTCGGCGGTCTCCCAGGTGGGAGTGCCCGTGCAGGGACCCTGTGCACCCGCTCAAGGGTGAAGTATGGTGATTGGTCCTCCTCTGCTACCTCTGTGCGGATGCAGTTCTCAAGGTAGGCCACCATATTGTTCCCTTCGACTTTTTCTGGCAGCCCAATGACTCTAATGTTGTTCCGTCGTGCCCTATTTTCAGTGTCCTCGGCCCGCAATTCCAACACTTGTACCCGTTTTTCAATGTCCGTGAGTTTGCGGGTAGACTCGGATACTTGTGGTTTCAGGTCTCCAACATCCCCTTCCACCGACGTGACACAGTCCGGCAGCTTCCTGTGATCTGCACGTTGTAGGCCCAGATCCCCTCGGAGCGTGTCGATTTTAGATTCTACTGCTGTCCTTGACGACTCTATGGCCTGCAGGATGTCATGTAAGGATAGTTCATCGTGGGCTGCAGTCTTTTCGCTATGAGGTCCTGTGCGTGGTCGCGCCTCCCCAGCGTCCTCTCCCGCTGGATCCTGCTGCTCTGTGTCTCGCCTTTTGTTAATGCGCCCCATAATGGTTGTAATCCCCTGGGGAGGGCCTTCGTTCCTCCTGCCTTTCCCAGTCGGAGCACTCCCAGGGGTGAAGGTTCTCCCTGCTTCTTCCAGTCGGTCCCTGCTGCGACTTATGGCCTCAGCATGCGCCACCTCCTATTGGCGGCTGTGCGCAGGTACCCACTGTGCGTCTCGGCGGCCGCTTAAAAGAGATGCAGCAGGTGGCGCAGGCGATAAGACGGGCCGTTAAGTTGGCAGTGATGGCGGGAGTGTCCCCCCTCGCTGTCAGGAGTACTCTAGGCCGGTGCGATGTGGCGTGGTTGGGCAGCAGCTTCTCTGCCAGCTGGGTGGGTAGCGCTGATCCGCGTTACGCTTGCGGATATCTGTGGTATTCAGAGTGAAATGTTGTAGGTGGGAGTGCACCATAGGCCCCAGCAGACGGGTGCAGCCCTGCCCCGGTGGCGCCCTCAGTAATCAGCACAGACGCTAATGAGTTCGCTGAGGCCAGTGTTGTATATGGCAGAGCTGGGCCTCAGACAGACGACTTGAGCAAGAGTGCCGGGGGCCAATGCTCCACAGGCCGTCTCCCCAGGCCGAGCTCAGAGTCCAGTGTTTATAGTGTGGGCCGCCAATGAAGCGCCCCCGCAGAGGCCACAGGGAGAAAGCAGGGCGGGAAGGAGGCAGTAGCTTCTCAGTCCCCAGGGGCAACCCCCACAGTCCTCGGCAGCCCCCACTCACCGGAAGGGTATATCGTTCCTGTATCAAGAGGTGGGCACTCTCAGGAACTGGCGCGATCCGTGGCTGCAGGGGTCCAGCAGCAGAGTCCCCGGGTTCTCAGGCCGCGCCAGGCAGGCCACTCGCAGTGTTCCCGGCTAATGGGTGTTCGCGCTCAGTTAGGGAGAGTGGAGAAAGTCCTCCCGTATATTCGCCGTTCAGGTCCTCCGCTGCGGTATCTCCCTGCACCTCTTGGTGTTCCGTAGAGGCAAAGGCCCGGCCCCCCGTCGTCTTGCGTCCGTGATCCGCTCCACTATGTGTGGCGGTAACCAGCTGACAACCTCCGATCACCGCTAGAGGAGCAGATCTCGGTTCGCGAGTGCCATCTTGACTGGCCGCCTCACTCCCCCAGTACGGCCGATCCTTCGCCCAAGACTTGCTGTATCGCACTGGGAATCTCAAAATCATGCAGGCCCTGTACTCCGCCGTCTTGGGCCCACGTCTATTGCCGTTGTACTTATCTGTCAGCTTCTGACCAACCCTCGGAAGGCAGTGTTCAGGTCGCGGGCGCCATCTTGGTGAACCTCATGGGTCCCCCGTCAGGAACGATTATTCAGCGAAGACGTGTCTTGTTGTCCCATTCGCCCGTCTCCGATGGTTCTCTTGCCCTTCAGAGGTCAGAGGGTGAGCAATTGATATAGAGGGCTCCCCTTTAGCGGGCAGGATGGGCTGATATGGGGGATTACCCGCAGGAGCTCCGGTTCAGGCACCCTGCTCCATCGGCGTCTGGCCACGCCTTCACAAGAGAAGACTCTTAGTAACAAATTGTACAGCTTTAGTTTGAAGATGCTATCCCATCGAGAAATTGGATCCTACGAATGTTGGGATCGGTTGACCTCTGCAAGTTTATATTCAAAGTCAAGAGGAATCATTTGGGTAAGTCTAGGTCTTGCTGCCACACGAAATCGAGTATTGAAATCTGTACAAGAAATTGAATACTTAGAATTGAATGAACCAGAAAGTACAGATATTGTTAAAACGAATATGTTGGATACGTACTATCCTAAAAGAAGTCCACATCTGGAAAACATATGTCTCTATGAAGTATTGCAAAATTACAGCTTTAAGAGAAACGTTACAGAAAATATAAATGAAGAAAAATATGCAATAATTGGATGTGAAGGATGTATGGTAAAACATGCCAAAGGAAATCTTATTAACCACAGGAAACTCAGTTGTGAAACTCCAGATAAAAGGGAATTTTTCTATTTGGCACTTCTGCAACTTTTCAAACCTTAGCGTAGTGAAATTGAATTACTTGGAGATTTTGATTGCTATGAAGATTCTTTTAATGCATATAAAGATAGGATTCATTGCACAATTTTTCCAAATTATCTACAAATGTTAAATGAAGAGATTGAACAAGAAACTACTATTACAGCTGAAATAGCTAGAGACAGTTCTCAAGATAGTCAAAGTTCTGTTCCTCTAAGTCAAGATCCATTAGGACAACCAATTCTTGAAAATGAAGCAGCAATAGCCATGAATGAAGTAGAAACGGCTATGCAACAAGCACAACAGGATCTTATTGAGTTGGAAAACATGAAAGAACAACTAAATATTGAACAAAAATAAATATATCAGCAAGTGACAGAACAGATACAGCATGGTTTATTGCATGAAAAAAAGAATGCCAATGCACATCATTTAAACCTATTCGAATGTACATCAGTGGTCAAGCTGGAACAGGAAAAAGTTTCTTAATTAAAGTTTTGACCAGTTATCTACAGAAAACTACTGAATCACATTTATCTTGTGTTGTAACTGCTCCAACTGGGTTAGCAGCACACAACATTAAAGGGATTGCATTATATTGTTTACTCATGCTACTGGTTGAACATGAAAATAAGTTGAAATATCACAAGCTATCAGGGGATGCTTGTTATGAAGTTTCAAGAGTACTCAAGAAAAGAAATTTCTGATCATTGATGAGGTGAGCATGGTCTCCAATTTAATGCTTGCCTTCGTACATTTAAGAATGCAACAGATTTTAAAAACAGATTATGATGTTCTGTTTGGAGGAAAACATGTAATTGTATTCGGCGATCTACTACAACTTACTCCTGTGAAAGGACAACCAGTTTTTAAAACACTTGTCCATGAAGAAACTAGGAAATCTTTGGGAAGTATTGGAAATGTGAACATTTGGTCTCATTTTGAATACAAAGAACTTATTAGGAATATGCGACATGCAAGTGATGAACATTATGGAAACATTCTTCAAGATATAAGAATTGGTGTTTTGACAAAACATGGTAAAGAAGCTTTACAAAGTCGGCTACTAATGAACTTGTTTCCAAATGAAAACATTGCACCTGAAATAATGTACAAAAAAATTGGAGAAAAGAACTCTCTAGTTTGCCTAATGCCAACACTGAAAGAGTGTTCTACATTCAATCAACAACTTTTGAAACTGGAAAAACAACCAATAGTGAAAATGGAAGCCATTGATAAAATGGAACACGATGGAGTTACTATTCTTCTCTCAGAGAAATTACAGTCAAAATTGGATTCTTTGGAAAAGTCGGTGTCTAAGACTGCAGGTTTAGAAAAGACTTTATATGTATGTGAAAACTGTCGGGTAATTTTACGGCATAATTTGGATGTAGAAAAAGGTTTCGTAAATGGAGCAATGGGAAAAGTTGTTGATTTTGTTAATTATCAGAACAGAGATGGAATTGAATTTTTGAAGATTAAATTTGATCAGATTGAAGAAGTAAAACAGATTGGACGCTGTGCTGTTCGTTTTCTGCTTGTAAAGAACGTGTATGTTCGTAGAAAACAGTTTCCTCTTTCTTTAGCATATGCAGTGACCATTCATAAATCTCAAGGTTTAAGTGTAGACAATGCTTTGGTAAATATTGGAAGTACAGTGTTCAAAGAGGGCATGGCATACATTGCATTGTCCCGAGTAAGAACATTGGTTTGTATTTGATTGATTTTGATGAGAAAAATATTAGTGCTGATGCAAATTGTGTAAGAGAGTATAATCGGTTAAGAAGACTTTATGCTCCTAACTTAGGTGAATATCCCATTTATGAGAAACGTGTAGTATGTCCAAAATGGAAATATGACAAACATTCTAGTGAAATTCAAAAAAAGAAAACAATTGAAGAGAATAATGAAGCTGCAAAGAAAATGAAAATGGACAATGTTGATGATATTGTAGGATACCAGTTAGAAAATAGTTCAGGTATCAACTGCTATGCTAATGGAATTGTGAATGTTGTCTTTTATCTAGAAGATCTTCATCATGACATTATGGAAAATCAAGAAAAAGATTCTGTTCTTTATTACATTATATTTTTTAAAGTTGCTAACTGATAGAACTAAAATCCATACTGCTTCTGGCTTTCGGCATCTTTTGGTTATACGTACTGGTTCTTCGCAATTTACACTCAATATACAACAAGATGCACAAGAATTTCTTATGTTTATGCTTGCAGTATTGGAAGATGAAGGAATAGAAATTGAAGAAAGGTGGACTAAGCTACAGATGGGATCATAAATGTGAAGAGTGTTCATCTTCTTCTACCACTGAAATAGACACTGAACGATTCATATATTTGACAATACCAGATTGCAAATCAGTGTCTTTTAATAAATTAGTAAAATCAGCTAATCAAGATATGAAATGTTCTCATTGTAAATCAGAAATGTTGTCAACGTTATATTTAGAAAGATTTGGAAAATATGTCATTTTAATGCTACAACGTTGTAGAGCAAATGGAAGAAAATTGGAAACCAAAATTAAACATTTTGTGGCAAGTCAACTATCAATTTCAGGAAGAATTTTTAAAGCTGTGGCTATTATTTTCCGTGATGGACCTACTACAACATCTGGACACTATGCCGTGTATTTAAAGTGCAATAAAGGATGGACACATTGCAATGATGTGCATTTGGAATTCAAATGTAGGTTGCCTTACGAATTACCAGATTAATATCTGATTTTTTTGATGCCAACGTTTTGAAAACATCATTCGGCTTATTGGGAAGATGTAAACACAAATTAAGGAGTTTATTTTGGATATTTTCAATGCAAATTGATTTGGAAACATTATTCGGCCTATTGGTAAGATGTGAAGAATTACTTTTTGGATTATTGTTTGTTCTAATTGTTATTGCATTTGCAAAATTGTATTTGAAAGAAATAGTTTATATATTCGATCTTTATATTATACGTGATGTAAATGAGAATGTATATTTCAGAAATGTACTTCAGAGAAATAAATGATTTATTGTAGTTGAAGAATGCAATTTAGAAACTGTAGATAGGTAAACAGATAGTTGAACTTGTTGTAAATATTTTCAACGCAGATTTCGTTTTTTTTTACAATCTCATTGATTGTATTTTTTTCCCCGCTGTTATATGATGATCTACATTGAAATCACTGTGTATGGTGAAATTCAGTAGAATCTGAGAACAGCAAAAATGGGAAACTGAAAATGTTATGTAAATGCAAAATTATGTTGTGTTCTTAAAACTATAATATTAAATGCAATAACTATTTTTCTTCTTCTTTTTCACAGAAAGTAATACTAAAGCTTGAAAGATTTTTAATTCAGTTTACAACAAAACTTCTGTAAAGTAGTTTCACTGAGTTTTGTATCTTGTTTAATAAAGAAGGTAAGATGAAATAAGGTAATAAGCATAACAATATGAAGTAATGTTTACAGTCACTTTTATTGCACTCATCTATTTTATCAAACACTACCCATGCACTGATCTATACAGTTTGGCACTATTCCCCACTCCTGCCATCACCCATGCACTATCCATGCATTTCTCAAATCACCTAGCCTGCATCCACACAGTTATAATATCACCCAGACACTAACTATGTACTCTTCCAATCACCCTGGCACTATCTGTAAACTCATGCAATCAGCTACACATTACCTGTACACCCTTCCAATGTCCCAGATTATACTTATACACTTCTGCAATCCCTAAACATTATCCTTGCACTCATGCAATCACCAAGACACTACCTTTGCACTCTTTCAATCATCCAGGCAGTATCTATACAATGGTGTATTCATTCAGGCAGTACACATACACTTATAAAATCAACCAAGCTCTATTTATACAGTCCTCCAATCACCCAGGTACTACTCCTGTACTTCTCAATTCACTCAGCCACAACCCTTTAAGTTTTAAAATCACTCAGGCACTACCTATGCACTCCTACAATCACACAGGCCGTACCCCTACACTCTTGCAATCAGCAAGACATTACCCCTACACTCATGCAATTCCTCAGGTATTAACTATGCGTTCCTCTAATCCTATATACATTACTCCTGCACTCATGCAATCACTTAGGTATTAGCTATTGACTCCGGTAATGCCACAGACATTACCCCTGAACTCATGCAATCACTTTGGCATTACACATGTACTCCTGCAATGACCCTGACATTGTCCCTGCACTCATACAATCACCCATGCATTACTCATGCACTCCTTCAATCACTCAGGCAGTATTTGTGCATTAATAAAATCATCCAGTCACTACCTATGCAGTAATGCAATCACACAGGCACTACTCATACACTCTTCCATGCACCCAGGCATTACTCATGCACTCCTCCAATCATGCAACCAGTACCCATGCAGTTATAAAATAACCCACATACTACCTATACAGCACTCCTCCAATCATGAAACCAGTACTCATGCAGTTATAAAATAACCCAGGCACTACCTATGCACTCATGCAATCACCCAGGAACTACCTATATACTCATGCAATAATTCAAGCACTACCCATACACTCCTCTAATCACCCAGGCACTACCCATGCACTCATGCAATCACGCAGGTAGTAGTCATGCACTGCTGCAATCACTGAGGAACTACTGATGTACTACTCCATGCACCGAGGCACTACCCATGCACCCAAGCATTATCCATACACTCCTTCAATCACCCAAACATTACCCCTGCACTCATGCAATCATCCAAGCACTACCCATGCAGTCTTTCAATCATTCAAGCACTACTCCTGCACTCATGCAATCATTCATGTACTACTCATGCACTCCTCTAATCACCCAGGAACTACCAATGCAGTCCAACATGCGCTCAGGCACTACTCATACACTCTTCCATGCACCCAGGCACTACCCTTGCACTCAAACAATCACTCAGACACTACCCATACACTCATACATGCACTCAGGCAATTCTGTGGCACTCATGCAATCACCCAAGCACTACCCATGCAGTCTTTCAATCATTCAGGCACTACTCCTGCACTCATGCAATCACCCATGTACTACTCATGCACTACTTCAATCACCCTAGCCATGCAGTCCTACTTGCACTCAGGCACTACCTATGCACTCTTCCATGCACCCAGGCATTACCCATGCACTCCTTCAATCACCCAGATATTATCACTGCACTCATGCAATAAACCAATCACTACCCATGCACTTCTCCAATTATGCATGTAGTACACATGCACTCATGCAATCACACATGCACTACTCATGTTCTTTTCCATATATTACACTTGCCGCAATTCATACAACACATACAAATTTGTCTTTTTTTAACCAAATAGGCGGTTCTAACAAGAACCATTTGTTTGCTTCTTTTTCTTTTATAATTTTTTTGTGTTTTTCTAACTCTTTTTGTATTTTTTTGGTGTTTAAAAAAAAAAAAAGAACAAACAACAGAATAAAGTGACAAAACTGCTGTCTAAACTTTTGCAATTAAAAAAACATTGCAAAAAAAAATTAACAGTGGTGGCTTTTTGCAATGTAAAAAGAATTGGGTCAACAGACTGCTCGCAATAACATGAATTTTCTTGCACTTGATGCATCGTTGTTCTAGACCAGCAAACTCTGGTCTAATCTCAGCTACTCTTATAGAACTTGATGTACCAGCTGAGGTGCTCGGTCCTGCATCTTGATCACCTTGCTGGGCTTGTTGTTCCAGCTCTCGTCGATGTTGCTCCCATGCTAGCCGACGAGGGTGCATGGTTTGGAGGTGCTTGAGCATGGACGAAGTACCGCACGAGTATTTTTTCTCAGAGCCCCGAGATATTATTCTTTCGCAAATAGTGCAGGTTACCTTCCTCGCGTTCACCATTTTTTCTCCAGCTGGAAACGTAAAGAACGCCCAGACGATGCTCTCCTTTCTTGTTTTTTTTGGTTCCTCCAAGTCCTCTTCTTCACCAAGGATGTCATCTGGTGGATTTGAAGATGCCATTCTTCAAGTTTGTTAAAAAAAAAAAACACCAAAAAAACGCAAGAAGAGCACTAAACACAAAAGGTGTGTCTCCTGGCAATGTTGTTGGAGGAATGAGAAATTTGGGTGGGGTGCTGTAATTTCTAGAATAAAAAGCTTCTTAACCAATGAAATGCTTTCTTTTTTAGTCACATGGGTTCGCGCACCTGGCGCGCAACCAGCGCGCACCTGTCGCGATTTCGGAAAACATATTTAACAATAATTTATCCTTATTCCAGTTTCAAAATATATGATATTTACAATTTTGTTAAATAATCTCTTGGTATAATATATATAATATAGTTATATATATATACTTTCAAAACTGAAAGATTTGCGATGGGTTCGCGCACCCGGTGCGACCCCCGGAAATATGTACGTGACGTTATGCGGGGCCGGGAACCGTGCACCCGTCGCATACCAAACGGTCATCCTACACGACTTAACCAATATGGCGGCAAAAGTCTTGGATTCGCGCAACCACCGTGACTGGTACACGATCGGTACGCGAATCCAGTTGTCTTTAAAAAAAAAGATAAAAGCATATTTTAGTAAACAGAAATATCACCTTATTTCTATAAAAATTTTAGATTTTAGAAAAAGTATTTTTAGACATTATAATTAGAAATTAGCATTTAAAAAGCCTTTGAAATTCAATGAAAAAACCACAGGTTTCAGGGACGTTATAGTTAGAAATTAGCATTTAAAAAACCTTAGAAATTCACTGAAAAAAACACAGGTTTCAGGGATGTTATAGTTAGAAATAAGAATTTAAAAAACCTTTGAAATTCACTGAAAAAACCACAGACTTCAGGGACGTTATAGTTAGAAATTAGCATTTAAAAAACCTTAGACATTCACTGAAAAAACACAGGTTTCAGGAATGTTACAGTTAGTAATTAGCATTTAAAAAACCTTTGAAATTCACTGAAAAAACCATAGGTTTCAGGGACGTTATAGTTAGAAATTAGCATTTAAAAAACCTTAGGAATTCACTAAAAAAAACACAGGTTTCAGGGATGTTATAGTGAGTTGGACATTTCACTCGTACAAAACCAGAGAAATTCGGCCGTTATAGTTAGTTGAGCTAACTACAACTCGTGCCCCAGCAATGCACTGCTGATGACGTCACATATTACATCATTCATGACATGGTCAGTGACATCACTGATGACATCACTGATGACATCTCAAATGACATCACTGATGACATCACTGATTACATCATCCACGTGATAATCTGATGCACCTCCTCACACCCTAATATAACCTTTGATACACCCACTCTAAAATACAGACTACTATTTTCGATACCATAGACACACCAACACCAGTTACTACATACCCACTCACTGATTCCTAGGTCTACACACACATCCACTTATTCACCTATACAGTCACTCATACATGTAGTCACTCATCAATACAGCACTATCATATGCACTCATATACCTATACAAACACTCACACACCATCACTCACCCATAGTTACTCACACACCTAGTCAGTCATGCAAAGAATCAATCACACTCCCATTTACTGACCTATACAGTTATACACACACCACCTCACTTATTCATACAGATACTAACACATACTTACTTTCTTATACAATCACTGATACAAGCACTCACTCAGCCACTCTCACAATCACTCGCTCTCACATATAGTCATTTATATACTCCAACACTCACATATACTGCCTTTTACATATGTAGTTACTCACACATGTACCACTGAGACATCCATTTACTCACCAACACACCCATACACAGTCACCCACCCATACAGCCCTTAACAGATGCACTCTTAAACCCATACACCCAGTGAATCACCCACTCACACATCTATGCACAGAGTCACACACCCCCCACCCACCCACACAGATACTCAGGCACCCATACAGATACTCAGACAACCAATCAATAACCTATATAACCCTGGGCGTAGTGGGCGTAGTGAGGCTACCCGGAGCGCCACAGAGTTTAAAACAAACTCCGCACTCTCCGCGTAGCTCTGCTACGCGCCACCCGCCTCCCACCCACCCTATTAACTATTGTTATAGAACCTTAAAAAACACCATAAGTAAATAAAAACGACTTACCTGAGCTGTGGCGTCCCGGGTCTGCCCTCTTCCTCCATCGCGACTTCTTGATGACAACTGCGCATGCACGGGGGCTCGCGCATGCGCATTTCTCATGAGAAATGCCCATGCACGGGCACCCGCGCATGCGCAGTTGTCATCAAGAAGTCGCGATGGAGGAAGAGGGCAGACCCAGGATGCCGCAGCTCAGGTAAGTCGTTTTTATTTACTTATGGTGTTTTTTAAAGTTCTATAATAATTGTTAATACTAGGGCGGGCGGAGGCGGGGGCTGGTCGACTCCGCCCTGCAGCGGAGTGTGTGGAGGTTTGCCTACTCCGCCTACTTCGTGGAGCGTGGAGTAGGCAAAACTCTGCACACTCCGCGGGCGGAGCAGAGCTCTCCGCCCACCCTTAAACCCATATAGACACTCATGTAGCTACTCACCAACCCATGCAGCCGCTTACACACCAACTGACAGACTATTACAGACATTCACACAGTTTAGTCACTAACCCATGCATTTCAGTAAGACACATTTAATCACTCACTTATACAGTCAGTCACACACCTACTAAATCATAAATTCAGACACTTATACACCCACTCATTTTTCAATACACCTTGGCATATATATATATAAAACATTTTTAAACTTTACAGAAACACACAGTCACTGGATGATGTCATCAGTAATGTCATCAGTGATGTCATTTGAGATGTCATCAGTGATGTCATCAGTGATGTCACTGACCATGTCATGAATGATGTAATATGTGACGTCATCAGCAGTGCATTGCGGGGCACGAGTTATAGTTAGCTCAACTAAATATAATGGCCGAATTTCTCTGGTTTTGTACGAGTGAAATGTCCAACTAACTATAAAGTCCCTTTTCAGTGAATTTCTAAGGTTTTTTAAATGCTACTTTCTACCTATAACGTCCCTGAAACCTATGGTTTTTTCAGTGATTTTCAAATGCTAATTACTAACTATACCATCCCTGAACCCTGTGGTTTTTTCAGTGAATTTCAAAGGTTTTTTAAATGCTAATTTCTAACTATAATGTCCCTGAAACCTGTGGTTTTTTCAGTGAACGCCAACTCCATTCTCCACTCCAGAACCTGGATACCGACACAGGGACTCCGACTATGATTTTTCAAAAACTCTCGTTTATTTGTTCTTGGTAACGCGTTTCTCCTGTCTCAGCAGGCTTGCTCACACAATAAACGCCATTGCCATAACACCATTTTAAAATCGCAATCTCCCGATCACGTGGTCCGCTACTCCCATAGCAATGGAAGACAGACTCTAAAACATTCTGTGATTAGACAAATATAACAAACATACCGTGTTGATGGTTGTATATTCATTTTAAATCTATTTTTTGCACTAATAATTCATTATGGCATTGTTTCAATAAATATCAATAATTCGGAGTCTTATCTTTCCTATATATTCAATGTGCAGTCAATGATCCAAGTTATCTCACTTCCCGATTCCTACTCAGGTTTTAAGTCTTGGCAAGTGCCTAATTCATCCATCGGCTTCCAATCAAGCCTTTAGGGCATCCATCTATTTTATGTATAGTGGGTCGAGAATTTTACATTTTACATACACATTGCATAAATAATTAAAATGTGCATAAAAAGTGTAAAATATCATTGTATGTTCCAATATTAAAAACATCAAAATACATATTAAAATCATGCATACTTCTAATGTTTCAAAAAATTCAAATAATTCCTCCAGGCAGGTCAATTCGGATAAAGTGCAAGTGCATTGTAAACAAACATCATTCTCATATTGTCCATATACCTGATGAATAATGTCAACTTCGCGGCCAATATAACAGAAATAGTGTTTGGCAAAGTGCAAGTGCTTCTGATCCCTACTATAATGTGCAAATGCAGACATATAGTCAGTACAGTACATGAAATCATAAAGTGAAAGTGCTTTGCCAACAATTAGTCAATTATTGGCCACCAACTAGACCATTTTCCACCATGGAACAATATGTAAAGTGCTAGTGCATTTAAAAAAATATATATTCTCACAACGACCTCCTTTTATATTCTCCAATGAACTCTACCTAAGAGTAAAAAGTATATATGTGTTTATATAAATAAATTTAACTATAATACTATTCTGGCACATTTCAATCCTGACTCCAAATGCTGACATCATATAATTCGCCAAACTATTATACAGCTTTCCCTCAACACGTCTAACACATTTGTCTATCTTGTTATAGATTAAGGAGCTTATTTGTATAAAATGAGCCATCTGACTTGGATACTACTAGTGGCCTAAGTTTACATGTAAATCCTCATCTGTATTCAATCCAGACGGGATTCTAGTGTTAAACAACATTATGTATTTTGATTCCAATTGTCGCAATTTCCTCTCTCTATTGCCTCCTCTTCTCATTTTAGCCACCTGGTCAACTGCAAAGTAAGTTAGATCTTCTAGGTTGCCCTTATGAATCTCATTTATGTGGCGAGCCACAGGATAAGTTTTATCATTGTTTTTAATTGACCGCATATGTTGGAGTATGCGAACATGAACCATGTGAATAGTGCTTCCTATGTATAATTTTGGGCAGGAGCACTGTAAGATGTAAACTACATGGTCACTCCGGCAATTCAAGAAGCATCTAATTTTCCATGGGCTCGCCATTAATGGAGACATGACTGATTTAGCATTTTGGGCAATAGTACAGGCTTTACACTTTTGACATTTATAAAAACCTGGGTTCGCCCTCAACCAACTCTCCGGTTTTGTTAATTCCGGACTACCTCATTGACTTAGCCCTTTTGAATGTCACCTGTGGTCTGCGTTTTACCACTGTACTGAGCATTGGGTCACTCCTTATCAGGTGCCAGTGCCTACTCACACAGTCTCTCACCCTTGTGTGGTAGGCACTGTACCCGGTGATTAGCCGTATTTCTTCATTGTCCTGCCTTTTCGTTCCCTCCTTTCCTTCTTTTGGTCTAAGTAGGACATCTATTTTGATACCACTGACCTTCTGTAATGCTTGATTTAGGACATGATCTTTATGTTGAGGGCAACTTTTTGATGGATTTGTAAACGGCTAGTCCAGCCGTGAAGACGTGCCACCGCAGTAAGCAGCGGATCCATGGCGGCTTGAAATTGGAGCACTTGTGGTACAGAGGGACTTTCCTGCGATGTTCATACTGGCAGCGATTTTAACACTCACACTTTTACAAATCCACTGGGATTTTAAAGTTGGAAAATGGAGGAGCAACGGCTAACCCACTGGGGTAATACAGCCCCACGGGGCTTTGCAGGACTACCATTACCAGAATCCCTGAGTCACTTGACACCCACCGGGGGTTGAGCTTTCAGCAAAAAAAGTATAATGGAGGGGACTGTAGCTGTGCAGTTTTAGCTCATTTCCTGGCCTCTGACCAAGGGCGGAGACGCCCGAAACGCGTATGGCCGTCAAGTACTGGTGTCATGTTGATAGTTATCTTCGCTGTGGATCGCATTAAAGAAGTGACCACTCTCCTGTGTAGCGCGTCTTTGTTGAGGGCAACTTTTTGATGGATTTGTAAACGGCTAGGCCAGCCTTGAAGACGTGCCACCGCAGTAAGCAATGGATCCATGGCGGCTTGAAATTGGAGCCTCTTGTGGTACAGAGGGACTTTCAAGCGATGTTCATACTGGCAGCGATTTTAACACTCACACTTTCACCAATCCACTGGGATTTTAAAGTTGGAAAATAAAGGAGCAACGGCTAACCCACTGGGGTAACACGCCCCCACGGGGCTTTGCAGGACTACCATTACCAGAATCCCTGAGTCACATGACACCCACAGGGGTAGAACTTTCAGCAAAAAAAGTATAATGGAGGGTACTGCAGCTGTGCCATTTTTGCTCATTTCCTGGCCTGTGACCAAGGGCGGAGATGCACGAAACATGTAAGGCCGTCAAGTAGTGGTGTAATGTTCATGGTTGTCTTCGCTGCAGACCGCATTAAAGAAGTAACCACCCTATTGTGTAGCGCATCTTTGTTGAGGGCAACTTTTTGATGGATTTGTAAACGGCTAGTCCAGTCGTGAAGACGAGCCGCCGCAGTAAGCAGCGGATCCATGGTGGCTTGAAATTGGAGCCTCTTGTGGTACAGAGGGACTTTCCTGCGATGTTCATGCTGGCAGCGATTTTAACACTCACACTTTCACCAATCCACTGGGATTTGAAAGTTGGAAAATGGAGGAGCAAGGCTAACCCACTGGGGTAATACGGCCGCACGAGGCTTTACAGGACTACCATTACCAGAATCCCTGAGTCACATGACACCCACAGGGGGTCGAACTTTCAGCAAAAAAGTATAATGGAAGGGACTGCAGCTGTGCAGTTTTTGCTCATTTCCTGGCCTGTGACCAAGGGCGGAGATGCCCAAAACGCGTAAGGCAGTCAAGTAGTCGTGTCATGTTTATGGTTGTCTTCGCTGCGGATCGCATTAAAGAAGTAACCACCCTCCTGTGTAGCGCGTCTTCATTGAGGGCAACTTTTTGATGGATTTGTAAACGGCTAGTTCAGCCATGAAGACGTGCCACCGCAGTAAGCAGCGGATCCATGGCGGCTTGAAATTGGAGCACTTGTGGTACAGAGGGACTTTCCTGCCATGTTCATACTGCCAGCGATTTTAACACTCACACTTTCAACAATCGCCTGGGATTTTAAACTTGGAAAATGGAGAAGCAACGGCTAACCCACTGGGGTAATACGGCCCCACGGGGCTTTGCAGGACTAACATTACCAGAATCTCTGAGTCACATGACACCCACGTGGGTTGAACTTTCAGCAAAAAAAGTATAATGGAGGGGACTGCAGCTGTGCCGTTTTTGCTCATTTCCTGGCCTGTGACTAAGGGCGGAGATACCCGAAACGCGTAAGGCTGTCAAGTAGTGGTGTCATGTTGATGGTTGTCTTCGCTGCGCATCGCAGTAAAGAAGTAACCACCCTCCTGTGTAGCGTGTCGTTGTTGAGGAAAACTTTTTGATGGATTTGTAAACGGCTAGTCCAGCCCTGAAGACGTCTCGCCGCAGTAAGCAGCGGATCCATGGCGGCTTGAAATTGGAGCCTCTTGTGGTACAGAGGGACTTTCCTGCGATGTTCATACTGGCAGTGATTTTAACACTCACACTTTCACCAATCCACTGGGATTTTAAAGTTGGAAATTGAGGGGCAATGGCTAACCCACTGGGGTAATACAGCCCCACGGGGCTTTGCAGGACTACCATTACCAGAATCCCTGAGTCACTTGACACCCACAGGGGGTTGAACTTTCAGCAAAAAAAGTATAATGGAGGGGTCTGCAGCTGTACAGTTTTAGCTCATTTCCTGGCCTGTGACCAAAGGAGGAGATGCCCGAAACGCATAAGGCCGTCAAGTAGTGGTGTCACGTTGATGGTTGTCTTCGCTGTGGATCGCATTAAAGAAGTAACCACCCTCCTGTGTAGCGCGTCTTTGTTGAGGGCAACTTTTTGATGGATTTGTAAACAGCTAGGCCAGCCGTGAAGATGTGCCACCGCAGTAAGCAGCGGATCCATGGCGGCTTGAAATTGGAGCCTCTTGTGGTACAGAGGCACTTTCTTGCGATGTTCATACTGGCAGCGATTATAACACTCACTTTCACCAATCCACTGGGATTTTAAAGTTGGAAAACGGAGGAGCAACGGCTAACCCACTGGGTTAATATTGCCCCACGGGGCTTTGCAGGACTGCCATTACCAGAATCCATGAGTCACATGACACCCACAGGGGGTTGAACTTTAAGCAAAAAAAGCATAATGTAGGGACTGCAGCTGTTCCGTTCTTGCTCATTTCCTGGACTGTGACCAAGGGCGGAGATGCCCAAAATGCGTAAGGCCGTCAAGTAGTGGTGTCATGTTGATGGTTGTCTTCGCTGCGGATCGCAGTAAAGAAGTAACCACCCTCCTGTGTAGCGCGTCTTTGTTGAGGGCAACTTTTTGATGGATTTGTAAATGGCTAGGCCAGCCGTGAAGACGTGCCTCTGCAGTAAGCAATGGATCCATGGCGGCTTGAAATTGGAGCCTCTTCTGGTACAGAGGGACTTTCTTGCGATGTTCATACTGGCAGCGATTTTAACACTCACACTTTCACCAATCCACTGGGATTTTAAAGTTGGAAAATGGATGAGCAATGGCTAACCCACTGGGGTAATAGGGCCCCACGGGGCTTTGCAGGACTACCATTACCAGAATCCCTGAGTCACATGACACCCACAGGGGGTTGAACTTTCAGCAAAAAAAGTATAATCGAGGGTACTGCAGCTGTGCCATTTTTGCTCATTTCCTGGCCTGTGACCAAGGGCGGAGATGCACGAAACATGTAAGGCCGTCAAGTAGTGGTGTAATGTTCATGGTTGTCTTCGCTGCAGACCGCATTAAAGAAGTAACCACCCTATTGTGTAGCGCATCTTTGTTGAGGGCAACTTTTTGATGGATTTGTAAACGGCTAGTCCAATCGTGAAGACGAGCCACCGCAGGAAGCAGCGGATCCATGGTGGCTTGAAATTGGAGCCTCTTGTGGTACAGAGGGACTTTCCTGCGATGTTCATACTGGCAGCGATTTTAACACTCACACTTTCACCAATCCACTGGGATTTTAAAGTTGGAAAATGGAGGAGCAAGGCTAACCCACTGGGGTAATACGGCCCCACGAGGCTTCACAGGACTACCATTACCAGAATCCCTGAGTCACATGACACCCACAGGGGGTCGAACTTTCAGCAAAAAAGTATAATGGAAGGGACTGCAGCTGTGCAGTTTTTGCTCATTTCTAGGCCTGTGACCAAGGGCGGAGATGCTCGAAACGCGTAAGGCAGTCAAGTAGTCGTGTCATGTTTATGGTTGTCTTCGCTGCGGATCACATTAAAGAAGTAACCACCCTCCTGTGTAGCGCGTCTTCATTGAGGGCAACTTTTTGATGGATTTGTAAACGGCTAGTTCAGCCATGAAGACGTGCCACCGCAGTAAGCAGCGGATCCATGGCGGCTTGAAATTGGAGCACTTGTGGTACAGAGGGACTTTCCTGCCATGTTCATACTGCCAGCGATTTTAACACTCACACTTTCAACAATCGCCTGGGATTTTAAACTTGGAAAATGGAGAAGCAACGGCTAACCCACTGGGGTAATACGGCCCCACGGGGCTTTGCAGGACTAACATTACCAGAATCTCTGAGTCACATGACACCCACATGGGTTGAACTCTCAGCAAAAAAAGTATAATGGAGGGGACTGCAGCTGTGCCGTTTTTGCTCATTTCCTGGCCTGTGACTAAGGGCGGAGATGCCCGAAACACGTAAGGCTGTCAAGTAGTGGTGTCATGTTGATGGTTGTCTTCGCTGTGCATCGCAGTAAAGAAGTAACCACCCTCCTGTGTAGCGTGTCATTGTTGAGGGAAACTTTTTGATGGATTTGTAAACGGCTAGTCCAGCCCTGAAGACGTCTCGCCGCAGTAAGCAGCGGATCCATGGCGGCTTGAAATTGGAGCCTCTTGTGGTACAGAGGGACTTTCCTGTGATGTTCATACTGGCAGTGATTTTAACACTCACACTTTCACCAATCCACTGGGATTTTAAAGTTGGAAATTGAGGGGCAATGGCTAACCCACTGGGGTAATACAGCCCCACGGGGCTTTGCAGGACTACCATTACCAGAATCCCTGAGTCACTTGACACCCACAGGGGGTTGAACTTTCAGCAAAAAATGTATAATGGAGGGGACTGCAGCTGTGCAGTTTTAGCTCATTTCCTGGCCTGTGACCAAAGGAGGAGATGCCCAAAACGCATAAGGCCGTCAAGTAGTGGTGTCACGTTGATGGTTGTCTTCGCTGTGGATCGCATTAAAGAAGTAACCACCCTCCTGTGTAGCGCGTCTTTGTTGAGGGCAACTTTTTGATGGATTTGTAAACAGCTAGGCCAGCCGTGAAGATGTGCCACCGCAGTAAGCAGCGGATCCATGGTGGCTTGAAATTGGAGCGTCTTGTGGTACAGAGGCATTTTCTTGTGATGTTCATACTGGCAGCGATTATAACACTCACTTTCACCAATCCACTGGGATTTTAAAGTTGGAAAATGGAGGAGCAACGGCTAACCCACTGGGTTAATTATGCCCCACGGGGCTTTGCAGGACTGCCATTACCAGAATCCCTGAGTCACATGACACCCACAGGGGGTTGAACTTTAGGCAAAAAAAGCATAATGTAGGGACTGCAGCTGTTCCGTTCTTGCTCATTTCCTGGACTGTTACCAAGGGCGGAGATGCCCAAAACGCGTAAGGCAGTCAAGTAGTGGTGTCACGTTGATGGTTGTCTTCGCTGCGGATCGCAGTAAAGAAGTAACCACCCTCCTGTGTAGCGCGTCATTGTTGAGGGCAACTTTTTGATGGATTTGTAAATGGCTAGTCCAGCCGTGAAGACGTGCTGCCGCAGTAAGCAGCGGATCCATGGCGGCTTGAATCTGGAGCCTCTTGTGGTACAGAGGGACTTTCCTGCGATGTTCATACTGGCAGCGATGTTAACACTCACACTTTCACCAATCCACTGGGATTTTAAAGTTGGAACATGGAGGAGCAATGGCTAACCCGCTGGGGTAATACGGCCCCACGGGGCTTTGCAGGACTACCATTACCAGAATCCCTGAGTCACATGACACCCACAGGGGGTTGAACTTTCAGCAAAAAAAGTATAATGGAGGGTACTGCAGCTGTGCCATTTCTGCTCATTTCCTGGCCTGTGACCAAGGGCGGAGATGCCCGAAACGTGTAAGGCTGTCAAGTAGTGGTGTCATGTTGATGGTTGTCTTCGCTGCAGATCGCATTAAAGAAGTAACCACCCTATTGTGTAGCACGTCTTTGTTCGAGGGCAACGTTTTGATGTATTTGTAAATGGCTAGTCCAGTCATGAAGACGAGCCACCGCAGTAAGCAGCGGATCCATGGTGGCTTGAAATTGGAGCCTCTTGTAGTACAGAGGGACTTTCCTGCGATGTTCACACTGGCAGCGATTTTAACACTCACACTTTCACCAATCCACTGGGATTTTAAAGTTGGAAAATGGAGGAGCAAGGCTAACCCACTGGGGTAATACGGCCCCACGGGGCTTTGCAGGACTACCATTACCAGAATCCCTGAGTCACATGACACCCACAGGGGGTTGAACTTTCAGCAAAAAAAGTATAATGGAGGGTACTGCAGCTGTGCCATTTCTGCTCATTTCCTGGCCTGTGACCAAGGGCGGAGCTGCCCGAAACGCGTAAGGCCGTCAAGTAGTGGTGTCATGTTGATGGTTGTCTTTGCTGCGGATCGCATTAAAGAAGTAACCACCCTCCTGTGTAGCGCGTCTTTGTTGAGGGCAACTTTTTAATGGATTTGTAAACGGCTAGTCCAGCCGTGAAGACGTGCCGCCGCAGTAAGCAACGGATCCATGGCGGCTTGAAATTGGAGCCTCTTGTGGTACAGAGGGACTTTCCTGCGATGTTCATACTGGCAGCGATTTTAACACTCACACTTTCACCAATCCACTCGGATTTTAAAGTTGGAAAAAGGAGGAGCAATGGCTAACCCACTGGGGTAAGGCTGCCCCATGGGCTTTGCAGGACTACCATTACCAGAATCCCTGAGTCACATAACACCCACAGGGGGTTGTACTTTCAGCAAAAAAAGCATAATGGAGGGGACTGCAGCTGTGCCGTTTTTGCTCATTTCCTGGCCTGTGACCAAGGGTGGAGATGCCCGAAACGCATAAGGCCGTCAAGTAGTGGTGTCATGTTGATGGTTGTCTACGCTGCGGATCGCGGTAAAGAAGTAACCACCCTCCTGTGTAGCGCATCTTTGTTGAGGGCAACTTTTTGATGGATTTGCAAATGGCTAGTCCAGCCGTGAAGACGTGCCGCTGCAGTAAGCAGCGGATCCATGGCGGCTTGAAATTGGAGCCTCTTGTGGTACAGAGGGACTTTCCTGCGATGTTCATACTGGCAGCGATTTTAACACTCACACTTTCACCAATCCACTGGGATTTTAAAGTTGGAAAATGGAGGAGCAACAGCTAACCCAGTTGGGTAATACGGCCCAACGGGGCTTTGCAGGACTACCATTACCAGAATCCCTGAGTCACATGACACCCCCAGGGGGTAGATCTTTCAGGAAAAAAAGTATAATGAAGGGGACTGCAGCTGTGCCATTTTTGCTCATTTCCTGGCCTGTGACCAAGGGCGGAGATGCCCGAAACGCGTAAGGCCATCAAGTAGTGGTGGCATGTTGACGGTTGTCTTCGCTGCGGATCGCATTAAAGAAGTAGCCACCCTCCTGTGTAGCGCGTCTTTGGTGAGGGCAACTTTTTGATTGATATATATATATATATATAAATTTATATATATATATGCAAATTCTACAGTATATTTGACACTAGGGGTTTATTAGTGTATTGTGTAAACTTGTGTTTTTGTAGTGAGTTTCTATAAAAACCTTTTTTTTTTAAGTGTAAAACATATATATATATATATATACACACATTCTACACTATGTTTGACACTAGGGGTTTATTAGTGTGCTGTTTAAAATCATGTTTTTGTTGTTATTTTTTCTTAAAACTAATCTTGCTTTGTATTTTGCAATTTTGCAGCGATGCCAGCAGTTGCGACCACATCGATAATCGCAAAAAGCGCATGTTCTTTTAAAGTGCACCAAAGATACATACACATATTTTAAGGTAGGTGTGAGAGTAGATGCTTATAAACATGAGGTCTAAAGTTATGTTTCTGTATTTACGTTAGTGAAACCTAATTTTATATTCCATTTCCAGTGTTCGCGATGACGTTTGCGAAGATCACGTGACCTGGAAGGAAACTGATATAATTCGATAAAACACTTTCCAACTATCTTATTAGGATGTCCCCACCCATATTTTTGTTCTTGAATGTTCCATTCACTGTGGAATCATTCCAAGCAGGTGTGTGTGCAGTGGAGTACTTCTATTGGATATTGGCTACTTTTTTAGTTTTTGGAAAGTAAAAATGGCAACAGGAGGTGCAGATGACAGCCAGCTGCAACAGGAGGGAGACCAGGATATTGAGGAGGTGGAAGGAGAAGAGCAAATAGCTGAAGAGCCCCAGCAGAAGAAGGCCAGTATAGCATGGGAGTTCTTCACCATCCCATCTGGGGAGTCTAAGTCGGTTGCCAAGTTTGTGAAGTGCTCCCTTTGCAGCATAATGTTATCAGAGGCTCAAACAAAAAGTACTCATGTGGTTCTACCTCTATGCTATATCACCTTTAAATATTCCATAATAATGATTTAAAAAGGGCAAAGAGAGCGAGAGAAGGAGCGGGACCATCATCGTCATCTACTGCTCCACCTGTACCAGGAGAAAAAGTCCCACCTCAAGTAGAGAGCCATCATGTAGACTTGGTCTCAGAATTCAGAAGGATGGTTATGTACTGCATGGATTGTACAACCATAATCACTGCTGGAGAGAAGGCAGCACAAGTGTTCATTTGTTTTTCAAAACTTACTTTGTGCAGCTTGTTTTCTGCTGCTTGTTTTAGTTTTTCGTACATTGTTTGCCATTCCTTTCAATAGAAAGCACCAAAAAATCTATAAAAGCTTCAAAAACACAAAGATATACAAAAACAACAACAAAAAATGTTTTTTTCAGAACCGCCTTTCATGGTTAAAAAAAGGTTACGCTGAATAAATGCATGAGTGCATGAGTATGTCTATGGTGATTGAATGAGTGCATGAGAGGTGTATGGATGATTGAATGAGCGCATAAGAGGTGCATGGATGATTGAATGAGTCCATGAGTGGTGGATGGATGATTGAATAAGTGCATGAGTGGTGTATGGATGTTAGTATAAGTGCATGAGTGGTGCATGGATGCTTGAAAGAGTGCACGAGTGGGACATGGATGATTGAATGAGTGAATGAATGGTGCATGTATGATTCAATAAGTGCATGAGTGGTACGTGAATGTTTGAATGAGTGCATGAGTAGTGCATCGATGTTAGAATGAGTGCATGAGTAGTACACAGATGTTAGTTTGACTGTATGAGAGGTGTATGCATGTGAGAATGAGTGATGCATGTATCTTAGAATGAGTGCATGAGTGGTGTATGTATGATTGAATGAGTGCATGAGTGGTGTACGGACTCACTCACAGACTCACACATTCACTCAGAGACTCATGTACTCACACACAGATCCACTCAGACACTCATGCACCCACTCACAGACCCAGTCAGACACCCATGCACCCACTCACAGATCAACTTAGACACTGATGAACCGACTCACAGACTCTGAGGCTCACACACCCATCACTTCTGTCGATTCCATTCATGCCAAAACACAGGTTGTTGTTGTAGATAGATCCCATGTTATGGTCTCTGAGGAATGAAGAAACAGTTTTATTAACATCTTACATCAAAAGTCAAACTAGCAGCCAGACTCCCCAAGGGCAGTATGCACTAGAAAACCCAAGTTATGCTTAAAAACTACAGGGCTTATTTACAAGCCCCTTGCACTGGCGCTGCGTCACTTTAAATATGGGAAAAAATGACGTATCGACTGTGTAAATGACTTGTAAATAAGACCCTGGATGTTTAACTATACATAGCAGCCTCATACTACACATGTGACTTGCTACAAGCTTAAAGAACATATCTCACTATCTAAGCATATATAAATTTGCATTATAATTTAGAAAGAGGTAAACTAAAGAACATCTAATACGTAGGTGACAAGTTTTAAAAGTTCATAATTCATATACACCTACAGTACTTTTCTTTGTACAAAGCTTTGTAGTGATTCGCCAAATGGGTGGAAAGTTTTTTGTGCAAAGTTTTGTAGTGATTCGCCAAATGGGTGGAAAGTTATTAGGGAGCTAAAATCAGAGGAATTCCAATCTCTGGAAATACTAACTATAACTACAGAATGGCAATTCGATTTAATGTGATTTCTTTCTTTTTATCTACTGTATTTCTTATGTATTTATTTATTAGTTTACATAATCATGTGACCTTAAATGTGTCTTTTAGTAGTCCCTGTAGTAATTCTGAAACTTTACATATGCAGTCTAGTTTATTTTTTAGGCTTCCTTGCTACATTTAGTAGGCTTGTGCTATATATGAAGCCCAATGTGAATGAAAGCCAATCGTTGTTGCTGTTGTTATTGTGCTACCCAGATATCACTAAGTTGTTGACCCTTATACCTTCATAACCACTTCATAACATCACTTGCAATAGCTGAAAACTAATCATCTACTCTTTGCTGGGGTTGCCTCTTTGGCTTGTGATTTGTAATCAGCATCAGACACAAAGATGGCCTAAATGCCATTAAACATTATTTGAGAGCAAGAGCTATCAAATATTACAAACATAATGAAATGCTATTGAGCATGATGGAATGGTGCCTGACTTGTAATATTTTTTGGTTCAATGGAGAACTGTTTCAGCAACGACAAGGGAATTCGATGGGTACCTGCTTCGCCCCCAGCTTTGCGAATCTGCATATGGGCTGGTGGGAGGAGCAGGTGCTCAACGGATCAGAATTGAGTGAGTGGGCAGACACCATAGTATTATGGGTAAGATACATAGACGACGTCTTCCTGCTTTGGCGGGGGAGTGAGACGTCGGCTAGAGCCTTTGTAAAGAGGATTAATGATAATGCATTAAACCTCAAATTCACTTGTGAAATTAGCAACAAAGAAATTAATTTCTTAGATGTCCAATTAGAAACATGTGGTAGGAGCATCAACACTACTGTGTATAGGAAGCCCACAGCGGGGAACAGCATCTTGCATGCGAATAGTTTTCATCCGAATGCCCTTAAACAAAGCATCCCCTATGGAGAATTACTCCAAGCCACGCGTATTTGTAATACGGAAGAGAAATATAAGCAAATTATTCAGAAAAAAGAGAGGAAATACTGTATACTGAAGAAAAGAGAAAAGACATTGGAAGGAAAAAAGAGGGAGTGAGGTTCATAACGACATACAATGAAAAACACAGCCTAGTTAGGAAAGCACTTACTAAATATTGGCACCTCATAGTAAATGATCCGGTGGTGGGTAAAGATTTCCCTAGAAGACCGCAAATAACGTATAGAAAATCGAAATCTATGAGGGATTGGTTAGTCAAAAATGAGGTAGTGAACACAGTGCCTATGTGGCTTAAACCACAGCCAGGTTTTAAAAAATGTAGTAAGTGCAAGACTTGTGAGAATGGAGTAGACCAAACAACGATACAGACACCTTTAGGGAAAGCCTTGCATATAAAACAAAATCTTACATGCAAAACAGATTTTGCAATATATTCACTAAGTTGCCCTTGTTTGAAGCAATACATTGGGAGTACCATCCACCCAGTACACAGACGTATAGTGCAGCATCTGGGAGCTATTAAAAATAACAACCCTAGCTACCAGGTGGCGAGACACTTTTTTCAAGAACATGGAGGTGACCACAGGCAGTTGAAATATAGCGTCATTGACTGTGTGCCAAAAACAAAAAGAGATGGAGACAGGGAAAGAAAACTCTGGAGATTAGAGTCTATGTACATCCTTGAAATGGACAGTAAGGAGCCACGAGGCTTGAACATTGACAAGGAAATGTACATACATCTCTGACTGCTTACCCCAGCCATATTAAGAAAGTCACAATAATGTTTTAATCTTGTTTTTAAAGAACAAGTTGAACTTAGGCGAAGTGTGGAGGACATAAATTGAGCATAATTCTTTGTTGTTTTGTGTTTTGTGTTTTTTAGGAGAGGTTCAAGAGAAGATATCACTAGGAATATTGGAATCTGTAGAATTGATAAAGATGATTAAAGATTATAAGAATAAGAAAGAAAAGCGTTATGCCCACTGGGGCAGGACCAACAGTACATTTAACAGAAAACGAGTAAATATCAGTCTAATTAAATGAATTAGTGATGATAAGACATGTGTTATATATCAAGGAATTATATTCCTCTCCGTGATATGTTATTATGAGACAAAATAATGAACACAAACAAATGAAATGGCCATTAGAATAATTGGAAATCAATACTACGATAAAGTCATGAGAAACATAATGCTGTGAGATGTAAAAAGCAATACTAAGATGCAGAACTATGCATACAAAGGACAAAGATTATAAACCGTGTACATAAATGTAGCAGTATGAATATGTTCCAAGATGGCGCTTACAAAAAGAGTAATGAATTAAGTCCTCTGTTTGTTTTTATGAATTGAAAGTGAAGGCTCATACTTCCTGGTTGGTTTGATTATAAAAAAGAGTTGTTGTGAAGTAACCAAACTTCGTGACAAAGGTGCCAGGAGCACCGAAACGCGTTGGCGTTGTTTAATTCTGCCGAATAAACATCTTTAGCAACCACCTTGGAGTGCCAAAGCTTTCCTGTATGTGAGGAGGACGCTGGAGCGATATCTACGTGTCCCCAGCAAGAAATGCCTTGCCCATGAGACCGGCGCCATCTGGTGACTGGGCACCGCGGATGGCCTACGTCGATGCGGTGAGGTTGGTTTGGCGAATTCAATTTTTATGCATCGGTCCCCCTTAACCTCGAACTTGTGCCTGATTTGAATACAATTTTACATGCTGCCAGTCAATCAGGACATTGAGACTTTGTTTCCCTTCTATTGACTACTTATATGGCATTGCTTTTGAAACTTCAGGACTTTACTGTATGCATTCAACAATACGGACTGTAGTGCTGGTCTTCTGCCCGTGTAACTCCATTATTCACAGTACTGGCAAGCTGCATTATGGGATGGGTAGTCCCGCTGAGATTGAAGCACGTGCTAGGAGGCAGACACACTAGTCGAATATTCACATTTTGTGCTTAGATGGGCCCCCGGGAAAGCGGCTGCGATTTATCCTATCCCTATGCCGTCTGTGAAATTCGTTTGGATCGGAGGTTTTCATTGACTGGGCAAAATGTGAACTTTGTTCCCGCAGAAGGGGTCAGAGGCCATATGCTGGCGGATCCCTTAGCAGCGAATGACAAACATGTTGGGTCAGAGGTTGCTGTGAAGTGACTACTAAGGGGAAATACGACAGCATGGTTTTTTTAATGCACGCAATACAGTTTGCTTCTTTTATCATTCAGGCGATACGCAATGGGGGTTTGGCGGCGCAAAGCATATGTAATTAATTTTTTAAATAGGGCGGATGGCTTGTATATTATATATTTCTATACATGCATGCAACCAAGACAACGACATAACATGTTGGGTGAATATGTGTATTATGCAATTTAGATATCACCAAACGGTTCTACCTGGTACATCGTTGGTATCCATGTATAGAAATCTTGTATTCTCATCATTGAGTTACAATGCGTTGTCATGCCTGATAGTATGTTTTTTATGTCTATGAATGCCTTAAGTGGGATGGGCTACATATACTGCTGTTAGAATGGCGCCAACCAGATTGACAAAGGCTTCAAGTAAGCCGAAACGCGTCTCTCGCTTATTTTTGGGATTAAGGATGACCTGATTAAATAACACAGATGCCGTATCCTGACTGCCTCGAGTCCGTGCCCCCTTCCATGGATAACTCTGTGGGAGCTGGGTGTTTGTGTTCATTCAATTCAGCGTGAGCTGTCGTCACGCTATACATGGAACACCAGTTGTTTGTGGCTCTCCTCTTCTGACCGCATGTTTTTGGAGGAGTACGGAAGTGCTAGAGGGGAGCCCCCAGTTTGGCAGCCGGGAAGAGGAATGAGGATGACTGCAGTGGGAGAACAAGGGCCCGTAGCGGGGCGGTTTTCGCAACTGCCAGCGCGGGATCTACGTGTCCCCAGCAAGAAATGCCTTGTCCATGAGACCGGCGCCATCTGGTGACTGGGCATCGCGGATGGCCTACGCCGATGCGGTGAGTTTGGTCTGGCGAATTCAATTTTTATGCATCGGTCCCCCTTAACCTCGAACTTGTGCCTGATTTGAATCCAATTTTACATGCTGCCAGTCAATCAGGACATTGAGACTTTGTTTCCCCTCTATTGACTACTTATATGGCATTGCTTTTGAAACTTCAGTACTTTACTGTATGCATTCAACAATACGGACTGTAGTGCTGGTCTTCTGCCCATGTAACTCCGTTATTCACAGTACTGGCAAGCTGCATTATGGGATGGGTAGTCCCGCTGAGATTGAAGCACGCGCTGGGAGGCAGACACACTAGTCGAATATTCACATTTTGTGCATAGTTGGGCCCACAGGAAAGCGGCTGTGATTTATCCTATCCCTATCCCGTCTGTGAAATGCGTTTGGATCAGAGGTTTTCATTGACTGGACAAAATGTGAACTTTGTTCCCGCAGAAGGGGTCAGAGGCCATATGCTGACGGATCCGTTACCTGCGAATGACAAACATGTTGGGTCAGAGGTTGCTGTGAAGTGACTACTAAGGGGAAATACAACAGCATGGTTCTTTTAATGCATGCAACACAGTTTGCTTCTTTTATCATTCAGGCGATACGCAATGGGGGTTTGGCGGCGCAAAGCATATGTAATTAATTTTTTAACTAGGGCGGATGGCTTGTATATTATATATTTCTATACATGCATGCAACCAAGACAACGACATAACATGTTGGGTGAATATGTGTATTATGCAATTTAGATATCACCAAACGGTTCGACCTGTTACATCGTTGGTATCCACTTATAGAAATCTTGTATTCTCATCTTTGAGTTACAATGCGTTGTCATGCCTGATAGTATGTTTTTTATGTCTATGAATGCCTTAAGTGGGATGGGCTACATATACTGCGGTTAGAATGGCGCCAACCTGATTGACAAAGGCTTCAAGTAAGCCGAAACGCGTCTCTCGCTTATTTTTGGGATTAAGGATGCCCTGATTAAATAAAACAGATGCCGTATCCTGACTGCCTCGAGTCCGTGCCTCCTTCCATGGATATTTCTGTGGGAGCTGGGTGTTTGTGTTCATTCAATTCAGCGTGAGCGGTCGTCACGCTATACACGGAACACCAGTCGTTTGTGGCTCTCATCTTCTGACCGCATGTTTTTGGAGGAGTACGGAAGTGCTAGAGGGGAGCCCCCAGTTTGGCAGCCGGGAAGAGGAATGAGGATGACTGCAGTGGGAGAACAAGGGCCCGTAGCGGGGCGGTTTTCGCAACTGCCAGCGCGGGATCTACGTGTCCCCAGCAAGAAATGCCTTGTCCATGAGACCGGCGCCATCTGGTGACTGGGCATCGCGGATGGCCTACGCCGATGCGGTGAGTTTGGTCTGGCGAATTCAATTTTTATGCATCGGTCCCCCTTAACCTCGAACTTGTGCCTGATTTGAATCCAATTTTACATGCTGCCAGTCAATCAGGACATTGAGACTTTGTTTCCCCTCTATTGACTACTTATATGGCATTGCTTTTGAAACTTCAGTACTTTACTGTATGCATTCAACAATACGGACTGTAGTGCTGGTCTTCTGCCCATGTAACTTCGTTATTCACAGTACTGGCAAGCTGCATTATGGGATGGGTAGTCCCGCTGAGATTGAAGCACGCGCTGGGAGGCAGACACACTAGTCGAATATTCACATTTTGTGCATAGTTGGGCCCACAGGAAAGCGGCTGTGATTTATCCTATCCCTATCCCGTCTGTGAAATGCGTTTGGATCAGAGGTTTTCATTGACTGGACAAAATGTGAACTTTGTTCCCGCAGAAGGGGTCAGAGGCCATATGCTGACGGATCCGTTACCTGCGAATGACAAACATGTTGGGTCAGAGGTTGCTGTGAAGTGACTACTAAGGGGAAATACAACAGCATGGTTCTTTTAATGCATGCAACACAGTTTGCTTCTTTTATCATTCAGGCGATACGCAATGGGGGTTTGGCGGCGCAAAGCATATGTAATTAATTTTTTAACTAGGGCGGATGGCTTGTATATTATATATTTCTATACATGCATGCAACCAAGACAACGACATAACATGTTGGGTGAATATGTGTATTATGCAATTTAGATATCACCAAACGGTTCGACCTGTTACATCGTTGGTATCCACTTATAGAAATCTTGTATTCTCATCTTTGAGTTACAATGCGTTGTCATGCCTGATAGTATGTTTTTTATGTCTATGAATGCCTTAAGTGGGATGGGCTACATATACTGCGGTTAGAATGGCGCCAACCTGATTGACAAAGGCTTCAAGTAAGCCGAAACGCGTCTCTCGCTTATTTTTGGGATTAAGGATGCCCTGATTAAATAAAACAGATGCCGTATCCTGACTGCCTCGAGTCCGTGCCTCCTTCCATGGATATTTCTGTGGGAGCTGGGTGTTTGTGTTCATTAAATTCAGCGTGAGCGGTCGTCACGCTATACACGGAACACCAGTCATTTGTGGCTCTCATCTTCTGACCGCATGTTTTTGGAGGAGTACGGAAGTGCTAGAGGGGAGCCCCCAGTTTGGCAGCCGGGAAGAGGAATGAGAATGACTGCAGTGGGAGAACAAGGGCCCAGCGCGGTGCGGTTTTCGCAACTGCCAGCGCGGGATCTACGTGTCCCCAGCAAGAAATGCCTTGCCCATGAGACCGGCGCCATCTGGTGACTGGGCACCGCGGAAGGCCTTCGCCGATGCGGTGAGGTTGGTCTGGCGAATTCAATTTTTATGCATCGGTCCCCCTTAACCTCGAACTTGTGCCTGATTTGAATCCAATTTTACATGCTGCCAGCCAATCAGGACATTGAGACTTTGTTTCCCCTCTATTGACTACTTATATGGCATTGCTTTTGAAACTTCAGTACTTTACTGTATTCATTCAACAATACGGACTGTAGTGCTGGTCTTCTGCCCGTGTAACTCCGTTATTCACAGTACTGGCAAGCTGCATTATGGGATGGGTAGTCCCGCTGAGATTGAAGCACGCGCTGGGAGGCTGACACACTAGTCGAATATTCACATTTTGTGCATAGTTGGGGCCCCAGGAAAGCGCCTGTGATTTATCCTATCAATATGCCGTCTGTGAAATGCGTTTGGATCAGAGGTTTTCATTGACTGGGCAAAATGTGAACTTTGTTCCCGCAGAAGGGGTCAGAGGCCATATGCTGGCAGATCCGTTACCAGCGAATGACAAACATGTTGGGTCAGAGGTTGCTGTGAAGTGACTACTAAGGGGAAATACAACAGCATGGTTCTTTTAATGCATGCAACACAGTTTGCTTCTTTTATAATTCAGGCGATACGCAATGGGGGTTTGGCGGCGCAAAGCATATGTAATTAATTTTTTAACTAGGGCGGATGGCTTGTATATTATATATTTCTATACATGCATGCAACCAAGACAACGACATAACATGTTGGGTGAATATGTGTATTATGCAATTTAGATATCACCAAACGGTTCTACCTGTTACATCGTTGGTATCCATGTATAGAAATCTTGTATTCTCATCATTGAGTTACAATGCGTTGTCATGCCTGATAGTATGTTTTTTATGTCTATGAATGCCTTAAGTGGGATGGGTTACATATACTGCTGTTAGAATGGCGCCAACCAGATTGACAAAGGCTTCAAGTAAGCCGAAACACGTCTCTCGCTTATTTTTGGGATTAAGGATGACCTGATTAAATAAAACAGATGCCGTATCCTGACTGCCTCGAGTCCGTGACTCCTTCCATGGAAAACTGTGTGGCAGCTGGGTGTTTGTGTTCATTCAATTCAGCGTGAGCGGTCGTCACGCTATACATGGAACACCAGTCATTTGTGGCTCTCCTCTTCTGACCGCATGTTTTTGGAGGAGTACGGAAGTGCTAGAGGGGAGCCCCCAGTTTGGCAGCCGGGAAGAGGAATGAGGATGACTGCAGTGGGAGAACAAGGGCCCGTAGCCGGGTGGTTTTCGCAACTGCCAGCGCGGGATCTACGTGTCCCCAGCAAGAAATGCCTTGTTTATGAGACCGGCGCCATCTGGTGACTGGGCACCGCGGATGGCACCGCGGATGGCGATGCGGTGAGGTTGGTCTGGCGAATTCAATTTTTATGCATCGGTCCCCCTTAACCTCGAACTTGTGCCTGATTTGAATCCAATTTTACATGCTGCCAGTCAATCAGGACATTGAGACTTTGTTTCCCCTCTATTGACTACTTATATGGCATTGCTTTTGAAACTTCAGTACTTTACTGTATGCATTCAACAATACGGACTGTAATGCTGGTCTTCTGCCCGTGTAACTCCGTTATTCACAGTACTGGCAAGCTGCATTATGGGATGGGTAGTCCCGCTGAGATTGAAGCACGCTCTGGGAGGCAGACACACTAGTCGAATATTCACATTTTGTGCATAGTTGGGCCCCCAGGAAAGCGGCTGTGATTTATCCTATCCCTATGCCGTCTGTGAAATGCGTTTGGATCAGAGGTTTTCATTGACTGGGCAAAATGTGAACTTTGTTCCCGCAGAAGGGGTCAGAGGCCATATGCTGGCGGATCCGTTACCAGCGAATGACAAACATGTTGGGTCAGAGGTTGCTGTGAAGTGACTACTAAGGGGAAATACAACAGCATGGTTCTTTTAGTGCATGCAACACAGTTTGCTTCTTTTATCATTCAGGCGATACGCAATGGGGGTTTGGCGGCGCAAAGCATATGTAATACATTTTTTAACTAGGGCGGATGGCTTGTATATTATATATTTCTATACATGCATGCAACCAAGACAACGACATAACATGTTGGGTGAATATGTGTATTATGCAATTTAGATCGTTGGTATCCATGTATAGAAATCTTGTATTCTCATCTTTGAGTTACAATGCGTTGTCATGCCTGATAGTATGTTTTTTATGTCTATGAATGCCTTAAGTGGGATGGGTTACATATACTGCTGTTAGAATGGCGTCAACCAGATTGACAAAGGCTTCAAGTAAGCCGAAACGCGTCTCTCGCTTATTTTTGGGATTAAGGATGACCTGATTAAATAAAACAGATGCCGTATCCTGACTGCCTCGAGTCCGTGCCTCCTTCCATGGATAACTCTGTGGGAGCTGGGTGTTTGTGTTCATTCAATTCAGCGTGAGCGGTCGTCACGCTATACACGGAACACCAGTCGTTTGTGGCTCTCCTCTTCTGACCGCATGTTTTTGGAGGAGTACGGAAGTGCTAGAGGGGAGCCCCTAGTTTGGCAGCCGGGAAGAGGAATGAGGATGACTGCAGTGGGAAAACAATGGCCCGTAGCGGGGCGGTTTTCGCAACTGCCAGCGCGGGATCTGCGTGTCCCCAGCAAGAAATGCCTTGCCCATGAGACCGGCGCCATCTGGTGACTGGGCACCGCGGATGGCCTACGCCGATGCGGTGAGGTTGGTCTGGCGAATTCAATTTTTATGCATCGGTCCCCCTTAACCTCGAACTTGTGCCTGATTTGAATCCAATTTTACATGCTGCCAGTCAATCAGGACATTGAGACTTTGTTTCCCCTCTATTGACTACTTATATGGCATTGCTTTTGAAACTTCAGTACTTTACTGTATGCATTCAACAATACGGACTGTAGTGCTGGTCTTCTGCCCGTGTAACTCCGTTATTCACAGTACTGGCAAGCTGCATTATGGGATGGGTAGTCCCGCTGAGATTGAAGCACGTGCTGGGAAGCAGACACACTAGTCGAAAATTCACATTTTGTGCATAGTTGGGCCCCCAGGAAAGCGGCTGTGATTTATCCTATCCCTATGCCGTCTGTGAAATGCGTTTGGATCAGAGGTTTTCATTGACTGGGCAAAATGTGAACTTTGTTCCTGCAGAAGGGTTCAGAGGCCATATGCTGGCGGATCCGTTACCAGCGAATGACAAACATGTTGGGTCAGAGGTTGCTGTGAAGTGACTACTAAGGGGAAATACAACAGCATGGTTCTTTTAATGCATGCAACACAGTATGCTTCTTTTATCATTCAGGCGATACGCAATGGGGGTTTGGCGGCGCAAAGCATATGTAATTAATTTTTTAACTAGGGCGGATGGCTTGTATATTATATATTTCTGTACATGCATGCAACCAAGACAACGACAATAACATGTTGGGTGAGTATGTGTATTATGCAATTTAGATATCACGTTGGTATCCACGTATAGAAATCTTGTATTCTCATCTTTGAGTTACAATGCGTTGTCATGCCTGATAGTATGTTTTTTATGTCTATGAATGCCTAAGTGGGATGGGTTACATATACTGCTGTTAGAATGGCGCCAACCAGATTGACAAAGGCTTCAAGTAAGCCGAAACAAGTCTCTCGCTTATTTTTGGGATTAAGGATGACCTGATTAAATAAAACAGATGCCGTATCCTGACTGCCTCGAGTCCGTGCCTCCTTCCATGGATATTTCTGTCGGAGCTGGGTGTTTGTGTTCATTCAATTCAGTGTGAGCGGTTGTCACGCTATACATGGAACACCAGTCATTTGTGGCTCTCCTCTTCTGACCGCATGTTTTTGGAGGAGTACGGAAGTGCTAGAGGGGAGCGCCCAGTTTGGCAGCCGGGAAGAGGAATGAGGATGACTGCAGTGGGAGAACAAGGGCCCGTAGCGGGGCGGTTTTCACAACTGTCAGCGCGGGATCTACGTGTCCCCAGCAAGAAATGCCTTGCCCATGAGACCGGCGCCATCTGGTGACTGGGCACCGCGAATGGCCTACGCCGATGCGGTGAGGTTGGTCTGCCGAATTCAATTTTTATGCATCGGTCCTCCTTAACCTCAAACTTGTGCCTGATTTGAATCCAATTTTACATGCTGCCAGTCAATCAGGACATTGAGACTTTGTTTCCCCTCTATTGACTACTTATATGGCATTGCTTTTGAAACTTCAGTACTTTACTGTATGCATTCAACAATACGGACTGTAGTGCTGGTCTTCTGCCCGTTTAACTCCGTTATTCACAGTACTGGCAAGCTGCATTATGGGATGGGTAGTCCCGCTGAGATTGAAGCACGCGCTGGGAGGCAGACACAGTAGTCGAATATTCACATTTTGTGCTTAGTTGGGCCCCCGGGAAAGCGGCTGTGATTTATCCTATCCCTATGCCGTCTGTGAAATGTGTTTGGATCGGAGGTTTTCATTGACTGGGCAAAATGTGAACTTTGTTCCCGCAGAAGGGGTCAGAGGCCATATGCTGGCGGATCCCTTAGCAGCGATTGACAAACATGTTGGTTCAGAGGTTGCTGTGAAGTGACTACTAAGGGGAAATACAACAGCATGGTTCTTTTAATGCACGCAACACAGTTTGCTTCTTTTATCATTCAGGCGATACGCAATGGGGGTTTGGCGGCGCAAAGCATATGTAATTAATTTTTTAACTAGGGTGGATGGCTTGTATAGTATATATTTCTATACATGCATGCAACCAAGACAACGACATAATATGTTGGGTGAATATGTGTATTATGCAATTTAGATATCACCAAACGGTTCTACCTGGTACATTGTTGGTATCCATGTATAGGAATCTTGTATTCTCATCATTGAGTTACAATGCGTTGTCATGCCTGATAGTATGTTTTTTATGTCTATGAATGCCTTAAGTGGGAAGGGCTACATATACTGCTGTTAGAATGGCGCCAACCAGATTGACAAAGGCTTCAAGTAAGCCGAAACGCGTCTCTCGCTTATTTTTGGGATTAAGGATGACCTGATTAAATAAAACAGATGCCGTATCCTGACTGCCTTGAGTCCGTGCCTCCTTCCATGGATAACTCTGTGGGAGCTGGGTGTTTGTGTTCATTCAATTCAGCGTGAGCTGTCGTCACGCTATACACGGAACACCAGTCGTTTGTGGCTCTCCTCTTCTGACCGCATGTTTTTGGAGGAGTACGGAAGTGCTTTAGGGGAGCCCCCAGTTTGCCAGCCGGGAAGAGGAACGAGGATGACTGCAGTGGGAGAACAAGGGCCTGTAGCAGGCGGTTTTCGCAACTGCCAGCGCGGGATCTACATGTCCCCAGCAAGAAATGCCTTGCCCATGAGACCGGCGCCATCTGGTGACTGGGCACCGCGGATGGCCTTCGCCGATGCGGTGAGGTTGGTCTGGCGAATTCAACTTTTATGCATCGGTCCCCCTTAACCTCGAACTTGTGCCTGATTTGAATCCAATTTTACATGCTGCCAGTCAATCAGGACATTGAGACTTTGTTTCCCCTCTATTGACTACTTATATGGCATTGCTTTTGAAACTTCAGTACTTTACTGTATGCATTCAACAATACGGACTGTAATGCTGGTCTTCTGCCCGTGTAACTCCGTTATTCACAGTACTGGCAAGCTGCATTATGGGATGGGTAGTCCCACTGAGATTGAAGCACGCTCTGGGAGGCAGACACACTAGTCGAATATTCACATTTTGTGCATAGTTGGGCCCCCAGGAAAGCGGCTGTGATTTATCCTATCCCTATGCCGTCTGTGAAATGCGTTTGGATCAGAGGTTTTCATTGACTGGGCAAAATGTGAACTTTGTTCCCGCAGAAGGGATCAGAGGCCATATGCTGGCGGATCCGTTACCAGCGAATGACAAACATGTTGGGTCAGAGGTTGCTGTGAAGTGACTACTAAGGGGAAATACAACAGCATGGTTCTTTTAGTGCATGCAACACAGTTTGCTTCTTTTATCATTCAGGCGATATGCAATGGGGGTTTGGCGGCGCAAAGCATATGTAATAAATTTTTTAACTAGGGCGGATGGCTTGTATATTATATATTTCTATACATGCATGCAACCAAGACAACGACATAACATGTTGGGTGAATATGTGTATTATGCAATTTAGATATCACCAAACGGTTCGACCTGTTACATCGTTGGTATCCACGTATAGAAATCTTGTATTCTCATCTTTGAGTTACAATGCATTGTCATGCCTGATAGTATGTTTTTTATGTCTATGAATGCCTTAAGTGGGATGGGCTACATATACTGCTGTTAGAATGGCGTCAACCAGATTGACAAAGGCTTCAAGTAAGCCGAAACGCGTCTCTCGCTTATTTTTGGGATTAAGGATGACCTGATTAAATAAAACAGATGCCGTATCCTGACTGCCTCGAGTCTGTGCCTCCTTCCATGGATATTTCTGTGGGAGCTGGGTGTTTGTGTTCATTCAATTCAGCGTGAGCGGTCGTCACGCTATACACGGAACACCAGTCGTTTGTGGCTCTCCTCTTCTGACCGCATGTTTTTGGAGGAGTACGGAAGTGCTAGAGGGAGCCCCTAGTTTGGCAGCCGGGAAGAGGAATGAGGATGACTGCAGTGGGAAAACAAGGGCCGTAGCGGGGCGGTTTTCGCAACTGCCAGCGCGGGATCTACGTGTCCCCAGCAAGAAATGCCTTGCCCATGAGACCGGCGCCATCTGGTGACTGGGCACCGCGAATGGCCTACGCCGATGCGGTGAGGTTGGTCTGGCGAATTCAATTTTTATGCATCGGTCCCCCTTAACCTCGAACTTGTGCCTGATTTGAATCCAATTTTACATGCTGCCAGTCAATCAGGACATTGAGACTTTGTTTCCCCTCTATTGACTACTTATATGGCATTGCTTTTGAAACTTCAGTACTTTACTGTATGCATTCAACAATACGGACTGTAGTGCTGGTCTTCTGCCCGTGTAACTCCGTTATTCACAGTACTGGCAAGCTGCATTATGGGATGGGTAGTCCCGCTGAGATTGAAGCACGTGCTGGGAGGCAGACACACTAGTCGAAAATTCACATTTTGTGCATAGTTGGGCCCCCAGGAAAGCGGCTGTGATTTATCCTATCCCTATGCCGTCTGTGAAATGCGTTTGGATCAGAGGTTTTCATTGACTGGGCAAAATGTGAACTTTGTTCCTGCAGAAGGGGTCAGAGGCCATATGCTGGCGGATCCGTTACCAGCGAATGACAAACATGTTGGGTCAGAGGTTGCTGTGAAGTGACTACTAAGGGGAAATACAACAGCATGGTTCTTTTAATGCATGCAACACAGTATGCTTCTTTTATCATTCAGGCGATACGCAATGGGGGTTTGGCGGCGCAAAGCATATGTAATTAATTTTTTAACTAGGGCGGATGGCTTGTATATTATATATTTCTGTACATGCATGCAACCAAGACAACGACAATAACATGTTGGGTGAGTATGTGTATTATGCAATTTAGATATCACGTTGGTATCCACGTATAGAAATCTTGTATTCTCATCTTTGAGTTACAATGCGTTGTCATGCCTGATAGTATGTTTTTTATGTCTATGAATGCCTTAAGTGGGATGGGTTACATATACTGCTGTTAGAATGGCGCCAACCAGATTGACAAAGGCTTCAAGTAAGCCGAAACACGTCTCTCGCTTATTTTTGGGATTAAGGATGACCTGATTAAATAAAACAGATGCCGTATCCTGACTGCCTCGAGTCCGTGCCTCCTTCCATGGATATTTCTGTCGGAGCTGGGTGTTTGTGTTCATTCAATTCAGTGTGAGCGGTTGTCACGCTATACATGGAACACCAGTCATTTGTGGCTCTCCTCTTCTGACCGCATGTTTTTGGAGGAGTACGGAAGTGCTAGAGGGAGCGCCCAGTTTGGCAGCCGGGAAGAGGAATGAGGATGACTGCAGTGGGAGAACAAGGGCCCGTAGCGGGGCGGTTTTCACAACTGTCAGCGCGGGATCTACGTGTCCCCAGCAAGAAATGCCTTGCCCATGAGACCGGCGCCATCTGGTGACTGGGCACCGCGAATGGCCTACGCCGATGCGGTGAGGTTGGTCTGCCGAATTCAATTTTTATGAATCGGTCCTCCTTAACCTCAAACTTGTGCCTGATTTGAATCCAATTTTACATGCTGCCAGTCAATCAGGACATTGAGACTTTGTTTCCCCTCTATTGACTACTTATATGGCATTGCTTTTGAAACTTCAGTACTTTACTGTATGCATTCAACAATACGGACTGTAGTGCTGGTCTTCTGCCCGTTTAACTCCGTTATTCACAGTACTGGCAAGCTGCATTATGGGATGGGTAGTCCCGCTGAGATTGAAGCACGCGCTGGGAGGCAGACACAGTAGTCGAATATTCACATTTTGTGCTTAGTTGGGCCCCCGGGAAAGCGGCTGTGATTTATCCTATCCCTATGCCGTCTGTGAAATGTGTTTGGATCGGAGGTTTTCATTGACTGGGCAAAATGTGAACTTTGTTCCCGCAGAAGGGGTCAGAGGCCATATGCTGGCGGATCCCTTAGCAGCGATTGACAAACATGTTGGTTCAGAGGTTGCTGTGAAGTGACTACTAAGGGGAAATACAACAGCATGGTTCTTTTAATGCACGCAACACAGTTTGCTTCTTTTATCATTCAGGCGATACGCAATGGGGGTTTGGCGGCGCAAAGCATATGTAATTAATTTTTTAACTAGGGTGGATGGCTTGTATAGTATATATTTCTATACATGCATGCAACCAAGACAACGACATAATATGTTGGGTGAATATGTGTATTATGCAATTTAGATATCACCAAACGGTTCTACCTGGTACATTGTTGGTATCCATGTATAGGAATCTTGTATTCTCATCATTGAGTTACAATGCGTTGTCATGCCTGATAGTATGTTTTTTATGTCTATGAATGCCTTAAGTGGGAAGGGCTACATATACTGCTGTTAGAATGGCGCCAACCAGATTGACAAAGGCTTCAAGTAAGCCGAAACGCGTCTCTCGCTTATTTTTGGGATTAAGGATGACCTGATTAAATAAAACAGATGCCGTATCCTGACTGCCTTGAGTCCGTGCCTCCTTCCATGGATAACTCTGTGGGAGCTGGGTGTTTGTGTTCATTCAATTCAGCGTGAGCTGTCGTCACGCTATACACGGAACACCAGTCGTTTGTGGCTCTCCTCTTCTGACCGCATGTTTTTGGAGGAGTACGGAAGTGCTTTAGGGAGCCCCCAGTTTGCCAGCCGGGAAGAGGAACGAGGATGACTGCAGTGGGAGAACAAGGGCCTGTAGCAGGCGGTTTTCGCAACTGCCAGCGCGGGATCTACATGTCCCCAGCAAGAAATGCCTTTCCCATGAGACCGGCGCCATCTGGTGACTGGGCACCGCGGATGGCCTTCGCCGATGCGGTGAGGTTGGTCTGGCGAATTCAACTTTTATGCATCGGTCCCCCTTAACCTCGAACTTGTGCCTGATTTGAATCCAATTTTACATGCTGCCAGTCAATCAGGACATTGAGACTTTGTTTCCCCTCTATTGACTACTTATATGGCATTGCTTTTGAAACTTCAGTACTTTACTGTATGCATTCAACAATACGGACTGTAGTGCTGGTCTTCTGCCCGTGTAACTCCGTTATTCACAGTACTGGCAAGCTGCATTATGGGATGGGTAGTCCCACTGAGATTGAAGCACGCTCTGGGAGGCAGACACACTAGTCGAATATTCACATTTTGTGCATAGTTGGGCCCCCAGGAAAGCGGCTGTGATTTATCCTATCCCTATGCCGTCTGTGAAATGCGTTTGGATCAGAGGTTTTCATTGACTGGGCAAAATGTGAACTTTGTTCCCGCAGAAGGGATCAGAGGCCATATGCTGGCGGATCCGTTACCAGCGAATGACAAACATGTTGGGTCAGAGGTTGCTGTGAAGTGACTACTAAGGGGAAATACAACAGCATGGTTCTTTTAGTGCATGCAACACAGTTTGCTTCTTTTATCATTCAGGCGATATGCAATGGGGGTTTGGCGGCGCAAAGCATATGTAATAAATTTTTTAACTAGGGCGGATGGCTTGTATATTATATATTTCTATACATGCATGCAACCAAGACAACGACATAACATGTTGGGTGAATATGTGTATTATGCAATTTAGATATCACCAAACGGTTCGACCTGTTACATCGTTGGTATCCACGTATAGAAATCTTGTATTCTCATCTTTGAGTTACAATGCATTGTCATGCCTGATAGTATGTTTTTTATGTCTATGAATGCCTTAAGTGGGATGGGCTACATATACTGCTGTTAGAATGGCGTCAACCAGATTGACAAAGGCTTCAAGTAAGCCGAAACGCGTCTCTCGCTTATTTTTGGGATTAAGGATGACCTGATTAAATAAAACAGATGCCGTATCCTGACTGCCTCGAGTCTGTGCCTCCTTCCATGGATATTTCTGTGGGAGCTGGGTGTTTGTGTTCATTCAATTCAGCGTGAGCGGTCGTCACGCTATACACGGAACACCAGTCGTTTGTGGCTCTCCTCTTCTGACCGCATGTTTTTGGAGGAGTACGGAAGTGCTAGAGGGGAGCCCCTAGTTTGGCAGCCGGGAAGAGGAATGAGGATGACTGCAGTGGGAAAACAAGGGCCGTAGCGGGGCAGTTTTCGCAACTGCCAGCGCGGGATCTACGTGTCCCCAGCAAGAAATGCCTTGCCCATGAGACCGGCGCCATCTGGTGACTGGGCACCGCGAATGGCCTACGCCGATGCGGTGAGGTTGGTCTGCCGAATTCAATTTTTATGCATCGGTCCTCCTTAACCTCAAACTTGTGCCTGATTTGAATCCAATTTTACATGCTGCCAGTCAATCAGGACATTGAGACTTTGTTTCCCCTCTATTGACTACTTATATGGCATTGCTTTTGAAACTTCAGTACTTTACTGTATGCATTCAACAATACGGACTGTAGTGCTGGTCTTCTGCCCGTTTAACTCCGTTATTCACAGTACTGGCAAGCTGCATTATGGGATGGGTAGTCCCGCTGAGATTGAAGCACGCGCTGGGAGGCAGACACAGTAGTCGAATATTCACATTTTGTGCTTAGTTGGGCCCCCGGGAAAGCGGCTGCGATTTATCCTATCCCTATGCCGTCTGTGAAATGCGTTTGGATCGGAGGTTTTCATTGACTGGGCAAAATGTGAACTTTGTTCCCGCAGAAGGGGTCAGAGGCCATATGCTGGCGGATCCCTTAGCAGCGAATGACAAACATGTTGGGTCAGAGGTTGCTGTGAAGTGACTACTAAGGGGAAATACAACAGCATGGTTCTTTTAATGCACGCAACACAGTTTGCTTCTTTTATCATTCAGGCGATACGCAATGGGGGTTTGGCGGCGCAAAGCATATGTAATTCATTTTTTAACTAGGGCGGATGGCTTGTATATTATATATTTATATACATGCATGCAACCAAGACAACGACATAACATGTTGGGTGAATATGTGTATTATGCAATTTAGATATCACCAAACGGTTCTACCTGTTACATCGTTGGTATCCATGTATAGAAATCTTGTATTCTCATCATTGAGTTACAATGCGTTGTCATGCCTGATAGTATGTTTTTTATGTCTATGAATGCCTTAAGTGGGATGGGCTACATATACTGCTGTTAGAATGGCGCCAACCAGATTGACAAAGGCTTCAAGTAAGCCGAAACGCGTCTCTCGCTTATTTTTGGTATTAAGGATGACCTGATTAAATAAAACAGATGCCGTATCCTGACTGCCTCGAGTCCGTGCCTCCTTCCATGGATAACTCTGTGGGAGCTGGGTGTTTGTGTTCATTCAATTCAGTGTGAGCGGTCGTCACGCTTTACATGGAACACCAGTTGTTTGTGGCTCTCCTCTTCTGACCGCATGTTTTTGGAGGAGTACGGAAGTGCTATAGGGGAGCCCCCAGTTTGCCAGCCGGGAAGAGGAACGAGGATGACTGCAGTGGGAGAACAAGGGCCTGTAGCAGGCGGTTTTCGCAACTGCCAGCGCGGGATCTACGTGTCCCCAGCAAGAAATGCCTTGCCCATGAGACCGGTGCCATCTGGTGACTGGGCACCGCGGATGGCCTACGCCGATGCAGTGAGGTTGGTCTGGCGAATTCAATTTTTATGCATCGGTCCCCCTTAACTTCGAACTTGTGCCTGATTTGAATCCAATTTTACATGCTGCCAGTCAATCAGGACATTGAGACTTTGTTTCCCTTCCATTGACTTCTTATATGGCATTACTTTTGAAACTTCAGTACTTTACTGTATGCATTTAACAATACGTACTGTAGTGCTGGTCTTCCTCCCGTGTAACTCCGTTATTCACAGTACTGGCAAGCTGCATTATAGGATGGGTAGTCCTGCTGAGATTGAAGCACGCGCTGGGAGGCAGACACACTAGTCAAATATTCACATTTTGTGCATAGTTGGGCCCCCAGGAAAGGGGCTGTGATTTATCCTATCCCTATGCCGTCTGTGAAATGCGTTTGGATCGGAGGTTTTCATTGACTGGGCAAAATGTGAACTTTGTTCCCGCAGAAGGGGTCAGAGGCCATATGCTGGCGGATCCGTTACCAGCGAATGACAAACATGTTGGGTCAGAGGTTGCTGTGAAGTGACTACTAAGGGGAAATACAACAGCATGGTTCTTTTAATGCACGCAACACAGTTGTCATAGGGATTCTGCACACACAGAGCTATGCACAGGATAATAGAACCTCGGAATATAGTGGTGAGCCAACCATAACCCTTAGCACCTAAAACCCCAACCCAACTAGCCTTAGCGTCCCATTAGCACCAATGTACCAATGATTAGACAACCCAGAACACGGTATCTCTCTCTCAGGACGCGCAGAAACAAGAACACTCTTTCGTCACTCACTCGTACCTGTCCACAACATGCGTAAGAAGAGACACTGTATAGGTTAAAATGTTTATTTCAACTTACGTGCTCTAAGATACAGTACACGTGTCAGTACTACTAGCATAATACATATGAATAATATAATCAGCATAGTTACAACTCCATAGAATACGAACGGGGAAAGCATCTCATAAAGCAGTGGATATATGTCTAACTAACATTACCACCCTCCCCGTGCTGGAAGCCAGTTTATTATGAAAATAGAAGACCTCTGGGCTTTGACTAGCGAACCCCCATACCTCAGTCTCTAGATGCAAAACTACATCAGCAGACAATCACAGCTCTTCTCTCTGGAAAGGTCGTCTCCAAGTGTGTCTAGAGCGGACTAACCGCAATATTAAAAGCACACTAAGTTTTACATGGCAGCTGTACCTAGTGTTATGTCTAGGTGTGAGGGACTGGCCAAATCAACAAGACAAGGAAACGTTGTTATTCGACCTTGTACATGTTGTGCAGTCTGAGCCCAAAGTGAACAGGAGAAAAGGTGAAAGATAGAAAATGCAGACAGTGCAAGAAGAACTTGGCAAGAGCAGAGGTCGATAGAACAACGGCCCAGAGTAACGTGTGCAAAGGAAAGAAGTATGGCAGCCAGGCCCAAGACAACTTAGCGAGGCAGGCCAGGGCCGGGAAGCCACAAACCACAAGACACCCTCCCCTGGACAGTCCATCGGCCAAGACAAAGGACGAAGACAGAGATCAAATGTGCCGAGCAGAACAAAAATGCCTGTAGGCTATGCAGTCCCAATGAGGGAGAGGGACAAAAAACAAAAGTGTCCAAGGACAAATGAGAGCCAGCAAGGCAGGTCTTTCAATCCAGGAGCGTGTAAGAGCAGAAAAACGCTATAGCATCCAGGAGGACATCATTGGAAGTGTCTGAAAACATAGACGCCATCCAGTCCATCAGATCAAACGAGCAGGAATGTTCCTCAGAGGACGGAGCATCCAAAAGCAATGCGGGACAGCTTGCGTGATATTCAATATAGCTCTGTTGTAGGAGATCCTGAGCAGCCGCCCAGATATCCCATTGTGCCAAAATCCCAAGTGCAGCCGCACGCGTCATACAGCCAGTAACGGAACAGTCCTGTTCGTGGGCCTCTAAGGGACCCACCAACCGAACAAAATCCGGAACAGACAACGACGAATTGGAGAGGCAATAATCCATGGTCCAGGTGAAAGGACAGCGGATGCAAGACATCACAGGTTGCACGCAAGTGAAATACGCAAAGCGAAATGAAAGGGTATATGACACACTGATGGTCGCCAATGGCAGAACACCGAAACTGTCCAGGAGTCGCTCACGGAGCAGCTGGAGACGTTCGGGATCGAAAAGGGCCCATCGGGGAGCAGCCATTGCGCAGAAAACAGACCAACAGCAATACACCAGCCGCCAAGGCGAGGATCAAGGGAATCCACCAAAGACGCTGGAGAAAATAGAATGAATGAACGCTGGTATCACACCGAAAATAGTTTGGAAGGTGGACACCAGGCCGGACCCCACAACTTTAAAAAAGTGCACCAGACCCTCAGTGTTTGATGCGTTAAAAATACGATGAATCAACTCCCCAAAATGTTGGGGGAGGTCAGTGTTCAAAAGGGCCTGTATTTCACTGTGGGTACTCGCCACCTGGAGAATGAATGTCTCCCGGGCGGATGTGAGCATAACCTCCTCATTCAATAATAGGGCCTTTATTCTGCTCAACTTATTGAAGTCTGCCTCCATGGTTGGAATGGAAGGCCAAATAGAATTATCAACGATGTCGTGAGGGGGAGGAAAAAGCACATTCTTGCAGCAGACAACTCTGTGCGAAACCGTGACAATATACGGAATGCCGGCCTGTAAGCCACAACAGTCTTCGTTATTTAAAAGCAAATAGCTACCATTAGTAAGCAAAGTAAAGGTGGGAGAAATAGCAGGAGCAGGAATACCTTTTAGCACACATGCAAGATTGGGAACGGAAACGCTACAAGCTCCGTGCAGCTTAATGTGTTTACAAATAAGTGAATGACCTACAGTTGAATCACAAGACTCCCCGTGAGAAAAACTTCCTTGCCGTCTCTAAGGCATTTATACATGAAAGGCAAGGACCAGAGTTCATGCAGGAAGGCACTTCCCAAAGGCTGGAAACGGCCCACAGGATAATGCTTCATGCATGAGCTAAATTCAAACAAGGAAAAAGGTAAAGCGATAACCCCATGAACTAACCACACAGCAGAATCTAGTTCCGCTACAGAGAATGGTAAAGGATCCACCTTTTCAATATGTAACAAAGTGTACGATGCATCTTTCATGGACATGAACTGCTGTTTTTCAGTCAAATTAAAAGGCAGAAATAGGGCGGTGGTGTTCAAGAAATTCCAAGGAACTTTACCTAACTTAAGGGTTTGCAAAGTCCACGCAAACTGCATTACTGAACGCAATTGATTCTGACCATGGTACAATATAGATACATCATCTTGTACAATATCGACAACAGAGGACACAATATTCTCTAATGTGTAAATGCGGGAAGACAGGGTATTTATACTATTGTCAACAACAGCAAGCACCTTTTCCAAATTTGCTTGGTCTATTTCCCGAAGACGGGATGCAGCTTCCATTTGTGATAGCTTCCAGAGTTCATTATATGCTTCATAAATGAACCTCTTCGGTCGTGGACCACGAGGTCCCAAAACAAAGTCGGACAGATCAATGTTGCCTGAAAGGAGGGCTAAATGCTGTTTTACAGAGTCTAGGGACGAATGCTGCAACCACTGTTTGCATAGTTTACCAACAGAATATGTGGTGACAGTACGGGAATCAGAAAACCTCGGATCAGGCCTGTCCTGTGTATATCCAGGAACTGAGCCGTGAAAACGCAGTTGGCAGGCATTAGACGATATGGGCCATACCAACCAGGGTGACTGTACAAGTGTAGAAACATTGAATGAATTGTCCTGAAACCTGGCCTGCAAAGTTGCAAGGGACATATTAAAACGCAAACTATCATTGGGAGCACTTGACAGGGATGGTAGGGAAGGCGCGTTTAATTGTTTAGTAGTAGCCAAACCCCAACATGTAGTCTGATAGATGGAAACGTTCAGAAACATAATTTGGGCTGGGATAAGGCAAGCCCGGTGCAAAGCCTCTGTGCCCTGCACCTGCCATGGCTTTGAGCCCCAGATTGATTTCAAATCTACAGTGTCCTTCCAGTACTCATAACCACCCACAGCCAAGGCTTTCAAAAAGGAACCCGAATAAAGTAATTTTGTGTGGGTCAACATGATTTTCTGAGTTGCTGGGGCATTCAGTTTAAAATAATAGGACCTAGGGTTTGATCGATTGAAATCAGTGAAATAGGTAAATTTATTTCTAAGGGTCTGGGAGCTACCTGGTTTGGGGTTTGGGCAATGTTCCCATTGGGTATAGGTAACAGGGCTACGTAGTGCACTCGGTTTATGGAGAAAATGGTTGCCCCAATGCTGGTAGCAGTACAAATCGGCATAATTTGCAGAATTCATATACAAATCCTCGGCATTAAAAGAAGCATAATATTTTAAATCAGCAAATAATGCTTCAACGGCATGCACATCCCAATCATCAGAATGAATATTACTTTTTACTACATCACCCATCGAAACTCGAAGGACATTTGGTACATTAATAATTTCTGTCGGTCCATGAATTTGAAAGTTTACCGCATCCCATACGATGCCATCAGCAACTGGAAACGCTGAAATGTTCACAAATGTGTGGTCACGCTTCATGATGTGAGAGGAGGAATGTGGAGCCAAAGTTCCAGTAACACTGTTCACAGCAGAGCGTTCAGGTAAATAGTGACCATTGATAAGTAGAAAAAACACTGTGACAAAGCCAATGGACATGAACAAAAAAATCAGGAAAAGCACCAACCAGAGATATGTCCAGGGTGGAACCAAAAAATTGTCTCTAAACCAGGATACAAAAAGACTGAACTTGGACGGGACATTTGAAGAGGTGGAATCCGAGTCAAAGGAAAAACGTGTCGGGCTCAGTGGCGTTGTTGGTTGGTGTGCCACCGACTCTGTTGCGGGATAGGTATACTCGTCCTCGTCTATGCAGGGGGATGCAGGGGGTTCGAATATATTTTCAGGCAAATCAACCATCTCCATGGTAACACCAGTGACCGTTCGGGCAGGAGTGCCTCGAACACATGTCCGATAAATGGCAGGACAAGAGACCGCCGGTGTAACACTATTCAGGATCGGCCAGATGTTGTAGCTTGACATTTTCCACTGAGATGTATCTGTTCTCCTTGCGACCAGGAAGCGGTGGTAAGATTACTGTACGTGTTCCCTTCAAGCCTAGAACTGGAACCGGTGCTCGAAAAGAGGGGCCAAATTCTTTTTTGTTCTCCACCTTCTCTCGAACCAGTTCGCCAATCTTCGGAAGCCAGCCGGCAACCGGAATCTGCAGAGCAGGGTCTGTGGCTGAAGGCAAATGTGCAAGTGCAAGCTTGTCTCGGTCTTCTTGTAAGTCCTGTAACATAGTAGAATGGTTATCTACATCAAACTTGGCGGATTGCGCCGCCATGTCTAGACCATCAAGGTCAGGCACAAACATTCGTATGCCGAAAAGCATTTCGTATGGGGTCCGCCCACCCAGAGGTCTTCTAGGGAGATTATTAAGTGCACGTTGTACGGTATACAAGTGGGCCAGCCAGTTCCTGCCAGTACCTATAACTCTAGCTGTCAAGGATTGCTTTAAGTCACGGTTCATTCGTTCAACGATAGAATTGCCCTCAGGCCTATACGGAGACGAAAATTTCACCCGCACCCCCAATGAACCCATTGCGTCCTTGTAAGCCTTAGAGGCAAACGCCGGACCTTGGTCAGAATGGAAGGTGCCGCATGCGAAAATTCCCACAAAGACACGCAAATCCCTGATGACATTTCGAGCGTCAGCACTCCGTTGTGGCCAGACCCAGATGAACCGTGTGCACGAGTCCACTGCCACTAAGATATATTTATAGGCAGTGTCTGAAGAAAATGGACCGCAGTGATCCAGGTAAACACACCCAAAGGGTCTGTTAGAAATGCCTAGCGAGGTCTGAGGTGGTCGTGTAACCGTGGAAGGCTTGATCTGTTGACAAACGTCACAGGAAAGCACATAAGTACGGGTGTCTTTATATAAACCACGCCACCAGTAACGCTGCTGTAAGATGGAAACTGTCGCAGACACACCAGCATGAGCCGAAGCCATGCCTTCGTGCGCTGCCGTTATCAAGGAAAACCTGCGGTCCGCGTTGGGGATCAGCCGATCCCCAACACCGGGTATTGTTACATAAGGAGCCTGTTCGGGACCTAACTGATAAGAATATTTGGAAGGAAAACCCTAGGGTAATTAACGCCTTCCTTTGTCGCAGCAATAGCTGCCAATATATCGGTGTCTATTTTAGACATGGATCTAGTAACTGCTGCTACTGAACACGTGACTACTGCTGATTTGGCAGCTTCATCTGCCAAACTGTTACCAACAGCGTGTGCGCCCACCCGCTGATGGCCTAGGGTGTGTACCACCTGTGTGAGCGGCAGACGTTTTTGTAATTCTGCCACTCGAACCCAAAGCGTTTTATGCTTGATTGTGTTGCCTTTAGCGTCTCTATAGTCGTTTTGCGACCAAAAGAACAGATTGTCATTATATGATTGAACACAGTAGTAAGAGTCGCACACGATTAGAGTGGTCACATCAGGATTAACGAACTCAAGTGCAAGCACCAAAGCGCGCAGTTCGGCCAATTGTGCGGTACTATCCCCGAGTGTCTGAGTGTGCACTACAGAGGATTTGAACTCTCCGTTCACAAAGGTACCTGCTACAATAGCGCATGCGGCTGAATAAGCATGCTTGGACCCTGTGGCCGGTTGTGCCGAACCATCAGTGTAGATCACACAATCGTAATCCTCAAGCGGCAGTAAAGACAAAGGAGGAGGATGAACGAATTCATACTGTAAAAACTCCTGAGTCTGAAGAGAAGAATCGAAAATGAAAGTGACATCCGGAGACGTCAAAGATGTTGCCCATTGAATCCAACGGGGGTGCAAAGCTTTAGAGTTCGGTACACTTGCTTTGGTCACTGCCTCTAAGGCAGGATATGGTGTTACCACCAGTATGCGTTTTCCCTGTGCCAGTGCGCGCTCTTTTAGAATCGCTATTTGCACTGCTGTTAGAACTTTTTCTACAGAGGAAAACCGCATTTCCGCGGAAGTGTACAGATGTGACTTGTATGCGATGGGTACTGTATCACCTTCGTTAAAGGTTAAGTACGTGAAACCCACTGCCCCTGGTATGATTCTAATCACCAAGTTTGTGTGGTTATCACGCGTCAGAAGAAATTTTGACTCAAGAAGGTCAGTCTGTAAAGACTGTAGAATGGAGGTATGCTCCGGAAGCCAACAAGACTTCGAAAAAGTAGGTTGTATCAAGGCATACAGTGGCTTGATACGCTGGGCGTATTCGGGAATGTATGTACGCCCGAAGTTCAAAAAACCCAGTAAGGACTGAAGCTTCTTCAGATTAGTAGGAGGGCACAGAAGTGCACATTTCTCTAGGAAATGGGGGGCTAAGCCCTTACCTTCATTGTTGAGCTCATAGCCCAAGAACAAAACGGTAAATTCAGCAATGTGAGATTTAGCAAAGTTAATTTTGTAACCTTGAACCGCAAATTCAAGAATAATGCGGTCTACTCGGGTCAGATGCGGAAACAATTCGTCATCTGTCAGATAAATGTCATCTACGTACGAACATGCGTCTGGATCTATGCCGTCTAACAAAGAGACAACACGAGCGGCGAATACGCCTGGACTATTTTGTAGCCCATAGGAAGACGCCTGAATTTGAACATTTTACCACCGGAAGTAAAAGCACACCATTGGCCACTCTCCGGGGCTAAGTTGTGCGTGTAGAATCCATTTGAAAGGTCAAGTGTCGTTTTATATTTTTTACGAACAAGACTGTCTACAAACGCAGAACTATGGGTATTTTGTACCGCAAAGGTCTGACAATGAGAGTTCAAATGCCGGTAATCCAACACTAAGCGGTACGATCCATCGGGTTTAGAAACCGCGAAAAGGGGATTGTTCATAGGTGATACGCAGGTTTCGATTGCTCCCTGATATTCCAACTGAGTCAGAATTTCAGAAACGGGGCCTTTGGCTTCACGTTTTATGGGATATTGGGGTTGTGGTTGCGGTAGTGACCGCAAAGGTATTTCATGGGGGGAGATTCTTCGTCCCAACCCACGTGGTTGCGGTATAACGCAGGAGCCAGGGACACAGCCCACTCAGCTGCCAGAGCCTCCGCTTTGTCCTTTGGGACATGTCGAGAAAAGCTCGGAAGGATTGCCTCCTCCCCTGTACGTGCAGCTAGAACGAATGGGGGTGGCCAATCCACCTCCGCTAATAAAATATCATATGAAGAGGTTAGATTTTCCCAAAAAATCCCTTTAATAATTCGCTGTATATCACCTTCAATTTGAATGACAATATTAAAAAGTCTATCAGGGGGTGCCACTCTGGTGTCAGCTGTCTCGACAGTAATGAATGTTTCAGTTGCTGTCGCCTCCATATGAGGACGTAGCGCCTCCCGCACTATGGTAACTTCTGCGGCGCTGTCTAGGAGGGTTACTGCCCACGTCCAATTCAGGAGCCTCATTCTCACCGTCTGTGGCATATTTCGCTGTTACAGCGGCAACTTTCTTCTTCTGAAATTGTGGTCGAAAACGTTGAAAGTCTTCTGCTTTTCCTCTGACTTGTTGTCGAGGTTGGTCTCGTCCCTGGGGAGCCTCTCGGTCCCTCCCTCTATCCTGGCGGTCTCCTCCACCGGCCTGTGACGAAGTCTGTGCCTGTGAAGAACGAGGAGAACGCGCATCAGGGATTTGAAACCTATCCGGTGATTTAATTCGCGCTCTATCGCGTAAATCATAAGTGCGTTCAGAAGAGACCGAAACCGGGGATGCGCCTCTCGACCCCGGTTTCTTTTGTTGCTTACCCTGTTTTTTCAGCCTCCAACTCTTTTTAGTGAAGACTGGTTTCTCATCTTTCTCAGGCTGAGATTTGGTTTGTTGTTGTTGTTGTTGCGATTGTATTTGCTGTTTTGCAAAAGGCTTGTTGCCCAGGCTATTTCTGCCAATAGTTTTGTAAGCCTGGGTAATAATTTTCGGTAATTCGCGAGGCCTGTCCAATTCTGGGACCAAAGCCAAAGCATTTGCTACTTGAAAGTTCACGGCATCGCCCTTGACATTCGCAAGGATCAGCTCCGCTACTACTTCAAACACTCCCACCAGTCTCATCCCTAATTCCACAGCCGCTTCAGGGCCATGTTCATCCTGTACTTTTTAATTACTGAGGAGAACTGTCATGGAAGGAGTACCAAAGCACTTAGAATATACTGCTGCGAATACCCTACCCCAGTTGTCACATGCTGTCAACTCGGGAATTAAGTCTTTTGGCAAACTAATCGTAAGAATGCGGTGTTTATCCACCGGGGTTGTGTGTGGAAAAACTGCCTCCAACTGGTCAAATTTTTCTGCAAGCCAATAAGGAAAATCATCCTTATTTTGTGGACGTTTGCCCATCACCGAATTCACCATGACAGGACTTATGGTCACTCCGCTTGCAGCAGCTGGTTGGCCGGCAACTCCAGGAGCGGCTCCATGGATGCTGCCTGTAACATATCGCACTAAAGCTCGATGCACCTGCACCAAGGCCGCATACATAGTGCGCAGTTCCGCGACTGGTATAGTCATATAACGCGGATGTGGGGTGTACCCGGCCAAAACAGGCCAAGTGGCCCCCTCAATGGATAAGGGGCCTAAACGAACCGTGGTAGTCGGTTGTGGAAGGGCGCCATTAAACCAAACACGGTGCTGCCAAGCCGTGAGCGGTACTTCAAGAGTAGTATACGGTCGATAGACAGCGGGAACATTAGTGGGTTCATATTCATGGAACAGATTATCGTTCGCGTCCACCGCTGGAAAAGTGATCCAAGAGTAGAACACCTCAAAGTGGAAAGCCGGATCGGCTTGAACCACAAAGACTAGGTCGACTCCCGTGTCTGGCACTCCATACACCCGTAAGTGATCCCGGAGTGCTGTGCGGCTATGCGCCGCTATGTCTATACCCGCCATTACTAACGGGATTATTCGACAACCTTACAAGAGGCAGCACAAAAAGGGTTTTGAGTAAGAAACCTTTTTTAACAACTTCAAGCTTGAAAGAACCTACAAAAACTTCAATATAGGAGGTATCGCCGTCACACACGCTTCCGGAAGCGTACATGAGGGGTTTGTGGACAAGCACAAGTACTACTCAAGCGTCTCGCAGATAAGCCGCCCCACTCGTTGGTCGCGCCATGTCATAGGGATTCTGCACACACAGAGCTATGCACAGGATAATAGAACCTCGGAATATAGTGGTGAGCCAACCATAACCCTTAGCACCTAAAACCCCAACACAACTAGCCTTAGCGTCCCATTAGCACCAATGTACCAATGATTAGACAACCCAGAACACGGTATCTCTCTCTCAGGACGCGCAGAAACAAGAACACTCTTTCGTCACTCACTCGTACCTGTCCACAACATGCGTAAGAAGAGACACTGTATAGGTTAAAATGTTTATTTCAACTTACGTGCTCTAAGATACAGTACACGTGTCAGTACTACTAGCATAATACATATGAATAATATAATCAGCATAGTTACAACTCCATAGAATACGAACGGGGAAAGCATCTCATAAAGCAGTGGATATATGTCTAACTAACATTACCACCCTCCCCGTGCTGGAAGCCAGTTTATTATGAAAATAGAAGACCTCTGGGCTTTGACTAGCGAACCCCCATACCTCAGTCTCTAGATGCAAAACTACATCAGCAGACAATCACAGCTCTTCTCTCTGGAAAGGTCGTCTCCAAGTGTGTCTAGAGCGGACTAACCGCAATATTAAAAGCACACTAAGTTTTACATGGCAGCTGTACCTAGTGTTATGTCTAGGTGTGAGGGACTGGCCAAATCAACAAGACAAGGAAACGTTGTTATTCGACCTTGTACATGTTGTGCAGTCTGAGCCCAAAGTGAACAGGAGAAAAGGTGAAAGATAGAAAATGCAGACAGTGCAAGAAGAACTTGGCAAGAGCAGAGGTCGATAGAACAACGGCCCAGAGTAACGTGTGCAAAGGAAAGAAGTATGGCAGCCAGGCCCAAGACAACTTAGCGAGGCAGGCCAGGGCCGGGAAGCCACAAACCACAAGACACAGTTTGCTTCTTTTATCATTCAGGCGATACGCAATGGGGGTTTGGCGGCGCAAAGCATATGTAATTAATTTTTTAACTAGGGCGGATGGCTTGTATATTATATATTTCTATACATGCATGCAACCAAGACAACGACATAACATGTTGGGTGAATATGTGTATTATGCAATTTAGATATCACCAAACGGTTCTACCTGTTACATCGTTGGTATCCATGTATAGAAATCTTGTATTCTCATCTTTGAGTTACAATGCGTTGTCATGCCTGATAGTATGTTTTTTATGTCTATGAATGCCTTAAGTGGGATGGGCTACATATACTGCTGTTAGAATGGCGCCAACCAGATTGACAAAGGCTTCAAGTAAGCCGAAACGCGTCTCTCGCTTATTTTTGGGATTAAGGATGACCTGATTAAATAAAACAGATGCCATATCCTGACTGCCTCGAGTCCGTGCCTCCTTCCATGGATAACTCTGTGGGAGCTGGGTTTTTGTGTTCATTCAATTCAGCGTGAGCGGTCGTCACGCTATACACGGAACACCAGTCGTTTGTGGCTCTCCTCTTCTGACCGCATGTTTTTGGAGGAGTACGGAAGTGCTAGAGGGGAGCCCCCAGTTTGGCAGCCAGGAAGTGGAACGAGGATGACTGCAGTGGAAGAACAAGGGCCCATAGCGGGGTGGTTTTCGCAACTGCCAGCGCGGGATCTACGTGTCCCCAGCAAGAAATGCCTTGCCCATGAGACCGGCGCCATCTGGTGACTGGGCACCGCGGATGGCCTACGCCGATGCGGTGAGGTTGGTCTGGCGAATTCAATTTTTATGCATCGGTCCCCCTTAACCTCGAACTTGTGCCTGATTTGAATCCAATTTTACATGCTGCCAGTCAATCAGGACATTGAGACTTTGTTTCCCCTCTATTGACTACTTATATGGCATTGCTTTTGAAACTTCAGTACTTTACGCATTCAACAATACGGACTGTAGTGCTGGTCTTCTGCCCGTGTAACTCCATTATTCACAGTACTGGCAAGCTGCATTATGGGATAGGTGGTCCCGCTGAGATTGAAGCACGCGCTGGGAGGCAGACACACTAGTGGAATATTCACATTTTGTGCATAGTTGGGCCCCCGGGAAAGCGGCTGCGATTTATCCTATCCATATGCCATCTGTGAAATGCGTTTGGATCGGAGGTTTTCATTGACTGGGCAAAATGTGAACTTTGTTCCAGCAGAATGGGTCAAGGCCATATGCTGGCGGATCCGTTACCAGCGAATGACTAACATGTGGGGTCAGAGGTTGCTGTGAATTGACTACTAAGGTGAAATACAACAGCATGGTTCTTTTAATGCACACAACACAGTTTGCTTCTTTTATCATTCAGGCGATACGCAATGGGGGTTTGGCGGCGCAAAGCATATGTAATTAATTTTTTAACTAGGGTGGATGGCTTGTATATTATATATTTCTATACATGCATGCAACCAAGACAACGACATGTTGGGTGAATATGTGTATTATGCAATTTAGATATCACCAAACGGTTCTACCTGTTACATCATTGGTATCCATGTATAGAAATCTTGTATTCTCATCATTGAGTTACAATGCGTTGTCATGCCTGATAGTATGTTTTTTATGTCTATGAATGCCTTAAGTGGGATGGGCTACATATACTGCTGTTAGAATGGCGCCAACCAGATTGACAAAGGCTTCTAGATAGCCGAAACGCTTCTCTCGCTTATTTTTGGGATTAAGGATGACCTGATTAAATAAAACAGAAGCCGTATCCTGACTGCCTCGAGTCCATGCCTCCTTCCATGGATAACTCTGTGGGAGCTGGGTGTTTGTGTTGATATATATATATATATATATATATATATATATATATATATATATATATATATATCAAAACCACGCTGCATTCTTTTAAAAAAACAGCTGCTGAGGACAACAAATTACTTTTCAAAAGCGGAATTTTATTCCGTGATCAGACCAGCTTGACGCGTTTCGGGACAACTCCCTTGTTCACGAGTACTGTGTCTGTAATTTGTAAAGTTAAATAACCACGTGATTTGTTTTTCAAACAACAATGAAGACAGACTTCCGTTTGCCGAGTTACACCACTCGAAAACGTGCATTTCTTTCAATACATTTAGTTGCTTTGTTCATTAATTCGAAAACACCAGAAATAAGTGGAAAATTATATACATTATAGAACAGTGAAATGATAATAAATTTAATTTCTAAATTGGCTTGTTACTCGAACTTGATCAACCAATTCAGTGTCTCTGAGATGATAAATAATTACATTAAATTGAAGCCAGTTTCTCAAATTCATTACTGCAGCCCCAGTGGGCTTTTCATCAAAAAACATCACTGGGGCTGCAGTAATGGGGGTAAATCCGTTCAGTATTTCCAGAAAAATTCAAAAAATAAGAGTCAAAAAATCAATTTCCCATAGGAAACTTTATGCAAGGCTACAGCCGAAACTACTGAACGGATTTACCCCAAATTTGGCAAAAAGGTACTGCTTCGCTCAGAAAGCGACCTTTTTAAACATGGTGTAAATCCGTTCAGTAGTTGCTGAGAAAATCAAAAATAAATGTTTCGATATTTAGAGGCACGGAGGATCCGCGGACCCTCCCGACCACGAGCTTTATTCTAATTGGCTGTCAACACTCCAAACCAGGAAGTGTTGGCAGCCATCTTGTGACTCGGTAGAACCGAGTCACAACAAAACAGAAAAACAGTCGCGTAAAACAAGAAAAGGGGGCAGGGTAGAAACACCCTGACCCCCTAGGCCTGCTCAGGGGGTCCCCCAAGGACCTCCAGGGCCCAAAAAAGCATTTTTTTTTATAAAAACGCCGAGATGCGCGGAGGATCCGCGGATCGTTGCAGAGAGGTGGCCCAGGCCCCACCCCTTTTTACACCTCTCTGAAATGGGGCTCTGTGGCACTTACTGGAGGTACCTGGTAGGCTAGTTGGACCCCAGGGACCCTGAAGATTCAAGGGGACTTAATCCCCCAACTTAAAACGCGCCACGGGCGCGTTTGCACACATGTCACCTCAGGCCCCCCCCTCCCTTCACCACTGTGCAAACGCGCCCCGGGGCGCGTTTTAAGAGGAAGTTTTAATCCCCCTGCCCTATTATGTACTAGGGCCTTACAGAGGAGGTCATGCTAATCACAGGGGTACCCCAACGGATAGTGTTCCCTAGTGTATGTAGGTGTTTTCACTGTATTCTAAGTGTCTTTTAGCATAGCACTGGCTCTAGGCCTGGTTAGTCCGAGTCAGTTACCACCAGTACCCGTCTGAAAAAGTTGTGGGCACAGGATGATTTTGCAACAAGGCCTCTTTCTGCTCCTCTGTTGGTTCTTTCTGCACATGTCTTGCTTCTTCCTGCTCTTTTCTTCGTCTTTGTGGACTTCTGTTGCTTCTTTCTGCATTTCTTTTGCTTCTTTCTGTGCGTTTTTTCTTCTTTCTTCACATGTCCTACCTCTGTAGGCATAGTTAGAAACTAGCATTTAAAAAACCTTTGAAATTCACTTAAAAACCATAGGTTTCAGGCACGTTATAGTTAGAAATTAGCATTTAAAAAACCTTAGAAATTCACTGAAAAAACCATAGGTTTTAGGGACAGTTATAGTTAGTTGGACATTTCACTCGTACAAAACCAGTGAAATTCCCCCGTTATAGTTAGTTCAGCTAACTATAACTCGCGCCCCACAATGCACTGCTGATGACGTCACATATTACATCACTCATGACATGGTCAGTGACATCACTGATGACATCACTGATGACATCTCAAATGACATCACTGATGACATCATCCATGTGATAATTTCATGCATCTTCTCACACCATAATATAACTTTTGATACACCCACTCTAAATTACAGACTGCCATTCTCAAAACCATAGACACTCCAACACCAATAACTACATACACACTCACTGATTCTTAGGTCTACACACACATCCACTCACTCACCCGTACAGTCACTCATACTTACGGTCACTCAGTACAGGACTATCATATGCACTCATACACCTATATAGACACTCACACACCGCCACTCATCCATAGAGGTACTCACACACCTAGTCAGTCATGCAAATAATTAATCACACTGCCATTTACTCACCTATACAGTTATACACACACCAGTTCACCTACTCATACAAATAATAGCACATTCTTACGCTCTTATACAATCACTGATACAAGTACACACTCATCCATACAGCCACTCTCACAATCACACACTCTCACTTATAGCCATTTATATACTCCAACACACATATCTACTGCCTTTCACATATGTAGTTACTCACACATGTACCACTGAGATATACATTCACTCACTAACACACCCATACACACACTCACCCACCCATACAGTCCATCACAGATGCACTCTTGAAACCATGCACCCAGTGAATCACCCACTCACACATCTATGCACAGAGTCACACACACCCCACCCACACAAACACTCAGGCACCCATACAGATACTCAGACAACCAATCAATAACCCATGTAGACACTCATGTAGCTATTCGCAAACTCATGCAGCCGCTTACACACCAACAGACAGACGGATACAGACATTCACACAGTTTAGTCACTAACCCATGCATTCAGTAAGATATGTTTACTCACTCACTTATAGAGTCAGTCACGCACCTACTAAATCATCCATTCAGACACTTATACACCCACTCATTCTTCAATACGCCTTTCCCTATATATATTAAACATATTTAAACTTTACAGAAACACACAGTCACTGGATGATGTAAACAGTGATGTCATCAGTGATGTCATTTGAGATGTCATCAGTGATGTCATCAGTGATGTCACTGACCATGTCATGAGTGATGTAATATGTGACGTCATCAGCAGTGCATTGCGGGGGCGCGAGTTATAGTTAGCTGAACTAACTATAACGGGGAATTTCACTGGTTTTGTACGAGTGAAATGTCCAACTAACTATAACTGTCCCTAAAACCTATGGTTTTTTCAGTGAATTTCTAAGGTTTTTTAAATGCTAATTTCTAACTATAACGTGCCTGAAACCTATGGTTTTTTCAGTGAATTTCAAAGGTTTTTTAAATGCTAATTTCTAACTATAACATGTCTGAAACCTATGGTTTTTTCAGTGAATATATTTATATATATATATATATATATATATATATGATCATTTCGACACCCAAGTGTACAGCTACTTTAGGTTTTGTTCTTTCAGTGAATTTCTGTTTTTGTATATGAGTTAGGATCTTATTACAATATATAACTACAATGTCATTTTAATCCATATATATCTATATATCTATATATAGTCAAGTCAAGTCAATTAGCTTTATTTCGATAACAAGTATCATAAAAGCATCAGACAATCCTTTATAAAAAATACAATCTGTACAGTTAAAAGTTATCATAAAAAAACATAACAGATACATGTGGTCAAATCGGTCAAGACATGGTAGCACGTTATTTCATCGTGGTTAAAATATTTCATTTTTTTAGTTAAAAACGGTGGTTTAAAATTGCAATTAAAAAGGATGGTGCTCGATATACCTTGTATAAGTGACAGTGCATAGGAGTTAATTCAAGTGATATTTAATCGTTCATCTTATGCCCTAGTGTAATCTCCATGGGGCTTGTGATATGAGATTAGGTCGCCCTTCGTAAGGCTCTATGCCTGACTATCCAGGCACAACTTAAAAACTTTGCCACACCGCAAACAAAGAGTGTTCTTGCATCAGATTTTAAGATACATAGAGCAGCGCGATGATCAAGAGTACCTAGTTGTTTGCAGATTGGCTTTAGCCATCTAGACCTCGCCTTTTCGTATGCTGGACATGCAAACATGAGGTGGGCGACACTCTCCTTCGGTACCCTACAGCAAGGACAGTCTTCTGTTGTCTGTTTTGGGTGGCGCCATCTAGCAGTAAATTCATGAACCGGCAGCACTCCAAATCTGAATTGGCTGTAAAGCGCCCTGTCTCTTGGTATCTGGATTGTGTCCAAATATGGTTCGAGGCTTCTAGATTGTTTATGCTGGAAGAATTCTTCCGTTAGCCTTCCCACATTTGGGTTACTGAGCTCCCGGGTATCAATCCAGGCCCAATAGATACGTTTGAGCTCTGCCTTGTTCGGGGGATTTTGATTGTCCCAGGATTCCTTAAGGCCGAGAGCTGTCACTAATTTCTTGACATTAGTTATCCAATTAACCCCATGGTTGACGTCTAAACTCATTACTTCTGTAAGTGCTTTGGCATAATTCGTGAGTTCAGTAGTCCGCCTAAGGCGAGCCCAAAAGAGCAGTGGGCGAAGTTTAGCAATATCGCCAAAAGAACGCCTGCCCATATCATACATCAAGGGAGTTAGCGGGACGTTCCGGGGTAGCATAACCAAATCCCTCAAAAACTTGTGCTCTGACCTGCAGATCTCATCAACATTGTCAAATCCCCATAGCTCGGCTCCGTAGAGTGCCGAGCTAACTGCCTTTGCGTCATAAACTGCACCTGGCCTGCTCTGCGATGAGCGGTGTTCTTTGCTCAGGACCCCGACCGCACGTTTATGGTTTAAGAGCATATATATATATATATATATAGATCTATATATATATATAGATCTATATATATATAGATATATATTTAAGAAAGTGGAAATTAAAAAATTGGAAAGGAAGGAAAAAATAAAAAAATATCTAAAATATTTTTTTCTCTTTTTGTAAAAACAAATTGAGAATGAAATTTAAAAACAGAAAAATAAAGTTAAGCACTGGCACTTTTTGTAAGAGAGGCGGATACTGTGAGATACACTTAGAAATTCTAGGTGAAAATTGGCAGCTAAAGAACAATAAGAACAAATGCACTTTAAAAAATAGGAACTTTCCTTTTATAATGTATTACTCATATTTTAAAATGCTTTAATTGATATGAAACTGTCCAAGTCAAATGTATTTTAATGAGGAAATTATGCAGTGGCATTGAAAATTAAGGGGTATTATGTGCAATATGAATTGTTCCAAAATGTCGCCTGAATTAATCAAGTGTACTGCCTCATTTTACAGTGGTAACTGTCCTCTGTCTGTGTCCACTTTTTTTTTTACAATGTGTGTGTATTTAAATGAGAAAAAATGTAGGCTCAGTATCGTGACCAAGACTGCGAGTAGCAGCCGAAACGCATAGATGCCATCACTAAGAAATAAATAAATCAAGTGAAAAAACCCTTGGAGTGCCGGTTTCATCTCTGTTGGAGAAAGAGGTTGTTGTTTCGCTATATATATATATATCATGAAAAGTCCTGCCACTTCTTGACGTGAGAGCAGGCACCGGCAACAGGAAATCCAAACAAAAATGTTCATTTAGGCAGACGAAGACATCGGATTGAATGACGCGTTTCGGTGAACACAGCCACCTTGATCACATAGCGCGGCCGCCATTGTCAGGCCCTTAAATGCTACTTGTTACCACTAACCAGGTAATGGACACTGAAAACATACTGTGCCTGAGCAGCTGCATACGACAAAACACAAATGGATGTATTCAATAGCATACAATGTAAATAAAATATACAATTATTTCAGCTGCTCATACCGGAATATATGAAAAACAGATATGCACTCTAAAAAAATAAAATAATGTGAAAAGCAAAATACTTGGTAAGGCAGAGTGATACAATTCATCGCAGGACATCCACTGCGTATGCAGTCCATAACACACTCTGTCTTGCGCTATTGATAAAGAGAACAGTGTGAGCGGCATGTAAGACTACTTTTGCTAGAAATATACCTGCTGCTGAACACAAGGACATTTCTCTGACTGCACCAAGTTGCACGAGTAGTACAGCCAATACTTGCAAAATTACAGACCTTGTGGCTATTCAAGAATTAAGGCTCATTCACAAAGAGTCAACTCCCGCCCAATTGGGCCTATAGCCCACATATTAGGACATTATGCTGGAAACAACGCTGTATCAAGGACATGTGTCCTATACATGCAACCCATGCATGGCACATAAAATCTCTGCTTGAAACCGCATGCCACCTTGACTTGTGGAAGTTCTCTTAAATCATACTAAACCTCAAAAATAGTGGTGATGAGTGCCAAAAATTTGTATGTGATTTTGTGCTGAAGGCATAAACAAGTGCACAAAAGTGAATGTGAGTGACCTGCAGAATACAATTCTGCGTTCGGCTAAAAGCACTAATACCAGGCTGAGAGAGAGCAGGAAGGAATCACTTGAGGTCAAGGGAAGTGCATGTTACAGATGTATGTACATCTCTTCGTCCGAATTCAGACCATTCGGAATCTTGCTGTTAAGCAGGATAATGTAGCGAACTCTAATCTGCGCAGCTTGAGCTCCCTGTTGCCACCCCTAATGTGCTTGGGGACCGAATCAATTACAAAATACGCCAAATCGCTGCTCTTACCCCATATGTCTTGTTGATGTGTCGAGCTACGGGGTATGCTTTGTCATCCTTGGCAATTGAGCGTAGGTGTTGCAAAATCCTGACATGTACCATGTGTTTGGTACTGCCCACGTTTACCTTAGGGCAGGAACATCGCAGCACATAAACCAGAAAGTCACTTCTGCAGTTGTAGGAGTGACGGATCTTAATGGTGGTATTGTGCAATGGGCTGGGAAACTCACTCAGGTTTAGACCAATGGTGTAAGCTTTACATGTATGACATTTGTGGAAACCAGGGGAGGATGTAAGCCAGGAATCCAACTGCACCATTTCTGGACTGCTGTTGCATAATTCACCTCTCATAGACTTGGCCCGTCTAAAAGTGAGGAGGGGATGCTTAGGCATCGATGATCCGATGACCGGATCACTGCGTATCAGGTTCCAGTGGGATTTAAGGATACTCCTCACTCTCTGATTTTCTTTTTTTAAAACAATTTTATTGGCATTTTGTTATGTCACATATAAGTAGGCGTACAAATATGATAGTTACTCAAGACATTACAATCAAATGTTACGATTTACTGTTTCAGGAGAGAACCTTGAAGTTACAAGTTACAAGTTAGAAGGGTGAGAAATACATTGAACCATACATTTCTTGTGGGGTCGTGGGGTGTCTTCATAAATTTGGGTGTTTACCTAACTAGTCGGTGTGTCGAGGAATATAAAGCCGGCTTGTTAAAAGGGCAAGAACCTACGGGTGCTTGTGCCTAACCAGGGTTTAGAACTTGGGGGATTCGGTCGGGCGATTAAGATTGTCTGCTGTATCCTTTAGAGACCAAGAGATGTATTTCGTTATATGTTTTCATAAACAGAGGTGGATCAGGAGCTCCGCCAGGAGCATGTACGTCATTGGGAATGCAATTCGACCACAGTATTATGCGCTGTCTTAGCATTCCGCTTTAAGGGGATATTGTCTTGTCATGACTCATGGCGTGGTTAGGAGTCGCTGTCGCCCACGGCGAGAAGGGGCCCGGACTGCGTAGCATGATTTGAGCCCTCAGGCATGTTCAGGGACGATACCGGTTGATGCGCGCTAGTCCTGTGTTGGTGAAACTGATGTAAGAGTGTGGCCCATTCCATGGAAATGTGTCTTTTTTGTGTCCCCTGCACCTCCTCCCTCCTAATTGTGTCCTCCTCCGCCGAGCCCCACTTCTTGACTGCTCACACGCAGGCAGCCAAGGGGGGGCCGTTTGGGGTTCTCCAATGCATCGCAATCCCCCTTTTTGCCAATAAGAGAGCTAGGGAGGTAAAGCTTGTTTGGACTTTGAGAGTTTTGCGTCTACGGAAGAGCCCCAACCCGCTGGCCTCCCATGTGTCAATGTCCTTAAGTCCTGTTATTTCCAGTAATACCTTGTGTATAGTTGTCCAATAGGGTCGCAGTGTGGGACACGACCAGAACATGTGCATGAATGTCGCGTCCGAGGATTGGCATCTCGGGCACACCAACTGCGTGTCTGGGTAGAAGCGCTGGAGCCTTGCTGGGGTAAGGTAGGCGCGGTGCAATATGGAGAATTGTATGTTTTTGAAGTGGGCGTTTCTAGATACCTTCTTCGGATATTCCAAGGCCTGCTCCCACTCCTTGTCATGGAATGGGCGACCTATCTCTTCTTCCCATTTCAATCGCAGCTGGGCTAATGTAGTGGTGGTGAGATCTCGGACTGCTTTATAAAGACCAGTGATTAAGTGCCACCCTAATCCCATGTGGAGAATTGCATGTAGTACTGGGTGCGTTTCCAGTTCCCCTCCGGTAAGATCCCATATGCGGCGACTGCTGAGTATTAGTTGCCTATGCAATAAAAATTGCCCTGGGGGGAGGCCTGTCTCGTCTGGGAGACGCTCAAACGACAGCAGTTGTCCCTTTTCGAACAGGGATCCAACCTCCAGAATGTTGGGATCCGTCCAGGTTTGCATTGTGCGAGTGGTATAAAAACCTTCCTTTTTGGGCAGACCGGCTAGTGGGTACAAAGGGGTATATAATGGGGTGTTACCATAAATGCAGTGTATTCGCAACATGCATGCAAGTGCCACCTTTACCTGAATCGAGTGCGACGCCCTGGGTTGTGTGCCCGGAAGCAGCAGGCGACAGACGGCCTATATCAACATGGGGCCCTCTTCTGTGGCAGTCTCTGCTAAGTGGCGCCTTGCCGTCCATCTAGATATCCACTGCGTCTGTGCTGCGCAGAAGTAGGCCTCAAAGGATGGCGCCACCAACCCCCCTTGATTCAACGGGAGCTGCCATTTTGAGAGTGCGACTCTATGACGCTTGTCGCCCCAAATAAGGGAGCTCAGCAGAGTGTCTAGCTCACAAAAAAAGGAGCGCGGGGGAACCACACGAGTGTTGGCGAAGTAATAGAGAAACTGTGGCAACAGGGTCATCTTGGTTAGGGCAATTCTGCTGATGGGTGCCAAGGGCAGAGCTTTCCAGAAATTTACCCATGTCCTGGCTCCCATCCAGGCGCGACGGTGTTTGCCTTCAAAGAGGTCAGTCAGACGGCGAGTGATAAAGTCTGATACCGAGGTATCGCGGAGCGCCAGCGTTCCATGCCATGCGAGAGGTCCCAAACTTATCTCCCGTGGGGGGAGGCAAGGGTTTAGAGGGTATATAACAGACTTTGCCCAGTTGACCTTGAGCCCTGTTGTGGCTGCAAAGTCCGAAAGAATATTTCCTATGGGGCTGAGATCAGATTCTATGTCCCTCACGTAAAGTAGCAGGTCGTCCGCATACATTGACACTATATGGGTGGTCCCTGCGATTGGAATACCCCATGCATCCCCCTCCCGTCGTAATTGGATCGCTAAAGGCTCCATGGCCATGGCGAATAAGAGGGGGGAGAGGGGGCACCCCTGCCTGGTGCCCCTCTCTACTGGGAAGGGTGAGGAGATGTACTTGCCCAACCTCACTCTGGAGGTAAGTTTTGTATATAATAGTTTTATGTATGTTTTAAAAGTGGGACCTATTCCCATTCGCTCCAGCGTTTTGAAGAGGTATGGCCATGTTAGGGTGTCAAACTCTTTCTCAAGGTCCAGGATCAAGCAGGCCGCCCTAGGGTATCTTCCTTTTACCAGATCCTGAACCTGAAAGAGCCTACGGATGTTCTGGGATGTATTTCTGCCCAGCACGAATCCATTCTGGTCTTGGTGTATGAGTGGTGGTAGCAGAGGGCCCAATCGGTCCGCGACGATATTGCCCAAGATTTTGCAGTCTGTAGAGAGTAGCGTGATTGTTCTGTATAAGGCCAAATGTGCCGGGTCGCGATCGGGCTTCGGGATCGAGACTATAAGGGATTCCCGTAGTGAACCTGGTAGTTCCCCCCCCTCCAGAGCTGCTGTATACATAGTGGTAAATCGCTGGGCCTATTGATTAATGAAAGTATTGTAATATTCTAAAGGCAGAACATCCATCCCCGGGGTCTTATTCCAGGCCAATGCACGGATCGCCTGTTTCACTTCAAACTGTGTAATTTCTGCTTCCAGAAGATCACCATCTTCGCTCAGTATTTGGGGCATTGTATTTGTAAGGGGCTCTAGGAATCAGGCAAGGGCCTCTCGACTGTCTTGTGTGGGGCAACGGTAGAGTGTTGCGTAGTAGTCGCAGAAGAGCTGCAAAATGTCAGATTGGGATGTCGCGGTTCCGCCTAAGGGGTCCCTAATTTAGGTAATTGGACGGACTTCTTGGTGTTGGCGGGCCAACCAAGCTAAAAGTGTGCCTGCTCTATCTCCCTCCCTGTGTCTTTTAGCTGCGTATAGTTTAAAGTTGTATCGCCTCAAATCCGCCAAGCCCTCCTCATATGCCGTTTTAGCCTCCGCGACCTGCACGTGGGTCGCTGTGTTCGCATTTTCTGCCTTAGTCAGCGAGGCTAATTTAAGTTCTGCCCTTTCAAGATTTTTGTCAAGTGTCCTGCGGACTCTAGTTATTTGTCTGATACAGGCTCCCCGCATCACAACCTTGAAGGCATCCCACTTTAGCATTCTGTTGGATGCTGTGTTAGTGTTGTCCTCAAAGTATTCTACAATGCTATTCTCGTGATCGTGACGGAACACCGGGTCCTCTAAGCATTCGCGCAGCAATTTCCAGGTTGGGACTGGCGGGTGGGGCGGCCTCCATCTAAGGATTAACAAATGTGCGTCGTGATCTGAGATTACTCTCCCTAGATAGTCTGTATGCTGGGTTGTGGGCAATAGCTTCTGCGAGCATAGGAACCAATCAAGCCGCACACACAAATTGTGGGGTACTGAGTGATAGGAGTATAGTTTAGTGGTTGGGTTGTGGGCCTGCCATACATCTGTTAGACCCCAGTGCCATGTCCATAAGCGTTCTGCGTGCGCCTGCGTGGGGTAACCAGAGCCTGGAGGATGCGACTGGTCTAAGGCCAGATATAGTACGCAATTATAGTCGTCCCCCAACACCCACGGTGTGTGCGTAAATTGTGGAAGAATTGTCAACAGTGAATCCCCGAACTGTCCCTGGTCCATGTTTGGGGCGTAAATACTGCCCAGTAACAAAGGTCGCCCGTCTAGTAGCCCTTCTAGGAATACGTACCTTCCTTCTCTGACCACTATTCTGCATGTTTCTTTAAACGGGACCCCAGGTCTAAGCATTATCAGTGCCCCCCCGGGCGAACGCAGAGGAGGTAGTGGCGCAAAAAATACCCCGCTAGCGCTTCTGTAGTCGGTCTAACTCTTTTGAAGTGAGGTGTGTTTCTTGCAGCAGTATGATCTGCACTTTTTGCCACTTCGCATATGAATATACTGCATACCGCTTTCTTGCTGTGTGCATTCCCCTGACATTTAAGGTCAAGAAGCTAATATCTGTTGTGCTTGGCATGGCTTCTTTTGAGCTCTAGGGAATCGGGGGAATAGGCATGGAAAGTGTTGCGCCCTGTCTTCGTCTCCATCCCCCCTGCGTATTGGTCCGACATGTTGAGGCACCCGTCTCGAATGTGGTTGTGTTCGTAAGGGTTTGAGGCACCTAGGGGATGTAACAGCTAAACTTGAGGAACCAGGTTCCAACATTACAGACCTATCACAACTGGTGATACGTCCAAACTATATGTTTCAACTGCGTTCAAATGTATTATAGGGGGTGTACTCTTCTGGTTTTTTGAGCTCATAGCCGTGTGCAGCCCATTTCCCTGTGTATGGTGGTCATAGGTCTAGTTTGTTTTGGGGCAATTGCTGACGACAGCGCTCTTTGCCATATTTCTAGTTGATGTTTCGGCGTATGTGACGTGTACGTGTGACATAAGGGGGGGAGAAAGAATTAATCTTAAGTGTTTGGCCATCACAAATCAGTGCGTCCGCCGTCTGGGTTAACACTGCTGCATATGTAGCATGCGTGTGTGTGTCGTGAAGGGAGGAAAGAGGATGAGTCCTGAGTGGTTAGATCTTTCAGATCAATGTGTCCGCCGTCTGGGGGGGTCACCAATGGAGGAGTTATTGAGCCTTCGCGGGAGACGCTTGTGTCCCTGGAATTGTCGTCAGACGAGAAGATATGTGGACCATCCTCTCTGTCCGACGCCACCACGGTCATGTCCAATTTAGCTGCTGCCTGGATAGCCTTCCTGCGCTCCGCTATTTTTTCCTCGAGGTTGGGGGGCCCGCTGCTGGACTGCGCCCCCTTTGTTCCTGCTTCTGGTGGTCTCGCCTTCACCGAGCCCCCCGACCTCTCGATCTCATCAAGCTGCGGACTGTCTCCCATTGCGAGCCACCCGGAATACAGGTCTCTGCCCAATCAAACACTGCCTTTGGGTCTGTGCAGAAGTGGGCGCCTCCAGCGCTGATGATTCTAAGACGGGCCGGTAACAGCAGCGAGTATTGTATTCCTTTTTGGCCGGGCATCTTCTTTGCTTCAATGAAAGTGGCCCTTTGTTGTTGCACCGCTTTTGAGTAATCAGGAAAGATCATCACCCGCTTGTCTTCGACATGGAGTGAACCGTGCTGCCTGGCCGCCCTCAACACAGCGTCCCTAGCTCTGAAGTGAAGCAGCTTCAGGAGCAGCGGCCACGGGGTAATCCCGGGTGGGGCCGTCAGGCCGGGACCCTGTGGGCCCTCTCCACGGAGAAGAAGGGTGTGAGCTCAGCATCCGGGGTGAATGATTTAAACCAAGTTTCGATGTATCTTTCGGGATGGGAGCCTTCTACTCCTTCCGGCAGATTGATCACTCGGATGTTGCTGCGGCGGGATCGACCCTCCAAATCATCCGTCTTTTCCTCTAGCTAAGACACCCGGGCTTGGAGGCTTCGTATGCTGTTCTCATGTGCTTTAGTCAGCGGCTGTAGGTTAGTCAGGGTTTTTTCCTCTTCTGTTACTCTGTCAGCCAATTTCCGATGATCGTCGCGCAGTAAGCCAAGGTACGAGGACAAGGCCCCAAATCTATCCTCCATTGTGATGCGGGAGTGTTCTATTGCTGCCAGCACTCTGTCCAGTTTGTCAGACATCGCTTGTAGGGCCTGATTCACAGAACTAACTTACGTCAAAATCCTAAACTTACAACAATTTTGGTATTCACAGAATGAACTTACACATTTGGGTATTCACAGAATGAACTTACACATTTGGGTATTCACAGAATGAACTTACAACAATTTTGGTATTCACAGAATGAACTTACACATTTGGGTATTCACAGAATGAACTTACAACAATTTTGGTATTCACAGAAGGAACTTACACATTTGGGTATTCACAGAATGAACTTACAACAATTTTGGTATTCACAGAATTAACTTACTCATTTTGGTATTCACAGAAGGCACTTACTCATCAATGAGTAAGTGCCTTCTGTGAATACCAAAATGTGTAAGTTACACAAAATGTGTAAGTTACACAAAATGAGTAAGTTACACAAAATGTGTAAGTTACACAAAATGTGTAAGTGTCTTCTGTAAATACCAAAATGAGTAAGTTTATTCTGTGAATACCAAAATGAGTAAGTTCATTCTGTGAATACCAAAATGGTAGTAAGTTTAGGATTTTGTCGTAAGTTAGTTCTGTGAATCGGGCCCGAAGTGTGGTGGTGCCTGACGCTTGAGTTTGGTCTAGGTCTATCAGGGGCTGTTGGTGTGTTGAGGCCGTTGCCTGTGGGCCGTTAGTTTGGCGCTGCCGCCCCATAAATATGTGGAGCCTTTATTATGTAAAAACAAGTTACTTAATTTCAGCATGACGGACAAGCATAAGTCTCTTCCGATTGTGGTCAGCAGCTGGTTGGAGGGCTACTCAGGACAGGCAAGTTAGCCCCCTACCATCCCAAATAGAGCCTGCTCCCCAAAGTGGACAGTTTCCGCCCAAAGAGCTTGCATTTTTGCCCTCTTTAAGCTTATCACAAAACCATGCATTGTTGTGGCTGCGGGTGATAGCTTTTTTTCATTTTCTGTTAATCCATTCGGCAAAAAATGTAATCCCAGTCATCGGCATACTTTTCATAGAGTCATATAATTGGTTGTGCATGTCAGCTTAATGAAATGTCATTATAGTCTCATTGTACAATGCTTTTTTCTCAGGATACTCCCTGCGAAATATTACAGATCAAGAATGCACCTGAGAAAAAAAGAGAGAATCACACCTGGTTACACCTTGGACTCTGCTGTTTCACCTGTTGATGAAACGCTAACACTACCTTGGGATAAAATTAGCTTGGAAGCCAAACCAGTTGGTCGACCTGTGGAAAAAAGCAGGTGTTTTCTAGAAGCTGAAGTGGATGTAAGTCAATGGTGAGAGCTTAGAATGAGGGTGCGGAGAGATGTCTGAATATTGCAGCAAATCCACTTTTAAAAAATTCCACCCAAACAGCCACTGAAGAGCTTTAGCTACTTTCCAATCTAAGGAGTGGTATAGTGCGGTATGCTCGACAGTGCACAGTGTGGGGGCGAAATGTGTGGCAGTTCTTAACAGACTTACCAATCCAGAAATTCAGTCCCTTCCTTAGGCCCTATAAAAAAAAATTATATGGCTGTAAATTACAGGTATTAAGTTGTAATGAAAGACTACACAGGCCATGTCTCCTCTCACACACACACTTGCTTACATATATTAAGATTTGCATTTAGAAGAAATACATTTTGCGCAGCAGTCAAGATTGCTGCCTACTGGAATTGTGCCAACTTTAGCATACTTTCATTTTTCGCAGTTTCAGTTCTGTGTTTAAGTCACGGACATCTTAAGGATTGTTGAGGCAAGGCATTTTTTAAGGCCCGCGTTCGGACTAGCTTTATATTTATTACTAACTTTCGGTTAATTCAAACCCACATGCTGCCAAACAATAATGAATACACATTCAAGTTTCAAAAAAAGGACACATAAATACAGCTGAAAGCTGAAGGTGCCCGGAATCCACCAGTCAAATAGTACCAAAAGAAGACTTGAGCAAGCTTTGCCCAAGGGCATTTCTTTGTGTGCTTCTATGTAGAATTTTTTTATCTTGTTACATTTTATATGGAATGGCTAACCATCTTATTCCTTCTATTGTTGAAAAAACAATGACTTCTTGGTGGATGTTTTGTGAATTAGTTCATGATATTAAAATATGACATACATATAGGGCTCTTACATTTTTGGATTTAATTGTCAGATATTCATAATGATAAATAAATCCCCCTTCACATTCGCATTATCACTGCGATAGAGAAAATTAAAAGCACTGTTACCTGGATTTTCTACATTGCATAGGAGTAAGTCTAATTATTTTCTCTTTAATTCTCTTCCCCTGCCTTGGCCGTCCTCTTCTCTTTCTGTACTTCTCTGCCAAAACCCTGAACTTTGGTCTTGGAAAGTCGAGACACGGGAGCTGGCAGAGAGAGTGGTGAGGTAGAGAGAACTAGAGACAGAGATAGAGACGAGAGGTGAAGTAAAGAAAGAGAAGGTCGAGAGAGGTGAGTACATGAGGGAAAGCTACAGAGAGGTGAAAGGGAAGCACAGCAGAGAATGGCAGAATGAGGGGCGAGGTAGAGAGAATGTGTAGAGAGGCAGACGTAGCTATAGAGTGGCAGTGAGACAGGTGATTACGTGAGAGACAGGTAGAGAGGTGTATAGAAAGAAAGGTGAGGTACACAGTGATGAGGTGAATTTAAGAAAGAGATGTGAGACAGAAAGCTATTTAAGGCATAGAGAAGGCTACATTGTAGAAAAGAGAGGGAACAGCGGTTTTCAGAGAGAAAGGGGAATTGAAAGATAAGATGCAGAGAAGAGTGGGGAATTAGTGATTGGTCGGGCAGAGAGAACACTTACAATAAGGAAGAGAGGTAGAGAGATAACGTAGAGAACGGTGCTATTAGGAGGGGAGAGGTCGGGAGAAAGGCAGGGTATACAGAGGGAGGTATGGGTAAGAGGGGGTAGACAGAAGTAGAGGGTGTTAAGGAGGGCTAACCAAGGTATAGAGATGATCAGTTGAGAGATAGGTGTTGGAGCCATAGGTGGATAGGCAGCTGGAGTGGGGTGTTCTGGCTAGGTAGAGACATCAGAGGATGTCGGTGTGAGGGACAGAGGTTAAAATAGAAAGATATTTTTACTGCCACAATCAATTTATGAGGGGGCCCAGTGGGAGGTGGGAGCCTTGGACAATTGCCCACTTTGCCCATGCCCTAACACGTCTTTGGTTTAAGTGCTTCACTAACAAGAATAAAACAATAACAGCAGACAAAGGCTGCACCGAGCAATCACAATGACTTGAAAAAGCAAATTACCTTCATTTAGCGGGATATATTTTTGAGGGTGAGTATTTGCATAGCATTTCTAAAACGTGATTGTCCAGTCAAAATGATTTTTCATGACAAATGTTTCACTCTTTTAGTTTGCGAATTTTTTTGCAACTAAATTAAGTTTTGAACTTGTCAACTTTGTTCAACTCATTCAGCAGGTAAAATATTCCATAGATCTATGCACTGTAAGGTTTAAGTATGTGTCCGTTGCTGATCCAGGGCTTTATACCTTTGTAGAAGAGGATTTTGGTTTAGATAATTTCATAGCAAGAAAAGAAGCAACATAAACATATTTAGAAGTGATACTGACGATATTTTCTGTTTGGTAAAGGCACAAGCATATGAACTGATAAACCCACTGCAAGTATAACGGTATGTGAGTAAAAATAACAGCTTATCAGAAGCCAGAAATGTCTTCTGCTAAGGTGTCTTGTTATCACATTTAGAAAAGAGGAGGGAATTGAACTGTTAATTTGATTGACAACCCCCAATCAAAGCCTCGTAAAATAAGACCATTACACTAAGATAGGAAAGTACAACAAATATATGGAACCAGGTTGAGAATATCTAGGATGGCAATTGAAAGCTGAAGTTGTCTATAGAGCAGCAAGTCAATAAAGAACACAATATTGTGAAATTCCGTTGTACCACTGAGCTGAAAATAGAACCACATTTATGTTGGAATGGCCTTACTAATTTTGCTCCACTTCATTTTCATGAAACCTATTCCAGAAACTCTAAAAGTGACTAATTACAGAGGCTCATATGGCTAAGGTTGGAAAGGAAGTTGGGGATAAGGCCCACATTGAAGCACATCAATGTGATTGATTCTGTGGAGAGAACGACTACACTCACAAAATTATCCTCTCAGAAGTTTGAAACTCAATATTGCAAGGATGGAATAGCGGAGAATGAATTTACACATTACACACCGTGGCATGGATGTGTCCATCCAGGCCAAGAGGTGGGCATTATTATCGAAACTACTGCTTATGTGCTGATGCACATGTGTCATTAGAGAAATAGCAATACAAATTGCAAAAAATGTTGCAATCATATTTTGAGATAATTTCAAATAAATAGTCTGGAGGATAGTGCATACCGTAATTGCTCTTGGCTAACCATTCTTTCCGGCTATCATCAGCAGCCGTGTGCCAAGCTGTTGCGCTATATTTTGACATGAGCTTAGTACTATTGCTTGTCACTTCTTGACTAAAGGTGAGTAGTACTTGCTACTGACCAATATACACCATTGCCAAAAACACAAAATTAATCGCACACCCAAGGTACGTGTTGAAAAAAATCTGTCCATCAATTTCAGAATTTACTTTTTATTCCTATTGACATTGGTGCAGCGCTCTGGGCCAACCCTCTTACCTTTTGGCGTCTGATAGACCTTTTCTTCGCCGCATGAGAGTTGGAGGGAGTTAGCATTAAATCAATCCATTTCAATTATCTGTGTAATGCATTTGGCTACACAATAAGGACAAATAGGAATCTGTGACTATAACTAAGAAGGTTTATTACAAGTTAACAGTCAAATTAAGATAAACAAATCTCAGGACCATGCTGTAAAGGTACAGAATAAAAACCGGGAAACCCAACCTTCTAAAGAAGTTTAGGCGTATCAGTGTAAGGCAAACAAGTAGTTCATTTACAGCAGTACAAACGATCAGTAACAGGATTTGTTGCTCAGAGAAGAGTTTCTGCTTCTCTTGTCTATACATGAGTAAAATATAAAATCATCTAAGTTAAATTTAAACTAAGGAAGATGGTTTGAAACCCTAGAGGATCTAAAAAACTAGGCAAATGCAGAAAAACAGCAAAAATGTGAGAAAGTAAGAGAAGGTGTCAGCATTTCCGAAGCTCGGTCAAGAGTCTTCTAGGGACAAGGGGAGGAGTGTTAGCCTAAGCCACACTGAACAAAGAATCAAAGGAATGCTTAGAGGTCTAAACCTCTCAAAGTCCAAAGGAAAGTAGCCTAACCTCAGACAGTATAAACATTAATTATTTCCACCAAAATCTCCAGAGCAACACCCTTTTGTTCACATCATCAGGCACTCCATGCTCGCCATGTTCCTCGTCAAGGTCTTCTCAGATTCTATCACTAGTACACTGTTGTATCATTTCAAACTAACAAAATTAAGAAAGACAAACCAAACAGAAAACAACAGCCAAGCACAATGGAGGCAACCGGAGCCAGTATACAACCCCACAAGCCCCATTGGCAAAAAAACATTGTACATGGCAGGCCATCGTCGACAAGGTGAATGCAGCCGGAGAGCGGAGGAGGACAATGGAAGAAAACCAGAACAGCCGTAATAATGCAAAACGCACAAACAAGCAGAAACACGCCAACAACAAGAAGGCAGCAATGCACACCGGAGGTGGGAGTCCAGCGCCACACCAGGAGCTGGATGACATGGAGGAAATGGTGTCCACCACATCAGTCTGGAGATGGTGGCAGTACTCGGGGACCGGAAACTGCCCCAAATCAACAGACACAACAGCAACAGGGAGAGGAACGACCAGGGACTGGGGTGACGGGGGGAGATGGGCACAATGGCACACATGCACAATTAAGCAGAGCCCAACTGCAGACAAACCATGCTCAAGAGTAACAACACCAACCAAGAGCACAAGTCACACAACCCGGCAATATCACACCACTGAACAGGCAGAGAAGTGAAAACAACACTGCCTGAAAGGGAGAAGGGTGAGCCAAATCAGAGCTGAAGGGACATCTCACATACAATGCAGCACACACACATAGGAAGCAGAGCACCCCAACATCGAACACAACGTGGTACAAACACCAACATTTGCACAACCGAACACAGGACACAAGTGCACCCGCTTGTGGCCAGTAAACGGCCATACGCATCTGGCAAAGCACGAAACAGGGACATGACAATGCACAAGTACAAACCCACAGCCCTGATGGGGTAGCAATGCACGTATGGCAGGGAGCCAGAGAGTCCGTGACACACACATTGGCATACAAATCAAGACACAAAACAGTTGGAGACAAGTGAAAGTGCGGAAACTTTATCAAGAAGTGCGTGTCAGTACGGCCAAGAGAAGTGCCACGATATGCAGACCAATGCAGCAGCATGTCTGAATGAGGAACGTAGGAAAGCGCCCATGTCCACCCCGGGGGAGTCCATCACCAACACAAGTCAGTGCCAACCCGCATTGGTTGTCCGCGCATGGATCAGGAGCCCAGGCCAATGCAGCCATGTCCACTGTCGTCTTGGGACATGTGACCAGATTCCCAACATGCAACCAGGCGTCGGGACACGTGCAATGGGTCACATCCAGTTGTGGCTGCAGATACCTTGTCACTCGTCCATGATCGCGAGTGCAGCAGCGTAGGCCAACATCTCCAATGAGAGATCGTTGTCCACCACATCTGACATGTCGTCAACGTAATCCATCAGCTGACCCGGACAGATGTGCTGACTCCAACCCCTGGCCCCAATGTGCACCAAAGCCCAATTGGGTAGCGGCTCAATGTGCTCACTACACACGACGACTCATGCAATCTCCCAGGTCCAGTTGCCAGCATGCATGCCAAACATCCATGCATGCCATAAACGGGCATCACGGTGACACTCCTGGTCATGGGCCAACAGGGGGCGCACACACACGTCGAAATCCAGGTGAGCTACAGTCACGTTGGAGAGGCAGACATCCATGATCCACTCGAATATGCACGAGCGACAATGCTACACAGGCTGAACGCAGGTGGCATTCGCAAGGCGGAAGCTCAGCCGGTAACTGATCCGCAGCACTGCCAATGGCAGTGCCCCCAGTACATGCAGCAGACGTGCACGGTACAGGTCCACGTGACTGGAGTCGAGCATGTGTCCGGGATGGTCTGCCATTGCGTCAGTGGCTCTGCTTGAAGCGGCACAGGCTTGCCCTGCGCCAGTCCTGTGGATGAAATGGCACAGCTCGGAGCAATGAGCAGTGTCTGTGTGCACTGGGTGCAGGCCTGGGGTGGGGTGAGAGTATGTGTGAAGGCCATCTCATGCACGCTAACTACGACCAAGGACTTCTGCATGTGGGATGTGTACACGTTGGTCTCACGTCGGGCAGTGCATAGTGTGGGAGTCGCAAGTAATGCTATCGTATCTGTCAGGGGGTGCTGGCCACATGCAGGTCCCAGCTCGGAGGTGCAGATGTGCCAACGCCTGATAGTACAGACAAAGGACCCTTCATCCCTACAGTGACTTCACCATCTGCATGCATTCAGGAGATGTACAGAGGCCTGTCGTGGGTGTGGTGAGATGTCTGTGACCCTGGGAATCATGGATGGTATGCCCAGCACGTGGCACATGAGCGGCCTCACTGTGTGTTACGTTGCCTCACAGCTGCTCTACCCTCCCACAAGCCCCCACACTTGTGTGCGCTGCGCGGTTGTATCACGTGCACTCCTACGGTACACCATTGTAATGCCTGTCTGCACATGTCCAGTGGCATGCCAACAACACCGTGATGCTGGCCTTTGAAGGTGTGCGGCCAAGTGAGTGTAGGCCAATGGTCCGGACAGGGCGGACACAAGTGTACAGTCCATGGCTGGCTGTGATCGTGCAGCGAATGAGGCTAGGCAACTGACTCATGCAGCCGCAGGACTGATACACATAACACTTGGCATGCATGTGCCAAGACCCCGAGCGGTCTTGCGCTCCTACATTTCCCCGTCCGTGCGGTCCCGCCCTCCTGGTGCATGCTACATTGCAACATCAACTACTGTGACCCTGGTGGCGATGACCCCAACACAGAGACACACTTACCGCACATCCTGCCCAAGGCCAGGTCCGAGCCACGCCCTGCTCCCCCTGCCGAATCAGCACCCTGCGCTGACCTGACGTATGCCGGACCAGCACACGCCGCTTGTGCATGCAGGGGGGGCGGGCGAAGCTACATGTCCAAGGTCACTGCCACCGCTGAGGTGACATGGTATCGTCCGCTGAAGACAGCACACTGTGATGTTGCAGTGCCCATGCCCATCATGCTGACACAATGACCACACGGACACACTTGCTCAGATGGTGTGAATGGCTACGGGCATGTGCACCCGGCCACATTTATTAGCAGGCACACATATCGAGTGACACCTGTGTTGGATATGTGTGGGGTGTGTGCACACCAGCCGGCAAGGGCTGCCTGGTGCAGTCAGAAATCGACAACAGTGTACATCATAAAGGACACAACCATTCAACCATAAGGGCCCCATGACTTGTGCTGCACAGAGTTAGTGGCCCCGGATGCACAGCGTCCTGCACGGGCCTACAGCCACGGGCCGCTGACTTGCAGGGCACTGGGGCAGGGTCACGAGTGCAGAGCAGGTTTCCGTAGATGACAAAGGGGCTTGTCGCGGAGTGTCTCGGTGGACAGTGGAAGGTGTACCACCAGGGCATGATGCAGAGGGCAGAACCACGCTGAAACAGTCACTATGGTGGAGATGAATGGAACAGACACATCTCGAACACCAAGTCCGGTCCAGCCAGATGAAGACGCAGAAAACCACCAGGCCATGGACTCAGACGCCACCAAGGTCCAACCAGATAGTGCCCATGACTCATTGCGCACAGAGTTAGTGGCACCAGTGCTGTTAGGGGATGCCACCTGCGATGAGGCGTGTCCAATGGTGTGGACTCCTCCACATCTTACCCAAGACACAGTTCCACATGTGTGACCTACTGGACCGCAGTGTAGGCCTGAGGCAGCGGTCAGCATGGGCCATTCACCGAGTGTCGCCGGCTTAGGTTGGATGGTCCCACCGGCCTGCGTAGTTCAGGTTCAGTGGCACCACGGGACGCGGACTTGCGGTGAACAGGGTTGATGGCACCAGGTCAGTTGTTGATAGTGTTCGATCACCTCTGTGACTCTGATCCAGCTTTCGTCTGGACTGAGCCGCATCTTCCTCTTACTCCTCTCCGTGCGTTCACTGGTGTGGACTCTGCCATTCATGATTCGTGACTAAGTGCTGGATGTGGGACCTACTGGTCCGCAGGGTAGGCCTGAGCCCTCATCCACGTGTCACCGGCTTGCTTTGAACAGGGTTAGTGGCACCACGTGTCGCCGGCTTGCGTTGCACAGGGTTAGCGGCACCACGTGTCGCCGGCTTGCGTTGTACAGGGTTAGTGGCACCACGTGTTGCCGGCTTGCGTTGCACAGGGTTAGTGGCACCACGTATCACCGGCTTGCGTTGCACAGGGTTAGTGGCACCACGTGTCACAGGCCTGCGATACGGAATTATGCTTCACTGATCGAAGGGAGTCTGGTGCTGTGGCCGCTGCCACGGACTTGGGGTCACTGCCATTCAAGACTCAGGACACAGTTCTACATGTGGGACCTACCGGGCCAAAGAGGACGCAGGTGGAGGATGTCAATGAGAAAGGAGTAATGTGGGCCAGCGTCGTGGGGGCCAGCGATGGTCTGCGGAGGCTGCAGAGGTCGCGGGACTGGGGCTTGGAGCTTGCACCGGCACGTGGTGGGCCCTCTTTGACACACGCAGGTAGGCAGGTGAGCGGAGCCTCGTTGGTGTCGCTGGGGCAGGCATGACGGGTCTGGGGACCAGCGGCCTGGGGTGCAGCAGGCGCACAGGGACGCAGGCCCCGCTGCGCTCGGCGCAGGACTCGTGTCGGGCTGAGAGCTGCCGCCCTGGCAGACGCGTTGTCCATTCCGAATGAGAACCACGCCTTCCGAATGAGAACCACGCCCAGTGCGACGGCCGTTTTGTTCACACCCCTACACAGGCCTGGCATACGCAGGTCCAACCCACTCCGCCCGCGCATGCACGGGCGACGTAACGTGCAACATTTCCGCATTCTGCCCCACAGCCTGTGGGGACATGGTAGCGTCCACTGGCCACTACACTCCATGCACCAGCAGTTGATCTCCACGTGGCCATTTCCGTGGTTTGCACACTGTGGTCTGTCCGGCACATCCACGCCACACCTGGCATTGGGTAGGTTCTCATTCCTTAGTCACTTGCCGCTCTCGCACATGCCTGCTCCAAGCCTCTCCTCACATTCTGCTGTTGTGTGTCTGTGGTGCCATGCCGTGGCTGGGTTGTGGGCATGGCAAGGCCAAGTTCCCAATGGAGTCGTGTTGTTGTGTCTGGTCGGTTGGAATGTTGTGTGGCATGTTGAATGTAGTTGTGCTGCGTGCCCATTGCCAGTGTCATGAATTGCATGACTGTGGGCTGGAGGTGTGTGGTGTGTTCATTTTGGACTTACCAACGAGCACTGCATTGCCATGGGTGCCATCCTGGGAGCGCTGGGTGATGATGGACTGTCAGGAGATTTGAGAATCATGCACTCTGCCTGGGGAGTTGGCCACGACATTGTTGAGGAGTCCCGGGCGGTCCACTATTGCCTGCACATTCATGGTATGCTTGTGCTTTCTGTTGTGGTAGTTGTGTGCAGTGTCAGCAGGGGGCACGAGGGGTACATGTGTGCAGTTGATTGGCCCTGGCACATGAGGGAATGCAGCTATGGCGTAGGGGCCTTGCTTGGTCTCCAGCTGTTCCTGCGCAGTGTGGGTGAAGTGGAGGTGCTGGGGTACCAGGCTGATGTTGGCATCCAGGACAGGTGTGATGACCTTGGATGGGGCTGGCTGTGTGACTCCTCCGACTCTGGCAGTTGTGGGTTGGATGGTACCAGAGGCCGACATGTGCAGCGTAGCCGGCAGCTTTGTCTGCGGAGGAATGTTGGTTGTCCGCTGGGTTGGTACCGTCAGCAGGTGGGGGATGTGGGTCAGGATGCGGGGGATGGTTGTCCTTTAGGGCCTGTAGTGGGCAATGTCCTCCTCTGGCATTGGGTCTGGGCGGCAGGTGCGTTTCAGGTGGGTCCGCTGTCTTTGTGTACGCTGCCTCTGTGGTGATCCGGGGGGGTGGGGGAGGCGGGACGGGTCCTGGGGTGTGGTGGCGGGCCTGGGGTGGGTGGCGGTGGGTATTGTGGTCCTCATGGGTCTTGGAGCTGCATGATCATTGTCTCCATGGCATCAGATGTGGCTCTTGGCTGGGCTCCCTTTCATGCTGCAGGTAGTCGTCCTGCTTAACACCAGCAAAAGGCAGGTGTTAAACCCCTGGTGCTACCGCGGCTTATCGCCTGTTTTTGGTTCGCATCGCAGATCTGGCAGTTCGCTGTGAAAGTGGTGTTGTGGTTTTTTCGTGTGTTTTTGCACGGGAACGCCTACTCTGCATCTCATTAGGGTTAGTTGGTGGTGTCCGCCGTGGGGATAAATTTTGGGGCAGTTATCGCGGGATTACTGGCGATGTCTGCAGTTTGCACCCGGTTGTGAATGGGGTGTTAAATCGATCTCCACTTTTGATGGGTTAAGGTGGAGATAAATCGGCGATAGGTCCTTGTGAATATGCCCCTAAGTTTGAGATTTATTTGTTTGTAATGATATGGACTATTTCAAGTTTGCACTATAAATGGAGTCATTTACAAGAAAACAGCAAATATCTAGCAATTTAAAAATACATTTAAACTGTATGCAGAAGGTGGGCATCACCTAGTGGGGGGACAGAGTGAACTTAATTCACTCCTTACTTGGATATAACAGATTTTAATAGTGCACATCACCTGTAAAAAGAGTCACACACCAACGACTCCCGTGTTTGAATGTCAGCTGCTATACAAGAGTTGCTGACGGTCCTGACCTGATGCTCGATGGTCAGACAGTCGGCCAGAGCACTGCTCCCATCTTGGATATCCCAGGCTGAAGGTCAAGCTGACAAGAGAGGCTAACTGTCTCAGAAGCCTAGAAAGACCCCTTGCTCCTGTGACCTGCTGTGAGACAGAGAGATTACTTATCTGATCAAGGAGGTGCACTTCACCAGCCAGGAAGAGCTGAACTGATCCTAAGAAGACCCTCATTTGGCAAATGTGTCTAGAAGATCTGCTTGGAAGATGTCCTGATGGTTTGAGGTGCTTCAGGAATTACAAAAGCCCTGCAGTACAGTTGGCCAGGAGGAACAAGAGTACTATATGAGTCATAGAGCTGGATCATTGCCTGTTGTGAAATTCCACCATCCCTGACCAGTACCCACATCCTGAGGACCAGGAGGAAAATAATGCAGCCAGCCTTCACATCAACCATGTGGGGTCTGAGTTTGTTGGCTGGAGGATTTCACCTTTATTTCAAAATCATTTGACGCATCATTCTAGCCCCTACAATTCAGTTGATTTGGACTTTTTTGTCATAGACAAGCTCTAATGCTAAACGATCAGTTTCCAGTATAAACTGATTTAATCTGTAACAGCAGTGGGTTCCCCTGTTAATGATGGTGCTCTGCCACAGGCAAATCCTGGCCATTAAGTATAGATCCTGATAAATAAGCCCCTACAACTTAAGGTATAATTGATTTTACTGAATATGGAGTGCAAGAATATCATGGAACACTAATTTTATTCAGAAAATGCAAAAACTTTAGACCAAATAATGAAACTTAAGTGCATATAGGGAAGTAAAGAGTTACTACTCCTAATTCCACATCTATGTAACTTGAAAAAATAAATATATAGATATATATATAAAAACTTTGCCACATCGACCTGAGTGAGCATCTACTTTATTTGGAATTGTTAGGACAGTTTTTGCTGGCTGACTCCTGCGTTCCACCCCTCACGGACTCCCGGTTTTGACTTATTCAGAGCTGAGTGGTGTTATAATATATACATACACATATATGTGTGTGTGTGTGTGTATATATGTATATAAATATATACATATACACACACACAATCTGTGTGTGTATATATGTATCTATATATGTACATATATACACACACACATATGTATGTGTATATATTATAACACCACTCAGCTCTGAATAAGACGAAACCAGGAGCCTGTGAGGTGTGAAATTTATAAGAAATTGGGTTACTTGTTGAGGGGTGAAACCGTATTCAAGCAGGAATTAACATCCTTGTCAGGATGAAGTCACAAGCAACTTTAAATTGACCTCTGTTCTACCCAAGGGTAGCATGCACAGAGCAGTCAGGTGCTTAACTCAGAGGCAATGTGTAAAGTATTTGTGCAACACGTCAAATAGTAATCAAATGAAACCACACCACAAAAAGGAGCCAAAACCAAATTAGAAACATGGAGTAGACTTTATCAAATAAAACAAGACCAAAACAAGAAACACCCAATGAGTAGAACCAAAGATATGCAGGTTTAAAGATTTCTGTAAAAATAGCATCAAAAAGCACAAATCGGCAAAAAAAAAGCGCCATCTGTGGATATCTTCTTGTGCTGGACCGGGAGAAAGTCACAAGTTCAGACTGACCACAATGGAGCGCAGGTCAGCTACACAGACCCAGTTAGGCCCGCTGAAGTAGAGTGCCTTAAATCCTGGTTATGGAGTGTTGTTAGGTCCAACGCAGAGGATACGTCACGCAGCTGAGGAGATGCATTGGTTCCGAAGGGCTGCAAAGCTGCGCATCCAATTCTACTGGACAGACTCAAACAGCTGGGTTTGTGGGGGCAGTACTCTCTTGGTTCAGTCCTATCTTAAAGATCGCTCTCAAAGGGTCTTTCTCTAACCACATCAATCTGAACCCAAGGCACTGTGGTGCGGAGTGCCTCAGGCCTCTGCCTTGAGCCCATTGCTCTTTAACACCTATCTGCAGCCACTTTTCACTCTCATTGCATCCTGGGACGGGAAAGCAGTCTCCTATGCTGACGATACCCAGCTGGTGTTCTCATTTAAGGATCACTCTGTTGATTCGTTTGCCAGATTCAACGGATGTCTAAAGGACATCGTGAGCTGAATGAACAATAACAGCTTAAGGCTAAATGCGGACACGACGGAGGTCCTGTTCTTTGGTTAGACTTCCCCTCCCTCCGCTGGGTTATGGTGGCCAGCAGCATTGGGTTCATCACCATCACCTGCAAATACAGCCATGAATCTGGGCATCAAATGGGATATAGATTTATCCTTCGCGGCCCAAGTTCGTCACATTTCATCGTCTTGATTTGGAAAGTTGAGAAGCTTAAGGAAATTCCTGCACCTCTTGCCGGAAGAAAGCCGCAGGGTCATAGTCCATGTTACTGTGACCTCTCAGTTGGAATATGCAAACAGTCTGTACCTAGGGCTGCCTTCTTTCCTGATCAATAGACTTCAGATGGTACAGAATGCGGCAGCGAGATTAATTTGACGGGTCCCGTTCCGTCATCAAATCTCCTCTCATATCAGACAACTTCATTGGCTCCCTGTTGTCAAAAGGATAGAGTTCAAGTCCCTGACCCTGGCCTTTCGTGCTTTGCATGATAGAGGACTAAGGCCGGCAGAGTGAGGGGTAGGTCGACCGTGATCGGACGGATCGAACAACGACACTGAACCTTGCAGTGTCTTCACCTGCCGCGACACCTTGATGCATTGAGCTGACCCATGCTGGGCATTGTTGTTGATCGACAGGTACCACTTTTTAGGGTGCTGTATGGGTGGTCACTTAACTGTGTAATTAACAGACCACCAACCAAAAAGTGTAGAATGATCAATAATAGGTCCTGAAGAATTGCCGTCAATCTGACACTAGGCAAGAAACATGTTGGCCTGAGTTTTAGCGCACAACCCTGCAACCTTAGAGCAGGCGTGCGCGCCTCTTTTTGGTTTTTAATCAGGATAGTGACCACAGTCATTAAAATTGTTTTGGGTGGATCACTAACTCCTGTTTTATATTTCACACATTACACATCTACACATCTACACTCACAAGGGCCCTTACACGCACCGCACCCAACGGCTAAGAAAAAGATCTCCGCCAAGAAGGCCCCATCACGGGCGCCGATCGGGTATTGCAGCGCCGACCCGATAGGAGCAGACCCAGTGATGAAGCAAGACACCTAGCTGGCTGGGTGTGTGAGGGTCTTTTTCTGAAAGGAGAAAAGATTTTCTCCGACCTTCATTAGCACTCATATGCTCTCTTTACACACATAGACCTGTAGGACTCTTTAGGAACAGCATACCCTTTCTTGTTGTGGTATCCAGGAAGGGTCACATGACCACCGAACTATAGAGTTAAGCTTGCGAAGTAAGGCTGTGAACTCATGAGTATGGAAACTCTTGGGTGAAGTGGGGGTATATTATGCAGTCTTGGTCAGTTGAGGGATGGAATTAGGGGGAGTCAGTATGGTGCATTAAAGACAAGGTGTGCCTACTTCCAAAACCTGCCAGGTGGCTATAGTTATGGTAGGAGCATGGATATCTAGAGTCTCATATTCGCTATCCAGAGAGGAGCACTTGGAGAGAGGGGTTTCAGGGCTAGTTATGTGTATATCATATTGCTGAAGCATGAACAGTGGAGGAGCGTAACTGAGCATATTTAACTTTATGGGTGTGACTACTCTGGTTAGAGGGTTCCAATGAAAAATCAGTGGTAGCATCTGTGAAGTTGACAGTGAGAAAGATAATACATGGGCACGAAAGGAGATGGAGGAAATGCCACAAACCCCACCCCTCCCTTCAAACTCACATCCTTATTAAATTAAAGAAAGTCTCCAAAAAACTCCACATCCAAACAAAAGTATAATTGTTCAATTCCAAACTACAGAGTGCTATTAACAGATTGAGAGAGCTTTTCAAAATTATCTATAACAAATCTCAGAAAGCAGCAGCCACTCCAATCAGAACCATCAACGGCCTAGCCAAATCCTTCTCCAAATAAATGTAGTGGATCTAAGAGGAAATGGACTGTCTTGCTCACCAATATGAACTGAAACATATTTCCCATACCAGAAAAAGCATCTTCAGCATCTTTCTAAAATCTGGCATCTAGCACCAAGCTATCACAATTTGTCTCTCTCCTTTTACGACTATCCTTTACCAAGGATCACATTGCCGCCTTATGCATCTATTGCTTGAAATTATCAACTTGTCTTTTGCACAGACAATTTCATGATGCCCTCAAATTGGACCATATACACTTCCTACTAAAAAACAAAACAAAGCTGAATAGTTTGGCAATACATTTCTACTCTTCCTTTCCAAACTCATAAAGAAATGCACTTCCACCCAGTTGGAGGACTTCACTTCTGAAAATGTGGGTTTTATTTTGTTTGCACCACAGTGCAGAAAGCACTATGCTCAAATTCATAAACAATTCCTATAGAAACTTTGATGAGAAAAAACACTTCAAGCTTGTACTCTGTAGACCATCCAACTCACACTGTGCTAGTGTGTCTCATACGATATCAGCTCCCACCACAATGTCACCTGGTAAGGAATCAATATCACATGGTGTGCGCACAATTAGCTGAAAACCCCTGCAGAGAGTACATTTCCAGCTATTTGTTAGGATGTTCTGCTCTGCCGATGTCCATCATGAGGTGTGAAGCCTCCCCAGGACATCGGTGGCAGCCTTAAAAGCTTTGTTTTTAGTGTTGATTGGGATGGGGGCAAGCCAGGGGATTGTTGGAGGTGCATTTAAAAGAGCCTCGGGCTGGCCATGGCATTTAGCCCCACCCCCTTCAATGCCCTACCTCCTCCTCACACAGTGAAAAGTGTTCATAAGTTGGCAGGTCTGACTCTGATATTTCCTAGACCTTCAATTCCATCGACCACTTAATCCTCCGTCCTTCCTTACCTAAGAAGATGAGCTTTGAAGACCCTGTTTTAAATTGGTCTGAAATATATCTAGACAACAGAATACAAAGCATTAAGACAAGCACCTCCCCATCTGCCACTACAGCTATACCTTTTGAATACCACAACGTCCACCCTAGTCCCGTTATCATTTAACTTATAAATTAAGTTACTGAGTGAGATTTTCTCCAAAGCTACTTGTTTCATTAAGCAGATGATACACAATAGTATCTCAAGATTGACAGTGCAGGTAATATTGTCATATTAGCCCAATGCATATCTGACCTTGGTTCCTGGACATCTTGAAACCTAAGCATAACTGATAAAAGACCAGGGGGCATATTTACAAGCCCCTATCGCCTCAGGAATGTCACTTTTTGCGATGTTCCTGTGGCGATAGGTGCTTCGCCTTATTTAAAAGATAGCGTTAAGCCACTTAACGCGGCTTAACGTCGCCTTGTAAATAAGGCCACCTTTCATGCTAGACTTAGCGTGAAAGGGGTGGGCAATAGGTGTTGCAGTGCGCATTCCACTGCAACACCCACTGATTTTGACGCTGCCCACTATTTACAAGGGTGGTGTAAATAGGAGGCAGCGCCAAAATTAAGACTAAGGAAAACCTGGTCTTAACATGGCGAAACAAGGAGAAATGCTTTATTTCTCCTCATTTTTGCTATTTCTATGTGTGCTGCACAATGGGTTACCTTTGACTATCGAGCATCTTGAGGGAACATGGTGGCGAATCGAGGAATGTTGCTGGAAAAGAGTACTAATGCAATACGCTCCTTTTCAAAAAAATTGGGAACAAGAAACCCAGCTATTGTAAAGAAAGTCTATGGGGCCAAATCCAGTGCAGTAGCAGCGTATGGTGCTGAAGTGTGGGGCCATGTTAAAGTAAAGGATCTACAAGTAATAGAGGATAGTTTCTGGAAATCTTGGGTCTCCCCAGTAGCTGTCCCAATTTTAAACTACATCAAGAGCTAAATATCCCCTATATAACTGATCAGATCAAGGTATCCCCTATCCTTCTCTGGCACTCAGTATGGTCCAGAGATACTGTCCCGCTTTCCCAACAAATAATAACTGATTGCTTAGCCATGGAACATACTGAGAATATCCTATGGTTAAAATACGTGAAAAATACCCTATACACCTTAGACTTTGGGAGTTTGTATGAGTCACCGGTAAATTGTGTATCTGTTTCAAAAAAGCTTTTAATAACTCGTTTTTAGCCTTTTCCAATGATGCGAGAATGAATGCACTTTATAATAAATTTATTATGAGGGAATATTTGGAGGGCCCACTGCAGGTTGAAGGGATACCCTCCTATTTGGAGTTTGTTACAATCCCTCGGCACAGATTTGTTCTGTTACGATTCCGCCTAAATTATATCCCGTGTATGCTGGGCTACCCGGCTGGTATTTATTCCAGTAATGATCTCCCGTGCTGCCCTTGCGATGATTTCTCGCTACAAACTGATTTGCACATCTTCTTTTTTGTAAATTTTATTGTAATCACCGTAAAGGTTTTAATTCCTCTTTTACGCAAATTAGATTTTAGACAATGTCGCCTTGCGTTACACTTTTTACGAATGTTGTCTGATCCTTTAATCTGTTTTAGCGTCGCTTCTTTTTTATGTGCGTCTTTGAGAACAAGGAAATTGACCAATTGCTGATATGAATTGTCTGGCTTTTTTAAGAAATTTGATCTGTGATGTATATCTGTAACTTTTATGATTAATATTGTATTAATCGAATAAAGTAACTTTGAATTTGAATTTGAATTTGAAACAGCAAATTGCCATGAAGGATTGTTTATGTGCAGGAATTTGTCCCTTCCTGCACATAAACAATCATTTAAATGCACAATGCAGCACACATAGAGTTTCAAATCGGCATTCTGGAATGTTTATGTGTAGGAAGGTGTCCTTCCTGCACACAAATAATCCAGAATGCAGATTTGAAACTCCTATGTGTGCTGCATTGTGCATTCAAATGATTATTTATGTGCAGGAAGGGTCACTTTCATTCCCTCAACGCAACATGGTCCAAGGGTACCTGCATTGGCGCTAGGCAGCTGAATTTAGCGCCCGCACAGGGAAAATCGCAGGGGTGTGCTGTATTATTGTAAATACGTCTCATCCCTGCATTTCTAAAGTGAGGGAGCACAGCTGTAGCAATTTTTGAGCTAACCTGCGCTCCGCCACATTCTTGAAAACATGCCCCTAGGTTCCTTATCCTGTCTCCTAGTGGTTCCAAAGCTAACCCCTGAGACTGGAAAACTACATGGTCTTACTATTTCCCTCAAGATTGTTAACTCAGCAAAATCTCCAAACCTCACAATTGATAGATCTTAATCCTAACCTCTATATTCAGAATCCCCAAAAAAGCTCCAGATTTCAAATGGACCTACTTTGCTACATCAGACATTCATACCAAAAAAATACTTCAAAATCACCATCCAATGATCTTTTGAATTGAGTATGGGGACCCACTACTAATTGGACTCCCTAAATCTTGTTTTACCTCTCTCAAAGTCATGCTCCACTCGCAGCCAGATTAATCGCAAATGTGATGAAACTTGACAGAATCATAACAGTCTTTGTATATATTAAACGAATACAAGTTGAATCTTGTTCTACTAATGAGATTGCATGTCCCACCTACAAGAGCCTATTTTGACATTCCCCCTCTCTTCTGTTAAAAATAGGACTCTGAGAAGAAGATCCACTCTCCTTCTCAAACATCCTTTTTTCAAAAAGTTGTCCACCCAAAAAGAACTTAATTCTGGAATGCTAAGAAAATTCGGGATACCTTCCAACCCGGAAAAGACTGCTCCATGGTTCCAGGTCATGAAATCTATGCCAACCAAAAAAAAATATATCCGATCCTGGCCTAACACCATTTTGATGGGACGGGTGATACTTTGCAGTTTGATTTACATCAGTCACAATCTACAGAATCACTGTATGATCCTGACAATGATGTCATTTTTGTCCTTATCTCTACTATTACTGTAGTTAAAAAGCTGATGTTTTGTACCTGTACCCGGACACCCCCTTTTGCTGTACCTGCCTCTCACAAACCTCTCTCGTGGAGTGCTATTTATAACTGATCATATATCTATCACTCAGGTGCACGCCCTACATATTCCCCTCACCTATGTATACAACTGTGCAAATATCCTTTACTTAGAGCGGCAGACCCTGATGCAGAGATCTGGCCCGGGACCAGGGTTCAATTCCTGCCTCGGCGGGTCTTGGGCTCAATTTCCTCGGACCTGATAATTCTCGCCTCGGTGCCTATTCTAATCATGGGTCCCACTCTGCAACTCTGGGCAATAGCTTGCTTAATCTCCACAACGGCCCCAACAGCGCTGGGATGCCTGGCTTCACCCTGGGGGTGCCCAGGAGTGGACATTTCACAGGGAAAAAGCCAGGAAGGGTTCCACAGCGGTATGCGTACAGCGCCAGGACACCCCTTTGGGGGTATAAGTGCGCTTTACAAGTACAAATTTCATTTCATTTTCATTTCCTGTGTATACAACTGTAAATACATCTCTCACATGTTTTTAATTCTGTATTCACTATGCTACCTCTACTTATACACATTTTATAGCTAATAAACCCTGTGACAAGCAAGAGGCAGTTTCAATATGTAAAGGAACAGTTCCAATTGGCTAGAAATGCTGCCCTTGTTATTAATTTATCCTGCTTAATATATCAGTGTCTCTTGTGATTTTTACAGAAGCCGTGAACGTGTTCACAGAAACTGTGCACCTCACAGGACACGGTGTCAAACACTGTGTAGTCAATAAATAAGTGACATGCCTTACGTGATGCAGGAGCTCCTACCTGTACATCAACATTTTTCCTGAATAACAGACTAAAAAAGGCACAATGAGCAGCTGACGCATGCAGTACTTCACCATGGAATTACCGCTCCCCTCGGGGCTGCATTAACCCGTATATCTGCCGGCACACCCATTCTTTGAAAGTCCTTTGTTTATTAAACATGGATATGTCAAACTTTTGGCACCATTCCCTCTTTCTGCAATGCCTGATCCAGGTGTGTGCAGGCTCTGACGCAGAGGATCCCAGAAGGGGTCACCTTCAGTGACAGTCAGGACGACTGCCTAGCGTGATTATGTCACCAGAGACAGTTGCACTCCCAGCTCACACGCCAACACACCAAGCTGTGTGGTATTATTGGATTGATTGCCAAACAGAAACATTTCTATAATCAAGAATGCTTTTGTCATTGCAAATGAGAAGCTTAAAACCCTGATGCCCTTGGTAGTCTAGAACAATGTCGTTCCCCTTGAGCCATGGCTTGCAGAATGGCACTCAAGGCTGACCTCCTTCCCGCTGTAGGGTCAGGCACCAGAGATGCTGGCACTATTGGTACTGTCTCTGCCTTTCTCCTCTAGGCAGCTCCAAATAATCTGTTCTTTAAGAGGTCAAACAATCTAAACCAGGATCCATCCATAACCAACACATGCCATTGGTGGTGTCTCATATTCAAAATGTGTGCATAAAGAACAAGCACTGGTGATGCTAAGCTGCCAGATTTTTATCCCTTTGCACCCTGGAAAGTTTTCAAGCATTACTGTGATGATATATATAACAAGGGTGCACGTTTATTTTCAGTATTGATCGGAGTTGTTTTTTTTAAAACCACTTTATTTTCAGTTTCATGAACCTCGAAGCATTACACTTCCCAAAACCATGTAATGACAACAGGCAGTAAGAACGCAGAGTATATCCAACATGTGCTAATGTTATCTAACATCAAAGACCACCATGGTTGAACGCAGGATTGTCAGTTCAGATAGGTCATTCGCAACGACCTCCAGGTTAGAAGCCAGGTATGGAAATCAGGTATCGTAATCCTCCGAATGGGAAAACAAACAGACTCAGGAACTGCAAAGTAAGGGCGCCACCACCAGAGGGATCCTGCCAGCTCTTCGTTCCCTCTTTCTATGAGTAATAAAGCGCAGGGTCAGGCCCTCCGTAATGGCGGAGGAGCGTTGCCCCACTGGTCAAAGTCAGTCACAGAAAGATAAAATGATACTAAAACAATAATATCAATTATTTTTCTGTGACTAACTGAGCCGATGCCAGTGTAGGGTGGGGCAGGCCGGGACATGGCAGGGGGAGAAGTGATCAGCACTGTAAAGCATGCATGTCAGTTTGGCCAGCCATCTTAGGCCAGCCAAACTGACATGCGCACTTCTATTTCTCCAACCCAGCTGTGTTGCACAGCCGGGTTGGACAAACAGAAGAGACTCACATGCACTCTCTGAGTGGCAGACCAGACACTGCTGTCATGCTAAGTATAGCATGAGAGCACCATCTTGATTGAGCGGGGAGTCTGTGCTTTTGCAGTGACTACCGGGAGCAGAGAACCACAGAGGCGTCTGTTGGCGTCAGGTACTTTTAAAATGATTATTATTTCCCTTCCCCCCTCTAACTCCCAGCCCCCCACTTTACTTTTGGGGCGGCCGCCACAGAACAAAGGGGCACCAAGACTTCTCTCATTTATACATGCGGTCATGAGCTAGAGCCGATAGGTGAACCATGGCATGGATTGACCACACTCGACCCCACCACATGTTAACAGAGGAAATTGCAGGGTGTTTCCATAATTGGGCTATACTTAGCCAAGTCACTAAAAGGAAATGAGTTATCAGCTTTCCAATTGGGGAAGTCAATGGGTATACACCCTATGGGTTCCTGTTCAGCCCAGGAGAATTGCCAAAGGCCATGAGGGAGAGCAATGTTTTGTTATCTGGTGTATCTGAGTTAGAATTTCCCGCCAGAAAGATTGGATGTGATTGCAGGAGCACCAAGTATGAAAGAAAATGCCCCATTCCCCACATCCCTTCCAACAAATATCAGACATGCCAAACATGACGTGCAGTCACTTGGGCGTGAGCTGCTATCTAGTTAATAATTTGTAGGCATTAACTCCATGTTGTATCAACATTGAAAATCCTTCCGCACTTTTCCATATCGCCCTCCAATCATCGTCAGAGAAGTCTATGCCCAAATCCCATTCCCATTCTGTAATGTTGGTCAGTTTTGGATGGGGCCTGAACCCTCTGATATATTTATAAAGTCATGAGATGCCCTGCTTTCGCACATTGGTAGCAAAGAGGGATTCTATAGGTGTATCCACGCTGTTGATCCATTGCTGGTGTAGTCTCTCCGGTATCCAATGAATCACTTGTATGAGACGGTAGTCGTCGTACCTGGTTAGGACCCATTTTTCTATTAAAGTATTGCATGGTCGGAGATTGCCCTCCTCGAAAAAGTCTTTCACTCTAGGGGGTCTGCCACATTCCAAGTGGCGAAATTGGGATCTGTGACCCCATGGGGAAAATCTGGATTGTGATAATGGGAAGGGGTATCTAGGAAAACTTCTCTTGCGTGCCAGGGAATTCCAATGTTCAAGTAAAGTTGTCATGAATGGTAGAAGGGTTTGTCTGTTTCAAAGCGAATTATGTGCGAACCATACAATATATATTTAAGGGGGAGAGTGGTAACAGTTTGTTCCATTGCTACCCATGGTTTGTTATCTGGATTTTAATTCCCATCATCCAGAGGTGGCCATATTTGAGCCACTCAGGTATAAGGGATAACATCAGGGAATCCCAATCCCCTTCTTCTATCAGACAGAAAAGCGTTGAGCGGGCTAATCTGGCCACTTTGCAATTCCAGACAAACTCTAGCATTTTCTGGCGGCTATGTGGCAGGGTTGATGTGGGAATGGCCGAGGGTAGTATTTGCAACGTGCACAGAAGACAAAGCCTAAAGTTCATTTTTAAGCTATTTAAGCAGCCAATCCTTGAGATTTCTAATTTGCCCCAACAGTGCAAATCTTTCAACAGGGTTCTTAGTAGGGGTGGAATGATGCAATTGTATAACGAATTAACATGCGCTGGGAGGTATACCCCTAGATATTTAATGTAAGTTTCTGTCCAAGTGAACCCTTCTGCTTGGATTGTATCTGGTAGTTCCCGTTGGGGACCTGCTACCCATAGGCCTTAGGATTTGGCATAATTTATTTTGAAGCCCAAAACTGATGCAAAGAGGTCTAACTCCGTCAAGAGGTCAACAGAGCTGGTAAGGAGCGGTCAGGTTAGCTATGAAGCATAGGATGTCATTGATGAATAGCGCTACCTTGTGCTCTGTCACCCCTACCTGTATACCACTAATATTCAGGTAGCGTAGAGTCTTAGTAATGAGTGGTTACATTGAGAGCAAAGATCATTGGTGATAGTGGACTCCCCTGTCTCATGCCTCGAGGTATCGATGGGGTATAGTCGCCTTTGACCTTTAGTTTTGCTGAGGGTCGTTTGAAGTGTTCCTGGATAAGGGTTTTCATTTTATGGCCTAATTGTGTCTTATCTAGTAGTTTAGTGATGTAGGGCCAGTCCACCCTATCAAAGGCCTTCTATGCATCGAACAAGAAAAGGACCATTGGAAGTTAGCGCCTCTCAGCCACCTCAAGCAAGGCAATCGCTAGCCGAGTGTTATCAGCCATCTGTCTAGCTTTATAAAACCAGATTGTTGAGGAGAAATGAGGGTTGGGCAGAAGTTGTGGAGCCGTTGCACTAAAATAGATGTAAAAAATTTCACATCGCAATTTAGTAGTGCAACTAGGCGGTACAAGGACGGGTCCTTGTCAGGTTTAAAAAGCAACATGATATGGAAGTCTAGCATGGTGTCTGTGACCACTTGTGTGGTCAAAAAATAGTTGAAGAATTTGCTGAGGAGCTTGACTAGCAGAGAGGCATAGGTATTATAGAAAGATGCAGAGAAGCCATCAGGGCCTTGGGATTTCTGGAGTGTGAGGGCATTAATTGCCTTCCTAACCTCATCTCTAGCAATATCGTTCTACAAGTGAAGGATGTCATTCCCCAGGTCAGGAGCGGTATAATCATTTAGGTATGCATCTTGAATCGTGTCATTGAGATGTTGGTGTGTCAGTAGGGCAGAGTAATATTGATGGAGCACTGCTAGTATCTAATCTTTTATGATGGTGCTGGCCCTTTGCCATTTGTGATGCTTGATATATGGTATCTGGTGGTAGCTAATCATAGTTTGTAGGCCAATAGTCGGTCTGCCTTGACGCCCTTCTCATAATAAATTTGTGTAATATAAAAAAGCTTTTTAGCTGCATCTTTCATCTGCAGCTGTTCTAGTTTGCCCCTGACTTTGCAGAGCTCCATAGCGTAGCATTGGAGCCATTTTGCTTATGGCATGCTTCCGCTAGTGCCAACATGGCCTCAGCACGCTTCCTATTTTGTTTGTTTGTGGAGGCATTCAAATTTAACCCCTGGGTGATATCAATTTGCCCCAAATGACAGCCGTTGCAGCATCCCACAGCACTGATGGTGAGACTTCCTTGTGTCATTCTCTGTAAAATACTGTTCTATGACATCTTTTATGCGCACTCTTAAGCTGAGATCTCTAAAGGCCACCTCATTGATCAGCCGTGGGTGGACAGGAGGTTTCTGGGGGAATGGAGAGGGGGCAGCGAAAGCCAGATTGGGGCATGGACCGAAAGTGAACGGACATAAATTGTAGTATCCAGCAAGCGAGGCACTAGTATTTTAGTAACTAAGAAATAGTCAAACCGTGTGTCTTGTGTACAATTGAGTAAAATGTGTAATCCCTGTCAGCAGGGTGGTGAAAGCGCCAGATATAAACTAGGTTGAGGTCTATCACCCCTGAGTTAGCAAAGGCGGTGGCATTGGATCGTTTTGTAGGGGATGAGATCTATCTACAAACAGTACAAGGGCAATGTTATAGTCACCCCCTAAAATTATCTCGTCCCTTGCAAAGTGAGCCACTGTGGGGAAGGTAGCAGCACAGATTCTCTCGTCATTTGGGCCATAGAGTGAGAAAATAGTTAAGTGAGTGGGGCAAATCTACCCTTAATGCCACCTAAACAGCATTCTTTATCCTGCAGAATATCATCTAATTGAGAAGAAAGGCCTCTCTCTGCATAACAATCACTTCTCCTCTTGTTTTGCGTTTGTTGGAAGAATGAAATTGAAGTGGGAACTAATAGGAGTGCATCTGCTTGGTATCTATATGTGGCATTGGATCGTTCTGTAGGGGATGAGATCTATTGACAAACGGTGCAAGAGCAATGTTATAGTGCAAATGGTTTTGGCAAAATGAACTGGGGGTCATTAAAGATAAACATGAGGGGGCTGGTTCCGAGTATAATAAACCTCGCCCTCCCGCCAGCCATGCAACAATATGCACAGGGATTACCCATACAATTCAATAGACTTCCTGTCTGTCTCCTTAGACCGGGGCTCCAATGTTTTCTTCCAACTACTTATGATCATTGAAAACCAGCCTGAGCTGCTGTCTAATATAGGGATTTGATAAGGGTACCACAAAGGCCAAATAACTTAAACACCACCCTCAAAGAGGAGGAATGAAAGGAACACCAAGAAGAAGGATGAGAAAGAAAGAAATTATATAAAGAAAGAAGGAAAGAAATAAAAAAGAAATTAAGAAACATAATTTGAAAAAAAGAAGCAAAGTAGATGAGGAAAGACGAAAAATACAGGAAAAGTACATTAGTAAATACAACAAGAAAGAAAGCAAAACATCAAAATGACAGAAAGGAAGAAAATAGGGGAAGAGAGAGAAAGACGGTAAAACTGAAACACAACTGAGAAAACAGATGTAGACAAAGATCCAAAGAAAGAAAGAGAGAAAAAGAAAGAGGCAGGGTGAAAGAAATGAAGGGAAGAAGGAAAGAAAGCAAGAATGATGGGAAAAATTAAAACAAATGGAGAAAGAAGGAAAATTACAAAAAGGGAAAAAGGGTTAAAAGAAACAAAATATTTTTTGAAAGTCTGAAGTAGGGAAAGAAGAAGAACAAATTAGGAAAAAGACATAAAAAGGTAGAGAATAAAAACAATGACATTGGAGGAGAAATAAGAAAGTATGAACGAAACAGAAAGGAGAGAAATTGCAGAAGGTGAAAAGGAGAAAAAATAGGAGAAAAGAAAGAAAGAAAAAAGTACAGACTAATAGCAAAAGAAAGATAAAAGCAGAACGAATGACACAGGAAGAAAAAGAAAGAAAAAGTAAAAGAACGCTACACAGAAAAAAAGATAAAGAATTAAAGATGTAGAGAAAGAAAAAAGTGGAGAGAGAAAGCTAAGAAGAAACAAATGAGAGAAAAAAGAAACAGAAGAAAAGAAATTGAGAAGAAGAAGCAAAAGACAGGAAAGCAAAGAAAAAAGATAGATTGTGAAGGCAAGAGTATACAAGATAGAAATGAGAAAAAGGCATGAAGAAAGAAAGAATTTGTCAGAAGAAGGTGGCTGTCTGCTCCTACAATGTTAGTGTTGAAGGCCTCACTGAAACAGCAATTACTGTGATTCAAAGTGCTGCCTTTACAGGTGGGCAGTTGTATATTTTCAAACCAGGTGACAGGCGGTTATTATATATGTGAGCTACTCAGAGGTAGCCTGAGTGCTACTGATGGGTTGGAGAACACTGCCCTTAACTCTCAGCAGCTAGTAGGATGCTGCTGAGAAGCTAGGAGTGGGACAAGAGGTCAATCCTTTGAAATCAGGCCAAATGTTGGGTGATTTCCATTTCACTAACCCTGTCAGTTTAGTGAATCAACATCCATGTACCCTCAATCTAGGGCAAACTAGGTCTGGGCGTAAAATTCTGCTCTGTTAGCAGACTTTGCAGAGTTTTGCCCACTCCACGCTCAGTGCAGAGTGCAAAGTTCCGAAAAAAATGTGTAGGGGTGCAGAGTGTATTTTTTCTCTCATGTAGCTCGCCAATGTTAAGTTGGCGAGTGCAAGCAAGGGAAATCGTACTCAAGACCACCTCCCGGCGAGATTTCTAAATGCGGGTGGTTGCGGCAGGACAATACCGCTTGCATTGAGAAACATGTCGCTCACGTTGAGGAAGCTGCCTCTTGAGTAAAACATCTAATTGATCGACAGAAAGAAGCAGCACCCTCTTGCGCTGCATGTGGTGCCATTCACGGAACACCCAGCGCAATACCTGCACCCAAGACTATTGTTACTATCCTTCCTATTTCTTTTAAATCCAGTCACTACTGATAAAAAAGGGTCCCTTTGTTTTTCTGTTTTTTATCAATAATAATATTTGTAAATCTTTATCTTGGTTTTATCTAGGTTAGTTTTGCAATAACGATCACAGTCATCCGAAAGAGTGCAGGTGAAAGACTACTAATGATCATCGCAAGTGTCTTTGTCATTACGGTTGCCTTTAGATAATTGAAAACAATAATTGAAAACATTTGTTCATACAAATGAGTACAAGAACAAATGTTTGCTGCCCTGCTACCAACAAACAACAAAAACAGCCCATTCCCAATTCATTCTCCCCCTGCCTTTTTCTTCAAGGTCTGTCTGGGGGGAACACCAAAGGATGTCTGCCAAAATAAGGTCCTCAAGGCAGTGCCTGCTTAGGCTCACATAATTAGTAGCCCAATAAATATGGTTCAGGTAGCTCCTGGGGTGGGGAAAATCCTGCCCATTACTAGTTGGACCCTGAGGGTCCACTAGGAAATGAGGCATTATTGGGGAATCAGTAATTCTACCCCAGTAATTCTCCATTTTGGGTCAGGCTTTAACCCAAACGTTTTCGGCTGCTTTTAGCTGCTGAAATACCTGAGTGAAAATTGAAAACTCTGAGGTGTTTCTGCAGATCTGGTAATTCCATTGAGGTCGGTAACTGCTGTTTCCAGCCCAATTGGAATTAGGAGGCCACAATTAATGAGGGTCTTAGTGGCTTGTAGGCACCAGCCCCCACAGTGCATTGTGGAAGCAATGCAAGGCCTGCTCTAGCTAGCAGATTCTCTTAAGATGAATGATCTTTTCCAACTTGACTGGCTGAACATTCCAGCTTCAAGAATGCAATGGCCCTGATTGCCAAGGGTTTGCTGCCCATCTGCCAAGAGCTGGATATATAAAGACAAGAGACTCACTCAAGCATGTCAATGATCTACATTGACTCAAACCTGCATGGATCCGGCAGCAGTGGTACTTGATTAGCTACTTGAATGCAGAGGTGCATGCTATTACCTCCAGGCTATGGTTAGGCATCATGCCCTGCTGAAGCCCTGATGGTCTGTCTATTGACATTATGTGCTTGGAAGCACACCCATTTTTTTATTCACCTGTTTATTTCATCTTTAGGAGATCCACTAGACTCCATCCAGTGTGGCACGAGCACAGGAGCATAACAAAACCAAGGCCCAGATTGTTTAAGCACTTGTGTTGTCCTTGCACCTCGCATGCCAATTAAGGGGCAATGCAATTGCTTAAGTGACATTTAGAAAGCCACACAAATTGATATTTGTGTGGCCTGCCTTTGTTTCACTTTCATCTGCAAAGTAGCGCAAGGTAGCGACTTGAACTGTTTTTCATTATCCTGTACTGTGGAGGCCTTACATGAGTGGAGCATGGGCACCCCCATGCATCCACCCATTTAATTTGACACAACCAAGATTGACTAAAGTCAGTAAACCTGGGTTTGCACAGAATTTGAGCACCTGTTCAATCTTGGTGTAACGAGACGAAATATCTTTATTTGTCCTTGTTATTTCCTATTCCAGCACACATACAAGAGGAATAAATCTCTAAGGTTTTTTTTTTTTTACAAGATGGTTTCTCTTCTTATACCGAAACAATCCTGCTCACAATACAGGCACCCATGAACCATGGCACAAGGGTGCCTGCATTGGTGCTAGGCAGCCACAAGTGCACCTGTGCAGGGAGAGAGCTGAATATGGTGCTGTGCATCCCTCTCTCCTTCACACAAAGCAGCCCAGCAACTTGCCTTGTTGTGTTGTGTTGCATTGTGTGTATAGTTATAAGTCTGAGCCCAAGTGTCCATGCCCCAAACTTGGGTATTCCCCGCAGTTGCAGATCTAGGTTCGACTTTGTCTATTACTTTGGGCAAAGTCAGGCAGCATCACTTAATGAACTAGCAAAGTTTCCCGATTTGTTTTACTTCACTCAAGGAATAATGTATCTCATTAGGTCTACCTGTCATGCTGATTTCCTGCTTCTTGTTATTCCTCTCATGAAGGGCAGGCAGTCCTATGGAAATCATTCACAGAAAACATAGAGTCACATTATGTCCCCTGAGGAGGGCACTGGAGAAAAATATGATCTCTATTCAGGCAGCAACACCAGCTGCCCCTTCAGGCCTTCAACAACAGCTATCGTCAAGGTCGGTGTGAGAAATTGGGTTGCTGGTTGAGTGGGGTGTGAGCCCTTCTCAAGCAACAGCCACAATCCTTGTCAGGGTGAACCACAAAGAGTCACAAACTTAACCTCTGCATAACCTTCTGGCGGCTTGGCACAAAAGTAGTCAGGCTTAACTTAGAAGCAATGTGTAAATTGTTTATGCAGCACTTAAACAGTGATAAAATGACAACAGAACTGATAGAGTGCTTTTATAAATGAAATTAACGTGTAGGAATAACTTGTAGACCTAAAACTAGAAATCACATTTAAAAGGCAAATGGGAGCACTATGCTTCCATAACTGGCAATGTTAAGTTAGAAATGTTTATGAACGCAGATTTGTCTTTTTTCATTCTTACTGACCTTAGGCCAACATTGTTAGCAATGTGAAGATGTGAAGAGTTCAGTGATGAAATATGCTGAACCAACATAATTTAATAGAAAAAGATAGTTTATGACCTTCCAAGGAGCAAGTGGAAACCAAACCACGACTTGTACAATGTTGTCAATAATGTTACATATTACACCTAATATCTGTGAGTTTTTGTTTCAAGACAGCGTAGACGGTGGAAGATATCCATTCCTATGAAGACATTGTGAACTCATTGGTTAAAGAGGTGGATTGCTGTAACAACTGTAACAACTGTTTTAGTTGTAGATATCAAAATGTTATATTAGTGCATGTTCCTAGATTATAGTGAGAATCGCTCATTCACCCACTCATTCACCCACTCATCCTCTTATTTGCTCGCCACTCATGCTCCTACAGTTTGGGTTTTGAGCTTCTCTTTCTTTGAAGACTCAGATTCTCTAAGGTCCGAAACTTTATGCTTTGAGCAGAATCTATGCCAGAGGTCTTCAAACTTTTGGATGCCGAGACCCCCCTGTCAACATTTTGAGGCGTAAGGACCCCCTCCTGACAAAAATTTCTAAATCTGTAGGCAGGGCTACTGGAATTATGAGGCAGGTGAGGACCAAATTACGTGACAGGCTTGACTAAATTGTGTGGGAAGAAAAGGTAAATGATGTTATGTGATGCCGTGTACACAGTAACACTGAGGAAAGATTTCACCCCATCAGTACCAGTGTTTAACCAAAATACAGCAATTAACATCAGAAAGATTTCTAGTCAACCTTTGTGAAGGGCCTTCCACTCCGCAGGAATACATGCTGCCACATTAGAAGCTCACTTGGCCCTGGCCGGGAGAAGCAGGGGTCCCTTAAAACCCTGGCGGTTTTGTGCAGAGTTAAGCAGTTTACCCATGCAGCTTTCCTCTCACCACCTCCCTTCCATCCCTCTGTCCTCTCCTAACCCCGGATCCCTCTCTCACTTTGCAGGCCATTTTCTTTCACCCCTTTTTACATCTTCTGAACTCTCCCCATTCAACCTCTCACTTCACCTTTAACACTCCCAGCCAGGGCTGGTCCTAACACTGGTCGCACACGGTGCAACAGTCTTTTTGGTGCCCCACCCCCGTTTCCTCCTTCTCCATGAATTCCTTCACTGCCACTCACCAACAATTCACCTCATCTCTCTATAGGACCTTTCTGACAAACATTTCATTTTTTTATAGCGCTACTCATAGTTTACTCACACTCATTTCTGTGATCTGCATGGTACATATTCTTTGTAGCAGGAACGTTAACCCTCTGCACTGTGTGGGTGACAAGAGTGCCCATGTGAGTGCACGGTGAGCGATGCAACAGTGTGAGAGTAGGGTAAGAGGAGTGACTGCAGGGTGAGTGAGGTGGCTTATGAATTTAGGTGCGGATGCAAGTTCAGAATGGGACGAATGAGTGTATGATTACTGATGGGCTTGTTTGAGTGAGTTGCATATTGAGCAGTGAGGGGGACAGGTGAGTGAAGTGTCACATGAGTGCAGGATGAGTAGTGTACTCGTGTGACTGCAGGGTGAGGTATAGGATGAACAGCGCAAGTGCATTGTGAGTGCAGAGTGATCACTGTGAGTGCAGGGTGAGCGGGTGAATGGTGTGAGTGCATTGTGATCGCTGTGAATGCAGGGTGAGCGTGAAAGTGAAGGGCGAGAATGACGAGTGAGTTGTCTGAATGCAGAGTGCATTCCCAGACACTTGAAGTAACTCAGCATGTTATGGACGGCGGCGTAGGGTTTAAGATCTAAGTTAAACTATTGCTATTATGGCATTAATCGGGGATCGAGGAAATAAATAATGTGCTGATCCTGCAACAAACTTCCAGTCCTATGGTTAGGGTTGCCAGCAGATTATTTTGATGGCCCAGTCGGTACAAAAATAAGCAGTCACCTAAAGCTGTATTTTAAGCACTTATCTGTGCATACTTCGAACAGCAAATATAAATAGAAAGCACTTTTAATTGTGTTCTAGGGCTGCCTCAATGATCCATGACTGATAATTAAAGAGAACAAAGACAGAAAAGTCACATAACGAATGCATACATACTTTTTTATTTATAAGTCTATTTAGTGTCAAGAGGAGGTCTTTGCAGGCTCTTTAAACAAAACACGGCAGGCATTTTTCTTTTGGCAACCCTACTTTATATTCCGTTTCATGAAATGCATTCTCACACTGCAGCAGTAAATGTAAAATACAAAAGTAAGGAATAGGCAGAGTGGGGGCCCAGAGGGTACTGGAACCAGGAAAAAACTAAGCCTCTGTAACCAGTTTACAAAGGCATGTAAATATGCAAATGGTCTTTAAAGACCTGTGAAAAACTTCGGGCGTGCCGGAGATAAGTCTCCAGACACTGCCCAGCTGAGCCCCCAGCAGCTCGGAGTTGCACTGCAGCAGCCCGGGCTGAGACGCAGGACGGGGGAAGAGAGGGCTGAAGCCCTTGGGCCTCGGCAGAAGTGTGACTGGGAAGGCGCGACCCCCTTTGCATCGCTCCCCGGCCCCCCTGGGGGTCGCGCCCCACAGTTTGAAGACCCCTGATCTATGCTATATTTCTGAGACAACACTGAATTTCCAGAACTTCTCTTAATGAGAAGTGCAATTTGAATTGCTTGACGTTTTATGCTTTCACTTCTTGTTTTAGAACTCTTTGTGGGTTCAATATACTTTCCTCATTTTAAGCTATAGAATAGGGATTTATTTCATATGGAACGAGCTTAATGCTTTATGTTCTGTATTGTTCTTTGAAAAGAATTGATTGATGATTAATATAGAAATACTTACTAAAAGATTTGAATAAAACCGTTTAAACCTGCATAAAACTCTCATCATTGACTCCCAATATTTGATATTTATTGTTGTGACTGTACTAATACTGATACTGATTAGTGACAGTGGAACCTGATGCGCAAATGTGACACTGCTTTCTTTAGGTGATTTCCCACTGGCCAAAATTTCATTGGTGTGCATCAAATTTCTTCTTGTATTAGAGAAAAGTCAGAGGGTGTAAAAACTTAAAAATTCCAGTTGTTGGATTGGTCCATTTGATTTCTTTAGAAGAAGCAGACAAAGACTGTCATTTGCTGTGCCTAAAAAAATATTGTCGAATTGAAGCTCTGTGTGTGTGTACGAAGAAATTGTAAAGGAGATTGAGTTGCTGCAGGGAGCAGGTTGTGATGCCACATAGTGCTTCTCTGGCATTGCTCTGTTACTGTGAAACTCTGTGCTGAGTTTCGTTGAGGTGTGTTTAAGAGTCATACTGCTATTGGTTGGTAGGCTTATTGAAATCTCACATACATGGAACAGAATCAAAACATTGAATGTCTATATTTTGTGTTTTGCCATTTTGTTGATTTAAATGTAAAAATATGAAGTTTTTCAAAACAATTAAAGGCATGATAAGAGGTGGTGTGACTATTGCTGTTCCCGAAAGGTGAAGAGGCACCTCCTCTAGAGCATGCCTGCTTATCACATGATGATTGAGGAAGGGTTAATGTTAGAAATGGGGTTTCTGGTTGGCTAAGGTATGCACCTCAGCCAGGCAGAACCCACCACTCTAGTCATGGTAAGCTAGATACACCATGAAGATAAACTGGGCTCACCCTCTAGTATCCTGGAGCAGAGCAGGCTTATCATCAAAGGCAATGTATAAAGTATTTGTGCAACACACACATGCAGTAACACAATAAAGACACTACAAAAAGACTCCGCGTCGGATTGTAAAAATATATCATTATATTATAAGCAAATTAACACCAAAACGGTTAGAATACAGTACATTCTTTTCAAGATATGCACTTTCTTTTTTTTTTTTTAAATGTTTTTATTATTTTTTGATAAATGAAACATACAGGTGAAAAAAGAAATCATTCGTTACACGATATGGGTACAATAGGGGGCGGCAAGAGATAGTGGTGAGCAGAAGATGTTGCAGCAGAATCTCCAATGAGGAACACATGATTAAACCAATTTCACATATATACAGATACAAGGGTCCTTTCCAATACAAGTACATTTGTCAAGAGTGGGCAATGTGTCACAGTTATTAATGTCCGGTCTCTGTCCTGCCCTGTGGGAGGCCCATTCCTCCTTCTTCCATGTCTAGATCTAAGCCATAATAGTCTATCCAGGGCGTCCAAATGTTCCGGAATTTACGAGGGCACCCTCTCGCCTTGTAGACCACCTTCTCTGCGACCATATATAGATCCATATTGGCCCTCCACTCTGTGAATGTGGGAAGTCGTTGAGCCCCCCAACCCTTAGCTATGTCTCTCTTGGCTACTACTAACCCTAGATTAGCCAGCAGGAGCTTGTGTCACGGCAGATCAATATCCGTGGAGATACCTAGTAAGAGAAACTTTACATCTAGCCCAAGCTGAGCTCCAAGGATATCGTTCAATTCTTTCACTATCCTATGCCAGTAGGTTTGAATGTGTCTGCACTCTCAGAGGGTGTGGATATACGTGCCCCGCTCCGTGTGGCATCTAAGGCAATCTGGGTTATCAGCCCTCCCCATATCGTGTAGGCATGCCATATCAAAATAGGTTCTATGTAGGATTTTGTATTGTATGAGGCGCAATCGTAATCTAATCGCTACTTCACGCGGGTGCATGAGGGCAGCTTCCCAATCAATATCTTCTAGTGGGCCGGTGGTGAGTTCCCATTTGGCTCGGAGCGGACCAAGGTTGTCGGGTATATTGTTGATTTGTGTCTTATATGTCAAGGATATGGCTTGGGTCGGGATCTCTTCTTGTAGGATCCTACCTTCTAACGGGGCATATTCCGGCAGTGTCTCAGCGTCCAACCCCTCAGCGTGCCAGGCGTGTTTAAGTCTAAGGTAGGCATAGGCTTGGGAATCATGAAGTTGGTATTTAGTCTGAAGTGAATAAAACGATGCTAGAGAACCCATCTCCAACAGGTCCCCTATCTTGGAGATACCTATGAGGCCCCATTTCTTAAAGCCCCTCAGTTTTCTGATCTCGGGTAATCTAGCACCCTCCCACAGAGGGGTCTCCCGCGTAGGCCTCCCCCCCCCCATTTCATCTGCTTTTCCTCACTCTTCCATGCCGCCAGCACTTGTTGGGTGGCCGGCAGGAGACGTGCACCACCAGCTCCCCCGTATATGTAATGTAAGTGAGTGCGGGTTCGGAATTGCAGCCTTTTCATTCTATAAGTAGGATGGTCTCCCGGCGCATGATTCCATTCGTTGATGACTATAAGATAGGCTGCCCTATGGTATGCTCTAATATCCGGCAAAGCTAAACCCCCATTATACGGATTGCGTTGCAACGTTTGTAGCGCTATGCGTGGATGGGCTCCGTCCCACAGAAGGAGACATAATTCACTGTTAATGGCAGTGAAAATAGCATCTGGTAGTTTGTAATAGGTATTTTGTAAAATGTAAAGGAGCTGGGGGAGCGTTACCATCTTATACATGGCGGCCCTCCCCATGATGGTCAGAGGGAGTTTCCTCCACCTCTTCACATCTTCCTGAAAGTTCAGAAGCACCCGTCTAATATTGTGTTCCAGTCTAGCTATGGGGTCAATGGTGATGTAAAGTCCCAAGTATGTAAACCTCTGCGTAGAAAGCCGCAAACAGCTCGGGTAGGTTTGAGGCTCCACCGCCCCGCTCAACGGATATAGGGTGGACTTATTCCAGTTAATCTTATAGCCCGCGTGGCCACCATATTCTTCAAATATCTGCAACATTTGGGGGAGCGTCTCAGCCGGATGTGTGACATAGAGCAATATGTCATCTGCATATAGTGATATGCGTTCTTCATTTAAAAAACAAGACTCGTCTACGAAGCCACCAAGTCCTTGACGGGTTCTAACTACACAGGCCAACGGTTCCAGGATGAGGGCAAACAATAGGGGAGATAGGGGACATCCCTGTCTGGTACCGCGCTGGATCGGCCAACTCGGAGAAACAACCTCATTGACTCGGAGCCCAGCTTTTCCAGGGTGCACCTCATGAAGGGCCAATGAATCGTGTCAAACGCTTTCTCAGCGTCAAGTGAAAGAAGCATATGGGGGCTATCCTGGCTCTGCACCGTGTCCATCCAGTTAGCGAGACGGTGTAAGTTGAAACACGTGGCCCGCTTTTGCCTGAAACCTGACTGATCCCTATGTATCAGGGGGGCAATAACTGTCAGGAGACGTGTGGCAAGTATTGTGGCCAGAGTCTTTGTCTCGATATTGAGCAGGGATATGGGGCGATATGACCCACAATCATCCGAAGGTTTCCCCGCCTTAGGAATGACCACCACAGTGGCTACATAGAGGTCTTGTGGCAAAATCCCTTGGTCTTTTGACTCTTTGAACATCTTGAGCAGGTGGGGTGTCATCAATGTACTATTTAGTTTAAAGAATTCACTCGGAAGACCGTTAGGACCCGGGGCCTTGCCCGCTTTCTGCCGGCCAATAGCCTCGGTCACTTCTGCTAACATCAGATCTCCCTCCAGACTGTCTCTCTCCTCTTGGGAGAGCGAGGGTAGGTCAATCGTATTTAAGTATTGGTGTATTTATGGCTCCTCCGTCTGGGGTTGGGCTGCATATAGTGCTGTGTAGTATCGCGCAAAGGCCCCCGCTATAGCCATGGGTGCGGTATGCGTGACAGTGCCTTCTGTAATAGACATCACCCATCGTGTCTCTAGTTCCTTCCGTCCTAACCATGCAGGTAGTTTCCCTGCTCTATCCCCTGTTTCATAGAGCCGATGTTGGGTCGCCAATTGTTGTGCCCGCACCTCGTTGGTCGCAAGTGCTAGATAGTCTCTTTTAGTTATTTCAATTTGGCGAAGGGTATGGTCGGTTAGCGCGGTAGGGTCGCTTTCCTCTAGGGTTAAGAGCTTGTGTTCTAAGTCCGCAATCCCCTGGGCTTCACATTTCTTTTTGTGGGCAATTATGTTTTGCGCTCTATCGCGGAGTACCGCCTTGTATGCCTCCCATAAAGTGATCGCCGATTGTACCGAGCCTTCGTTTTCACGAAAATATAGCTCGGAGTCCACCCGAAGCTCCTTAGCCGCTGTCTCGTCCTGCAATGCCCATGAGTTCAATCACCACTGTGCTGCTTGGTGACCCCCCTTCCACCCACCTTCATTAGTAGGGGCGAGTGATCAGAGATGCTTCTAGCTAGGTATTCACTGTGGGACCTCTCCTGCCGGGGCGAGGAGGTAGTCCAACCATGAGAACACTCTGTGGGTCCCCGAAAAGTAAGAGTACGCTCGTAGATGCGGGTGGTGCTGTCGCCACAGATCCATTAACCCCAGGGTGTCCAAGAATCGGGCCAACATTGTAGGCCCGTGGGATCCAGGTCGGATTTGGGAACGGTCCAAAGAGGGATCATTCACATCGTTAAAATCTCTCCCTATTATATGTATGGCAGGGCCGGAATGTAAGAGGAGCTCAGTTAATCTATCTAAAGTACGCTGCTGTAGTCTGGGGGGTGCATATACACTAATAAGTAAAAACGTCTTGCGCCTCCAAATGCCCTGCACTGCAACGTATGTCCCGTCTGAGTCCACCCATTGTTGTGTGACATGGAAGGGAGGAGACTTTTTAATGAGAATTGCCACCCCTCAGGAACCTTTGATAAATCCTGCGTGTGCCAGAGTGGTATATTGCCCCCTTCCCAGGAAGGAACAACTCGAGCCCAAAAGGTGGGTTTCTTGTAAAAATATGATATCAGGTTTAAACCTCTTCAGATACCGGGTCACCGACCCTCTCTTGACCTTGTTGCCTAAGCCATTAACATTCCATGTCAGTACTGTATATTTGTCTTCAGCCATTGTAAAACGTCTCTTGGTTCGTCACCTGCCCAGTGTCCCACCAGAGGTCTGCCCTTCCTGCCCCCACCCTCTCCAGCCCTAGCATGTCGTCTACAAATTGAGCTAAACAATCCCCTTCCCCATAGAACAATCTCAACTCAGTACACAAAACAGTGTCCAAATCACTTCCCACCCCACACTCTTCAGGTACCCACACCACCCCCCAATTCGTCAACATGACAACTCAGGCACAGGTAATCCACTAAGAGGTCTGTATCCCCCCCAGTCAATTAACTACACAATAATATAACAAAAACACACACAATGTACTTCCCCGGCTCGGGTCTAAGTCCTGTAGTACCCACTAAGCCTTAGGGTAGTCTTACTGTCTTTTGGCAGCCATCTGGCCCCGTTTCTCAGTCCTCTTCGCCATTGCTGGGCAGGTGTTGCTGCTGTGTATCGGCTTCAGGAAGGGTCTGTTCCGATGCTTCTAATCGTTGAATGCTTTCGAGCAACGGGTGTTCACTGTCCACATCCGGTGAATCCTCTCTCTTGGACAGTTCAGTATGGCCAGCATCATCCGATCTGATCAGGGTCCGCGACGGGCGCGACCGAACCACCTCCTCCTCAGATTCCGAGAGACGTTCCCCAGCGTCCCTGGACCGCAATGCTCTTCCCGACGTGCCCCCAGCCGAATTCTGGATTCTGAGCACTCGTCTTCGACGCTTTTCTTTGGGTCGTTGCTGACTTGGGCCTCCTCGCTTCACCGAGAGTTGGCTTGAGGCACTCGGTGTCCCACGTCGCAACTGTGGCCGCTCCTCAATCCAGGACCATGTCTCATCAGGGGTTTGAAAAAACAGTGTGGATCCTTGAAAGATAACCTTCAGTTTGGCCGGGAACAATAACATATACTGGAGTCCAAGCGCCCTTAACTTCACCTTGACCGGGTCAAAAGTCCGTCTCTGCTTCTGCACATCACGTGAGTAGTCCGGGAAAACCATCACTCGGGTGTTCTCGTATTGGATCTCTCCTTTCTTTCGGATCTCGCGCAATATCAAATCTCTGTCTTGGAAGTTCAGAATTCGAGCTATCAAGGGTCGAGGAGGAGCTCCTGGAGGCGGGGGGAAATTCGGCATTCTATGCGCCCGTTCTATGACAGAACAGGTCAAGAATGGTGCCTGTGGTAGGGTGCTCTTCAGAAAGGTCAAAAGAAATTGTCCTGGATCTAACCCCTCTGTTTTCTCGGGAAAACCAATAAATCGCAGATTGTTCCATCGGGCCCTATTTTCCGCATCGTCCACCCTCCAGGCCACCTCTGCCACAGAGGCCAAGAGCCCTGTAACGTCTTTCCGTGTGGTGTGGGAGACATCCTCGAGTTCTGAGATGTGGTGCTCTGCCTCGGTCACCTGTTCAGAAACTTTGCGGAGGTCGTGACGAAGTAGCGTCACCTCCGAACGGATCTCCGCCATCTTCTCCTCCAAACTTTCTCTTGACTCACGCATGGCTTGCAATATAGTCGCATTGTCCGGGGGAGGAGCAGGGCCGCCCTCCGCACCTGTCGTCGTGGGGAGCACTTTGGCATAACGGTCTAGTTTCCCTTACCGGGATGTTTTAAGTTCTTTATCCTTCGCCATCGTGGGTGATCCTGCGCCATTGTATGTCTCAGCGTACGTTCTCACGGCCCCGGTCTGCGGCGCCTCGTCAATAATATCACCACCCCTCAGCCCCTGGGCGTCTCAACGTCTTCGGATCAATTGCAGCGGCACCGGACCGGCCGTGGAAACCAGTGTAGGGCTTTACATTTGCGCCAGTTCACAGAGAAAGTCACTACCCCTAGCGCTGGAGAGGCCCACAATAGGCCATGTCCGCGCATTCGCTCCGGGCAGGGCGTGGGGAGTATGAGCAGGCGTCCCTGGCTGAGCAGACAAGAGAGCATAGCCCATCCGGCTGTCACCGCCTGCGTCACGGGCACTGCGCAAGCCCCAGGTATCAGGCGGCTCACCACCACCTCACCCCCATAAGTATACTCGACTGTGTGGGTTGGGGAAGGCCAGAGGACAGGTGCAGGCAAGGGCAGGAGGCACACAAAGCACAGCCACGCGTCTGGGCTCAGAGCAGGCAACAGAAGAGAGTAGCACAGCCCTCCATGTGGGTCACTGTCCCCTGAACCCTTCCTCCAGTGCTGCAGTCCGCGAGAGCGTGGGTGGAACAGAGAGGAGGTAGGGCGTCAGTGGCCCGAGCGGGTCTCACCTCCGGTGTCACCTCCCCCTCAAACCCAACACCGGCGAGCGCCGTGGGCAGGAGCAGGGAGGGCTAATACCATCTCACTGGCGGGGGACCCAAGGCAGGGCATCAACACTTGCACCAGTATAGCAGGCACTGGGAGATAGACTGCAGCAATGTCTGTCGGCGAGCCACCCCTCACGGTAGGTTTAATGGTTGGAGGTCAGCCGCCCCCGGGCAGCCTCTCACGAGCCACGACAGTCGTCCCAGGGCAGCGTGGTTGAGAGGCAGGGACAGGGGTGCCGCCAGGGAGCACCGCGCCGAGACTCACCGCCAGAGCAGCAGCAGGGTACAGTCCATATCAGGGTGGAGGGCTGGTGCATCGAGCTCCCGCCGCCTCAGTCATCAGGCACCAAATCCAGGGCCACAACCCCTCCAACTGGAGGCTCCTTGAGGCCGTCCCCCCACCTCAACAACTCGGGGTTCTGGGAGGCGGGCAGCGACCCAATGACGATCGCCCCCACTGCAGAGGTCCTCCTGTCAGCAGCGCGAGGCAGGGAGTTGCCCGGATCTCCGATCTCTGCACCGCCAGCCACAGGCACTCAGGAGCGCCGCCGGAGCCCTCAGCGCGGTCGAAGACCGCCGATGGGTGCCACCAGGAGTTCAGGCCGTTTGGAGTCACAGCCGCTCGAGCACCGCCAGTATCTGTCTGCACCTCCCGCCGCCAGGCCAAGCAGGAGGACCACAGCTCTGCTCTCCGGCCTCAATCACCACAGTGCAGGCGCCATCTTGAGGGAGACCGCGCGCCGAGCACCGCGCCGGGAAAGGTCTCTGTTCCGGGACAGGGAATCCGTGACTCAGCTTGCCGGGCACACCACTGCTTTCCGACGTCCAGTAGTCGCCGGTGAATCTGTGTTGCAGCGAATAGGACCTGGATTATGCCAGGATTTCAATCGGGGCCAGCGGAGCTCGCGATCAACACAGCTACTCAGCCATGCTGTTGGCCACCCAAGATATGCACTTTCAAACATATAAGGATAATCCCTGTTGTCCTGAATAAAACAAAGGTAAAATGATCAAATTCGGATAAGAACTTTTTGAGTTATACAGTTGTAAAGTATCACAATAAATGCATAAAATAAATATGCTCAGAAGCACCATCGCTTCTTTTGGGTTCTTTATGGTAATGTTAAAAGAAGGCCAATGAGCTGCTTGAAGCAGTATGCTCGAGTCATTTAGGAAATATGTGTGTGGTAGTGCTCATGCCCGTTAGGATTCAGCCCAATCAAAACCGCCCGCGCTGTCACGCAGAACAGACATTGAGACCGCACAGGTCTCGCTACTCACAGCGCTGTTGTCGTGAAGAAATGCATCTTTGTAGTGAATCGTGCTGCGAGCATCCATGCTAGGTGTAGGCATTGCACTCAGTCACCCCAGCAACACTCCAAACAAAGGAGATGGCGAGTCGGTGTGACGTGCTGGGCCCTTGAAAGAACTCCACCCAAGTGCCGCTACAGGCTCCCCTACGAGGTGCCGGTGGTGAACTCGATAGCCAAGCAACCCTACGGCAAAGGCAGGCAGTGATCAGGTGCACCACACTGGGTTTTCAACAGGAAGCTGCTGCAGCTTGACTTAGAAGCGCGGGTCCTGGAGCCCCGAAGCATTTAGTGTAGCACCTAATGGCAAATCGGGAGCAGCGATGGACTCTGTAAAATGGGGCGCCAAGCTCCGCTTGTAGGAAAATTAGAAGCCACTGCTCTTAGGGTGTAATGCACTGATCTTTTACAGGCTAGGCTGCCAGACTCACAGATGTCCAGTAGAAGGATGGATAACGATGAAGTCTTTGATGTTCCTGAGACTTAAGGAACAGGCAGAAAGCCAACAAGCCCTTGGAGAACACTCGTAGTTGTACAGCACAACAGGCAGCCGGCAGCAGGCCAACACACCTGTTGTAGGGATTCTGCACATACAAAGAGCTATGCACAGGATAATAGGACCTTAGTACCCACAATCCCAATCCGACTAGCTTTAGCGTCTCATTCGCAGCGCAGCTACCAATGATTAGACAACCCAGAACACGGTCTCTCTCAGGACTCGCGGGAGCAAGAACACTCTTTCATAACTCACTCATACTTGTCCACAACGTGCGTAAGAAGAGACACAGTATAGTTTAAAATGTTTATTTCAACTATCGTGCTCTAAGATACAGTACACGTGCCAGTACTATCAGCATAATGCATAATGATAAAATAATAAGCATAGTTACAATTCCACAGAATACAAACGGGGACAGCATTATATAAAGACAGTGGATATCAGGCTAAATAGCCTTACCACCCTCCCCGTGCTAATAAGTAGTTTATTATAAAAATAGAAGACCTCTGGGCTTTGTCAGGCGGACCCCCATACCTCAATATCTAGATGCAAGGTTTACATCATCAGACAAGCACAGCTCTTCTCCCTGGAAAGGTTTTTCTCCAAGTGCCACAAACATCGAAATCACAATATTAAAAGCGCATGAATTTCTCCAGTGCAGCTGTACTTCGTGTTATGTCTAAGTGCGAGGGGCTGGCTAGATCAGCACGAACAAGGGACGTTGTTTTTCGACCTTGTACATGTTGTGCAGACGAAACCCAAAGGGAACAGGAGAAAAGGTGAAAAGCAAAAAGGCAGACAGTTCTAATATAGCCGGGCACAAGCAGAGGCTGGAACAACAAAGTCACAAAGTAACGTGTGCAAAAAGGCATCATGGCAGCCAGGCCTAAGCCAACTTAGCAAAGTAGACAATGAGGCCACAAACCACACGACACCCTCCCCTGGACAGTCCATAGGCGCAGACATAGGACGAAGCCAGAGTTCAAATAGATGGAGCAGAATGTAAACGTCTATCTATAAAGGGTCCCCAACGAAGGGCAGTTAATGTAATAAAAAATGTCAGGATTAAAAAACTCCTAGATAGGGCCAACAAAAGCTAGAGATGCAGGACGCTGAAAGCGGAGGCCACCTAATCCAATAGAGTGTAAGTGCAGAAAAGCGCCACACCTTCCAAGAGGACATCGTTGGAACCGTCTGAAAAAAGAGATGCCATCCAGTTCAACAAATCAAAACTGCATTCATGTTCCTCGCAAGAGGGAGAAGTGATCAGCATTGCGGGACAACTTGCGTGATAATCAATATAACTTTGTCGTAGGAGAGACTGAGCAGCCGCCCAGATATCCCATTGCGCCAAAATTCCAAGTGCAGCCGCACGCGCCATGAAGCCATCGCCGGAACAGTCCCATTCATGGGCCTCTAAGGGACACATCAACTGGCTAAAATCCGGGTCCGACAGAGACGTATTGGAAAGGCAAAAATCCAAGGACCAAGAGAAAGGACATTGGATGCAAGACATCACAGGTTGCACACAAGTGAAATACGCAAAGCGAAAAGAAAGTCTATAGGACACACTGAGTGTCGCCAATGGTAGGATGCCGAAGCCGATGAGCATGCGTTCACGGAGCATCCGGAGTCGACCTTGGTCGAGGAGGCCCCCAGGAAGTGCAGCCATTGCGTAGCAAACAGACCAAAAGCAATACACCAGCCGCTAAGGCGAGGAGCAACGGAAAGCCGCCAAAGACGCTGGAAAAAATAGAATGAATAAAAGCGGTATTACACCAAATATAGTTTGAAAAGGAGGTAACAAGGCCAGAGCCCACAACTTTAAAAAGTGCACAAGACCTTCGGTGCGAGATGCATTGAAAACACGGTGAATCAGCTCACCGAAATGTTGTGGGAGGTTTGTGTTCAAAAGGGCCTGTATCTCACTGTGGGTACTAGCCACCTGGAGGATGAATGTCTCCCGTGCGGATGTGAGCATGACCTCCTGGTTCAATAATAGCGCCTTTCTTCTGCTCAATTTATTGAAATCCGCCTTCAACGTTGGAATGGAAGGCCAAATGGAACTATCTATGATGTCGCGCGGGGGAGGAAAAAGCACATTTTTGCAGCACACAACCCGGTGGGAAACTGTTACAATATAGGGGATGCCGGCCAGCATTCCACAGCAGTCCTGATTATTCAGAAGGAGATAGCTACCATTTGCAAGCATAGTGAAAGTAGGAGATATAGCAGGAGCAGGAACGCCCTTTAAAACACAAGCAAGATTCGGAGCTGAAACATAACAAGCCCCGTGCAATTTAATGTTTTTACAAATTAGGGAATGACCCACCGTTGAATCGCATGACTCACCGGTGAGAAAAACCTCTTTACCGTCCCTAAGGCATCTATACAAGAAAGGCAGGGACCAAAGTTCATGCAAGAAGGCACTGCCTAAAGGCTGAAAACGGCCAACAGGATAATGTTTCATGCAGGAACTGAACTCAAATAAAGAAAAAGGCAAAGCGATAACCCCGTGTACTAGCCACACCGCAGAGTCCAACTCCGCCACAGAGAATGGTAATGGCTCTATCTTTTTGATATGTAATAGAGTGTATGTTGCATCTTTCATGGACATGAATTTCTGCTTTTCAGTTAAATTAAACGGCAAGAATAAGGCAGAGGTGTTCAAAAAATGCCAAGGAACTTTACCCATTTTTAGTGTTTGCAAAGTCCATGCAAACTGCATCACTGAACGCAATTGATTTTGACCATGATATAACACAGACACATCATCTTGTACAATATCAACAACAGAGGAAATAATATTCTCTAATGTGTAAATGCGGGAAGACAGGGTATTAATACTATTGTCAACCAGAGCAAGCACTTTTTCTAGATTTGCTTGATCGATTTCCCGAAGACGGGAAGCAGCTTCAATTTGCGAAAGCTTCCAGAGTTCATTGTAAGTTTCATAAATGAATCTCTTAGGACGAGGACCACGAGGCCCCAGAACAAAATCGGACAGATCAATGTTGCCCGCTATGAGGGATAAATGTTGTTTTACAGAATCTAATGAAGAGTGCTGCAACCACTGTTTACACAATTTACCAACAGAATATGTTGTAACAGTACGAGTGTCAGAAAACCTTGGATCTGGCCTATCCTGTTTGTAACCAGGAGCTGAGTCATGAAAACGCAGTTGGCAGGCATCTGATGCTATGGGCCAAGCCAACCAGGGTGACGGAACAATCGTAGAGGTATTAAACGAATTGTTTTGAAACAAAGCTTGCAAATTGGTTAGGGAAATATTAAAACGCAAGCTGTCGTTGGGAGTGGAAGATAATGCGGGAATGGAGGGTGCATTCAATTGTTTAGAAGTAGCCAAACCCCAACAGGTCGTTTGATAGATCGTATGATTTAAAAACAAAATTTGGGCCGGGATGAGGCAAGCACGGTGTAAGGCTTCCGTGCCTCGGACCTGCCATGACTTGGTGCCCCAAATAGACTTTAAGTCTATGGTGTCCTGCCAGTGTTCATAACCACCCACTGCTAATGCGTTTAAAAAGGAACCCGAATATAGCAACTTGGTGTGGGTCAACATGATCTTCTGAGCGGACGAAGTGTTCAATTTAAAATAATAGGACCCAGGGTTTGATCTATCAAAGTCTGTAAAGTAAGTAAATTTACCTCTAAGAGTCTGGGAGCTACCTGGCAAAGGGGCCGGACAATGTTCCCATTGGGTGTAATTGAAAGGACCCCGAAGAGTACTTGGTTTATGGAGAAAGTGGTTGCCCCAATGCTGGTAACAATATAGGTCAGCATAACTTGCAGAATTTAAATACAGATCTTCTGCATTAAAAGCAGTATAATATTTTAAATCAGAAAACAACGATTCAACGGCATGCACATCTCAATCGTCAGAATGGATATTACTTTTAACGACATCACCCATAGAAACACGGAGGACATTTGGTACATTAACAATCTCGGTGGGTCCATGAATCTGGAAATTTACCGCATCCCATACGATGCCATCAGCGACCGGGAAAGCTGAAATGTTCACAAATGTCTGGTCACGCTTCATGATGTGAGAGGAAGAATGCGGAGCCAAAGTTCCAGTGACACAGTTCACTGCAGAGCATTTTGGTAAATAGTGACCATTAATGAGCAAGAAAAAAACTGTCACAAAGCCAATGGACATGAACAGAAAAATCAAGAACAGTATCAACCAGATGTATGTCCACGGCGGGACTAAAAAATTGTCTCTGAACCAGGAGATAAAAACACTGAAGTTGGACGGGATAAGTGATGAGGTGGAAGCCGAATCAAAGGAATAACGGGTAGGGCTCAGTAGCGTTGTTGGTAGGTGAGCCACCGACTCGTTGGCGGGGTATGTATACTCGGTCTCCTCATTGCAGGGGGAATCCGGGTAGTCGAGCAGGCGATCAGGCAAATCGACCATCTCAATGGCAACATCAGTGTCCGTGTGGGCTGGAGGGCCACAAACATGAGTCCTAGAAATGGCTGGACAGGAGACCGCTGGTGTTACGCTAATCAAGATCGGCCAGATGTTGTAGCTTGACATTGTCCACTGAGATGTATCTGTTGTCCTTGCGACCAGGAAGCAGTGGTAAGATGACAGTACGAGTACCCTTCAAGCCAAGGACTGGAACCGGTGCACGATAAGAGGGGCCGAATTCTTTTTTGTTCTCCACCTTCTCTCGGACCAGATCTCCAACCTTCGGAAGCCAGCCGCCAACCGGAATCTGCAGCGCAGCGTCTGTGGCTGAAGGTAAATGTTCGTTTGCAAGTTTGTCACGGGTTTCTTGTAAGTCCTGCAACATAGTAGAATGATTATCTACGTCAAAGATTGCGGCATTTGCCGCCATGTCTAGACCATCAAGGTCTGGCACAAACATTTGGATGCCAAAGAGCATTTCGTATGGGGTCCGCCCACCCAGAGATCTTCTAGGGAGATTATTAAGTGCACGTTGCACGCTATACAAGTGGGCCAGCCAGTTCCTGCCAGTACCTAAGACTCTAGCTGTCAAGGATTGCTTTAAGTCATGGTTCATTCGCTCCACAATCGAATTACCCTCAGGTCGATATGGAGACGAAAATTGCACCAGCACCCCCAGTGACCCCATTGCGTCCTTGTACGCCTTAGAGGCGAACGCTGGACCTTGGTCGGAATGGAAGATGCCACAGGCAAAAATTCCCACAAAGACACGCAAATCCCTTATGACATTTCGAGCGTCAGCACTCCGTTGTGGCCAAACCCAGATGAAACGTGTGCACCGAATCCACTGCAACTAAGATGTGTTTATATGCAGTGTCAGAAGAAAATGGACCGCAGTGATCAAGGTAAACGCACCCAAAAGGATTGTTAGAAATGCAGAGCTGTGTTTGTGGTGGACGTGTAACTGTCGAAGGCTTAATTTGTTGACAAACGTCACAAGGAAGCACATAAGTACGGGTCTGTTTATATAAACCACGCCACCAGTAACGCTGCTGGAAGATGGAAACAGTCGCAGATACGCCAGCATGGGCCGAAGCCAAGCCTTCGTGTGCGGCCGTTATCAAGGAAGGTCTGCGGTCCGCGTTGGGAATCAGCCGATCACCAACGTCTGGAATTCTTACGTACGGAACCTGTTCGGGACCTAATTGATAAGAGTACTTGGAAGGAAAACCCTGTGGGTAATTAGCACCTTCCTTTGTTGCAGCAATAGCTGCCAAAATATCATTATCTATTTTAGTCATGGATCGTGTAACTGCTGCTACTGAGCACGTGGCTACTGCTGATTTGGCAGCTTCATCTGCCAAACTGTTACCGACAGCGTGTGCGTCCACACGCTGGTGGCCAAGGGTGTGAATCACCTGTGTGAGAGGCAGACGTTGTTTAAGATCTGCCACTCGAACCCAAAGCATTTTATGCTTAATTGTGCTGCCTTTAGCATCTCTATAGTCATTTTGTGACCAAAAGAATAGGTTGTCATTGAAAGATTGAACACAGTAGTAAGAATCGCATACAATAAGAGTAGTCACGTCTGGATTTGCATACTCAAGTGCGAGCACCAAAGCACGCAGCTCGGCCAATTGTGCAGTATTGTCTCCTAGTGCCTGAGTGTGCACTACAGTAGATTTGAACTCACCGTTCACCATAGTACCTGCAACAATAGCACATGCTGCGGAATAAGCATGCTTGGAACCCGTGGCCGGTTGTGCCGAACCATCGGTATATATAATACATTCGTACTCCTCAAGCGGTAGCAAAGACAGAGGAGGAGGATGAACAAATTCATACTGTAAGAACTCCTGTGTCTGAAGAGAGGAATCAAAGATAAAAGTGACATCCGGGGACGTCAAAGAGGTAGCCCATTGTATCCAACGGGAGTGCAATGCCTTAGAGTTCGGTACACTTGCCTTCGTCACTGCCTCAAGGGCAGGATATGGTGTTACCACCAAAATGCGTTTTCCCTGTGCCAGTGCGCGTTCCTTTAGAATCGCCATTTGCACTTCAGTCAAAACTTTCTCCACAGAGGAAAAGTGCAACTCCGCTGATGTGTAAAGATGTGACTTGTATGCAATCGGTACTGTCACCTTCGTTAAATGTTAAGGGGCATATTTACGTTCCCTGGCGCATCCCTGCATATCAGCAGGGATGCGCCAGGGAAAATGCGTCACGCAAGTTTACCCATGCGCACGTCCGATGCGCCGCATTTACAATGTGGCGCATCGTGTCGCAGGGATAAGCAGATGCGTGACGCATCTGCCGAGCGGAAGGTTGGCGCAGTGCTGAAGTCGTGTCGCAAGCGCGACGCAACTCCAGCACTGTCCCAACCTTCCCTATCTCTAACATGGTGCGTCAATCCTTACGCCTGCTTGAAGCAGGCGTAAGGATTTGACGCACCAGCGTCGGAAAAGTGACTGCGTGAAATCTTGTAGATTTCACTATGTCACTTTTCCGAGCGTTCCTGCGCCGGAACGCACCCTCCTGCGCCGGTACGCCCACATGAAACCTGATGCAGGTTTCATGTGGCGCAGGGGTTTACTACGTGACTCATCTCCCTAGATGCGTCACGTTGTAAATATAGCGCAACGCGGCGCATGGTTTGCGTCGCCGCTGCGTCACATGCGTGACGCAACGGCTGCGCAAAAGTGGCGCAAGGGGCTTGTAAATATGCCCCTAAGTACGTGAAACCCACTGCCCCAGGCACGATTCTAATCACCAGGTTCGTGTGGTTATCACGAGTCAACAAGAATCTAGATTCAAGTAGATCAGACTGCAGAGATTGCAGTATAGAGGAATGCTCGGGAAGCCAGCATGACTTCGAAAAGATAGGTTGTATCAAGGCATTGAGAGGCTTGATACGCTGGGCATATTCAGGAATGTAAGTACGTCCGAAGTTCAGAAAACCCAGTAATGACTGAAGCTTCTTCAGGGTGGTTGGAGGGCGCAAAAGTGCGCACTTCTCCAAAAAATGGGGTGCTAAACCCTTACCTTCATTGTTGAGCTCATAGCCCAAAAACAAAACTGTAAATTCAGCGATGTGGGATTTGGCAAAATTAAATTTGTATCCTAAGACCGCAAATTCAAGAATAATGCGGTCCACACGTGAAAGATGCGGCCATAATTCGTCGTCTGTCAGATAGATATCGTCGACGTACGAACACGCATCTGGGTCTATGCTGTCCAACAAAGAGACAACACGAGCGGCGAAGACACCCAGGCTGTTCTTGTAGCCCATGGGCAAATGCCGAAATTTGATTTGTTTTCCACCGGAAGTGAAAGCGCTCCATTGGCTGCACTCCGGGGACAAGTTGTGCGTGTAAAATCCATTGGATAGGTCAAGTGTCGTTTTATATTTTTTACGGACAAGACTGTCTACAAGCGCAGAACTGTGTGTATTTTGTACCGCAAAGGTCCGACAATGAGAGTTCAAATGTCGGTAATCCAAAACTAAACGGTATGATCCATCGGGTTTAGAAACCACAAAAAGGGGATTGTTCATTGGGGATACGCATGTTTCAATTACTCCTTGATATTCTAACTGTGTCAGAATGTCAGAAACAGGACCTTTAGCTTCCCGCCGGATGGGATATTGGGGTTGTGGCTGTGGCAGAGACCGCAAGGGTATATCATGGGGTGGAGAATCCTCATCCCAGCCCACGTGATTACGGTATAGCGCCGGAGCCAGGGCCCCAGCCCATTCAGCTGCGAGAGCCTCTGCTTTGTCCTTGGGAACATGACGAGAAAAGCTCGGAAGGATGACCTCCTCCCCTCTACGAGCAGCAAGTATGAATGGGGGCGCCCAATCCGCCTCCGCTAACAAAATGTCGTAAGAAGAGGTCAGATTTTCCCCAAAAATCCCTTTAATAACACGCTCAATGTCACCTTCAATTTGAATGACAATATTAAATAGTCTGTCAGGGGGTGCCACTCGGGTGTCAGCTGTCTCGACAGTAATGAATGTATCAGTTTCTGTCGCCTCCACATGAGGACGCAGTGCCTCCCGCACTATGGTAACTTCCGCGGCGCTGTCTAGCAGCATCACTGCCCACGTCCAATTCAGGAGTCTGGTTCTCACCGTCTGTGGCATACCTCGCTGTTACTGCAACAACTTTTTTCTTCTGAAATTGTGGGCGAGAACGTGGAAATTCTTCTGGTTTCCCTCGAACTTGTTGTCGAGGTTGGTCTCGTCCCTGTTGGGCCTCACGACCCCTGCCTCTATCCTGGCGATCTCCTCCACCAGTCTGGGAGGTCGATGGTGCCTGTGAAGAAAGAGGAGAACACGGATCAGGGACTTGAAATCTCTCTGGAGATTTAATTCTCGCTCTGTCGCGCAAATCATAAGTGCGTTCAGAAGATACTGAAACCGGGGACGCGGCACGCGACCCTGGTTTTTTCTGTTGCTTACCCTGTTTCTTCAACCTCCAGCTCTTTTTAGTAAAGAACGGTTTCTCATCTTTCTCAGACTGAGTTTTTTGTTGTGGCTGTGATTGAGTTTGCGTTTTAGCAAAAGGCTTAACTCCCATTGCGGCCAATGGTTTTATAAGCCTGTGCAATAATTTTCGGTAATTCGCGTGGCTTGTCCGGTTCTGGGACTAAAGCCAAAGCATTAGCTACTTGAAAGTTAACTGCATCGCCCTTGACGTTCGCAAGGATTAGATCAGCCACTACATCGAACACTCCCACCAGTCTCATCCCTAATTCCACAGCCGCTTCAGGGCCATGTTCATCCTGCACTCGTTTAATTACAGAGGGGAGTACTGTCATGGAAGGGGTGCCGAAACACTTCGCATATACTGCTGCGAATACCTTGCCTCAGTTGTTGCATTCTGCCAACTCGGGAATTAAGTCTTTTGGCAAACTAATCGTCAAAATCCTGTGTTTTTCCACAGGAGAAGAATTTGGCAAAACTGCCTCCAGCTGGTCAAATTTTTCTGCAAGCCAATAAGGTAAATCATCCTTATTTTGTGGGCGCTTGCCCGTCACCGAATTAACCATGACGGGACTTATGGTTACACCGCCCGGTCCAGCTGGATGCGCTGCAACTCCAGGAGGGGCTCCCTGGACGTTGCCTGTAACATATTGCACCAAAGCTCTGTGCACTCGGATTAAAGACGTATGCAATGCACGCAGTTCATCAACCGCAAGCGTCAAATAACGCGGATCTGGGGTATACCCGGCCAAGACTGGCCAAGTGGCCCCGTCTATTGATAAGGGGCCTAAACGAACCGAGGTGACCGGATGTGGGAGGGCGCCATTAAACCAAATACGGTGTTGCCATGCCGTAAGTGGTACTTCAAGAGCCTGATAAGGCCGATAAGCATTGGGTAGGGCAGTGAGAGTGTACACATGAAACAAGTCGTCAGCTCCGTCCACTGCCGGAAAAGTGACCCAAGAGTAAAACACCTCAAAGTGGTGAGCCGGGTCAGCCTGCACCACAAAGATGAGTGCGACACCCGCGTCAGGCACTCCATAAGCCAATAAGTGAGCCCGGAGCGCAGCGCGGCTATGTGCCGGTATATTTACATCCGCCATTAAGACTGGGAATGTTCAACAACCTAATGTGAGGCAGCGCAAGATAGGGTTAACTTAAACACCTTTTAATAACTTCAAGCTTGAATAAACCTATAAAAACATCAATATAGGAGGTATCACCCTCACACACGTTTCCGGAAGCGTATGCGAAGGGTGTTGTGGACAAGCACAAGCACTACTCAAGCGTCTCGCAGATAAGAAGCGCACCACGTTGGTGGCGCGATGTTGTAGGGATTCTGCACATACACAGAGCTATGCACAGGATAATAGGACCTCGGAGTATAGTGGTGAGCCAACCATGCCCCTTAGTACCCACAATCCCAATCCGACTAGCTTTAGCGTCTCATTCGCAGCGCAGCTACCAATGATTAGACAACCCAGAACACGGTCTTTCTCAGGACTCGCGGGAGCAAGAACACTCTTTCATAACTCACTCATACTTTTCCACAACCTGCGTAAGAAGAGACACAGTATAGTTTAAAATGTTTATTTCAACTATCGTGCTCTAAGAAACAGTACACGTGCCAGTACTATCAGCATAATGCATAATGATAAAATAATAAGCATAGTTACAATTCCATAGAATACAAACGGGGACAGCATTATATAAAGAAAGTGGATATTGGGCTAAATAGCCTTACCACCCTCCCGGTGCTAATAACTAGTTTATTATAAAAATAGAAGACCTCTGGGCTTTGTCAGGCGGACCCCCATACCTCAATATCTAGATGCAAGGTTTACATCATCAGACAAGCACAGCTCTTCTCCCTGGAAAGGTTTTTCTCCAAGTGCCACAAACATCGAAATCACAATATTAAAAGCACACGAATTTCTCCAGTGCAGCTGTACTTCATGTTATGTCTAAGTGCGAGGGGCTGGCCAGTTCAGCACGAACAAGGGACGTTGTTTTTCGACCTTGTACATGTTGTGCAGACGAAACCCAAAGGGAACAGGAGAAAAGGTGAAAAGCAAAAAGGCAGACAGTTCTAATATAGCCGGGCACAAGCAGAGGCTGGAACAACAAAGTCACAAAGTAACGTGTGCAAAAAGGCATCATGGCAGCCAGGCCTAAGCCAACTTAGCAAAGTAGACAATGAGGCCACAAACCACACGACACACCAAAACAGGTCACAGATAACCCTGGGCGCGAATGAGGAAAACTCTTGCCGGGAGGTGGATTTTTCATGCTCGTGTTCGCCAACTTGATGTTGACAAGAGCGAGCAAGAAAAAAAACTGTGCGAGCTCCGCGTAATGCGGAGTGCGGAAAACTCCGCAAACTCCATGAGCGGAGCTGAGTTCACTGTCCAGGGTTAGTCACGAAGTGGCAGTCCCTCCTGCAGCACAGTACTCAGCAAGCAGCAGGCCAACACAGCAGAGCAGTTAGCAAGGTGGCAGTCCCTCCTGGCAGCACAGTAGGACCTTCTGGCAATGTGCAGATGTAGAGCCAGCTATGTCTGGTTACAGGTCCAAAAAGATTCTGATGAGATGGGGTCAGAGCCCTAGTACTTATACTCAAAAAATTCCTTTGTTGTAGGGGGTGGCTTCAAAAGAGCCCTCAGAAATGCACAATGATCCATTTCAGCCCAGCCCTGGCTCCAGACTATCAGTAGGGGATAAGGGGATGTAGGGGTGGCAAAAATGTAAGTGGATATAGGGGGTGGCTTCAAAAGAGCCCCCAGAAATGCACAACGATCCATTTCAGCCCAGCCCTCGATCCAGACTATCAGTAGGGGGTAAATCACTCCTTTGTATGAGGGCAGGACACAACTATTCAGATGTAAGCGTGAATCACATCTCCCTCTCCCTGCCCAGGAAGACTATCAGTATGCAGATGAATCCCCTGTCACACCGAGCACTTCCTGTGTAGTGGCTGTCTGGAGAGAATGCACAAAGTGTAGCTGTCACCCAGCAAACTCATTTATTGGAGACAGGCCGAAAAGCACAAAGGGGTTTAAGCACAGAGAAAGGCCCACTTTCTAAAAGTTCAATACCTAAACTGGGGAATGGGCCCTTAATTAGTCAGTAAGGCTGGCCCACTGCAAATACCACCAAAATACCAAGGCGCCAATGCTGACTCTGAAACTCCGAACCCCATCTTTTGTTCATGGTCACTTTATTTAATACCAGCGATCCTTTTTAATTTCTTCTTTTTTTTCTTTGCAATAATGTAAACACAATAATCATAAGTACAATATACATTGAAATACACAAAACATATAATGTAACCATCTCCACATTACATCACATTGTCACCCACCCCAAACAACACAAAACAATTTAAAAAACAAATCATTACAAAACCACAAACATTTACAAATCAAATACAGTTATAAAAAACTGAACAAAACCAACATAAATTGCTAAATCCAACAGTTCTGAATTTTATAGCCCAAGACAAAATGTTTTTTTTGTTTTGTACTGTTTTTACCCAATTAATTCCTCATAAATGGGCATGCTCAACTGCCCAGCGCCAATCTGATTAGGAACGAGGGAGTGGCCCTGTAGTTCATCAATGTCATCCACCGGCGTACCACCACTCACTACTATCATGTACTTTCAGTTAAGAATGCGTCAAAGCGTTTCAAACCAATCTCATTTGAAGGTTCTCATCAGGACTCAGAACTGACTTGAACTGAACATAATAATAATACCAACATAAATCTCTCCAATAGGGAGGGTAGACAGAATGAAAAAAACAATCATCAATATCACCAGTCTTCGCAATGTACCTCATGACTGTTACATCCATAAGCCAAAAACCCTTAATGTGTATGTCTCTTGATGCACCAAATCAACCTGCAAATCACCAGAAGAAGCCATATGTTGACTCACCACCTTTGATCTTGTTCAAATCACTCACACACGTAGTGATTTTACACCTGATTCTGGATTTAAGCTGTGTTATTCTTTGGTGAACCCCCCGATTAGTTTTCCCGGTGTATACTTTGTCATAGGGACATCTGATTAAGTTTGCATTTGGAAAAAAGTTTTGTGTACACAAATCAAAGAGGTTCGCCAAAGAACAACACATCATAAATCCAGAATCAGGAGTAAAATCCCAACAGCTCATTGGGCAACCATTGGTTAGAAAAACATCATACTGAAAATAACTTACGGTGGATCGTCCTGTCGGTTATACAACCGGAACCTTGGAGTGGTGACCTTGAAAGAAGACTAATCAAAAAAGAAGCATACTTAATTTTGTATTTTAATTCTGCGCAGAAGGACTGAATGAAATGAATGAAATACAGAGTCCGAATTCTTAACACCTAAAGCATTCTTGGACATTGTTGATAAATATGCATTTCATGAAAGAACTCGAGTCACCGCCTTTTTATGAGCATTTGCATTACATAACTCAATATCCCAGAATACTATGCCACTTGGACTTCTCAGTTGCACCCCACTTGACAGTGCAAGCAACCAATCGGATCATAATACGGCTGCACGGCTACGTGGCAGACACAAGAGAGTCCAGTAGCAGAATGTAGAGCTAGGATTTCAGCTAGCGTCTTGCTCTGCCACTGAATTGCAGAATGGACATTGGCGATCGTTGAAACTTGTAAGTATGGCAAGCCGCACACTTTGGGCCCGATTCCGATCTCGGCCGGAAGGGCTCCGAATCGGATTTGGCTTTACCGTATCCGATTCGGAGGCCTTTTTTCCGACCGATTCGTACAGTCGTCCCAGCGAGCAAGTACAATGCGAGCGCACGTGAAATTGCCGACCGACTCGTTCCCGAGTCCGAACCGCACCAACCGACTCGTACAGACACGGCTCGCACCACGCAATGGAGAAGTTTCCCGACTGAGCGAGTACGATGCACGCGTCGGACGGCCGGATCGAGTCGGAGCGTCCGACTCACAAAAGCACCCGGAGCCGGACTTGGGGGGTCCGTGTCGGACCCCCTGCACGCGTAGCCACACAAATCGAACACAGGGGGGACCCAAGGGTCCCCCCTACACATGCATGTACGGTGCGAGTCGCACCGACTCGTACCCACTGTAGGGGGCCCCCCTGTTCGCGTCGTGCCCATTCAGTCAATGGGAGCCCGTGTACGCGTTGTACGACCGGCTCCCATTGACTTCAATGGGAGTTCGACCTAATCGAGTCGGGCGTCATACGGCCGCATCGTACTCGCTCGGTCGGACTGGTGGAGTCCGGCTCGGTCGGAAATCTCTCCGGATCCGGCTCGGTCGGAGAGCTTTCCGACCCAGATCGGAATCGGCCCCCAAGTCTTTTTTTAGTTCCAGACGTGTTACTAAGCAAAGGAGTTAATAACAGCATTTTGATATCTTAGCTCTGTAAACTAGTCAGAAACTGCATGTGTCAGGCATAAGGGGCTTCACCATCTAATAGGTTGAGCAGATGGGGTTTGTGATTGCACTTGGCAAGTAGCGGGTGATAAAACGCTGTGCTATTGAATATGCAACAGAAGGAATCTGTCTCTATCCCCCGGCTTCCAAACAAGAGGAAGGAACTGAAGTTGTAGGTCAGATTTGTGAGGAGACGATGGATAAGCCTTTTCAAAACACAATTGCAATGTTGGTTTTACAATCATATTGATCCCGCTCGATTGGACTTTTGTAACGAATGAAGAGTGTATATGATCTATTTATGCATTTCAGATCGTCTTGGAATGGATACATTCTTTTCAAACCATTGAATGGAAATACAACTTCAATCGCTTCCAGTAAGTAGCACTCAGGTTGTGAGAGTAATTTGAACAAGATCAAAGGCGGTGAGTTAATATATGGCTTCTTTTGGTGATTTGCAGGTTGATTTGGTGCATCAAGAGGCGCACACTGTAAGGGCTTTTGGCTTATGGATGTAACAGTCATGAGGTGCATTGCGAAGATTGGTGATGTTGATGATTGTTTTTTAATTTCTGTCTACCCTCCCTATTTGAGAAGTTTATGGTGGTATTATTATTATTTTCAGTTCATGTCAGTTCTGAGTCCTGATGAGAACCTTTAAATGAGATTGATTCGAAACGCATTGATGCATTCTCAACAGAAATTGCATGATAGTAGTGAGGGGTGAAACACCGGTGGATGACATTGATGAACTAGAGGTCCACTCCCTTGTTCCTAATCAGCTTGGCAGTGGGCGGTTGAGTATGCCCATTTATGAGGAATTAATTGGGTAAAAGCAGTACAAAACGAAAAAAACATTTCCTCTTGGGCTATAAAATTCAGAACTGTTGGATTTAGCAATTTATGTTGGTTTTGTTAAGATTGTCTATAGCTGTATTTGATTTGTAAATGTATGTGATTTTGTAATGATTTTTTGTAATTGGTTTGTGTTGTGTGGGGTGGGGTGGGTTACAATGTGATGTAATATGGAGATGGCTACATTATATGCTTTGTGTATATCAATGCATATTGTGTTTATGATTATTGTGTTTAAAGTATTGTAAAGAAAAAAGAAGAAGAAATTAAAAAGGATCACTGTTAATAAATAAAGTGTTGATGAACAAAAGTTGAGGTTCCGAGTTTCACAGTAAGCATTGGCGTCTTTGTATCTTGATAACACTTTCTGAAAGTTTTATTAAGAGGAGGAAAATGTTTATTAAGTAAGCCAGACAGTTCCGATATTGGGAGAATGTTCAAAGCCATGGTATCTGATGTACAAGGGGTTGAGCAGGAGTTTATACATAAATATGGAGATCCACGCTATTTTAAAAAAGTGAGGCTGAAGACTTTGCAAAGTTTTGCAATAACTTGGTACAAAATCAGGAAAGTCTCTAATATAAACTACTACAGTGGACTGGCTCCTGTGTGGGATTCCCCGGGTTCTCCGGACTGGTCAAAAGATTGCCTGGCTCGTCCTTTGAAAGAAGCGGGGATAAAAACTTGGGGTCAATTGGTGGCTGATGGAGTACTGATTTCCTGGGAGGAGGCCCAGGAGTTAGCGGATGGGCAACTGTCGAAATGTAAATATCTTCAAATTAAAAGTTGGAGCCTTACGGATGGACTAGGTGCAGGACAATCTAATGCACTAGAATCTTTGATAAAATCTGAAGGATCCCGTGGAAAAGAGGTGGCAAGATGGTATTGGAGTCTAATGGAGAGTTCGGATGGAGATTTTAACCTGCCAGCAACACTGTGGGATAAGAGCTTGCCGGGAGTGCAGTCTACAGATTTATGGCAAGTATGTTGCAACATGCTATACTCCACAGTCCGTGCTGCAAATTTAAGGCGGAACCATCTCTTCTGTCTCCATAGGGTTTACTGGACACCATATAAGCTGGCAAAATTTGCGAAAGGTGTCATACCGAGGTGTCCCAAATGTGGGGAAGAAAAAAGTAATGATGAGCATATGTTCCTGGATTGTCCTGTGCTCCGAGAATTTTGGGGGACGTGAGTAACACGATATCTTCAATACTTGGAGAACCACTCCAGGTAAGCATACCCCTTGTTTTTTTGGGCTCCCGGTAAATTATGAAACTCTATCACAGAATACCAAAAAATTAATTTTTTATTTAATTCTGCTTGCCCGCAGAGAAATTTGCAAGTATTGGATTAAAATTATGCCCCCAAATAAGGCAGAATGGTTGGCTTCTATAAAATATACGGTTAAGATGGATAGAGCTTCAAAGCTTAAGCGTAATGAGTTCTGGCTTCCTTTTGAGAATTGGATACCCCCTTTGCAAATATAAATATATAATTATTGTCCTATGATTAGGCCTTTATACCATTTTGCTTGATTACTCTGGTGGAGCCTTTGAGAGGGTCTGGTAGTTTGTAAGGCTTCCTATGGTCAGAGTACAAGAAGCAAGGTATAAAGTGACCCATCTCAGGTCTAACCACAAAAGGGCTCCGGATGGTGCTATTCTTAGGGAGACCCCAAAGTTTCAGTTCCTATACCTTTCTGTGAACCTGGGCAGATGAGGACAAAAAAAAAAAAAAAACACTTTCTGAAAGTGGCATTTCAACAATAGTAATGTGAAATCTAAGCCTGGGCGGAGTTCCAAAAACTCTGCCAAGCTATGTGGAGTTCCGCGAGCTGCAGAGTGGGTTACCTCATGCCGTTCGCACTGATTCTTAGTGCTTGGTGTTTGCCCTGTGCTGTAAAATCAGCGTGAACGGTACCTCACACAGTGCAAGAGGACGCTGCTTCTCTCTGACGCTCGAGTAGAAGTTCCACTCGAGCGGCAGCTTCATCAACGCGAACTGAAGGTTTCTCAACGCCAGCGGTAGCGACCATCTGCGACCGCCCGCATTGAGAAATCTTGCTTGGAAGTGGTCTAGCGTTGGATTCTGCTCACTCGCGCTTCCCAACTTACTGTTGGCAAGTGTGAGCGGGAAAAAATTCAGCTGCACTATGCGGAGCAAAGTTTTTCTGAACTCGGTGAGCTCCACGGAGTGTGAAAATCTCTGCAAACGGAGCGGAGTTCACCGCCCAGGCTTAATAAAATCCAACCTCACGAGTAAGTAGGATTTATCACTACCATTCTAAACATACCAAACATGGCAATTCGAAAATTTTCTGATCAGAAATTACCACTTAAAAGTATATCAGAGAATTCCGAATGCTAGCCTCTGAGAGGAGTAGGACTCACAGCAGTGAAAAATAAAATAGGCTGTTTATTATTACTAGGATATGCAAAACATAAAGGTACATGTACTATCTTACTTACACAGCACCCTACCCATAGGGCTACCTAGTGTCTAACTTAGGTATGACCTATGTGTAATAAAAGATGGATTTTAAAGCTTGGCAAGTAGTTTTAAATGACAAGTTGAAGTGGCAGTAAACTGTGCACACAGGCCCTGCGGTGGCAGGCCTGAGACAGGTTTGAAAGGCTACATCTGTGGGTGGCACAATCAGTGCTGCAGGTCTACTAGTAGCATTTAATTAATTTACAGGCCCTGGTTATATGGTATACCACTTTACAAGGGTCTTACAAGTAAATCATATATGCCAAACAGGTGTAAACCAATCATATCATGTTTTAGGGGATTGAACTCATACACTTTAGCACTGGCTAGCAGTGGTAAAGTGCCTAGAGTCCAAAAACCAAAAAAACGAGGGCAGAAAAAATAGGAGGAGGATGGCAAAAAGTTTGGTGTAACTCTGCAAAAAGGGCCATTTCCAGCATGACCCGCCTAAAGCTAGGGTAGCCTAATCAATACTGTGATGGACTTCCCTGCTTAGGGCGACTTAACCTGGACAATGGCCCACTTATGCAGGGGTACTTACCAGTTCTTCGCCTCTCTGAACCCAGTTGGATGCCTATGTCTATGCTCTCAGTGGCCACTAAGCTAACCCCTGGGGACTCCTTCTCCTCACCTGTGGACCCCATCTGTAAAGCACCTAACTTGAATTTGCTCACAGATGCATCCCAGTAGTCAGACAGTACCGCCATGGCCAAAAAAGTAATGTGGAACTTTCAACCTCTTGGGTCTGATTTTTGTCCCCAACTCAAAGGAACACTGTGTCCACAAGGACAGCAACAAACAGATGCCACTGACCGTTGTCAGTGTCAAGAGCCAGGCCCCAGGCCATCCAGGGGTCTCTGTGGTTTCTCACAGTAGAGGACTGTAGCCCCAGGCACCTTTCCTTCTTTCTCCATTTCACCTCTCACCAGTTCAATGGTGCTATCCTGCAGCTGGTCCTCCAGCCCAGGGTCTGTACCATTGGCTTGGACAGGGCTTTGGGGTGAGTCTTTCCTCCCCCTGCCCCTCCTTCTGGGGTTCCGTACCCTCCTTTTTGTAGTGATACCCCCAGAACTGTCAGGGCTCTTGTGGCAGCTCTCCTGCTCAGTTCTCCCACCAGTTCAGAGGTGCTATCCTGCAATGGGTCTTTCAACCCAGGGTTTGTACCCTTGGGCTGGGCAGGGATGAGTCCTTCCTCTCCCCTCATCTGGGCTTCTGCATGCTCCTCTGTGGAGAGGCACTGCCAGACTCCAGAACTGAACTGGTTGGATGCCTGTTTCAGCCACTCTCCCAAGTTCCCTGACACTGTGGGCTCCCCATCAATGGATGGTGTCCCCATACAGACTAGAATCACCTCCTGGTGCTCCCTCTTGGAACTACACAGGCTCTGGGACTGGTATTGGGCTCCCTGGGACTCTGCCCACCCCCACCTCTCCTCCTATTCTGAAAAGGGACATGGGACCCTTCAGCCCCCCCACTACATTGGGTCCCCCTCGATTAGGGGGAACCTGAGCCACTCCTTTTAAGATCACTCCCAAATTCCTTTCCAGACCCTCTGGTACTCACCAGAGGTCTGCCTCCTTTGCAAGCTCCCTGGGGTCAGAGAACTCACACTCCAACAGGTGTTGGTGTAACCCTGGAAACCAACAACAAAACATGTGCTCTCTGGAAATCATATTGTACAGTCCTTCAAAAGTGTTTACCATACTACCTTTCAACAACCATCCAGTGCTCTGCAAAAATACTTCACAAATTCCTACCAAGGCTTGTGAGACAGTTTCCTGCTGCCTTTGAACCTCAACCTATACTCTTCAGGGGTGAATCCATACTTCTTTACCAGGGCTTCCTTCATGAGGGTGTACCTCTACCTGTCACTTCCTTCTGGGTCCAGTAGGCCATCCCTCCCATCACCAGGAATATGACTCCACATGGCAGTTCCCCAATCCTCCGCACCTCTAGAGCTCCCTCATACTCCTGACACCACTGATGTATTTCATCCCCCTCCTTGAAGCTAGGCACCAAGTCTCTGGATATGTGAATGATATCTTTAACACTGGACTCAATAGTTTTGCTGCCACCACTGGACTCTGCATGCTATTCTTGTAAGTCCAGATCTTTCAAAATACACTCATGGGCCAATTTCCTTTCCTCAAGAGCAAGTTTTTCCCTGGCGAAGGCCATTTCTGCCTCCGCTATTCTCTCCTCAGCTAGGGCTCTGTCAGCCTCAGCCCTTCTTTCCTCTACAGCAAGCTAGGCCAGCTGCATCCTGAGGTCCCACTCAGTCCGTCTGTCCCTGAGCTCCTGAGGGGACAGGTTGTGGGAGGTGACACTGCTCCTGGCAATAGACCCAGCAAGGGACTCCCAATCTATGGGGTCACCTTTCTACACTGGAGCCTCTGCCCAATCATTTTCTCCCTCCTTCTCAAACTCCTCAAGCCAATGCCCTCTTGGGGTGCTGATTTGGAACCCTCCAAGACGTTACTTCCAAAGGAGTCCTCCCATTCAGATGCTTCACTGATCTCTGGGTCCTCTCAGAGTCCTCAGAATTGTCAACCTCCTGGTCCTCTGTTGAGGCTGTTTCCCAGTGTGCCCATTCAAAAGTATACACGACTTTCTGAAAGTCCTGCTTGGTAGATTCCCCACTCACCGCCAGCCCCTCTCCCTGCAGAAACCCTTTAACTCCTCCTCATTGCAAAACAATAGGTAGTCTACATCAAATACTGACTCCATTTCGGCAAGGTACTACTGATGCAAACAACAATAGTCCCAGGTGTAAGAAGATGAAGCAGGAGTACATTTAAAAAACGACAAATGTGAGAGAACAGGAGAAAAACAGGTAATGGTCTAGTGAAGAGTTGTAGTGAAACAATGAGTTACTATGGTATTGCACAAATGCAAGTCCTATCCTCACCGCTGATCACCAATGTTAGAAATGGGGTTTCTGGTTGGATAAGGTATGCACCTCAGCCAGAACCCATCACTCTAGTCTGGGCCATTTGGCGATGCGGCGCGCACAATGTCATTCGTTTTATTTATTTATTTATTTACTCAACTCTGTTCTGCCGTATGCCGTAGCTGTTTACTAAGCCCACCCTGCCCCTCCCCCGCCCCACCGCCTCGCAGCACTCCCTGGAGGAGCCGCTACTGGGACAGAGTGCCTCCGAAAGATTTGGATTTTGTGAGTTTGGACAGACTTCAGCAGGAAGTGAAAGAATCAGTGCATGATTATTATGAAAGAGTGTTAAAGGCTTTTCAGCGGCATACAGGTCAGATGCGTCTTGAAGGTACTGACATGGGATTCTTTATTTAGCAATTTGTGATTGGTTTGAGACTGGAGTTTAGTCAGCACATACAGCAGAATATGAATTATTGGCAGACTAAATCATTAGATGAGAACTTGAAATATGCGAAGTATTGCAGTGATGAATAACAGATGAAGCAGAAAAAAATTAAAGAGAAATTCATGCTGCCACAAATGAAGTTTGCGCAGAAGGTTTTTCAAAATCAGTGTTTTGCGAGAAATATTGGTACAATGCAGAATGTCGGTTTCCAGAATGAGATGCAGGGTGTCGGTCACCAAGGAGCACAAGGAGGTATGGTCGGTGCTCAGGGAAGACGTTGATCCAGGTACAGGTGTAGATATTGCAACATTGAAGAAAATGACTGCATGTCATCCTTGTAACAAAATTGGGCATTTGAAATTTAAGTGTAGGCTTAATCCAGACAGAATAAATGCTATTAATCAAATGCAGGGAAGAAATCAGGTCCAAATGCAAAACGCTCCTGACCAGCAAATGAAAGCGTCCATGAAGACAGAGATTCCAAGAATGCCAGTCCCATACTCTCCTATTGCCTAACAGAACATGGGAAATACAAAGACAAATTTTGAATAAATGGCAAGAGTAAACAGAAATACAATTCAGACTCTAAACCAGAATACATATTAGCAATTCCCTATGATTGAGAATGAGGAATTTGAATCCAATTTGGCACAATGACGGAGGGGGGAGGCAGACTGTGTTCTTATTGCAGTCTTAAAGATAGACCAGAGTGAACAATTTGTAGAAGGTGAGGTAAATGGCCACCAAGTGTTGTTTCTCATCGACACCAGTGCTACCCATTCCACTGTTATAACAGCCAAAGTCCCAGACCTACCCCTCTCGGGAAAGAAGATCCAGGTTGTCGTAGTTACAAAAAATTAAGTTACCAACCCTATTTAGAGTGAACTACATACTTGTAAAAATAGGTTCATTTGAAGATAATCACAAGTTCGTTATGTGCGATTCGAAGCCTGTAAACCTATTGGGACCTGACTTATTGTGCAAGTTAAATTGCGCAATTCAATGTATCCCTAGACAAGATAAGTTTCAGATGTCAGATATCAGTTTAGAGTTTAAACTGATACAACAAAATGCTGTAGAGCTTTACTCATTGAGAACAGTTGCAGAGTTGCCCCCAGATTTAAAAGAGACTGAAAATCCAGAAGTGTGGGATCTTACAGAGAAAGAAATTGGAAGAATAAAAGGTGTAAAACCAGTCTGAATGACAGTCAAAGCTAATGCAATTTTCCTGAGAACACTACCTTATTGCATGACACCAGAGATAGTCTTGGGAATAACATCATTAATTAACAATATGTTGCAGAAAGGGATTTTGAGAAAAACAATCAGGAGTCCGTGCAACTCACCGATTATAGGATTACAGAAACCCAATAGAAAATTCATAATAGTGCAGGATTTGAGAAAAATGAATGAAAGTGTAATCCCATGTTATCCTGTGGTACCGAATCCAGCCACCATATGATTCCAGATTCCGTGCACAGCAGAATGGTTCACTGTCATGGACCATTGTCAGGCTTTCTTCTTGATTCCCTTGAATGAAGCCAGCCAGTTTCTGTTTTCTTTCATGTTTTGAGAGAGAGTTTTGGCTTGGTGCCAAGACCCACAAGGGTATACTGAGAGTCTTGCAGTTTTTAACCACATATTGAAGAAGAATCTAGAGACATTGCAAATGCCATGTGCTTCTTGTTCAGTACATTGATGACCTACTTGTGACGTCAGAAACAAAAGAAGCCTGCAAACAATATAGAATTGCACTTTTAAATAATCTTGCTGAAAATGGACATAAAATGTCCCTGATTAAATTGCAATACAATCAAAAAAAAGTCTAATACCTGGGACACATCATTGCAAAGGGAATGAGAAGAGTGTCCTAAGAGAGAGTGGAGTCAATTTTAAAAATGGGTCCTTCTAAAACACAGAAAGATGTCGGAATGTTTTTGGGAATGGTTGGCTAGTGTAGACAGTGGATACCAAACGAATTAAGCCTGGGCGTTGAGCTCCGCTCGTGAAGTTTGCAGAGTTTTTCCGCACTCCGCGGAGCACGCAGAGTTCCAAAAAACTCAGCTCCACGTAGCAGAGTGGAGTTTTTTCCTCGCTCATGCTCGCCAATGGTAAGTTGGTGAGCGTGAGCGAGCAAAATCCAATGCTAGACCACTTCCCAGTGAGATTTCTCAAAGCAGGCGGGCGCGGCTGGTCGCTACAGCTCACGTTGAGAAACCTTCCGTTCACGTTGAGGAAGCTGCCGCTCGAGTAGGACTTCTACTCGAGCGGCAGAAAGAAGCAGCGCCCGCTTCCACTGTGTGAGATGCTGTTCGTGCTGATTTTACAACACGAGGCAAACACCTGGCACTAAAAATCAGTGTGAAAGGAGCAAGTTAACCCATTCTGCTGCTCACGGAACTCTGTGTAGCTTGGCTGAGGTCTTTTGTCACTTCGCAGAACTCCTCAAACTCTGCCCAGGCTTACAACAAATGCATGAAAGCTTTCCTAGAGCTGAGAGAAAGTCTCTGTTGTGCCCTGGCACTGGGAATGCCAGATAATACCAAAAAGATTTACATTAGTTTGCAGTGAGAGGGAGGGCTGTGCTCTCTCAGTGCTGTGAGCCTCAGCCTTGAGAGATGTGAAAGTATAGTGAAGGGGCATCCATTAATTGCTAGAGTTCCCAATTCAGTTGTGATCTTGCTTACGCGAACTAAAAACCAATACATAACTAATTCTAAGTTAACTAAATATGAACAACAAATTCTGGCTTCTGAAAAAGTACAATTGAAAAGGTTTCAGATTTTGAATCCCAGTACTGTGATGCCCCTTCCTGAAAATGCTGATGAATTTGAACATGACTGTCTAGATGTCATGGAGCTATGCACTTAGCCAAGACTCGACAAAAAAGATGAGTCTTTAATAAAACCAGATTAGGTGCTGTTTGTGGATGGCTCATGTTTGAGAACAAATGATGGTTTCCTGAGTCTAGCATATGCTGTCTGTACAATCCAAGAAACTGTTAAAGCTTCCTGGCTTCAAAGTATAACCTCAGCACAAGTTGCAGAATTGATTGCCCTTACTGGAGCATGCCATTCAACAGCACAAATGAGAGTGACTATATTTACAGATAGTCAGTACCACTTTGGTTTTGTTCATCATGTCATGCAGTTTTGGTCACAAAGAGGACCCAAATAGGATTCATTACATCATCTGGTGCACTAATATGAAATGGTGGTCAAGTGAAAAGTTGCTGGATGCATTACAACTCCCCACCGAAAATGTTGAACTTAAGTGTGCAGCTCACCGCAGTGACAATGGCTATGTCACAGTTGGCAACAGATACGCTGAAGAAGGAGCATCTTATTATGCCGTAGTGGTCTGCAAATTTAATGGCACATTCACAGGTCAATCTCACGAGGACTTAAAAGTATGCTGGAAGATGTCACTGAGGCAGAGCAACAGGGTTGGATCAGAGCAGGATGTGGAAAGAATACAAATGACATTTGGATATCAGCAGATGGAAGACTAGTGTTACCAGACAGTTTGGTACCACACATGCCATGACATTTCGTTGGTCCTACACATTTAGGGAGGGATGCTATGGTCAGTTCCTTCAGGCAGAACTGGTTTAATCTCAGATTCAGGATGCTTGCCAAGGATCTATGTCACTTTTGTGCAACGTGTCAACAGATGTTATCAAGATGCCTGTTTATAATGGGCCGGGATATATCCTGTTCAAAGTGTGCATTTTCTCCCAGTGGGTTGAAGCCCACCCAACACTGAGAAATGACAGTCTCACATTGCTAAATTGTTGTTGAGAGAGCTAGTCCCGCGGTACGGAATGCCGGTTTCTCTTGAGTCAAGGAACTCATTTTAATAATGGGATTCTCAAGATGTTGTGTGCCGCATTGCAAGTGGAACAGAAGTTGCATTGTAGTTATTGACCTCAAGCTTCTGGGATAGTAGAGCAGTTGACTGGGACCACAAAATCTCAATTGGCAAAAGACTGCACATCCACTTCACTGAAATGGGCGTATGCTTTGCCCTTGGTGTTGATGAGGCTTTGAAGTACACCTGACAGGAAGACAAGTTTGTCCCCACATGTAATTTGATGGGAAGAGCAATAAGACTTCCTGCTGTACCCCCAAATGCACTTGTGAACATAACAGATGACATGGTACTCAACTACTGCAAAGGATTGCCTGATGTGCTGTGTTCTGTTACTTGACAGGTTGACGCGGTCACTGTAAATCCGCAGCAAGACCTGTGCCACGATTTGAACCCAGGGAACTGGGTTCTCATAAAGAAGTATGTGAGGAAGTCCTGTCTGGAGCCAAGGTGGAAAGGCCCCTACCAGGTGATTTCAATGAAGAATACTGCTGTTAAGTATGCTGGAGTGCCAAATTGCATGCACGCCTCGCATATCCAGAAAACAAGAGATCCATATGAAGAAACAGTGTTCTTTGAGCCAGAACTGAGAACATTAGTGAATGTACAACTGCATTTGGCACAAAAAGCAAAGAAGAAGGGGTGAAGAATCGCAGACAGATGAAGAAAATCAGTTTCCGCATATCGTGCAGAGTGGCATTGGAACTCACACTGGAGGAGAAGGAGTCCATAATGCAGCAGCAGTGACAGTCAAGACAATTCGCAAGAGGAAGATCCAGGTGAAGGCATCAGCACTGTACCAAGACCATAAAGAACACTCAATGATAAATGGCCAAGAATCTATGAGCAAAAGCAGTTGAGATCAAATGTACCAATTGGATAAATACCATCCACAATCACTGAAGAAACAGAGCCAAGTAGTATAAGCGACACTGAAAGTGATCAAGTGCCAAGGAAATCCAAAAGAACAAGAGTACCAATTTGAAGCTATTTTGCACATGAATGGACTTATTTTGTGAACCAAGTGGTAAATGTTCCAATTTCAGATTTACTTGACTGGAGCAGAGAATTGCCTGAACCTCCTTGAAACTTTGACTTTAAAGACTACACAGAAAACCCAGTTGTTGTCAAGCTTATTGAATGAACTGTGCAAATAGGCTAGACGTAAAATCTGGTAAGGTTGCTTACAAGTAATGAAGATTACCTAGGCCCAAGTCTGCAGTAGAAGAGTAGAAGAACACAGATGAGGGTTAAGGAAAACTATATAGACTGTTGTAAATAAAATTGCAAGAAACTAAGCGAATTTCAAAAGCAAAAGAAGCAGAATAATAACTGCTTTCGAAAACAAAACAAAGACACTAACTTGCTGCTACACTTATCATTTAAGAGATCTGACTTTGGATAAACATGTATTCTAACCAGAACTAGGCGCAGATTATTGAGGGAATTACATTTTTAGCAATAGTTTTTGGTAGCAATACCATTATAAATGCTCGCATATTTTACACCGACAAAGAGAAATCAGTGATTTCATCCACTAACATGACACTTTCACGTGATGTAGATAAGGGTTAAAAATCTCATTCGTAGACTATCCAATAGAAGAATAGTCAACTAACGTTTATTCTAGATTAGTACAAGAATGTACACATGCTATGAATGAAATGAATTGTTAGGTGTGTGCAAATTTACCTTTCTCGGCTGAGGAGAAGGTGGCATACTATCACCTTTGTCTTGTGCAATTTCATACAGCACATTACTTAGTTTAATTTATAGACAACAACATTTTGAATACTATTATTCTAATTTTGACATGGTTCTTTCAAAAGTATCTTTGCAGAAGAGCATGAATTTACACCCACAAGGGAAAGAAATTGAGACTGCTTGGCATTATTTTAGACCCTACCAGCCGCGGTCCATGCAGGTAACAGCAGTGGGGCCGAGTAAGGGGGGATTTCGAGGGACGATGCAGAGGGAAAATTAATTATTTATTTAATGTTCCCTCGGCATCGCCCCTCGAAATCCCCCCTTACTTGGTCCCACCGTCCCTCCTCTGTTACCTGCATGGACAATGGCTGGACCCTACCTTCCTATTAACTCTGTTAAAGCATGCAAATACAATTTAACCTGCTTATTGAGACCATTAGAGAAGACATTTATCATGATGTTAGAAGAAAGATGATCACACATTGCGTGTAGTAAGAATCCAAGTGAGGATGTTTTAAAGGATGAGTGGAAAAAAGAACAAGACAATTTAAGAAAGATAATGACTTGCCCAAAGTTAAGGCTAAACAAGAGACAAAAAGGGACAGCGTGTATTTTCAAAAGAAAATTTCTGAATAGAAAGAGACATGTAGGGAAAAGTAATTGTGAACATACACTTGACTTATCAGGGGGGACATGGCAAATCTTACAAGGTGACGAACCAGCAATATCAGGGGTTTATTTTAACTGTAGACAACACGCATACTTTAAATTACCAGCTGATTGAGAGGGCATTTGCTATTTAGGCTTATTGTTTCCCAAGATGTATCAAGGAAAAGGCTTAAAGGCTTTAACAATTACACCTGCACACAGATATACTAGAAGGATAAATGAGGGAAGACAATTGTTGGTAGATATATTGGGAGCTAATATCTCAGCTGTAGGAGGGAAATTAAATGATGAGAAAATTAGAAAGCTTTCAACAGTAGTGGACAAGCTTGCAACCAGTACATTTGGAGCTTTATTAGTCACAAACACTGAACTAGCGGCAGTTATATCCATGGTTTTGCAGAACAGATATGGTTTGGACATTGTTCTGGTGGAAAGAGGCAGAGTCTGTAAGATTTTAAGGCCAGAAAATTGTTGCACCTGCATATCTGATGAGAGTGAGAACATTAAAGAGTACGCAAAGAACATTTCAAACATCAAACTGGACCTGGAACCCTTAGAAATCATTAGTAAAGTAAAATGTTTCACACAGGGAATTTCTGCAATAGACAATTGGATTACAACAGTAGGAGGAGGAATCCTCAAAGCCATATTAGTACCTGTATTAATCATATTTGTTTGTTTCCTGACTTCACTAGGATTATACAAAGCTATTAAATCTTTGTAATTGCTACAAAAGAGAAGAAATAGAGAAAGAAATAGGCAAATATGAAAGGATTTAGAACTAACTGATCACTTTAACAAAGAATATAACAAACTGAAGGAGAGGGAAAACATGAAACGAAAATGGAAGGACTCACCAGAAGACAAGAGCGAATTGTGAATTAATCTGTGAATGTTGTGATGGTTATAAACCATCAAAGGTGGTAGGTTGATAGAGCATTTTTATAATGTAAATTAATGCAATTAATGTGTAGAAATAACATGTAGAACTAAAACAAGAAGTCACATTTTAAAAGGGAAGTGGGAGCACTTGGCTTCCATATCGACCATGTTAAGTGAGAAATGCTTATGAACGCAGTTTTTCCTTTTTTCATTCTTACTGACCTTAGGTCAACATTCTTAGTAATGTGAAGACGTGAAGGGTTCAATGATGAAATGTGCTGAACCAACATGATTTAATAGAAAAAGATAGCTCTCAACCTTCCCAGAGACATATTTTTCATAGAGTACAATAAAGTACTAAATATTGTCATTAAATTCTACTTAAATGTTTCTTCATGAATAAGATTTGTAAGTTAGAATATGTGAGAAAGAGCTGATTTCATTTGTGGAATGACAGACCTAACCGTGAACTATATTGTTTTGTGCATTAGAAGCCAGTGGGAACAAAACCATGACTTGTACAATGTTGTCAATAATGTTACATATAACACTTAGGGGCCGATTCTGATGCGAGTTGGAAAAGCTTCCCGACCGAATCGGTTGGGAAATGGTGTCCGACCCACTCGGATCGGGAAAGTCCGACCGGCGGAGTAGGATGCTTCCGGATGCTTCCAGATACGATTTGGTTGAACTCCCATTGACTTCAATGGGAACATTTGTTCCTAACCGCATCAGAATTGGGCCCTCGGTCGGGAAGACACATTCCCGATCCGATTTGGAAGGAGCAAATGCCGTTAGGAGGCCTTCCTAACCGCATCAGAATCAGGCCCTCGGTCGGGAAGCTTTTCCAACCCGCATCAGAATCGGGCCCTTAGTATCTGTGAGTCTTTGTTTCAAGACAGCATAGACGGTGGAAGATATCCATCCCCATGAAGATATTGTGCCCTCATTGGTTGAAGAGCTGGAATGCTGCGGCATTTGTTTTAGTTAGAGAAATCGAATTGTTATATTAGTGTGTGTCCATAGACTAGAGAGAATCGCTCATTCGCTCGCTCATCATCTCATTTTCTCGCAACTCACGCTCACGCGCTTTCTGTTTTGAGCTTCTATTCCTTTAAAGACCCAGACTCTCTACACTCAGAAGCTTTATGCTTTGAGCAGAATCTATGCTATATTTCTGAGACTCCACAGAATTTCCTGAACTTCTCTTTATGAGAAGTGCTATTTGATTTGCTTGAAGTTTTATGCATTCACCTCTTGTTTTAGAACTTTTTATGGGTTCAAGATACTTTTCTCATTTTAAGTTTTAGAATAGGGATTTATTTCATATGGAACACGTTTAATGCTTTATGTTCTGTATTGTTCTTTGAAAAGAAATGATTGATGATTAATAAAGAAATACTTACTAGAATATTTGAGTAAAACCCTTTTAAACTTACATAAAACTCTCATCATTGACTCCCAGTAATTGATATTTAAATGTGATTAGTAATTTGAATTTTGATTTGCAGCTTCTGATTAATTCTTTACCTATGTCCAAGGTCCAGAGCCCCATGACCCAGTAAGAGCAGGGACTTCATCTTCAGGTACACATACATTTTGAATCGTAAACCAAATATTTATTAAGGTCCCATGGCCCACTGAAACACCTGAAAAATACCACACCAATTTAGAAAAATAGAGTAAAATATAATAAATTATTTGACACAAAAATAAAAAAATCCAATCAGTAGAACCAGAGTTATAAATATTTAAAAGTTTAAAGTGAAAAATAGCATCTAAAAGTTCAAATCATCAACCACAGACATATAGTCGTTCAAGACCAGGGCAAAGTCGAAGGTTATGGCTGACCATGATAGAACGTGGTCCGGATACAAGTAGTGGATTGGGCCCAGTATCCGCTTACCTTCGGACTTTGAAGAATTTTTTTAAAAAAATGTCTGAGAAGGTAAAGTTCAGTCGGGTAAGACAGTGGTGTATGAGGAGGAGGTGCTGGCACCGGGGAGCCCCTGGACGAAGTTGTGGTGAAGATTTCTCCTTTTGGACTTAGTCTCTTTTTTAAAAGTTGAAAATCTCCAGTGGGACGAAGCTACAGGCTGTAGCTGATGAGGGCTCCACGAGACCCAATACCCCTTCTGTAAGGCACTGCTGAACAAGATTTGCAGAGGAGAAGGAGAATGTAGCAGAAGCTACCGCAAAGTCTGACTGACTGTCAATGCTCCTTGGGTGAATCGGCGAGTAGGTAAGTCCCAGTCTCCTTTCTCTTCTCATGGCACTTTTTGGCAAGATCTTTTTTAGGTCCCAGGTTTTGGATTTGAGCTATCTGGGCACCTTTAGCACCAACACCAAAGGTCCAGGACTGGAGGGGCACCACTTGGAGTGTCAGGACTCACTCAGGCTGAGTCCAAATGTGGGTTCAAGATAGTTGGAGCCTTTTCTGTCACTCAGGCTCTGATCAGGAGGACTGCCTTTTAAGTCACTTTGGAAGTCCTGGGTCAAGCAGAGAACCATGTCTCAAGCATCAGGGAAGTCCTCTGGGCGTACAGGGCAGGCTTCAGGCAGCAGGGCAGTTCCCTTGGTGCAGCAGCCTAGAGGCAGTAGGGTAGTCCTCTGAGAGTCCTTCTTAGGTCAAAAAGTGAATTGAAGAGTGGGTTTGAAGTTTCTACAATTGTACCTGGTGCCAGTGGAAGAAACTTCAGGAGTTTCCCCCCACAGAAGTGTCTAGAATTTCCTGCCTTCCTGCCCTGGTTCCAGGATGTTTGGGGGCACAAAAGGCTAGTGTGAAGTTCTTTGTGTGTGGGCTAAGGCAGCTTCTTTGTAGTGCAAGTGGGGTCTGTGCACAGCTTTGTCCCTTCCAGCCTATCACAATGGCCCATCCTGCCAACACTCAATCCCTCTATTGTGTGACTGTCTGGGAGGAATACACAAAGGCCAACTGCTAATTACACCTAGTCATGCGACCCAGTACCAGGCTGCAGGCCCCGAAGGGCTGGTACAAGAAAATTCAAATTTTCCAAAAGTGGCATTATCTGAATTGTGACTTTAAATCTGACTTTACTGTTAGAGAGGATTTAAAATTACAATTCTTAGACACAAAACATGATATTTCTACATGTGCCCAAATAAAAGTTATCACTTATTAAATGTAATAAGGTAACCCAATGTTATCCTATGCGAGGGACAGGCCTCACAGTAGTTTTTCATTACTAGGAAATGTAAAACTTAAAAGTACATGTCCAGCCTTTTAAATGCACTGCACCCTGCCTTATGGGATGTTTAGGGCCTACATAAGGGGTGACTTATATGTATTAAAAGGGGAGGCTTTTTCAGCCTGGCAAGGAGTCTAATTGTCAGCTAAAAACTGCAAACAGGCTGCAATGGCAGGCCTGAGGCATGTTTTAAGCGGCTACGTAAGTGGGTGGCACGATAAGTGCTGCAGGCCCACTAGTAGTAATTAATTTACCAGCCCTGGGTATAAGGTACACCACTTCACTAGGGTTTGACAAGAAAATTAAATATGCCAATCAGGTGGAAGCCAAAGTTACTATGTTTTAGGAAGTAAGCACAAATTCTTTAGCATTGGTTAGCTGTGGTAAAGTGCACAGAGTGCAAAACGTTTGGGGGAAGACCATCCCAAGGCTGACAATTCTAAAAGATGGCTTTTAGCGTGGATGAGCTGGGCCCACGCCCATGGCATCAACCTTCTGATGGGTGAATGGAGCTGTCTTCATATACATCATGCAGCAGTCTCCTTCTAACCTGGCTTGCGCGATTCAGCTGACTCTGCATTTTTTTTCTTATACAAGTCATAGACTTAACATCCTCTCACCCTTCCATCTTTTTCACACCTCCACCCACTGAACCCTTCACCTACAATTTGGCACATGGACGAATAAACCGAGCAGTGGATGATTCAGGTGAAGGCCAGGGTGAAATGAGGAAGTTTATGTAATCAGCCAAGACCTGGCCAATGAATGTAAAAGGCCGCTTTTTTGTCACATTGTGCTTAGCAGCAGCAATAAAGACGAGGTAAGATAAGACAGCAGCCAGCCAGGCAGTAAAGGTCTGAGCCTGTAGCAGTTCAACCCTAAATAATAATTATAGTTTTTTTTTTTTAAATCTTCCAGCTTTCTAGTCAAGTAATGTTTGCAAGTACAAAATTATTATTAGATGTTGAAGGGTATTCTCATAATGTCTCCAGCTTATTTTTGCAATATAGTAGTTTAAGTCTTGTTTGCCGTCACAATAAATTTAGGACTACATGCACCAGAATGCAAAGAAAACGTATTTGAAAAGTCAATGCAGTTAGTGGTTTACACTTTGAGCATCTCATATAGCAAAGTGTACGCTACAAGTAGGATGGAATGCGGGTATAGAGGGGGGGGGGGCAAATTTGATTCCATTTGATTGATTTGATAAACAAAGGCCAACTCTGAATATGGTTTTGCGCTTTTGTGAATTGTCATTAAACTGCCCCTCTTTTTAAAAACTAAAAAAGCCTTCTGTGCAGATTTGTTCAATCGAAGTCAACTGTCCTGCTGAGAAGACCTCAAACTTTCAAAGAATATCAAAAGACCCTCGGAGGACCGTTAGTGCACCCTTTATATCTGCTTGCTCACAGCCAGTTTCCTCACTAATGCTCTAGGTCAAGTCATAGGCATATTTAAAAGAGCCAACCAACTATGACCCGAAACACGGAGTCAAAAGGAAGCAAAGTTTCCCAAGCCAAAAGCTTTTAACCAAGAACATTGTGACAAGTAATATTTGATTTGCTGTCCCCACAGGTTGCATTGGTTATACTGTGAGTTTCTTGTAATTTCCCTCGTGACTGTGAACAACTAGGGAGGACAGACAGCATTTAAGGAGCTACTATTTGGAGTGACTTGTTACAGCCCTCCATGTTCTCACACTGAATGCAAACATCGCAGCATTGAAGGACAGTATATACATTTTGTGCAACATAGATTCCTAGGGATCTGAGTGTGTTTTTCGCGTGATGTTTTGTTGCTTCTTTTTTTACTTGTGTGTTAGACATTGTTTGGTTCTCTTTTTACTGTACACACACTCATGCAAACACACCCAACCAAACACACCCGCCTTCTAACATCCACACATTCTTTTTATAAAAATAAAAAAATAAAAACCTGGCCGAACAGTCTATTTTGATTTTAACTGTCTTCTTTCAAACTTCAAAAAATCAACCTTGAGGAAGGCTTGACTGCTTAAACAAGTTACCTGAACAGTTAATGATGCCATTCATCCATTGCACTTCTAGGAACCAGTGTCATCATCCTTGGGAAATACCTACAATATCAGTGATGATGTTATTATGTTGTTTTTGTGACTCCTGTTTTGAGGATAAAACCTAATTGTAATGCGTACAAAACTAACAAAGGGACTAAGGATTCTTGTACTCACAGCTGAAACAAACGAAAGAGCAATATTATAATCTTAAAATAAACAAATGCAAGCTTTCCACTTATCTAACTCAAAAGAGTTGAGGCAAGAAGCAGTGAGTATCTGGCAGGTATGTCAGATTGCTTGCCCTTCTTTATGGTGAGTTTGCCAAAGCCTTATTAGTACAAAAGTCTTATTTCATTTGCAAACATCGATGCACAATTTGCAACCTATATTTGTAAATGAAATATTATTACACCTGGTCCTAAATGTTTATAAATGTATGAATTATTTTTAATTATTTACATTTACATACAAACAGACATACACGGTGAGCTTTATATACTACATAGCATAAATATACTTAAAAATTTAAATCAACCATTATATGTCAGCTTTGTAAAATTTGGGAATTCCCTTTAAAGTTAGGGATTTGATATAGCTGTGGCATCACTTCCTGTGACATCGCGACATGTGATGTCATTGTGCAGTGCCTATGCTTATTAGTCCCTCCACTGTATTTTTGTCGGACGTTTGCTCTTCATGGCAATGACCTCTATGTTGATTTTTTGTTAGTGCAACAGTCTTTTTCCCCTGACATATTTTCCTTGCTAGATATCCCGGTGTCATTTTGTTGTCAGTCTTGTTTGGGTATTACCAGACAACAGCATGACTAAGTGGGGGCCTGGTGAGACTCGCTGACCTGGATATGCAAAGCATTAAGGTTTAAAGCAGGAAGAACAGGTGACATCTCCCCTCCTCTTGCACCACACCCTCCGCTTGAGGGCCTTTACATCAGATGCTTCGACAGGTCATTACTCGGTGAGATAATTACTCTCTGTCTCTGATGCACGAAACCATTGGCCTTTTCAGTACCCTCCCCAGGCTGAAATGAAGATCCCTTTCTAAGACACTCCTGTAAAAGATGGGAGGGACTGACATCAAAGCAAAGTGGGCTTTCCGGAAAGAATAGGGACTCAAGGTCATAGGAGAAAGCAGAGACAGAGAAAGAAATGCAGAACAGGACACGAAGAAAGGAGAAAGGAAGGAAAAGAGGCTGAGGGGGGAATGAAGAGGAGGAAGGAAGGGAGGGAAGGAGGGAGATAAGAGTAAGGTAGATAAGGTAGTTAAAAGAGTCAGGAAGAGAGAAAGAGATACATAGAAAACAGAGAATGTGATAGATAGACAGACAGGCAGGCATGATTCCAGCAGTGTCGTTACAAGACGACTTTTTAAGTTAGAGTCAAATTGGAAGATGCCATTATTGCTAAAGTGTGCACATCAGGAGTTAGTGTGTACGTCCATGTTAGGGATTTTGCACACAAGCGAATGGTTTTAGAGATAGTCTTCATCAATCGTCCCTCATTCTCGAAAGGTAAACACATGAATTTCAAATATACACTCTTCAAGGCTGCGCACACCTTGTGCCTCTCATAGGTGGAACAAGAGAGCGCTGTCATCATATTGATCAATCTTTACTTCGTTACTACGTGATTCTCAGAGGCATATTTACAATTAACTGGCGGAGCTTCAAAATTGCCAACGTCGCGCTCCGGCAGTTTAAAAATGCTAGGATGAGCCGTATTTACAAGGACCTTCCTGCACATGAACACTCTTAACCCGCAATGCAGGCCCCCTTGCACTATGGTGCAAGGGGGCCTGCATTGGCGCTAAGCAGCTAAGTTTAGCGCCAGTGCTAGGGGAAATGCAGGGGTGCGGCGAATTATTGTAAATACAGTGCATCCCTGCATTTTCAGACTGTTGGAGCACTGCGTCATCAATTGTGACGTAACATCATGCTCTGCCATTCTGTTGTGATTATGCCCTGTAACTGAACATAAACACTTGAGCAGAAAATGTGAAATATGTGCCTTAAGAGGTACTAGCATTGAGCAAAATCTTGCCTCTAGACATTTTGAAATTGACCCTCGGCTCAGCACTCATGCAGGCCCGCTCCGATTGAACCCTTACAAGGAGCTCCACTACCATTGTTGAGATGAGGCTCTCCAAGGCGCTCCGTCAAGGTTTTGGTATCAGCCAAGAAGGACAGAGGGCTACCTTGTGCAGTGCCTTCTTAACGCATGGGCATGCTGGGCAGTTGCCTGGGGGCCAGAGGCGCAACTAGAGCCAAATTTCCGGGGGGGCTACCAAAAATTTCGGGAGAGCTGATTCTTCCAGCAATATGCAGAGTGGAGATGCAGGGGCTCTAAGTAGGGGTGAAAACACAACAAAGCCTCGTTAGCAAGTAAATGGTCTTTTAAAGACCTGTGAAGTACTCGGGTGCGGCTGTGTCTGTGCCCGGGAAGCTGTCTCAGCCCGGGCTGACACACACGACGGGGGGGGCTGAAGCCCTTTGAGCCCAATGGGCGTTGCGCGCCTGCTGGGGGCCCAACGAGCATAAGGGCCACATGCAGACTAGAATTTTACACTAATTTTCCGTTAAACATTTTTATTCCTGTGAGTGGTTGTGTAGGCAGGGCCCATAGCACTCGTTTGCCCTGGGGCCTATAATGCAGTCAAGATGGCCCTGACCTTGTGACTGTCCCTGCACCACATTATGCATAGGAGCTGATGCACGTGCGTGAACTTGGTGCACAAGGGACTACCCCATATTAATAAACGGTCTAGTCGCTAAGGCCACACATGCTGTGCAGCAGAATTTGCGCTGAAATGGGTACACACTAAGGCACTCATTTGGAACATAATGCCGAAATGTGGGTGTATGCCAGGTAGCAGGATTACCACTACTACTTCGAGTTACCTCCAGCGGTGTCTGGACAAATATAGAACTAATGTACAATCACACCTTTATAACATTATTTTGCTTATTGTTTTCCCACCTTTACCAACAGCTTCATGGTTTTGGCATTGCAGCATGATGTTTATAAGCCATGATAACGGTTTCACTATGTCATCAGACACAGTTTCACTGTTAGGGTCCACTAAAAAGAGGTAGTAATACCGGCCCTCGTATGTTACCTATGCCAGGTGGATTAATTCCACATTACCAGGTGACTAATAGTTTTAGGCTCGGAACTAGTGATACTATTACAGCACTTAGGATAACCAAGCCATTTACAGCATATTTTTACAATGTCTGGGCCTTTTTCTGTTCACATATTCCACCTGGTATGTCTAATATCGAACTGGAAAACAGGTGAATTTACACCCAGTAAAACATATAATGGCTTAGCATAGTATTCCCAAGGAAAAACATGTGTAAATACCATTCACCACGACTTGCAATAAGACCTTTAGACTCATCACACATTCAAGCCTTCATTATCGGCTGTAATCGAGTTATTGAACGCATTTAGTATTTGTGTGGGGCTTCAAATTAACTCATTAGCGAATGTATAAAGACAACACATGTATTCTAGAAAAGGTCATGCACCTTTTCAATCTAAAGTTGCATTTTATAAGAAAAATCAAATAACATATATAATGTTCGAGAATGCATTGACCTGTCATATCCTGTCAATGGACACCCGATGCTGCAAGATTCTAGCAAACTGGAATCATTCGGTTACAAACCTAACACTGTGGTTACCTATATATACTATGTAGATTTTAAAGAAACTACAGAAAGTTTCAGAGAAAACCCATTTTCATTTTCACCTACCCTCAATCTGGAGTGCTGCTTCTAACAGTATTGCTGAGATATTAAATGTCATAATGACTTGGCCATGAATCTTCATGAGACTTTCTCATAGCTGATAATCAAAAATACTTCATTCATTCCTAACTGACCTCTCCCTGACTCAATTCTGTGACAGTCCCACACACAACTTAGGCTCGACCCTAGATCTAATCCTCTCCAACCCCAACTCCATTCATCTCGAATCTATTCTCCCCTGTGACTGGTCGGACCATCACTATATCAACTTCCTTATCCTTGAAAGCTGGAATTCCAAAAGTTCACAACCACTAAAACAATGGAAAAGATCGCTCCATAATACAAACGTACATGAGCTCATATCTCGCTGCAATGTCTCCCTTCCGCCGCCTGCAAACTTGACCGACGTTCACGAACTCACTGAGCACTATAACAACACCATGTTGTCTGCCCTGAATGCAACGGTCCCCCTTCAACTAAAAAGAATACCCATCAAAGACTCCAAACCATGGTTCAATGACAGCCTAAATGCTGACAGACGCAGTCTAAGACTAGCTGAACGCACCTGGAGATCCACTCCATCCACTGACCTTCTAAAAACTCCAAGACTAAAAAGAAGTAGATTCAACAAACTCATTAGAACGGCGAAAATTACCTTCTTCAAAGCCCAACTTGACAAAGCCAAAAATCGCCTGAAATGGCTATTTGAGCTGATTAAAACACAATCCAACAACACCTCTATCCAATCTCAGCTCATCTCTCGCCCTCATCCAAACTGCGATGCTGTCACTGACTTCTTCCTCGAAAAGGCGAATAAGATCGAATCAGATCTAGAGTCTGCTTTACTTGAACTCTCACCCTCTCCTGACGCCTCTTTACCCACGCCCCTTCCCACGCCTCTCCCCCAAAAACAATGCCTCTTGGAGTCAATTCACACCCCTCAATGACACTGACATCCTCAACATACTCTCGACCCTGAAATCTTCAAGTCACTTCAATGACCCCCTTCCCCCCAACTTCTTTGAAGAAATGATAGGATCACTAGTACCGCTCTGGTCCAAGATCATCAACGCCTCTCTTTTTCAAGGTGAGATCCCGGACTGCCTGAAGGCTGGCCTAGTGCTCCCTATTCTCAAGAAACCCTCAGCGGACCCGGAAGATTTGAATAACTACCGACCAATTACAAACATCCCCACCCTTGCAAAACTACTGGAGAAATGTGTACATGAACAACTGTGCAAACACATTGAGAAATTCCAACTTCTCGACCAATTCCAATCGGGCTTCCGCACTGGCCACAGCACCGAAACGGCCATCACTCATATAGTGGACAATGCTCTCACTTTGCTTGACCAGAATGAAGCTTGCCTATTAATTCTACTCGATCTCTCATCTGCATTCAACACTGTCCAACATGACAATCTACTCAACCTCTTGGAATGCAGGATGGGGCTCTCAGGCACGGTCCTTAAATGGTTTGCCTCTTTCCTCAACAACAGAACGCAAAGCGTCAAATCCAATCAGACTCTATCTAACCCCAGTCCCTGCACGCTGGGTGTCCCCCAAGGGTCCTCACTCTCCCCCACGCTCTTTAACCTTTTCATTGAACCACTGACTGTAATACTCAAAGCATCCAACATCCAATATCACATGTATGCGGACGACAGCCAACTGTACATGAAAATATCCTCCCCCGAAGACATCAAGTCACTTAACGGAACCCTGCTCAAAACCCTTAACTGGCTAACCTCCAACCATCTCAAACTAAACGCCCTTAAAACGGAATTCCTCCTCATCTCACCCACTAGGCAAACCCCCACTGTTGTGAAATATCTATGTAACCTCACCGCTCTCAACTGCACACCACACATCATTGATTCCACAAAATCACTGGGAATTGTGCGCGATAAGAACCTAAACATGCAAGATCACATTAGAGCATCTACCAAAGGAGCGAACTTCCAACTGAGCATCCTAAGAAAACTCAAACCCTACCTCCCCCAGGAAGACTTCAAATCGGCAGTCCAAGCACTAGTCATCTCTAGACTAGAATACGGCAGTGCTACTCTATGCGGACTGCCGAAACTCAGTTTAGCCCCCATCAGAGCATCTCTAAATGCTGCGACTAGACTCATCACCAACACCAAGAAGACCAACCACATCTCGCCCGACCTGAAATCGCTCAACTGGCTTCCTTTTGAGGCAAGGATCCAGCTAAAAATTGCCTGTATGACCCATAGAGCACTACACTTCAATACCCCACTCTACCTGTCAAATAAGCTGGAACTCTCTGGTGGCTCCCGGCCCTCAAGGAGCACCAGCACACTGATGCTTAAGCCAAAGAAATTTAAAAAACTTAAAACCTACAATCGTACATTCTCTGGCATTGCCCCGAGAATCTGGAACTCCCTTATCGTGGAAACAAGACTGATTCCCTCAACACTTGCCTTCAAAAGGGAAGTTAAAGCTCTACTAATGAACACTGCGCTGAACTAGAAGCTTTCTCTTCTTGCCTCGATCCTGTTTAGCTGTTTTACCTACATCTCATTTGCTGCGGCCCATTGTCGCCTGCCATAATGTCCTTATCTGGTCCTGGTGTTTATTGCCTTACGTGTTTACTTTTCTCCCTCAGCTATCTTACTATGTCTTCCACAACCGTATGTAAAGCTCTCTGATACCCGCTTGGGTCATGTTCGCGCTATACAAAACTTTAAATAAATAAATTATTTGCAACCATAAAATCACATGGAACAGAACATACAACACACTATGACGTCACAAATAAATATATAATAGGTGATTGTCCTAATGTCATATTCTTTTAGTAAAAAAAAAACTTCAGAAATGTGTTGTGTCTCATTGACCTCAATTTTCAACTTTCTAGTTTGTTTATGTTTTGTAAGTGGTCAGCCTGCCACACCAGGTGAACAATCTTCTGACAGCTACTGGAGTCTCTGTTTATTGGTTTAACAATCATTGCTTGTATGCTTTATAAATCACAGACCAGACCAGACATGGTACAGGTGAGCCGAGACAGCAAATCTGACAATTCGAGTCTTACCCAATCTAGTTCTCTGTGCATCAACTTCTGTCGGATAGGTGACTTTGATATCAAGATTCTTCTAGCAATAGATCCTCTTTCCAGACTTCCAAGAAGTGGGTTACTTTTGAACAGTAGAGATAATTATCACTATGCACTCCTGCCAGAGGAAACATTAATGAAATACATTTATTTCAAACTGACCAAGACCAGTGAACTTGTGGTAAGTAACCATAGTTGAGATTGAGGCTGAAAATTCAAAGGTGTTTGAGACTTGTGTGAAATTAATGATCCGCGAAAACCTCTCCAGGGCATGAGGGCCCTTCTGCAAACAATTTCAACAATACCAATGACTGAGTGTTATTTTTCTGGGTCACTTTTGTCCTATCCCTATTTTACAATAGCCACATGGTTTTTGAGTGCCTCTTAGACGGACTTTTGTATCTGTCCTGGGTCTAAGGGTGCACCGAAGTTTATGGTGCATGGTCATGTTTGTTGATCATGCTGAGATCGATGGGCCAGTGGCCACTGTTTATGATTATCATATTGAATGTTTTGACGACCATCTATATGACTGGACACAGATGCTTCTTTTCATGGAAGGGCAAGAGAGTTGTCCTCCAAGACAAAGCGGCAAATCGGTATGGCAGGGGTGCTTTGAGATCCCATGTGAACAGGGCCACAATCTATCCATTTGGAATTTGACAGAGCTCCTTTCTTCTTCCACATAGAAACGATTCTTATGGAGATTATTAGAACAATAATCACTTTGAAGCGTCATCAAAATGCTAATGAAATATAGCTAAGTCTCTCTTTTCCGAGTACACCATTTGCTCTTGTCTTTGACCGCAGTGGCAGGTGTGTAGCCAGTTTTAGGGATGGAGAAAAATGAGAAGTAGCTCAAATCTAACAAGACAATGAATGCAAAAGTCACGAGACACTTATATCAAGGCAAGGGGTAACTAGAACTTCCATTGTTGAATAGATTTCAGATTCTCCCTTGTTCCAAACTGCAAAGTTCAGGATTATTTTTTGATAAGAATGTAAATACAGGCCACCAATCATTATTGTGCTTAAGATGCTTAAGTTGGCTGTTAATTTTATCACAGTCACGCATCTGTTTCTATTATCCTGGCATCTTGAGTCATTGATCTATGCCTTTGGTTTAATAAGGGGAAAAGTGACGTACTGGCAGCGCGAGGGGCTTGTAAATAAGCCTCTTAAACCATAAACGTAGTCTGGGTTGGTGAGGAAACTTCTTTTAGTGCATGGCACACATGCTTCAATGTGGAGTTATTCTTTGCTGTTTGAGCATACCAGTCCCAGCCTTGCTATCGGCTGTTACCTGGTGGTGAGGCTTCGTAAATCTGTAATAATTTCAGCTTGACTACCTACAATATGGTGTACAATCTTGGACAGAGTACTTGGTAGGATTGGATGAAGTAAAAAATTATTTTCCAATGGTAATACAGGTAAATTTCAGAAAATGTTCATGTTTAACCGTATCACTCCTTTCGGGTTGCTTTCGTGAAAATGAGACACAAGGTAGTCCTTTGTGTACAGAAGGTTGGTTCTGAGATACCAGTTCAATTTACAGTATATACAGATGCTAATGTCACATGGTGAATTTTGACAAGGCAACTCAAGCAGCCACACAACACCTCCTGTTTCACAGTGCTCTACGACATTTCTGGCACAAACCAAGTCTCCAGTGAGCGATTAGACTGCTTAGGCCCCGGTTATAAATTGTGTGGAGTGGCAAACCCGGATGGCACACCGCTCCACCTATTTATAAACAGCCTGGTTGCCAGCACCCGGATTTCCAGGGTACAGGAACACCAGACCCAATTTTTTCAGCCAGAAATCGGGGCAAGTCAAATAGCATGTGGCTCGAGATGCAAACGCAGCCCGGCGCTGGCCTGACTCCCGCCGAACTCCCCTCCATGACACAGGGGAGCAATGAACACTCCCCCAGCCTGCCCACTGCCACTGCCCTGCCTTGACGCGGTCCCAACCCTCACCACCCACCACCCACTCTGCACCAGCCTTCTTGTTTCCATTTACCACCTGCTCATAGAAGATGGTAATTGGAAGCATATTTGACCTGGAAATGGAGACATTGCATGCAGATCTAGATTTGGTAAATCCGGGACTCCATGTTATTCGTCATTCTGGAGACAAATACTCATGATAGATTTATGTGTGGGGATAAGAGCCAGTCACATTATTTCCTGCCGCTTGGCACCCATACAAATAACTCTGGCCATAAAACTCGTCTGAGAAAAATTATAAATGTTTCAAATGTAGTGCTATTTCAGACAACTTCCAGATTTTAATAGGAACCTCGTGCTCTAGCCCTTACCAGACATTTTTGCAAGACTACTAGCTCATAACTTCCTTCAAAAACACGTTATAAAAATGTTTGTTCTGCTGCTCTTCCAAGAAAAAAGATCTTCTTTTCCTTCTGTAAGGAAGAAATAAATCACAATCTGTTTGATCTTAGTGCCATTCCATTATGCCTCCTTTAAATCATGAACAGGCTCCACGCCTAGCCCCGTGGTACATTCCAATATGTATTGGCTCATTCGGGATACCTCCCATCTCTGCTTGTTGCAGCAAATGAGTGTTATCGTTGGCCTATTGTATACCTTTACTCACCTCCCTTATATTATTCCTCCATGTTTACTCAGTACAGATCGTTCTAGAGATGTTCTTTTGACGTGATAAACTGCGTGTTGTGCCTTTGCAATAACACCTTCATGACCTCACGCTTTTTTTCTCCACTTTTCTTCACTATTTTCATTTTCACCTCATGATTATTGCTTCTCGTTGTAAAAGTATGATTTTAACACATTAGTTGTCCACTAGTTGCATAGCCATGGCAGTGATGTATCCAGTAAATCAATATATATTTAATATAGCTTTGCCATTCTGGTTGTTAACTTCAAAAACCTACCTGCGTAGGGTGGAGAAAGCTGCTGTGGGGCAGCAACACTAAGGGCCTCATTTATGAGGCCCCTTGCGCAGCCGGAACGTCACTTTTTGTGACGTTCCCTGGTGCAGAAGCCTGCCTGATATTTATCAGGCAGCACTAAGCCACTTTTTTGGGCTTATTGCTGCCTGAAGATTATCGGTCCTTTTAACGCAGTTTTTTGCATTAAAGGGGCGTGCAATGAGTGTTGCTGGGGGCGTTCTCAGCAACATCCATGATTTTTTGACACTGCCCCAGATTTATGAGAAATCATAAATCTGAGGCAGCGCCAAAATCTCACGCCTCCCCGGGGGAGGCGTAAGGGAGGCACAATGAGGAGAAATATCTTTATTTGACCTGGAGCACACATAGAAAGAGGAAAAAGCGTCTTGTGATTATTTTTGAACAGGAAGGGGAACCTTCCCCGCAATGCAGGCACCCTTGCACCATGGTGCAAAGGTGCCTGCATTGGAGCACGGCCGCCCATTGTGCACCGGCGCAGGGGAAAAGGACAGTAATGAGCTGTATCTGATAGATACGGTGCATTCCTGCCCTTTTCTTTTGCCATAGGGCAACGCAGCAGGAAGGCCTGCTGCGCTGCCCAACGGCAAAACCTCATAAATGCGGCCCACAGTGTACTGACAATGAGGCCTGGCAAAAGGTGGGCCGTACTTTGCTATAAAATTAACGTTGTGTTCTACAATAGTGCTGCGTCTCGACACACAAATCAGTGCAAGACTCAGTGCCTCTTGCTTTAAAATGTCATTTCGTTTATTGTGGGCACATGGCAGCTGCTTCTTGTAGCCCTCGCTGAAAAAAGCAATTTAGAGCATGTGTCAGTGCAGGAAAGCAGACCACTAAATAATACTGCTTCTTCTGTTTGGGCTTAAAGAGGGTTTACAGTGGGAGGGCTGCCAACGAACAGTGTGCAGCTTGCCAAAAACAAGTACACCGCCTCGTTATTCCCCATTGTTCATATAGGCCGCACGGGACTGAGAAGGCTTACAATCCAACGTCAAAACAATCCATCCCAAAACCACTTCAGTGCAGATGCAGCTCCGTGGCTCAACTCTGCTCTCTTCCTTGCTTCCTCGCAGAGCTAGCCAGATCTCCAAATCCGAAAATACATAGACATGAGGTTGTTAAATGATATCATAAATCATCTAATACTCCGTTCCCACGTCCATTTCCTTCTCCCTCTTCATCTTTGTTAGACCTGTCAGCCTTAGGGTGGTCTTCCCCCAAGAGGTTGGCCTTCCTCCCCTTATTTTTGCTGATCTTGTTTTTGTTGGTGTTAGAAATTGGGAGCCTCATTTAGAATGGTTTGGCATAGGGCAGCGACGCAAGTGTTTTTGCTGCGCTGCTCTACGCCAAATCAAAAGGTCAGGAATGCACCATATTTATGAGATACGGTGCATTCCTGTCCTTTCAGCCAGTGCCGGCGCACAATATGGTGCCTAGCACCAAAGCAGGCACCCTTGCACCATAGTGCAAGGTGTCTGCATTGTTGGTAGGATTCTTTTTGTGCAGGAAGGGGCACCTTACTGCATAAAAACAATCCATGAAGGTATTTTCCTCTTTCTATGTGTCCTGCAGAATGCAGCACACATAGAAAGCACTCATAGAAAGCATACATAGAAAGAGGAAAGAACGAGGAGAAATAAACATATTTCTCCTTGTTATGCCTGCTCTGGGGAGGCGCACAGTTTTGAAGCATGCCCAGGTTTACCGATTTTGGTAAATCTGGGAATGTGTCAAAACCCATGGGTGTTGCGTGGGAATACCCACTGCAACGTCCATGCAACACCTCTATGACGCAGTGTAAGGCAAAGCAGCGACTTGCGCGGATTTGCCTAACATCATATCTACGAGGCCAGGAAAAGCCACGCAAAGTGCTTTGCGGGGCTCGTAGATATGGGTCTGCACTCTGCTCTGCCGGAGAGTCATAAAAAGTGATGCACCGGAGGCACAAGGGGCTTGTAAATAAGCCTCTGGGGGCCTCATGTATGAAAAGTGGAGCATCTCTGTGCTGGTGCAGAGATGCGTCACAATTTGTTATGATACGATGCGTCACTTTTTTGCTGCATGGATGCGTCAGATTTACTGTTTGGTGCACCAAGTGGCAAGTGACGAGTAAAGTTTTTTAAAAATGACGTTGACGCTGCTGTCTTGACATAACAAAAACTGACGCAACTGCTGAAAAAGTGTTGTAAGTCAGAATTGCGTATTCCAACGCAAGACAAACTTGCCTTGCACCACTTTTTCATTGCGTTACGATTTGGAAATAGGCAAAAAAGCACGCATTTACCTCAAAAATCAAATTTGGAGGCAAATAAAGGTACCATGGAGCATGAAGGAGACACCAGCAGTCAAGAGAACCTCCCACACGCTAGCCAGGATGTCTAGGCCGAAACACAGGGGAAGAAGAGGAAAGTAAATTTCAGTGCAGAGGAGAATGAAATACTAATCAATGAGGTCACAGACCACCAACATCAGCTGTTTGTCACCTCTAAGTTGCCGTTATCCAAAAAAGATGCCATCTGGAAGTCCATAATGGATAAGGTCAACTGTGTGGCTCAATCGAAGAGGACAGTGTCAGATTTGAAGAAACATTGGCATGACATCAAGCGCAGGGCAAAAGAGAAAATGGTGCAAAGCCTAAAGGCAGCAATGCAGACCGGAGGAGGGAGCCCAGCACACCAGGAGGAGCTGGATGCCCTGGAGGAGTGGGTGGTGGCTGTCACCCCAGAGGAGTTAGTGACAGGACTTCCAGGACAGGACAGTGCTGAGCATGAGCACTGCAAGACACACAGGGTAAGTTGTAACAAGAGGCAATGTTGGTAACAAGCTAATGTTGTGCAGTGCATATACTAAGGAACCTGTACTTATTAGCGACATGCGTTGTGCAAAGGTAAGTCATGTATGTCAATAACAGTGAAGTGGCACATAAATGCCTTGTACCCTCGACAGTCAGATGTTGCCCAGTCCATTATAGATCCATCATGTACATCACAATACATATGTCAGAAGTGCAGTACCAGGCCACTGCTGCCCCTGTGAATTGCTATTTGTGGTTTTACACACTACAGAACCCATTTGAACTACAAATCCAACAACACACTGCAACAGACATAGGGGGCCTCATTTATGATACCAGAGTGGCACTGTTGTGCCGCAAGTACATCAACTATATGAGGTACTGGTGGCACAAAGTGCCACTGGCATATTTATAAGGGCATGTTACGTGGTTTTTCATGGGCTTAAAAATATGTGTCTCTTTCATGCAGGAAACTATGTGAAAGGGGCATTCCATGGGTGTTGCTGGGGGTGTTCCTAGCAACATCCATGTCTTTTTGACAATGCCTCAGATTAACGAGAAATTGTAACTCTGAGGCAGTGCAAAAAACGTATGCCTCACCAGGGGAGGCGTAAGGGAGGCAAACGAGGAGAAATATCTTAATTTCTTCCTATGTGTCCTCATTCTATGTGTGCTGCATTCTGCAGCACACATAGAAAGTTGAAAAAGCATCTTGTGATTGTTTTTGTGCCGGAAGGTTTCCCGTCCTGCACACAAATAAGCATCCCCCGCAATGCAGACACCCTTGCACCGTGGTGCAAGGGTGCATGCGTTGCTTGCCGCAATGCCCAGCACAAGTAGCACCATTGAGGTAACCAACAGGCTGGGGGCCATCCATAACATTCTTGAAGCCATAGAGCGGAAACAGGATACATACCTCACCACCTTGGCTGCCTACCAATGTGATGTAGCTGCAGTGCTGGCAAACCAGCAAGTCCTGCTCAGTTCATTGCTGCCTTACCTGTTGGCCCAGGGAAATGCTGCTAGAAACCTGCCTTCCACATCTTCAGCCCCTGATGTGTGTATGCCTCCTTTGTCTACTGGACCATTGAAAACACCATCAGCTGAGCCAATACATACATCAGAGGAAGAAGATCTTGATGTCACTCCGATAGTTAGGAAAAGTTCCGGTTAGCATTACCTATTGCCACATGACCCAAAATCGACAATGTCCTGTGCTTATTGTATTGTTTGTGTATCCCAAAAATGTCATAGTCCTTATTCTCAGTATCACAGGTTTATCTCTCACATATCTGTGGACAGTCTCTGTGATGTACAAGTATGATGGCAATTGTTCATTCATCCACACTTAAATCTTACTCTCACCTATATGTCCTATGACATCTATTTAGCCTGCTCTGTGCCAGGACAGCCTCATCCTTACTGTAAGTGCCTCTTGATTTTTGGCCTGCCGTCATACCTTGGTCCTTGGTTTCTTGTCTCAATAAAATTACATTACATGTTCAGCATGCATAGTGCAACTGTCCCCATTAATTGAGTGACTAGTACAGTGTGGAAGGCAGAAATTGCAATGGCAAAGATAGCACATGATGTCCCATGTTGGTATGACAACAAGTTACAAAATTGGTAAGAGAGTGTAAATCGTACAAGCAAATCTGATTGCAATCTTGAACTTCTGGGTGGCATTCCTAGGCGAATGTTTGATATGCTACAATCATTAACATCCCAGTGGTATGGATATATGTGAATGATGTCCAGGTGGCTGACATCAAAGGCACATCATAATGTGAACAATATTGTTGTCATAATAATTGGCACCTTTGTAAAGTGTATATATGCTTCCCACCAGTGTGCCTGCAACCACATCCTACATTACTCAACAGGTGTCTCATGTATGAGGCCCTACCTGTATTATTGTGGTGCTGGAATGACACTTTGCCACATATCAAAGGAGACGCTGCAGTGGCACAATGGGCTTAGAAGTAGCCACTGATACATAACTTTGCTGACATGGCATTACTCATCATGTAGCACATATATGAAAATATGAGAGAGTGACTACCAATAGACATCCCAAATTTTCTTGCGCTACGTTACACATTTCCTGGATGGATGTGACAATCGGACACCTTACCATGTTTAAGGCACTTTGCAAATTTTGAAATGTGTAAGGGGACATGGATGTATCTTGGACACACCCACAATATCAACATTCAAACAGGCCTGTCACACAGACTATTGCAGAATAATGGACCATAAATGTCAAAGGCCTAGTAAACTCTGGAATGGTGCATTTCTGTGGTCTACGAGATGTGTGGTACTTTACTTTAACAAATGTGGTTTCAGATACTGTTCTCCCAAAACTAGCACAGTGCTGCTTGGCAATGACCGTATTTGACTACTTGTACTTTCAACATATTGGTAGACATAAGATCCATATTGACAGTCTGTGCACAGCATGTGTAAGACCCAACCTAAGCAGATGTCACCACTTACGACGCACTACAACAAGTCATAATTTTTTGAAAAACAAACAATGCTTTATTTTTCAAATCAGTAAAATCACAAAAACTCTATCCTGAACACCACTACACTATAAATACCTAAAATGCTAATTCCTACACTACACTAAACTAAATCAACTACACTAACATCCTAACATCTAAACGTATACTAAATAACAATACCTTATACTACTTTACACATGCATCACAACAGACCGCTAAAACATCAACCCCCCACCCACCTATGTAACAAAGAAATGTGAGACACACATACACTATATCTAAAAACAGACTAACTAAACCTAGCATACTAAACAAAGATATATTGTTTTGTCTTTTTAAAAAAGTTTTTTCTTAAAATACATTAAACAATTACTAAACATCAACCGCCCAACTACTACTTATAACTTAACGACTTATCCTACAACTAATACTAAGCACTAAAACTACACTAACGGATAACAAACTATTACTACACTAATACTAAAAACTTTGTAAAACTACTATTATACTATAAATATGTAAAATGAGCACTTAAACACAACAGTTGGAGATCATGGTGGAGAGGGGGCTACAACCTCTTGTCCTTTTGTTTTATGGTATCCTGTAAGGATGCCACCATCCTTAATAGGGTATCCAGCTGCAATTGAACCCCCGCCAGCTTGAGGCTCAAGTCCTGCTGGCCCTTTTCAAGTTTATCAACCTTGGTCAAAAGTTGAGCTACCACAATGTCTGTGGGTGTAGCAGCAGGTCCAGGTGGGGGAGCAGTGGAGGGTCCAGAGGGTGGAGCAGAGGAAGTTCCAGGTGGGTGAGTGGTGGAGGGTCCAGAGGGTGGAGCGGAGGAAGGTCCAGGTGGGTGAGCAGTGGAGGGTCCAGAGGGTGGAGCTGAGGAGGGTCCAGGTGGGGGAGCAGTGGAGGGTCCAGAGGGTGGAGCAGAGGAAGGTCCAGGTGGGGGAGCAGTGGAAGGTCCAGAGGGTGGAGCGGAGGAAGGTCCAGGTGGGAGAGCAGTGGAGGGTCCAGAGGTTTGGAGCGTAGAGGGTCCAACCTGTTGAGATGAGGATGGTCCCAGTAGTGGGGAATTTGATCCTCCTACTTCTGGTCCTGGTTGTGTATCCGGTGCAGACAACTTTTTCTTGTTCTTGCGTGTGCCTCTTTTTGATGGTTGAGGTGGAGTTGGTGACTTCCAGGTCCCAGCTGCATTTGCACGTTCATATTGCCTGTCCATCTGTCGGAAGAACCGTGCCACATGGCGAATGTGCCAGAATCGGCCCAGCCTGATCCGGTACTGCCTCTCCTCATCTGGTGTCATGTTGGCTGTAATAGAGTTATGACATTAACATCAGTCTACACTTAAACATTAACACTTGTACACATTCACATTCAAGCAATGTAAGGGGCATATTGTAAAGGCCCTATCGCTAACACAACGTAACTTTAAAAGAAGTGGGGCCTCATTTATGATGTTTTGATATCAAAACAAAAGGCCAGGAATGCGCCGTATCTATGTGATATGGTGCATTCCTGTCCTTTTCCCCAGCACCAGCAAACAATGGGCTGCCGTGCACCAATGTAGGCATCCTTGCACCATGGTGCAAGTGTGTCTGCGTTGTGGGGCTGATTGATTTTGTGCAGAAAGGACCTTCCTGCACATGACCAATCCCTCCCCTCAATGCAGGCAGCCTTGCACCATGGTACAAGTGTGCATGTTTTGGTACATGACAGACCAGTGTCTGATGGTGACTATAAAAATAGCAGTAAAATAGTCATTCTCAATGGTATATTACATTCATACTCTTTTGGTATGAGGCAGGCCGTTACAGTACTACTATTTCTGGTATTGCCAAGCAGCAAAAACAAACGACATAGCCAGTGCAGCAGATAACTCTGGGAAAAAAGTGTTGGGGTATGTGAAGCATGACATTTTGCAGAATTTTCTTTTGCCAGTTCAGCTCTGGTAACACCAATTTACAGTACCCAAAGTGAACATCTTGACAATGATTTTGAGATTCTTAAATGTGACATCTTAGTAGCAGAGAATTAAAAGTGTGATTCACAGGTAATCGCATTAGATGATAGTAATTTGGTTACAATGCTCATGTCAGATGACAAGTGTAATGTCAACCATGACACATTACTGCTATTGATCTGGCATCTATCCCCGGATGCCACTGACTAATGTAAGAATGAACATGTACAAATGGTAAGTGCAGTCAATTCCTGAACACATTTTGAAAATGGCCTGGAGGATATATGTATGTCCGGATTGACAGACAATAATCTGAGTGAATGGTTAGAATGTGGGACATGCTGACAGTCATTCAAGAAGATGCAAAGGATAACAGGGTTCATGTAAGGTATCGTAATCCTTGTGGTTGACATGTCGTATGTAGTCCATGTGACAACACAGATTTCACTGATAGCTCTTAACACCAGTCTATATCCGATCCGCAGATGCATGTCTATGGATGTGTGTCCGTCATGTGTGACATGTCTCAAAATAAATGTTTTCAGAACACTATATGGTCCTCATTTATGATGTTTTACCATGGGACAGCACCGCAGGCCATCTTGTTGCGCTGAACAATGGTAAAAGAAAATGTTAAGGAAAGTGCCTTAAAAATCAGATATGGCGCATTCCTGTCCTTTTCCCCTGCACTGGCGCACAATAAGCTGCCGTGCACCAATGCAGGCACCTTTTCACCACGGTGCTAGGGTGCCTGCGTTGTGGGGAAGATTATTTCTGTGCAGGAAGGGAAACTTCATGCACAGAAACAATCAGAAGAGGGTCTTTTCATCTTTCTATGTGTGGTGCAGAATGCAGCACACATAGAAAAAGTTGAACAATGAGAAATAAAGACATTTCTCCTTTCACCTCCCCAGGGGAGGCGTAAGTTTTTGGCGCTGCGTCAGATTTACGATTTTACGTAAATCTGGGGCAGCAGCAAATAATCACATTGCATGCCCCTTTCACGCAGAAAACTGCGTTAAAGGGAGCCATATTCACTAGGCAGCATTAAGGGCAAAAAAGTGGCTTAGGGCTCGCTCGTAAATATGGAGCATGCTCCTGCGCCACGGAACGTCACAAAAACTGACGTTCCGGCGGCGCAGTGGCCCTCATAAATGAGGCCATACGTGTTTTGTATCATATTTTGGGCCAAATGTACAAGGAAGTGGCGGAGTGAGGCGATAGCCGTCATGGCTTAACGCCTCACTATGCCACTTCAGAAATGCAAGGCTGCACCATATTTACAAAGATATGGTGCAGCCTTGCGTTTCCCCCTGCGCTGGCGCTAAGTTTGGCAGCTTAGCGCCAACGCAGGCACCCTTGCACCATTGTGCAAGGGTGTCTGCATGCAGGGGAGGATTGTTTATGTGTAGGAAGGTGTCCCTTACTGCACATAAACAATCCTGAAATGCCATTTTGTTACTTCTATGTGTGCTGCTTTTTGCAGCACACATGGAAGTTACAAAATTTCATTTGTTTTAAGGATTGTTTATGTGCAGGAAGGGACACCTTCCTACACATAAACAATACAAGGCATTTTGCTTTTTCCATGTATGCTGCACAAGGTAGCACACATGGAAAAAGCAAGAATGAGGAGAAATAAAGCGTTTCTCCTTGTTTCGCCAAGTTAAGACCAGGTTTTCCCTGGTCTTAATTTAGGTGCTGCCTCCTATTTACGCTGCCCTTTTAAATACATGGCAGCGTAAAAAACAATGGGTGTTGCGGTGGAACGCCCACCGCAACTCCCACTGCCCACCCCTTTCACGCTAAGCATAGCGTGAAAGGGGGCCTGATTTTCAAGGCAGCATTAAGCCACATTAAGTGGCTTAACGCTGCCTTGTAAATAAGGCGAGGCCCCTAGCGCCACCACAGCGTCACTGAAAGTGGCATTGTGATGGCGATAGGGGCTTGTACATATGCCCCTTTATGTTCCGTAGGTAACTGCCTACATCATGTATTTGTGCTTCTACTATTTTCATGTCTCATGTTGACATTGATTACCCAAACTATCTGTCACAGACAAAGTGTGCGCCATTTATGCGGTTTTGACATAGTGCAGCACAACAAGGAAACTTTCTGCACTGCCCTGCGGCAACACTTCATACATGTGATCCATATTATTTTCATCATGCATGTGCACATATTACTAAGAAGTCCTTTGGACTTCCATGCACATGTGATGTGTAACCATGCTGCATGAGATGCTGATGCTTCTGGCATGTCTCAGAGCAAAGTATGTATGAGGAGACATTGTAACCAAACAGACAAGAATAGAAATTAAATTACACTCACCAGTGGCATTAGGATCCTTGAATTTCTCCACCTCTTCCCATGTGTATGTGGGTGGACCACCTATGAGACAAAAATGTTGTCAAATTGATTAAGTGAATGTTGCACAGTTCCATACTGGACATCTTGGTCATGTGAGTTAGTGGCATCTTCACAAGGTCATTACAGTGAGTCCCATATATCTCCCAAAAACCTACACCATGGCCTGCCTAAGTGCTTTACATATAAAGCAGACTCTTTCATGAAATTTGTAACACACTGTTGGACTTGGCCCTTTTTGCAGGGTCATCCCTGAACTTTTTGCCTTCCTCCTGTATTTTCTCTGACCTGTTTTTGTTGGTTTTATGACTCTGGGCACTTTACCACTGCTGATTAGTGCTAAAGTGCATATGCTCTCCCTATTGTAAATTGATGTGTTGATTAGTGACTCCCTGATTGGGTTATTTGATTTACTTGTCAGACCCTAGTACAGTGCACCATGGGTGCCCAGTGCTTGTAAATCAAATGTTGCTGGTGGGCTTGCAGCACTGGTTGTGCCACCCACAGAAGCAGCTTGTAAAGTGTGTCTCAGGCCTGCCATTGCAGAGCCTGTGTGCAGTATGTGACTGCCATGTCGACTTGGCAAGTGCACCCACTTGCCAGTCCCTAAACCTTCCCTTATCTTCATATCAGACACCCCTAAGGTAGGCCCAAGGGCAGGGTGCATTGTAAGTATAAGGTAGGACATGCCCTGGTGTGTGTGGCATGTCCTAATAGTGAATTACAGCCATTTTCGTTTTCACTATTGCAAGGCTACCTGTTCCCCATAGGCCAGAATGGGCAGTTTGATTATTACACCTTATAATCCTAACTGACCCAGGGAACATGGTAGAAAAACGAATTTAGTATGCCTGAACTCAGAATGATAAAATACATCTTTTAGTGAAGTTGGTTTTAACATTCTGTGTTTGAAAATACCACTTTTAGAAAGTAGGTATTTTCTTGCCTAACCATCCATCTGCCTCTGCTCAGGTTGTGTATTGTATGTCTGGGTTTGTGAGTGACAGGGGCTGGGGGATTCCAGGAGGCAGGGTGAGTCAGCACTAGGCTGAATAGGTCTGCCTGAAGGAGGATGGGTGGGAGGAGTTGCACCTGGGTCTGAATAGGGCTGTGCCTGCCTTCCACAATGCTGGCTCCACCTCCTGCCGGGCGTCTGATGGCTCTGCCCCTCACTCTCTGAGGAAAGAAGGAGTCATGTACACAAAGTGCTCCAAGACTGACCAGAACTGGTTTGGACTAGGCATGGGCCTCTCTGCCTTCAGAGAACAAAGGATTTCTGTGTATAAATATTGGGGCCCAAACCCCATGAAATTAGATCACTTCTGGGAAATCAAGAAACCTGTTGCCAAGGAGAAGAACCGGAGAAGCTGAAGGAGGAGTACTGCCCCTGTGCTGTTTTGCTGATTGGGGTTGGCCTGCAGTGGTTGCTTTCTGCCAAGGACAGGAGAAAAGACTTTGCTGTGCTTATCATCTTGAAGAAGAGAATCTCCAAGGGCTTGAACTGAGCTTGCCTCCTGCCTGAAGTCACAGGGAAACAAAGACTTCACCCCTTCTGTTTGTCTGCATCTGGAACTGCTGTTTTAGCTGCTAACAGAGGGAAATTGCAACACCGATGCCGGCGAGCGACGCCGTAACCTGCACCGAAGCCGTGGGCACCGCTCGTGAAGAGCACGACGCACCGCCCCGACTTGCACCGTAGGCCCGACGCCTGCCGACGCCGTGCGACATCGACTCCGAAGCCGTCATCGAGGCCGCTGCCTGCACCGGAGCCGAGGACACCGCTCGTGGCAGCTCACGACCGCACCGTCCCGACTTCGCACCGCAGCCCCGACTTCACCGGCGCCAGGGCTTCATCATCGCGGAGCCGATCCTCGGCGTGGGTGACCCCGAATCCATCGACGCCCGCACCATCGTAGGAACCGACGCCTCGCCGCCATCCGTGACGTCACCTCCCCGACACAGTAAGGAACTGACTCCTCACCTCCCCTGCGCTGCAGTAAGGAACCGAGACATCACCTCCCTGGGGTCGTAAGGAACCGGCGCCGCCGGCGCCAACGAAGCATCACCTCCCGACGCCGTGCACCGTCTTTGTTTTCATCGAATTCCAGGTACTGTTCTTTGTGGGTCTGCTCGACTCCGGGCCCGACGCCGTGCACCTCGCGGTCGGCGCCGTACTTTGGGATTTCCACCGGTCACGGCGTCGTGATAACTCCAAGTGGAGTTATTTGTTGCTACAAGCTTTATTTGATTGACTATCCTATTTTTGAAGATAACGTGAACTGTCTCTATCATTTTAAGTCTATTTTTAGATTACAGTATTGTGGATTTTTGCTATTGGGTCTTGTGTTAAGTCTATATAAAGATTACTTATTTTTACATACAACCTGTATGGTGTCCATCTGTAGTGTTTTCACTGTATTACTGTATGTGTTCACAAATGCTTTACACACTGCCTCTGAGATAAGCCTGTCTGCTCGTGCCAAGCTACCAGGGGGTGAGCAGGGGTTATTTTAGGAGTGTATCCCCTTATCCTGACTAGAAGCAAGGGTCCCTATTTGGACAAAGGTGCAAACCATTGCCAACTAGAGACCCCCAGTTCTAACACACACATGTGGTCAAATTTTCAGTGGTGATCCATTGAGATGCCAGACACAAAGACATGCACCTGGGCACCATGTTGCAAGTGTGTTTGCATTGTGGTGATGATTGTGATTGTGCAGGTATGGACTGCTTTGTGACAATAATCACATTTCTCATCCAAAATTTCACAGGTCTGTGTGCTGCAGAATGCAGCACACAAATGAGAATTATTAAGCGTATGAAATTAAACATTTATGGTAGTTGGACCTCCCTAATGCTACACATGGGTTTGCATTTGATTTCTAATCCTTCCCAGATGTACAGGGCCTCTTAGATCTGTGAGTGTGTCTGCTTCAGTGGTTGTTGCGTTGTGACAACCATCGCAAGACCCATGAAATGCCACTTTTACACATTGTTATGTGTGAAAGGTGCACATGTACACAAGGCCATGCAAAGCAACTTGAAAACACTTTTCAGGGCCTTGTAATTTTGTGCCACTTTCACACGTGACACTGCGTGACAGTGGCATAACATTTGTCTTGATGTTGGTGTTCCAACACAACAACCATGGGAACAGACACACTCCCAGCTGTATGAGAAATCATATGTCTGGGTATTCATCCAAACCTAATGTAGCCCCCGGTGTGGCATTATGGATGCACACCGATGTGAAATTGTCTTAAGTTTAGTATTTGGTAATTCAATGTGTGCTGCATTCCACGGCACACATACTAAGTGAATACCAGGTCATTTTGAAGTATTTTAACAAAAAGGTGATCCTTCCTGCACACAGTCATTCTTCACCACAACACAGACACCCTTGCAGTATGGATAAAGGGTGGGTGCATAGGTGCTCGGGAGACACTTGTGCATGTGGGCTGGGTACAAGTGGCAAATAGCACAATATGTACTGTAAATGACGCATACCAACACTTCTGTTATGATTTTGGGCAGCACAGCAAGATTACTTGTGGCGCTGGCCGACGTCTACGTCTCAAGTATGATGGCCCTGGAGATGAGTATTGTACATATAGGGCATCCAAGGTGTTATGATGAGGGCACAAGAAAAGTTTCCACAAATCTGTCTGAGAATGTCTTGTAAAACCTTTAATGACTGGGGGCCTCATTTATGGAAAATGAATGCAGGGCGGTGGAGCAAGTTATTTTGCTGCGCTGCGTTAGTTTCGAGGTACAGGGATGCAACATATTTTCAGCAACGTGTTGAATCTATGTGCCTTTCCCTGCACTGTTGCACAAACTGCTGCCATGCGCCGGCGCAGGCACCCTTGCACCATGGTGCAAGGGTGCCTGAGCCAGTGCATGGCATCAGTTTATGCGTCAGTGCCTGGAAAAGCACTGAGATGCATCATTTTAATTGAACTATGTTGTATCACTGTGCTTCAAAAGTAACACAGCGCTGCACAGAAAACTGACTTGCGCCACCCTGCTGCGTTAGTTTCTGGTATATTGGGCCCTACATTTGTCAACATGAATAAATACAAAACATCGCTGTGTCAGTCAACCTACCTACTATTCCGGAGGCTTCCAGGCACAGGTGGTCCAGGAGATCCTGCTCACGATTGACAATGTCTGCCCAGCGGTGTTTATATTGGCGCAGGTTCCTCTCCACACCATAAAAGGCACTGCATTTGGAATTACACCTTCTCCCAACGTGTCTTCCTCTCCTGGGCTGGGTACCCCCGGAGTACCCTGCCTCCACTCCCATTCGTATTGGGTAGATAGTGGACAATGAGCCACGGTAGCCCCCCAAACTCCGGCTGAGTCAGGTTCCTGGACCTGCCTGACATCTTTGTGATACAGCACAAAACACACTTAAAACTGAAAAGACTAACTCTATGATCTAACAACCCTTCCCCCTATAACTATGAACAAATACCCCTAAGTAGACAAACAACCCTTAAGAATCAACCCAAAACTACACAATATACAACTACACAACAGTTCTGACACAATATGGACACAATAGACAAGAAACAGACAGAGAAACAACTTTCAAACTCAACAAAAAACACCAGAAATCCATAACACCCTCCTACACCAAGCACAGACAAGAAGACAGTGAAAGAGAAAGTGAAAGGAACTTGGCGACTTCCTGGTTTGCAGCATGGCAGGCTCATGACATCATATCCTGCTTGGATGCGACACGTTTTTACCCTATGCGTCATTTTTCATCCAGTGCGTCACATTTTTGTGATGCATCGATCATCTCAGACATTCATGTTAAGTTACACAATCTAAGAAGCATTGTTTTGCATGCAGGACACCAGATGCATGTTTTCCGGCTGTCATAAAAGTGTCTCAACAGGCACATTCATTAGTAATGAGTCAATTTATGGTGTAAATCTTTGCATGTGAGTCTGATTTTGGCAATTGCATGGATCACATAGGTGTCCCTCTTGACTGTTTATCTTGGAGCACAATATTTGTTCTTTCATCTTGCAACGTCTATTTTGGTGGTTGAGTGAAAAATGCATAGGTCTGATTCTGACGTATGATGCTCTAACGTCATTTTAGGCTGTGAGTCATATTTTGAGCTAGGCCAAAACTTACGTTAGGTGCTGACACCACCCTAATCATTCCATGACATCATTTTACAGTCCACCACTGTCCTTTGTGGACCATGTTTCATGCTTGGGACTTGATGTTAGAAAATGGTGTTTCATCTTGCAACGTCAATTTTGGTGGTTGGGTGAAAAATGCATAGGTCTGATTCTGACGTGTGATGCACTAATGTAATTTTTGGCTGTGAGTCATATTTTGAGCTGGTCCAAAACTGACGTTAGGTGCTGACACCACTCTAATCATTCCATGACATCATTTTACAGTCCACCACTGTCCAAGTGGATGTTTTTTAATGTTTGTACTTGACATAAATTTTGGATACATCCAATTTGACTACATTCTTTACATATTTCTATTGTTCAAACTGTTCTGGGACATTTCATTATATGGTGTCACCTTCACATGTGTTTACAGCAGGAGAAAAGCTTGGTAATGTGCAGTTTCTATGTGAAACAATGCATTAATGCACTTTTCATAGGCGCTTTCACACTATTGTATGCCATGCAACGTCAAAGGCACCTTTGCACCATGGTGCAAGTGTGCTTGATTTGCAGGGCTGATTTGTTTTGTGCAGGAAGGTTCACCTTCATGGACTATTTCAATCAATTCATGCCATCACCTCTTTCTATGTGTAATTGTTTTTGCACAGACATTGTACATGGTAAGTACACAGAGCTTTCTAAACCTTTCTACTTTTTGCATCTCCCTAACACAACCCCTGATATTGTGTATGCATTTTGACACATTTCAGGATTTGGGCTATCTTTGTTAGCTTGAATTCTCACAAAATCCATGGGTGATGCATGGGGACACCTACAGCAACACTCATGGTATGCTCCTTTCACATAGTGTTTTGCATGACAGGAGCACATATTGCCAATTACATTGATGGACACATGACTGACTAAGCTTTATGTGTACTTGTTTATATGCCTGTTAACAGTGTGCCAACTGAATGTCAGAACTGTGACATTCATGCGCCATAGGCCCATATTTTTTGTTTGATGGGTGTCTGATGCCTGGCATCGGACATGAGAGTCCATTTCTGACATATACTCCAAGTCTAAGGTTTGCCCGCAACTTACAATGTTTATTTGACATGTGATACACACACAGGCAAGTAGTAGTTTTAGATTTTAATTTTGTTTGTGTAAAAAAATCAGGGGACATGAGGATTAATAACAAATTATTATTACATGAAGAAATTACGGACAATATGGGCATGTCTGCGTATGCCTGCTGCTGTGTTTGGATTTGCAGGAGCCTGGTCATTCTCCTTGTCATCCTCCTCCATATGCTCATTGATTTCAAGCTCATCATTCCAGGGGACATTTGTCAGCACACATATGTTGTGCAGTATTGCACATGCCAAAATCATTTTGCATACAGTTTGTGTTGAGTACAGGAAACGACCACCAGAAATATCCAAGCATCTGTACCTGGCCTTCAGCAGGCCAAAGGTTCTTTCTACAATGTTTCTTGCCCTGCACAGAGCCTGGTTGTAGGTGATTTCCTGGTGCGACTGTGGGTTTCCATAGGGTGTCATGGCCCACGGCTGTATCCCATATCCCTGGTCAGCTGAAACAAATAATAAAATATACTATCACTTCTTTGACAGAGTTAAGGGTACAATACAGGCCATATGGCTTGTGCGTTGTTCCATTTTCAGACAGTGCTGTGTCCAAAAGCCATGGATGTTGCTAGGAACACCACAGCAACACACATGCTACACCCCTTTTGCACAGATTTCTGCATGAAACAGGACACATATTTGTGAGGGCATGGAAAGCCACCTTACGTGGCTTTACATGGCCCAATATATATGCTGGTGACACATTGTGCCAACAGAACATCAAAAACAGGACATTCCAGCAGTGCAATGGTGCCAGTATGGCATCATGAATGATGCGCTAGGTGTTACTGTTTAGCTTACCGTCAAGTAGGCCATTGCTATACTGGCCATTCTTGAAGCGGTCATTCATGATGCTGTGCCGGAATATGAAGACATCATGTACGCTGCCAGGGTATTTAGCCAGCACGTTTGTGAAAAGTCCACAATGATCCACAATGGCCTGTACATTGATGGAGTGGGTATGTTTCCGGTTCCTGTATAGATGTGAGGTTGCTGCAGGAGGTACAAATTGCACATGTGTGCAGTCCATGGCACCCAGCACATGTGGGAACCCTGCAATGTCATAGAATCCTTGCTTGATCTCCATCTGCTGTTCCTGGGTGTTGGGGAAACAGAGGTAGCAGGGTGTCAGCTGGATGATACCGTCCAGGACAGTGGGGAGGAATGCTGAAAAGGATGGCAGAGATATTCCAGCCACTTTGGCAACTGTTGTTTGGAAGAAGCCTGATGCTAGCATATGTAACATGGCCATGAGTTTAGCCTGTGGAGGTATGTTGCTCGGCCTGTTGGTTGTGACCTCTAGCCTTGGAGCAATCAGGGTTAGTAGGTCTACTATAGTCTGCTTCTTGAGGTGATGAAGAGTGATGACCTCCTCCTCCCTGAGGTGTCTCAGACTGCTCCTTTGGGGAAATATGCGCTCTTTTCTCCTGCGTTGCCTTTGGGGGGTGAGGGAGAGTGTGGGGAGGGTGGTTGTGGTGGGGTGAATGCTGGTGGTCATCTCAATCTGGCTCCTAGTCGCAGAATTACTACCTCCATGGTGTAGTTATAGTTGCAGCACTTTCCACTCCAACTTCTCCTATATATAGGTGTGGATGCGTCATTTCCTACGTGTGTATTTTGCAGGCGCAGCGATTTTGACGTAAGCTCAATGCTGTGCCACTTAAGCTGAGGATGCGTCACTCTTGTGAAAAGTCATAAATATCGATGCAACACTTTTGTGCATGTATTTACGAAGGAACGCCTACCTTGCATAATTGAATACTTACGTGACGCAGTCCATTCCGACACAGTGTCTTCTTCGCGCAGGGGTGGGGAAAGTGACGCATCTTTGAAGATGCAGCACCTCATAAATATGGAGTGGGACTTGCGCTGTCAATGCATCAAAAAAGTTGACTCATTGGCGGCACAACCTCTTCATAAATAAGCCCCAAGGTCTCTAGTTTGCAGAGGTATGCACCCTGTCCAAGTAGAGACCACAATCATAGTCAGGGTAAGTCAGATACACACCATAAATTAACCTGTGCTCACCCTCTGGTAGCTTTGCACAGAGCAGGCAGGCTTAGCTTGGGAGGCAATGTGTAAAGTATTTGTGCAACACAACACACACTAACACAATGAAAACACCACAGAAAGACTCCACACCAGAGTAGAAACATTTAGATATGAATTTTTATAAATAAAACAAGACCAAAATGAAAAAAATCAAATGAATAGAATTCGGGATATGATTTTTTAAAGAAAAAAATGTCAATAGCACGTAGAAGCAATAGGCACCAAAAGGGATTATCTGGTTGCGCTGGACCAGGGTAAAGTCAAGAGTTCAGGCCAACCACGATAGAGCCCGGACTGGATACGGGAGCTACACAGGACTGCTGAACACAGTGTGTTGATCCTGGTCGCAACAGCGAGATGCGCGGTGCAGCCGAGCGATGCGTTGGTGTTGATTCCTCAATGGCGGTGATGTGTTGGTTCTGACAACGATGCACTGAGCTGAGAGGTGTTGGTTGCATAGACAATGCACCACACAGTGGAGGGGATGCGCCGATCTTCCCACACTGCATCATTGCCCTTGCATCAGTTCCGATGCGTTGGTTCTTTAAGGCAGTGCGCTGGTTCCAAGTGCGCTGCACCATTTCTGCTCCTGCAACAGTGATGATGCATCAGTTCTGCTATACGCAGACAGGAGAAGCTTCGGTTCGACTGGAGCAAGCACCTGGATCCACTTCCAAAGGACCAGGAGCAGGAGGTGAGACTTTGATATCCCTGAGTCTCAAAAACAGGCGGCAAGTCAACAAGCACCTGGAGTTCACTCTGGGTTCAATGACAGAGTTCAGGTCTTCCTCAGCAGGGTCAGAAGGCAGTAGGCAGCTGGGTAGCACAGCAGAAAAACAGTTCTTCTAGAGCAGCAGTCCAGCAGAGTGACAGTACTTGTAGAAGCACAGCAGTCTTTCTGACAGAGTTTCTTTACAGGTCCAGAAATGTCTTATTTGGTGGGGTCAGAGACCCTGTACTTATACGTAGTTGTGCCTTGGAAGTGGGGGTGACTTCAAAGAAGGGTCTTTAAAGTACAAAGAGGTCATTTCTTCCTAACCCTGGCTCCAGACTCACTACAGGGGGGTAATCAACCCTTTGTGTTGGAACAGGACACTGCCTATTCAGGTGTAAGTGTCAGCTCCTCCCTCGCATCCTGCCCAGGATGAGCCATCAGGATGCAGATGAGCACTCAGACATACCTAGACTTCCCTAGTGTGTGGCTGTTAAGAGGTAATACACAAAGTCAAGCTGCCACCCTCCCCAGATGTGTATTGGAGACAGGCAGCAGGCACACAGAGCTTTAAGAGCAGAGAAATGTCCACTTTCTAAAAGTGGCATTTTTTAAATAGTAATGTTAAATTCAACTTCACCAGCAGAGAGGACTTATTATTACCATTCCAGAGATTTAAAACGTGACAGAACCACTCCTTCTCAATCCAGAATTGCAGCTCAAAAGTGTAATAAGGAATTCCCAATGTTAACCTATGAGAGGAGTAGACCTCACAGTAATGAAAAATAAATTGGGGTGTTTTTCACTACCGGGACTTTTAAAACGTAAAAGTACATGTCCTACATTTTACTTACACAACACCCTGCCCTATGGGCTACTTAGGGTCTACCCTAGGGGTGACTTATATATAATAAATGGGGAGTTTAAGGCTTGGCAATGGGGTTTTAAATGCCAAGTCAACATGGTAGTAAAGCTGAAAACACAGGCTCTGCAGTGGCAGGCCTGAAAAGTTTTTAAAGGGCTAATTGTGTGGGTGGCACAATCAGTGCAGCAGGTCCATTAGTAGCATTTAATGTACAGGCCCTGGGCACAGGTAGTGGACTTACAGATAAATAAACCAATGTGACCATGGTTAGGGGAGAAGCACATGTACTTTAGCACTGGTCAGCAGTGGTAAAGTGCTCAGAGTCCTAAGGTCAACAAAAAGAATCAGCAAAAAGAGGAGTTAAGCATGCAAAATTATGGGGGAAGACTACCCTAAGGCTGACAGGTCTAACAGCCTGCCTTATGACTCTGTGCATTTTACCATTGCTAGCCAGTACCACAGTGCATGTGCTCACCCCTTAAAACATGATAACATTGACTTATCCCCAATTGGCTCTTTTCATTTACTTGTAAGTCCCTAGAACAGTGATATCTAACATGTCCAGGGCACGTACATTAAATGCTACCAGTGGGCCTGCAGCACTGATTGTGCCACTTTAAACATGTCTCAGGCCTTCCATTGCAGACAGTATGTGTGCAGTTTTAAACTGCCATATAGACCTGGCAAAATAGACCTTTTGACAGGCCCAAATCTTTCTTTTAAATACAAATAAGCCACCCCTATGGTAAGCCCTGAACAGCCCAAAGGGCAGGGTGCAGTGTATTCAAAAAGCGGGACATGGACTTTTAAGTTTTGCATGTCCTGGTTGTTAAAAACTCTCACATTCGTTTTTTACTACTGCAAAGCCTGCCTCTCCCATAGGATAGCATTGGAGTTACCTTATTACATTTAATACGTTAATTCCAAATGGGAAGAGGTACTCATTCAAGTTTGGTGTCTTTTGGAATTGTAGTGAAAAATTGTAACTTATGGTAAAGTCGGATTCTAAATTACAAATTTGAAAATGCCACTTTTAGAAAGTTGGAATTTTCCTGCATTAGCCATTTAGTGCCTGCAGCCTGTCTCTGGATCACATGACTTGGTGGAGTTAACAGTTGGGCTTTGTTTGTTTCTCCTAGACAGCCACACACAATAGAGAGCTTAGGTGTGCCTGGATGGGCCATCACTGACAGGAGCGGAGAAAGGTGCTGGGTACAGCCCCACATACACTTGAATAGACTGTGTCCTGCCTCCACACCACGGGCTGCATATCCCCTATAGCTAGTCTGAAGCCAGCACAGGGAAGGCTGGATTCCTGAGGACTTCAAAGGGAATTTCTAGAAGCTTTCCCACCTTCCAGACGAAGGGCACCAGGTATAATTATTGGACTTCAGACACCACTTCTTCAGTACACTACTGGACCTGTGGATACTCTGTCAGAAAGAAGGACTGTGGAGGCAAGATGGCATTCGCTCAGACGGCCGCGTAAGCTCCCGCTCCTGGTCTAAACCCCCTCTGGGATGCTTTGATATGGTTGAAATCTACAAGGTTAACTGTGCAGCATTTTACTCAGAGATGATCTGGGCTGCCCGGCTGGGCGGGGAGACTGTCGGCGTCGTTATGGATGGCCGGGATGTCAATACAGATACTCAGCAGAGTCGTCAGGTGGAAGTCGGTCTGTCTGGGCAGAAAGGTGTGGCGAGCCCTGTCAACGAAGACAACCCAGGTAACATGGGTGATATTTCTAAGTTTGAAGGGTTGTTAAAAAATGATGAAGGGACTTCCGGGGGCGTGGGGGTGTGTGTTCAGGGTTTGTACCTATGACAACTTCACCAGGCATTGGAGTAGTTAATGACCCATCAGGGCCGGCCGCAAAAAATGATATAACACCCCGGAGATCTTTGATGAAGAAACTTTAGAAGCCTAAGACAGGGAATTATAAGGATCAAAGTTCTCTTGGACCCTTCCAACTCATCAGGAGATGAGACTCCGCTTGCTCCAAAGCAGTGTTCAAGGGGAGATTCGCCATGTAGCGGCTGGAGCAAATCAAGCAGCCTGCATCTTGAGGAGAAATCTACTGGGAATACAGACATTGGTCCAGATACGGTACAGAAAAGGAAGGAACGGTCTGAGGTGGCAGAGCAATCGGACACGACAGCTGCACTTTTATGGGACTATTCATTCACAGCTGGACTTGGGGCTGATGGAGGTCCTTTGTCAAGGCATACCAACCCAGTGGCATCGGGGAATTCCGAGGGGATTTCACTCTCTGTTATTTATTAAAGTATCATGGCAGGCAAGACGACAAGGACAGAGAGTCAAAGAACCCAAGGGGCTTGCAGCAAGTTGCAGAATTCCATTCGTCGGGTCGCAAAGTCTTGTTCAGAGTTCGCCGAGAGGATCAATGAAGCCGAGGCTCGAATTTCAAACCTGGAAGATGAGTTGGCTGCCCAGAGATCTCTAACGGAAGCAACATGGACACAGAAGGATGACACGCAATGGAAGCTGGTGAATCTGAAAAATCGCCTCCGATGTAACAATCTTAGGGTTCTTGGCGGTTCACTGATAGAATATCGATGCCCAAAATATCCCCATACAAAAATATCGAGACATAAATATCGATGTCAAAAATTTCGACACCCTATATTTATAATGCTAAGTATAAAAATATCGGGAAAAAAATATCGATCAATTTATTTATATATGTAAAAAATAATGTTAAATAATAAAATTAACTTTAAAAACATTATTTGGATTTAAAATACATTTTAACAAGAATAAGAAATAAATGTAATTTTAACAACTTTAAACATATATATATATAAAATGTAACTGGAGGGCTTGGCCTATCAGTGCATGTACACTTGTGTCTTTATAGATACAAAGTAGCTCAGCCTTACATTAAATAAGAATATTGAAGTAAAGTAGCTCATCCCTTCAAGAGATGCTAACAATTAAAGAAACGACAAGAGCGCAGAAGCAAACTAGGATATTAGTGTAAAGGTCTAGTTTCCTAAAGGTCAGAGCCCAGATATACTAACAGTTTATGACTTGGTTGCACACCTTTTTGGTGCAGCCACGACATAAAATGTTAGTTGGTATTTACTAAGCCACACAACGGCCAACTTGCATTGCCATGTATGGCTTGGTAAAGAAAATGAAACGCAACGCAGGCCCCTGAGCTGCGTTGCTTTACATTGCATCTGGGAACCATTCCATGGATGGAGCATTGGCTTTCTCATGCACCCCCCATGGATTTTGACGCATTCCCAGATTTTCTAAAGCTAGTAAACATTGGAATGTGTCAAAATGCTATGCCTTCCCCAGTAAGGCATAACAAGTAGAAATATCTTTATTTCTCATTGTTCCTTCCTCTTTCTATGCGTGATGCATTCTGCATCAAGCATAGAAAGAGAAAATCGCCTTACAAGATTGTTTTTGCAGAGGAAGGTGAACCGTCCTGCACAAAAAATCCTTCCTGTTATGCAGGCACCCTTGCAGCATGGCACAAGGGTAATTGTATTGCTAGGCAGCACAGAGTGCGCCTGACCAAGGAGGGAGATGATGATACTGATGAGTGGTTTGCAGCATAGGAGGTAGCCCTGCAAATACATAGGGTCCCAGAGGAGGATTGGGGAGCTAATCTATGGAAGAACATACCAGTTGCTGGGTGAGATGCTCTACTGGTCCTGGAGGTGGCTGATCAGATGACCTATGCCTCAATGAGGGCAGTCATTATCACCAAATTTGGTCTCACCCGAGAAAAATGCCACTTGAGGTTCAGGGACAGTCACAAACTGTCTAACCAGTCTTGGGTGGATTTTGTGGACTTCTCTGTTAGGGCACAGAATGGGTGGGTGAGAGGCAGTAAAGTGAGTCATGTTGATGTGTGATATAACCATGCTCAGGAATTGATTTACAGAGTTGCACTAGAACCTGATAGATACCAAGTTCACTGTAACCAGGGAGTTTGCAAAGGAGTCTGATCTCTGGATTAGCACCAGAGTGTCAAAGATAGTACCTGGGGGGATCACTAAAAGGGCAGACAGGGTCCCCATCAGAAGAAAGAAGGGGAGAAAAATAAAAACCTAAAGAGATCTGTAAAGGCCCCCAAAAGAATTTCCAGGGGGAGGATTCCCAGTCCCATCCTGTACAAAAGAAATGTGTCGTTGTGGGAAGAAGCCCTCAAGCCAATTTACACCCAAGTGCCATGAGTGCTACAAATATGGGCACTTTAAGTGAGATCCTATCTGTGAGCATAGTTAGCAGCCCCCCACAGGTGGGCAGCCCTGGGAATGGCGAGTGTAGTGCTTGAAGAGGAGGTTTCCCAGTTAGTGTTAGGGGAAGCACAGAGAGATGGTGCTAAAGGCTCACATGCCGTGACAATACTAAGTAATGCAGTTAGTGGCTTACCATCAATGGGCTGAGGGTGGAGGCTTTCATAGACACAGGAGCCAGTGTGAATACTGTAAGGTGTCATCTGGCGTCCTCAGAGCAGGTAATCTCTAATGTAGTCCACTAGGTTGTGACAGTAGACAACCAGGTGAATCACTATCCAGTGGCTTTGGTTCCCTTTGAATGGGGTATCAGGTTACTTAAAGGTAGCTGTGAGACCGGCCATGTCTGTGGACTGTCGGCTAGGAAATGACAAGGAGCACACTATCTGGAAAGAGGTGGAGCTATGGTCCCACTTGGAGATGTTAGGATTGCCTGAGTGGGTGTGCCTGACCACACAGTCCATGGCAGCCTGAGGGGAGAGTCAAAAGGGCCTGGAGCCTGGAACAACGGTCCAGGTGCCTACCAAGAAGATGAGGGGCAGGGGGCATAGCAAACCCACCCCAGACATTCCCACCGTCAAGAAGGAAGCTGATCATGAGGGTGACACCCCAGAACCTACTGGGCAGGGCATGGGTGAACTGGGAGGCCTACCTGAACTAGCCAGATGGCAAGCATAAGGAGGCTCATCCCAGGTCGAGTTCTGCCAGGAGCAGAAAGAGTGCCCCACTCTTAAGAGCCTATGCTAACAGGCCGATGCAAATAGAGACACATCTGGTGATGATCTCATCTATTGCGAGAATGGTCTCGACTTTTATTGGCCTCGGATGAGAGTGACCTCAGATGCTTTCTGTAGATCTGTCTCCATCTGTCAGCTGGGGGAAATCAGGGGTAAAGTGTAAGGCTCCCCTGATGCCCGTCCCTGTCTTGTAAAACCCCTTTGAAAGAGTGGACCTTAATATTGTTGGACCTCTGGACCCCAAGACAGCCCTGGGCAACAAGTCTAGCCTGGTCTTGGTGGACCGGCGATGCGGTACCCGAAGGTGGATTTCCCTAAGGAGGTTCTGTCTGACTGGTGCACCAACTTCAGGTCAGCCTAAATGTGAGATGAGTGTAGCGTAATCTACAGGTTCTACACACCCTACCATCCCCAGACCAAAGGGCTCATTGAGAGATTCAACAAGACCCTAAACAGCATGATTATGGGTCTGTCCGAGCCCTTGAGGCGTAAGTGGGGTGTCCTCTTGCTAAGCCTGTTGTTTGTAGACAGGAAAGTTCTCAGAAAGGGGTAGGGTTTACTCCTTTTAAACGTCTGAATGGGCACCATATCAGAAGATCTCTCAGCCTTGTGAAGGAGGTGTAGGAGAAAGCTCCCAAGAAACCTCCCTGAGTTATAGTCAGTTACATGTTGTCTCTCAGGACTCAGATGAAGTGTTTTTGTTAACAGACCACTGAGAACCTGGAAGCCAGCCTGGATATCATGACATTCTGGCATGACTAGAAGGTCACTCTGTTAAAGTTTCAACCTGGCCAAAAAGTGTTGATGATGGTGCCAGTGGATCATCTGGCCTCTCCTCTAAAGAGCAAGATGCTTCAGTAGAGGGTGTCAACCTCTCCTCATCTCTGATTCCATACCTGACGAGAGAATGCTGACAGTTTTGGAGCAATTCACCTCCTTAATCGGACTTACCCCTGGGCTCACCACTTGATGTAACCATGACATCAACACAGTGGATATCATGACCGTCAGGAATAAGATCTATAAGTGATCTGATAAAGTGATAGCCAGCATCAATGAGGAGATGTCCAAGATGGTGGAGTTGGGATGCTTTAGTATTCCAACAGCCAATGGTCTAGTCAAGTGGTTCTGGTACCCAAGGCTGCCCCACCGGATGCCTTTCCCAAAACTCGGGTTCTGTGTGGACTACAGAGGGCTCAACTTCGTCTCTAAGACTGATAAACTGATTGACCGGTTGGGAGCTCCCAATTTCCTGAGTAACTTTGATTTGACATCAGTGAAGTAGCAGATTGCCTTAGCCAAGGGGACCAAGGAGACATCTACATTGCCCACCCCAGAAGGCCACTTCCAGTTTAGGGTGATGTTCTTGGGTTAAATAAAGCCCCTGCCACCTTCCAGAGGTTGGACAACTACGTCCTAGCTGGTTTGAAGGACTTCAGTGCCATCTATCTAAACAACATTGCTGTCTTCAGCTCTATCTGGGAGGAGCATGTGCACCACCCCTAGACAGTGCAGAGGGCAAGCCTGACTAGCAAGGCTAGTAAATGCCAGGTAGGAAAGAGATCCATTATGTACTTGGGCCATCAAGTCAGTGGGGGCAAAGTACAGCCTCTTTATCCCAAAATACCCCCCAAGACCTAGGCTGAGGAAAAGCCTTCTTAGGTCTCACTGGATATTACAGGAGATTTGTTAAGGGGTATGGCACCACTGTTGCCCCTTAACGGAGATGACTTCTAAGAAGCAACCCAAAAAGGTGATCTGGACAGAGGTGTGCCAGAAAGCATTTCACACCTTGAAGGAGGCTATGTGCACACACCAGCGCTCAAGGCATCTGACTTTTCTGGGAATTCATTGTGCAAATGGATGCATCAGCACATGGTGTTGGGGCTGTTTACTCACAGCTAAATTATGAGGACTTTGACCAACCTGTAGCCTTCATCAGCAGGAGGTTACTTCCCAAGGAACAGAGGTAGAGCACAATAGAAATGGATTTCTGAAGCAAATCTCCAACCATTTCCCTCCCAAGATTCAATCACGAGGACATGCAGGGGAGTGGAGAAACTGGGGACAGTGCAGGGGTAAGACAGAATCATGCAGGCTGCTGATGTGTGAGCCTTACAAGATGCATGCAGGTGTGAGGGGTGACAATGGCAACTTAGCTCAGGGAAGTAGAGGGGCTTAAAGCATTGCACTGGCAGGCCTCCCAACCAGCGTCACTCCCAGTCCTGTTATTCTGAGCTCAACATTGCAGACAGATTATCACTGCAGTAACAGGCTGACACTGCCCCTCAATGTTAGTTTACATGAGGGAGCTTTTTTTTAAAACATTGTGTTGTTTTCATAACAAAATATGCAGTGCAAAGTAGCATAAATAAACGGATCGACACACACCTGCAACTGAGCATGCAAATGGCAGGAGCACAGAGGGGAATAAAAATATTGTACTTACCTACTTTGTATGTAAAATAAGAAATATTGAGACAAACATATTGTGGACGAGACTTTCTAGGAGTCAGATTTACTATTCCCACTCTAATCATACCAATAGTAGGCTTGGGGTCCCTGTTCGGAACAGCTTTGAATTTATGATTCAATTTCAGCTCTTTCATGCCTTCTTTGGCCAGGTCACTGACAGTGCACAGGAACACCTCTCCAAATTCTGAATGTGTTTACATCTAATATTCAGGGATAGTGAGGTGTGTTTTCAATATTGTAACAGAGCAGCAGCTCACTAATATAACTGCAAATAATCTCTGTGACACCCTGAACCAGACACGGACACTCGAGAAATAAGTCTGAAGTCTTTAATGGAAGCAGAGACATGTCTCTTCCAACAGGGGCTCAAAGATAACTGCCGTACATGGAATCCTAACCGACATCATAGGATTCCATGACAGAGCAGCGCTCTAAACCTTACATCACTACACTACTCCCCTTTTCCAACAAGATACGATTACCAACAAAAGTTGCAGTCAGCTAACCATAACAAAACAATACTGCTTAAGCATCTCTTATACATGAGTTTGGCAAGATGAAACTATTATGCCACAAATAAATAAACAGAGCAATAATCGATAATACATAACAATGCTAAATAGCTAAGTAACAAAATAGCTAAATGCCCCTTCCCACCCCTCCAAAAATGAAAACAAAAACAATATAAATGAAAATGAGTCCTGAGGGACTCCAATTTCTAAACACTGTAGGACTTAGCTTATTCGCAAACAAAATCTTGCCACTTACGGGGTGCGAACTTAGGGCGAGCACTCCTTCTCACAAATTTGTTCATGTTTCCCACTTTAGATTTACCATGCAACCATTCCCAACTGCAATCGCCATCATAACGAATACTGGGATTCAACGCTATACGAGATGTACTCCCCCAATTCCTGTCAGATAATCTGGCTGTATTCCTTCTTTGTTCACATACTTGTGTTGGTTGTTTAAACTTAGAAGAACCCTTCCCTACTAAACTGGGGTTTTTGACATGCACCTAATCTCCTACTTTTAATCTACTCAAATTCTTCTCCCAACATTTGTTTTCTTAGAACTGGATACATTTGATTTGTTCTATGCTACTCTCCATAACCCTCCCACATTTGTCTCTTTAGAAAATAACTTAACCATCCAAAAGGGATGCATTTCAAAGGCAGCTTTCCTCCCTCGCATTAGTTCAAAGGAAGTTTTCGTCGTGACACTGTGAGGTGTCGTTCGGTAAGACCAAATCAATTCCTTGATTGCTTTTTCCATGTCCATGTAGAATCTTAGTGTGGACTTTATACATTCAACTAGTACCCTATTGAAGCATTCAGCTTTCCCATTGCTTTGAGGGTGATATAATGGTACCCTAATATGTTTAATACCACATTTTTCCATAAAAGATACCATTTCCAAAGAGGTGAACTGAACCCCATTCTCAGTCATAATCTCCCCAGGGATTCCTTCTCTAGCAAAAACATCCTGGAAAAAACTAATCACACTCTCAGTTGTCGATTCCCTAACAGATCTGACCTCAACTCACCTGGATTAAAGATCCACTATGACAATGAAATAACTCATGCAATTGGGGAGTGCATGATAGGGTCCCAGAAAATCCACTCCTACACTTTGCCATGCTCTGCTGAGACAAATTGTAGCTGATTCAACTGTACCCTCGGTTTTCAAAACTTTATCACTCACCTTGCATTTATCACACCTTTGGACAAAACTCTCAACCTATCTATCCATTTTTGGCCACTAGAAATCCTCCCTCACTTTCCTTTTAGTTGCCATTGAACACAGATGTCCTAACTGCGCCAGTTCAATTATTCGCTGACGGAAGCAAAAGGGAGGGATCAATTTATCTACACGTACCAGTTTGCCACCCTCCACTGATAATTCATCAGAGACCTTCCAGAATATCTGTAACTCATCAGACAAGTTTTTCTCCTTCAGCCAGCCTGACTCAACCATTTGTATAGCCTCTTTTAACACTGGATCTTCGTCCACCGCTTTTGCCCTTTCTCTCTCCTTCTTACATATACTAACATCACCGATATGAGCAATTAAACACTCACCAATCTCTGACTCCCATTCATACTCACTGGAAACTTCAATGGGCAGTCTTGAGAGACAGTCTGCTCTGCTGTTTTTCCCAATCCAGGAATGTATTCTACTGAGAATGTGAACTCTAAAAGTCTAGCAGACAATATAGCGATCCGAGCAGTTGTACGTTTAAATTTTCTTCATGACAAAATATCCACCAAAGAACGGTGGTCAGTCTTAAAAATAAAAGGCCTCCCCCACAAATACGCCCAAAACATTTCCACGCTCCACACACATGCCAAAAGTTCTTTCTCTATGACCGAGTATTTACGTTCAGCTTGAGGCAGTGTCCTAGAGGCAACACCTATAGGGGTTTTGCAATCGCCATTTAAGTGAGACAATACTGCCCCCAAGCCATATTCACACGCATCCACAGTGACAACCATTTTCCTGCCTTCTACAAATGGTTATAGTGTGGGTGCTGAAATTATTTCCTGTTTGACTCTCTCAAATGTGCTTTGACACAATTCAGACCACACAAACTCCTCCCCTTGTTTTAGTAGTGCCTTGAAACATTCGGTAAAACTGGTAAAATAATGCATGAATTTCACATAGAACTCGCAGAGTCCTAGTAAAGACAATAACTGTTCCCTATTTTTTGAGCCAGAGCATCCACAATGCTTTTCACCAAACTGGGTCTGGGTTTCACACCATGGGCTGAAAATACATGACCCAAGTATTCAATTTCTCTTGTTTTAAATATGTATTTTTCTTTTCGCAGAGTAGCACCTCTTTATTCTAAAACTTCTAATACTTCACTCAACACACAATCATGTTCAGTGGTCTCTGTCTGAAAATATCAAAATATAATCTTGGAAAATGACAACATGATCCATACCATTAAACATTTTTGTCATTAACCTCTGAAATACTGCTGCAGCAGAAACTATACTGAATGTCATTCTGCAAAACTGGAATACTCCATCTGGAGTTACAAAAGCGGTTAGGTGACGGGAATCTTCCACTAATTCAACCGGGTGGTATGCTGCTCTTAGATCTAATTGCTGAACCAACTGGACTGACCAACCTTAGTTATTAAGTCTTCAATTCTAGGCAATGGGTAGTTATCAACCCATGTAGCCCCATTAACACTTCTCATATCCACACTCATTCGAAGTTCGCCTGATTTCTTCCTAGCTAAGACAATGGGAGATAAACATAGAGTTGCTTCTGTTTTCTCAGTAATGCCTTGTGCACACATATCTTTTAGCATCTTAGAAATATCTTCTCTTACGATGAAAGGAATATTGCGTAATTTGTGTTTGACCGGTGATATGCCCTGCTTTACCCTAATAGTATAGAAGAAGTCTGAGATCTTCCCCAATTTGTCTTGAAACACACTGCAACATTTTCCATCCCACATATTCTTAGTATCACTCACGACCCTAACTTCTTTTTCTTAATGGCGACTGGTTTGTCCAGACCAGGTCTTATAGAGATCCCAAACTCAGCCTGATTAATTAATACCAGAACATTGATGCCTTTTCTGGCAACGTATACTTTGCCCTTAATAGATTCATCAAAGACTTTGATGACAGCCCAGGAAAAAAACTATTAAATCTACTCTGCTTCCTTCAAATGCCACAGTTAGAATATCTGGTGGGGACAAAACTTTGTTGGACAAGGCTTTCTCAAATATCCCCTGGGAAATGATAGTAATATGTGCACCAGTGTCAACCAAAAGTTTGATTGTGTGACCTTCAATAATGACATTAAGATCCGGATCTGAAATATGTTTCCCATCATCAGCACTTACACTTCTTACACCCAGAACTAGTTCTCTACTCTCTCCACATGCATCTTCTTCATAATCCCCACCTTGTGCATTTAAAACACAGCGAACAATACTGGTCCTTGCTCCTCTACACACTCTTAAAAAATGACCCGTTTTTCTGCACTTCTTACACTGTTGACCCCGGGCAAGACAAAACCTGAAAGATGATACATGTGATGAAGAGCCGCATTTAAAACAACACATTCTTTGAGGTTGTTTCAACCCCATAGTTGGTCTAAAAGTCGCCATGGGCCTAGTATTTCCTGAAAAGTTCTTGGACATTGGTTTACTAACAATAGCTCCTGAAATTGTGGACTTTGCTAGAGATTCTTCTAATAATCATGCGTCGATGGAGGAACCCTCAATACTCTTAGCTAAATCTATAGCTTTGTCCAACAATGGGTTCTTGCATGGTAATAATCGTTCCTGTATTTTCTTCGAATGACACCTAGCAACTAGCTGATCACAAATTAATTCTGCTGTAAAAGTGTCAAATTCACATTTGGCTGCTTACATTTTCAATGCTGTAACATATATATCTATGCTCTCATTAGGTTGCTGCGTTCTTGTGAAAAATGTATACCTACGCACTACCATATTCTTAGTCTCGGAAAAGTACTTGTCTAGTTGCTCTACAGCTGTGTCAAATTCATCTAAATCTTCATCTTCCGCGGGAACATGTTCTGGCAGGTGGTCGTACACATTTTGCCCTTCTACACCCAAGTGGTAGTACATTAGACTTTTACGCCTTTCTGGTCTGAATTTTTGCCGATCAATTGCTCCTAAAAAAGCCTTGAATAATCGTAACCAAAGATATCATTCCACTGGTGGCTCCCCAGGATCTTGTAAATTTTGCATTTTGAAGGAAAAGAGAAGAGAAAAAAAATTGCTAAAGTGTAGGATACACAAAGTTACAGACCACTCTTAAAGTAAATTCAATACTTTCAAAAGCGTGCAGGTCGCTGTGACTTGCTCCTGAATTACACACTGAATCGCAGTCAAGCTGTTAAATCGCTGATAAAAGATTTGCACAAGCTTCAATGAGCGTGTAAATCGCTGATGATGAGTTTAAATAAATTTCAGATAAGCTTGCAAATCGCTGATGGAGGATTTACACAAGAGTTGATGTTGTTTGTGCTTTTAATTTAATTTCTTATTTACTCCTTCCTCTTTAAATTGCGCAAATTATTAAAAGGTATACGATTAGCCTTTGCACCAGTCCTTTTTCTTCCTCTAACTGAGGATGATAGTCATTCTTCTCTTTCCTGACTGTTCCTGGACTGAGAATAGCTTCCTGCGAACAACTTCAGACAAAGTTGTAGCACAGGCACTCCAGAGGACTCCGGGCTCACTGCTTGCCCTTATTTCAGCGGTAGTGGCAACTATCAATCAATCAATCAACTGGCAACTAATTACACAGTACAGTTTTTCTCATATAAATCCGCGATGCATGTCTGAGCTCGCACTTCTCTGCTGCGCGTTCTTTCGTGCATGGGTAGCAGACAGCCAGCAGCTCGCGCCTTGATTACCGTTGGTCACAACACACTAAACATTAGCATTGAAGCTGCAAATAAATATCAGAGCGTGCTTCTCACCTCAATGCCAGCTCCTCATGAGCAGTCTGACAGTTTAGTTCACACCTCATGCCTCTTCTGACTAGAATGATCTCAGCCTGTTAATATGCCCAATGATGGTCCTCTGGCCCCTGTTGTTTGGCACATGGGAGACTGATTGAAGCGTGGTTCGGGTCGTCACCAAATTCCTGAAGCAGACACGAACACTCGAGAAATAAGTCCGAAGACTTTAATGGAAGCGGAGACACGTCTCATCCAACAGGGGCCCAGAGACAACTGCCGTACATGGAATCCTAACTGACATCATAGGATTCCATGACAGAGCAGCGCTCTAAACCTTACATCACCACACACCCTCCCAATTCCCATATGTGAAGTTCTGTTTTGATCTAAAAGAAACTTTTTTTGGGATAGTGCATGAAACATAAACACAACATTTTTACTGCAAAATGTCCGTAGTAGGATCTCACATTAGACCCACATTAAAAATAAATTAAAGTAAAATGGTATTTAAGACAATCTGATTAAGAATTCTTTCAAGGTTATCAGGGCAAGAATCAATGCAGAACAGAGCTGGTTCGATCAGGGGGGCTACTGAAAGGCTGGGGCCCTGGGCAAGTGCCCACTTTGCCCATGCCTTAAAACGTCCCTGCTACAAGCAGCTAAACCTTCTTTAAAAATGTGATGGAAAATGATCTGCAGGTATCCTTTTAGGATGGGCGAAATTCCTTTTTTCTCAACCACGGTAAGCAGATAAAAAATTGCAGCCACTTCTGCAATTTCCAAGTACCATGGACTGGAAAATGGGATTAATGCAGGTGAAATGTCCTGCAAAACAAGATTTCCTTATTCAGTGCTTTGAGGAATACAAGGAATTAATAATTTTTGTGGTGCCCGGCACCATCGTTGTAATCAACCTAATGGTAATAACTAGAACTTAATTACAGTTGTGCATGTCTTCCAGGAGGACCCTACAGTCAGGCGTTGCACAAAGACATCCCTGCTTGGGTAGACACTTGGAAGTGTGCTTTCAGGGGTAGGGGAAATCTAGTGACCTTAATGCACTTGGAATGAAGGTAAATACTTTGCCCAGCTCCTCATATTGCTTCAAATAGCAACTGCACCGTGGTTCAAACAGCAACTATGATTTTCTTTCTTACCAATCAATCAATCAATCAATCAATCATGTCACTTATAAAGCGCACTACATACCCGCGAGGGTCTCAAGGCGCTGGGGGAAGAGGGGGGTGGTGCTGCTACTGATCGAAGAGCCAGGTCTTGAGGAGTCTTCTGAAGGCCAGTAGGTCTTGGGTCTGTCGGAGGTTGGTGGGGAGGGTGTTCCAGGTCTTGGCGGCGAGGTGGGAGAAGGATCTGCCGCCGGCGGTCGTTTTCCGGATGCGGGGGACTGTGGCGAGGGCGAGGCTGGTCGAGCGGAGCTGGCGGGTGGGGGTGTAGAAGCTGAGTCGTCTGTTGAGGTAGGCTGGTCCGGAGTTGTGGAGTGCTTTGTGTGCGTGGGTGAGGAGCTTGAAGGTTATCCTCTTGTTGACAGGGAGCCAGTGCAGGTCTCTCAGGTGGGGTGTGATGTGGCTGCGTCGGGGGATGTCGAGGATAAGACGTGCAGAGGCGTTCTGGATGCGTTGCAGCCGTCTCAGGAGCTTAGCCGTCGTTCCTGCGTAGAGGGCGTTTCCGTAGTCCAGCCTGCTGGTGACGAGGGCCTGGGTGACTGTTTTTCTTGTTTCGGTGGGGATCCACTTGAAGATCCTGCGGAGCATTCGGAGGATGTTGAAGCAGGATGAGGAAACGGCGTTGACCTGCTTAGTCATGGAGAGGGTGGGGTCGAGGATGACCCCTAGGTTGCGTACGTGGTCGGTGGGTGGCGGGGCTGTTCCCAGTGATGTTGGCCACCAGGAGTCGTCCCAGGCTGAAGGGTTGGAACCAAGGATGAGGACCTCCGTCTTGTCCGAGTTCAGCTTCAGGCGGCTGGTCCTCATCCATTCGGCGACGGCCTTCATTCCTTCGTGGAGGTGGGCTTTGGCGGTGTGAGGGTCTTTGGTGAGGGAGAGGATCAGCTGGGTGTCGTCGGCGTAGGAGATGATGTTGAGGTGGTGCTCTCGGGCGACGTGGGCGAGGGGTGCCATGTAGATGTTGAACAGCTTTGGGCTGAGGGAGGAGCCTTGGGGTACGCCGCAGATGATCTTGGTGGCCTTGGATCGGAAGGGGGCGAGGCGGACGCTTTGTGTACCACAGAGCAGCGGGTCAGCTCCAGTTCTGCTCTGTGGGCAGCAAAAAATTCCTGTGTCGCTCTCTCTGGAATTTTGTCAACCTCTAGAGTACAATACTAGGGTGGGAGAAGCAGCAAAAGCTGAGGACTCACAACTGTGCATATCCTTTTAAAAACTATGTGAAGCTGTGTAAAGTGTGTACAATTTAACAAAAAATAAGGGGAAGCAGTGTGGAAAATCCCTCCTGCTGCCACTGGGGGTAATGATGTGCAATGGGTGAATAGCTCTGCTCAGCAGTTACTCATCTCTTCCCTGCCAGCAACCTGTACAGCCATGCCCTCCTAAAATCTACGAGCCAACTCGCACCTGCCCCTTGGACTGCCCCTGCAGGACCCTTCACAGCACATAGATACGGCAGCTACCTTCCCAATTGTGAAACATCAGCGCAGTCAGGGGAAAAAAGGGGCAACCACAGAATTGGGCACTGGCAAGAGAGTGCGAAGGAACCAACAGCACCGGGTGGCGTTGCAGAGTGATCTATTGGACCACGGGACCATAACCCAAACTGCAAGAGAAGAAAATGGACGGAGAAAATATCAACAGGCTGGTCCCGCCTGCCCCAAAGTCCTCACGCACTAATGATACTTAGGAGATGACAGGGGCAGAAGCTCCAGAACCACCCAGCAGACAAAATTGGACAAATTCACACTACCGAAGGAACAAATGACCAGTCCAGAAGGAGCAGATTCAGGTGGATCACAAACGGTAACGTCCCAGATAGCGGCTCCAGAACCTATGCTACAAGACATCATGGCAGCTTTCCAAGGGATAAAAACTGATCTGGCCAGCAAAATAGATGCAGTAACTACGGAGGTATCGCTACTCAGAGCGGACCTCCGCAACATGAGGAATCGAGTATCCAAAGTAGAAGGAACAACAGCTGGGCTTGTGACCGACATAAAGACCCTCCAGAAGCAGGTCAGAGAGCTGAGAAAGATGGCAAGGGAGTTAGAAGACAAGTTGAAAGACCAAAAAGGGCACTCCCGCTGAAATAATATCTGCATATTTGGGGTGCCAGAATGAGCGGTGGGACAAGCAGTGGACCTCTTTGTTGAGGACCTCATGATGAAATCGCTTCAGCCTGTCAAAATTCTTCTCGGTGGAGCGTACCCACCGAATCCCAGGTGTGCTGCCAAGGCTGGGGGCCCCGCCGCGACCCATAATAGCGAGACTGTTTAATTACTATGATAACAACGTAATTCTTCAGGCGGCTAGAAGTGCCCCACCATAGAAATACGAGAATGCTCTTGTCACCTTCTACCCAGACTTTACACTGAAAGTTCAGCAAAAAAGACGAAGCTTCCTAGAAATAAAAAAGACTCTAAGTGCACAGGACATCAAGTACTCCATGCTTTTCCCGGCAACTCTCAGAGTGGCAGCAGAGGGCAAGATATGGCGGTTCGTAACCCCCGAGGATGCACAAGACTGGTTGGACGGCTGGAGGACAGCAAAGAAATCAAGACATCGAGAGAAGAATGCATCAGCGCCAGAGGCAGAGGAAGTGGACTTCGATGCTGAACCTGTGAATGGACACCTGCTGGAAAAGGGACACTCTACACAGAGGCAGGAATGACTACTCTGAGAGAGATCCAGTAGGTACTGCGGATACAAGACTGGCTGCTGACCAATATGGACTGGAGAAGAAAGGAGCGAAACAGTCCATTGGCCTATGGGGCAAGAACTCATATGCAGGTAAAACGTACGCTTTTCTATGCATCGATACTTATAATTCTGTGTCATTAAACCTGCCTCAACACGGCACTATAGCACCTACACAATGTATGACTAGGGGGGGCTTTGAGCGGGGGCTTGCGGACTCTCCTGCTTCAGGCCTACCCGGGTTTGGGGTTGTTAATATGGGACGACAGGCACTCTGCAAATTGGGGGGGTCAGTGGTTCGTAACCCACAGTGCAGGGCAGCAGGGAGGGGCTGTTTAAAATGTTTCAGTAGCCATCAGAGAGATGGCACAGTTTCAAAGTTATATCTGTTGATATCCTGGCAGGGGAGGGAGAGAGACAAGGCAATCGAAAGGGACATGGGGGGGCGGGACAGACCCCCTAACAATGCAAGACAGATTGGGTACAGTCTGAATATTCAACCAATTACCCATGTTAGTTAAGAGACTAGATTCGAATAATTTGCGAGTATCCGCCCATGCAAACTTAGATATAAGTGTCTTGACTTGGAATGTCAATGATCTGGGACACAAAATAAAACGTACAGTGGTACTACAATATCTCAAATCCCAATATAGTACTGATACAGGAAACACACGTCAAGGGTAATGCATGCAAGGCACTAGACAGATTAGGATATAAACTAGTAGCGCACCCAGGATTTGCAACCGAGTCTAGAGGAGTGGGGATTCTAATCCGAATGACACTCCCCTTCATACCAGATAAGATATCGCTTGATCAGACGGGTAGATATGTGGCCATAACAGGAAGATGGGAGGGCAAAGTCCTAAACATATATTCAGTGTATGTACCACCAAAGCTACACGTGGACACTCTAAAGGAAATAAGTGCACTACTACTAGACCTCCCGGAGGGAATATTAATTATGGGAGGGGACATGACCGCAACAATGGACCCAAATGCGCACTGGTTTAGAGGAACGGTACATAAGGCGAAAGGAATTTCTGATCACTCACCTGTAGAAACACACCTCCAAAGGCCCACGAGGGACTATACCTTACCCCGCAGATTGGACCCCTGGCTCTTTTGTGACAGATTAGGGATAAAATCGGGAAACGGACAGAACAATACTTCCAGGACAACACAGGAATGGTGGACTCGACCTGTACACTGTGGGAGGCATACAAGACAGTCATGCAAGATAATGCAAGGTTATGTGCAGGAAATAGCTGGGGGGAAGAAGAAAGAACAACAAATTAAATATGACACGCTGGAGAAAGACCTTCTATTACTGGAGAGGAGTGCTGTTGTAAACAGTGAGATAGAAACACAAATTGGACAGCAGATCCGTATTAAACAAAGAGAGACAAAAGACATAGTGGAGGAAGCAGCTAAAACACAAGATAGGACAACCCAGAGGCGACTATACGAAGTTGAGCACAAGGCTAATAAGCTTCTATCTTGGCTGGAAAAAAGGGACAAAGAAAGAAACTGGGTACTAGAGATACACACCCTGCAGGCAGGGATTAAAAAGACGGGAGAGGACATTGCCTCTGCATTCGCAGACCATTACGAGGCTCTGTATAAGTCAACATCCATTAGAACAAGGGAGGACTCTGCACAGCTGCTCAGGGACCTTCGTATCCCAAGATTATCCCACGAAGAAAGGGAGGAGATGGACAAAGAACTCACAACAGAAGACATAGGAAGGGCCATTAGGGATCTACAGTCAGATGAGAGCCCGGACCCAACGGCATACCAATAGAAATCTATAAGGGAGTGGCATCGAAAGTGGCCCTACATATGTTAAATATGTATCAAGAGGCACTAGACCGAGTTAAACTACCCGAAGATCAAAGATTAGCCACTATTGTGGTGATACCGAAACAGGGAAAGCCGCCGGAGGATTGCGGATCTTACCTTCCAATATCCTTACTTAATGTAGAAGTTAAGCTACTACCGAAGGTGTTGGCAAAAAGGCTTAGTACTGTCATTATCTCTATAATACACCCTGATCAATCCGGGTTCATGCCCCATAGGAACACCAGGCTTAATCTGCGGCGACTATATGGGGTGATGCATACTACCAAGGTTAACCCTGGAGAGGATGCAGTGCTCCTATCGCTAATCGCATGTATGGCATTCGATAATATTGAGTGGCCATACTTATTTGAAGTATTGGAAAGATTTGGGCCCAGATTCTGTGCCTCGGTGCGACTCCTTTATGCGGACCCGCTAGCCAGGGTGCGAGTGAACGGGGTGACATCAAGGAAGATTCAACTGCATAAAGGCACGAGGCAGGGATGCCCATTTTCCGCCAAGCTGTTCGCCTTGGCGCTTGAGCCCCTGGCGGCGTGGGTCAGAGTAGACCCATTAATCTGGGAAATCTATGGGGAAATGACTAGGAAAAAAAATATCACTATATGCCGATGACATATTACTATATGCCACCAACCCTAAGTCCTCGATAGGGTGAATAATTCACATATTCCATCTGTTTGGGAGTTATTCGGGATATAGGATAAACTGAAACAAGTCTCTTCTCTATGTACTAGCCGGGGAGACCCCGAGTCTACCAGCAAGTGCACAATCCCTAGGGATAAGAGAAAGATTCAAATACCTTGGCATAATAATCTCAAAAGCAGATAACAAATTCCTAGAGGACAACCTCCTTCTCCAGGTAGATAGACTGCGTAGAGATACACTGCACTGGAGAAAACTCCCATTGTCCCTAATGGGACGAGCGGCCTTGTTCGAAATGATGGCATTGCCAAGACTTTTATACATTCTGCAAAATACCCCTTGTCCAATACTGCCCGCTTTTTTAAGAAGATAGATAACGAATTAAGACAACTCTTATTGGATGGAGGACAATCTAGAATAGCTCTGCATAAGCTGCAACGAAGTGTGTTTGAGGGCGGACTGGCTATCCCTGACATCAAAAAATACTATTGGGCAGCACAATTAATAACTATAAATGAGTGGGTATTTGGGGAACGAGAGGAACTGGCATATGGAGTCAACCGCCACTACATGGGGCGGGGGGATACCTAGCTGCGTTTTACAGTCGGCGCACAAACAACACATTACCTATACACACACAAATGACAATAAACGTGTGGCGGGAGGAGACTACATTCCTGGGTTGGGAAAAGAAATTGACTGGATGGACGCCATTGTGGGAAGGTGACCTACTGCAGGAAGTGAGCCAGATCAAGGGGTTCCGTGAATGGCAGGTCATAGGGATCGAATATCTTGGGCATCTATAGAGGGGGCAAACACTAATAAGTTTCAAAGACCTAAAAGAGGAGTATCAAATGTCTGATAAGGAATTTCTGAGCTATTTACAACTAAAATATGCCTGAAGGGGACACATCCCAGAAGGGGAGCAATTAGCGGAATAAACTCCACTTGAAGATAGATTATTGATGGACCCCATGCCAGAGAAAGCCGTTTCTCTAGTGTACAAAAAAATAATGAATAACTCCCCAGACCCCCTCCCGGCTCTCCGGGAAGCTTGGACAAGGGACCTGGAGGCACTCAAAGATGATGACTGAGCAGAAGCGACACAGAGTCCAAGGGAGGCAGCAATTAGAGCCAGGTTCCGCCTAATACAGCTGTGCATATTACATATATCGTACACCTCAAGGGCGCTACTGCATCGTATAGGACGCAGTGACTCAGATCAGTGTGCAAGGGGCTGTGGGGAGGTAGGCACCTTTTACCACACACTGTGGTCATGCCCAATAATTCAACAATTCTGGAGGGAAATAATAGAGGTCATGTCGGAAGTGATAGACCAGGAGGTCACATATGAAGCTAAATGGCATGTTATTTGCACGACCGTAGAAAATAAATGGACGAAATAATCCAAGATATGGCTCATGACAGCAGGCATAGTAGCCAAGCGAAATATAGCAAGGGAGAGGGGTGTGAGTCAGCCACCGAGTCTTGTGAAGTGGAAAAAAGATTTAGACTGGTGTTGCAATGCTGAAAAAGTGGTGTTCCAGGGCAGGGGATGTCCGAGGAAATGGAACAAAATACGGGGTAAATGGACACAATGCAGAGGGCTCTGAGATATCTATTAGAGCAACAGGTAGGGGGGAGGCGGGGGGAACAACATAACATAAGTATTTGTAAAGCACATGTTCACCCCAATGGCGTATCTTGGGGCTGAATAACAGATGTTTATTGGTACCCAACTCAATGGTAGTCATTTTATCTCCCTCAGATGGATGAAAGGCTGAGTGGACACACCGGGATTTGAACCTGTGACCATGAGGTCGAGCACAGGACACTCATATGAATCCATTAGTCCACTGAGCCACAAGACCCGGTACTGTATGTTTTTGTAAACGTAACCAAGATTGACTTCATCAATATATCTCTGCATTGTATACAATAAGGCACATAGATGTTAAGACGGACAGCCTTGAAAGTGTATGAAATGTATTTTGCTAATGGACGAACTGCCAGGTCCTTTGTTTGTTACTCAATAAAAAGATTTACAAAAAAATAAAAGATATGATTGAGAATGTGTGCAACCTCCTCATTCATCGTTTTCCTGCTATAGTGGCCATAGGAAGGTGGGACTATAGTTTTGCTATGCCTTGTGTGTACATCAATGGCAGCCCTCCTTGAATGCCTTTGTATTATTTTTAACAAACCCATTGCAAGATTGCCACTATGGATGCATGTGCATCCTCAGTGGCCATTTTCGAATGGGGTTTGTTAAAATATTATAAATGGATTTAACGATGGCTAGCGTGTATACACATGCATCAACAAGGGCTATCTTTGAATGCATTTTTAATATTTTTCAGGCAGATCTTCAAAGGCTACAGCGAATGTGTGCGTATTCATAATGGCTGTGATAGAACTTGTTTTTTGTTTCTAGGCATGCCTTCTGTTTATGAAGTTCAATATTAAGGGCAGAATTTTAAGAAAACAACACATATCTCAAAAAGCAGACTCAATCTATTCCCCTGTAGTCTTTCACATTGCTGTAGTGGAGAAATACCTTCTTTAGTCCTTCATGTTGCTGTACTGAAGCTTATGCACTAGATAGTTACCCAAAGACGAAGCACCTCCTCATCAAGCAATAGCAAGAGCTCCTATTGGGTGGATATTTGATGCAAAATTGTGGACTCTCTTTGGTGAATTTATATAAGTTACCATTTTGGCAAAGATGCTGAACTCAGAAAAATTAAACCTTAATGGAAACACTTACAAATACAATAATTGCGGGTGCCTCAGTTGAAGCTCCACTTCTGTAAATCCGCAAACGATTTGAAATCTTAGGTATGAGTAAAGGCATTGTGTTGAGTTAAGAGTTCCCATTCACTCCTGTTCTGGATCTCAGGCCAAAGACGAGTGTCCTTCCGAGACTTCTTCTATCTACTCTGATTGCTGAACTGATGATTCCATTTTTAATCACTTCTGAATATTCAAGGGCTCCAAATCACCTACATGTTCCACCCTGTTTTCCCGCAGTTTTTGCCGCTTAACAAAAGTTATTTATTTTAATTGTCTGGTTCAATAGGGTTTAAGGCCATGACCTATTGGCTTTACCATTGCTTATTAAGCTATGTTGTGTGGTTTAGGGCATATGAAATAATTCTGCGCTAATTCATACTTCTATAATTTCGCGCAGTTGGGAAGTTCTTAATTTTGTTCAATCACACCTCTAGCAAAATTATCTTGTTTTTGAAAGAAAATTCTCATGCAAAAAGAAAATCTGTAGGTTTCTTTCCAGTAATTTAAATGAACTTACTTCTAAGGATAATTCACTTTATTTAAAAACTCTTCAAAGTAATTTTGTGTTTTTTATTTAATAAAGCCTATTCAGTTTTTTTCTCATGCAATAGTTTGAAAAAAACTGTAAATTTGCTCAGCATTCCCATAATTGTACAAAATATGTAGAAATGTAGTCCCACGTTTCACGCTATCTTATAGTTTTTTTCTTTTAAACTTTATTTGTAAATTTTAGCAGATTACAGACAGCGACATCTCATCATCAAATGGAGCAAGGCCGTGAGTGAGAAACATAGTATGCAGTATCATATCAACGCCACAAAGCATATCACCCTGCTTAAGCGTACAGGAGTGTCTATTCGAACTTGCTGTGGTCCATGGAGTCCGACCTCTCTCCCATCAGTCCATTGCTCAGCTCATGCGGCCGCCGTCTAACAATAAGGGTACAGCTAGGCACCCAAGAAGAAGGAGGAACAAAAAGGGGGGGGGGGGATAGAAGGGGAAAGCGGGGGGAACCTCTCTGGCAGTGCAGAAAAAATGTTGGAGCACAGGTGCAACCGGGCATGCTTCACCTCCCATTTCTCGCCTGCCCATCCACGGCAGGAGCCTGAGCCTGATCATCTCGCTGCGCTTCTAAAAACCTTCGTAGTGGCTCCCATATATCCAGGGGCCACGCTTGCGTGGGCATCAATCCCAGAACTCAGACAGGTATGTGTGGCAGAACGCTGCATCCTTCAGCCAGGCACCGCTACACTGCTTGCGTCTGTGGCCCCAGCATATCGCCACCCGCCTCTTTGCCAGCAGCAACATCATGGCCGCAAGTCTTCTGACGCCTTTAGGTAAGTTTTTGACATAGCCTAGCAGGGCAATCAGTGGAGTACGCTCTATTCTGTATTCCAGCATTACATCTAATACATCAAACACATGTCCCAAAAAACTTGCAACCTCCCCGCACTCCCATGCAAGGTGCATGAATGAGGCCTCAGGTGCCCTACATCTCACACAACGTGCCTCCACACTCAACCCTGCCCTACACAACCACACCGGGGTTCTATCAAGTCTGTGGAGAAATTTAAAGTAGATTAAGCGAAGCCTATAATTGGGCAACATGTCCCTAGATTGCGTGCAGCAATAGGTCCACACACCCTCCTCAAAAGGAGCACCCAGGCACTCTTCCCAGGCAGTCTGGGCCGGGGGCACACGCACAGGGTAGTCCCGCTGCATGCCGGTGTACAGGCGTGTTATAATTTTACAAGGTGAGGGATTTGACAAAAACATTTCCAGGACATGGAACGTTGGCGGCGCCACCGGGAATGACGCGAATCTCGCCCGCATGGCCGCCCACAGCTGATAATAGGTCATCCTGTCTAAGAGTCCCGTATGCTCATCTCCTAAAGCGGTGTCCAGGCTTATAAATATCCCATCCGGAAATGCCCGACCCGTCGTGTTCATCTGTAGCCTGCGCAACCGCTGACAGACTCCTGCCTCCTCCGCGAAGAGCAGCCCCGGGTGGCCAGTCACCGGCACCAAGGGCGCAAACAGGGAGTCCAAACCCGCCCGCCGGCGGAGCATCTGCCATGCCCACACCGTGCTGCCAACCGTGTCTATCCCAGCCCGTGGGCGGCCCTGTGATCGAAACATCACCATATGAAGCGGAGTCGGGGTTGCCAGATCGCTCTCAGGGTGCCGCATGCGCCATGAACGGCGTCTGAAAAATCCAGTGAAATGCCAATTGTGCCTGAGCGCAGGTGTGGTACAATTCCATATCAGGCGCTCCCAGGCCTCCCTGTTCGAACGGGAGCATGAGAGTTTCCCAGGTGACCAGTGGCTGCCCACCGGCCCATGCCAGAGAAATCAGATTGGAGCGGAGACGTTTCTTAAATTCAACCGTGAGAGGAAGTGGGAGATTTACGAAGGTGTAAAGGAACTTGGGCAATATCACCATCTTTGCGATGGCAAGACGACCTGTTAGCGAAAGAGGGAGCACCCTCCATCGGGGCAGCCGGCTCTCCAGCCGCTCCATAAGTCTGCCATAGTTGTATCGCCACAGCTCCTCGTGGTCCCTGCTAATCCAGATTCCCAGATATCTCACGGGGGAGTCAGCCCATTTTAATGGGAACTCTGATTGAAATTCAACCATTGCAGCTGTGAGTGGGAAAATCGTAGATTTCCCCCAGTTTATGGTGATGCCCGAGAGGCCGCCGAACCTAATGATCTCCCGTATGAGGGGATCGAGATTGTCCGCGGGGTGCTGGACGCAGAGGGTCACATCGTCCGCATACATTGATTCAAGCACCACCCGGGCGTGGAATCAAGGCCTCTCCGCGCGTGAACCTGTCGCAACCGGGCCGCCAGCGGCTCCATCGCGACAGCGAAGAGGATGGGCGACAGCGGGCACCCCTGTCTGGTGCCCCGGGCAACTCCGATTGGGGGGAGATTACTCCATTTACCGCAGCCTCGCAGAGGGGGAGGCGTAGAGCAACGCTATCTTTTTCAGGAATGCCAGACTGATGCCAATATGGGCGAGCAACGAGAAGAGATAAGGCCACTCAAACGTATCAAATGCTTTGGTCGCGTCGAGGAACACCGCAGCCGCAGGAAGGGCAGGGTCTACCCCTTGCATCACAGCAAAGAGGGTCCGGAGATTATGAGCAGTGCTTCTGCCCAGGACGAAGCCGCATTGATCCAGCCTGAGGATCGTGGGAAGCAGTGGGAGCAGACGCGAGGCAAGAAGTTTAACGAGAATTTTATATCAATATTAATCATAGATAAAGGCCTGTAAGAATCGCACAATAGCGGGTCCTTATCTGGTTAGAGTATGGTCACAATAAGTGCTTCGCGGAGGGAGGGGGGAGGACGCCCTGTTCCAGTGAGTCCTCGTACATGTTGAGAAGATGGGGCACGAGCAGTGTCGCATACTCCTTATAAAAGGCGGGGGTGAGCCCGTCCAATCCCGGAGCTTTGTCCCCGGGCATAGCCCGAATGACACCAACCACTTCCTCTACGGAGAATGGTTCGTCTAAGTACCTTCGATGGGCATCACTGAGCCAGACCAGCTCAATCGAATCAAAGAAGGGAAGTAGATCCGGAGGTACCCCCGGCTGGCGGGCATCATATAACGAGGCATAAAACGCCATCATTTCAGCCTGGACCGCTTCCTGCCCGACCACTAACTCGTCCTCACCCGTGCGTAGCTCGCTGATATATTCGTTTGCCCACGGCTTCCTAACCAAACCTGCCAGGGTCTTGCCAGCTCTGTCACCCTCACCATATTGACGAGCCCGTGCATCCTTCCCCAGATAATGTGTCTCCCTTAGTGCAGCCTCCTCAAATTCTCCCATCTTTGACTTGAGCTGCGCAAGGATTGGGAGTTGATTAGTTTCATATTATTACTGCTCAAGCACCCGTATCTCGCCTTCGAGTCGCCTCAAGTCCCCACGAAGAGTGCGAAGAACGCCAGCCTGTTTAGCGATGAACTTACCCCTAATGACTGTTTTAAATGCCTCCCACAACATGGATGGAGAGTCCACCGATCCAACATTTAGCTCAAAATATTCCTTTATGGTGACTTCAATGTCCTCCCGGAAAACCTGGTCTCGGAGGGCTCCCGCAGGGAGTCTACAGCTAAAAGACCTACTCGGCGCATCGGGTAATGCAAATTCCAGTAACACTGGGGCGTGATCCAAAAGGGTGTGGGTGAGATGAGCACAGTGTCTGACCCAGGTGTCAACATCATGGGAAACGAGCCAATAATCTATTCTGGACGTAGGGACCGCAGTGGAAACGCAAGTTCCCTCATAGCTGTGGGGATGGAGCCGACGCCAAATATCAATCACACCGTAGTCTTCCATCAGCCCCTGAAGTTGCGCCGCTGCCCGCGGATGGGGCCGGCGCGAACCTCCCAATCTGTCCCTTTCAGGATTAAGCACCACGTTAAAATCCCCACCCCACAACACTGCCCCCGGGCCCAGAGATTCTACCAGTCTCCACACTTCACTGAAGAACAGGGGGTCGTCATCTTTAGGCCCGTATATCGAGACCAATCTGACGGGGCGTCCACCTAGAACTCCGGACACCATCACATAACGGCCCATGGGGTCCTGGATAACAGCGCGTGTGTGCCACGGTATACCCTTCCTAAGGATGATGGCTGTGCCTCTCGCATAACTAGAGTAACCTGCAATAAATTTTTCGCCCATCTAGCCTGCTCGCAAGCGCGAATACGTGTTCCTCGTCAGGTGTACCTCCTGAAGAAAACATATATCCGCCCCATGGTGATTCAGCAGCGCAGCCACGAGCCGCACCTTTCTACAGTCATTCAATCCCGCACATTCCAGGTAATTGCTTTAAGAGTGCGTTTAGCATTTGAGTTGTCAGCCATTGCCGCAGCACCTCAAACCGTAAGAGCTGGAGGAGGGAGAGAGCGAAAACCCGCAGCTGTAATGGTGACCCCAGAGAGGGGGAAAAAGAGGGGGAGGAAAAAAGACAAGGGGATGACAATAAAGAAACATCGCAATCTGCGCAACCACCACCCCCCTCCCACAACAGCCACCCAACTAGGCTGAAGAGCATCACCCCACACACAACCAGGCCGCCAAGGGCCAACAACATAGTGCAACAAGGGACTCATCCCGGAGGGCAGAGCCAGGAAGCACAGCATATCCCAGCCCAAAAGAGCCGGGTGGCCGGGCAAGAGCCCAAATAAGGCTCGGAGTATCAAGCGGGCGGTCACCCAACACAGTGCCCGCCTGGCACGAATGACCGATAAGGGCAAGTGCTCAAGGGGCAAAATTCAAATGACAGACTAAATAAACACCAATGTCCAAATGAGCTCGTCTAGCAAGATGGGGCTGCTGCACAGTGATCAGTCTTCCTCATTCAGAGTGTCCACTTCCAGCTGGTCTTTATCCGTGGTGGCAGCCAGCTTCGGACGCTTAAGACTACGGGCAAACTTGGTAGCCAGCTTGGGGTCCGTAAAGTAGGATGTCTTTACGGACCCTACTTAAAGAAAGTTTTAGACCTTTGCTCTTTATGCCTAGGCCTGGGTGAAATTTCCATTATTTGGTCATATCCTTGCATAATTTTGATAATTTTGCATTACGCCTGTTATGCGAAATCACCAAAATTATGCTATCATGCAGCATTGCATAATTACGTGGCATGCAGAGCACAAAGTTTTGTGTTGTTTATGTTTTTTATAGCTATTTTTACATGAAATGGGACGCAATTGTAGTACTAAATGCTGGTTTTGCATTTTGCATGACTACACATCTGTTCACATATTTTTGCAATTTCACTTAATTGCACAAACGTAAATTAAGTGAATTTCATACACCCCTAATTATGACTTGTGATAATTATTAAGATTAAAAAATCTTCACCACCGGAACTTCAGAAATAATTATTATACTACAAGGGGCAGTATCTGTGTTTTACTCTTCCGAGAGTTTGTTAAGCACATATGATGCCCTTTTCAAAGCAGCAATTTAAGTCCCGCGTTTTTTATGACACAATTCTGATTTTACAGTTGTTTTGGATTCAGTCTAACACTATGGGGCCGATTCCGATCTCGTTCGGAGGCGCACCTAACACTATTCGGCCGGGAAAAAAGCCAGGCGAATGCCTGTTTCCCGACCGATCCGCACATTATTCCGAACGAGCAAGTACGATGCGCACAACTGCATAGATTCCGACCCAGTCGTGCTCACCCAATCCAGGTCCTGTCATCCGACCGAGGCGGATCCGGAAACGCAAAATCGAGTCGCACGGAAGCCAAAATGCAGCCCCGTCCGGCCGGGACAAGTACGATGCGCTTTCCGTACGCGCCGAACCCGTCGCTACGCACGGCACGTCAAAGCATACGGGAGAGGCGCACATAAACTCCGATTCGCGCCACAACACGATCCACGGCTACGAGATGAACACGCCAGCGACGAGGACGAGGCGAAGCAAAGAGAAAGACGAACGAGATGAACCAACCATGAATCCCATCGTGCCGATCCTACCAATATTCTACATCTACTACTGGAACAGGCACGGACGCGTACGGCGCAGAAGGTAAGTCAGACACCAACCACAAAAACAAACTACACGTACCCGACATATCACACACACACAGAGGGATGCAGAAATTACTCACACCAGCAACAGCAGCACCATAGGGGCGGGATGGCCATCAGCAATGCCACATATAGACATAGGGGCCTGGATGCCCACCACCACTACCACCCCTACTCAGGGGGTGCCAGATGCCTACCACTACTACCACCTCTACCCAGGGTGTGCCAGATGCCTACCACTACTACCACCCCTACCCAGGGGGTGCCAGATGCCTACCACTACTACCACCCTTACCCAGGGGGTGCCAGATGCCCACCACTACTACCACCTCTACCCATGGGGGGCTGGATGCCTACCACTACTACCACCTCTACCCATGGGGGGCTGGATGCCTGTCACTACTACCACCCCTACCCAGGGCGTGCCAGATGCCTACCACCACTACCACCTCTACCCAGGGGGTGCCAGATGCCTACCACTACTACCACCTCTACCCATGGGGGGCTGGATGCCTGTCACTACTACCACCCCTACCCAGGGGGTGCCAGATGCCTACCACTACTACCACCTCTACCCATGGGGGGCTGGATGCCTGTCACTACTACCACCTCTACCCAGGGGGTGCCAGATGCCCACCACTACTACCACCTCTACCCATGGGGGCTGGATGCCTACCACTACTACCACCTCTACCCATGGGGGCTGGATGCCGGTCACTACTACCACCCCTACCCAGGGGTGCCAGATGCCTACCACCACTACCACCTCTACCCAGGGTGTGCCAGATGCCTACCACTACTACCACCCTTACCCAGGGGTGCCAGATGCCTACCACCACTACCACCTCTACCCAGGGTGTGCCAGATGCCTACCACTACTACCACCCTTACCCAGGGGTGCCAGATGCCCACCACTACTACCACCTCTACCCATGGGGGCTGGATGCCTACCACTACTACCACCTCTACCCATGGGGGCTGGATGCCTGTCACTACTACCACCCCTACCCAGGGGTGCCAGATGCCTACCACCACTACCACCTCTACCCAGGGGTTCCAGATGCCTACCACTACTACCACCTCTACCCATGGGGGCTGGATGCCTGTCACTACTACCACCCCTACCCATGGGGGCTGGATGCCTACCACCACTACCACCCCTACCCAGGGGGTGCCAGATGCCTACCACTACTACCACCTCTACCCATGGGGGGCTGGATGCCTGTCACTACTACCACCTCTACCCAGGGGTGCCAGATGCCTACCACTACTACCACCTCTACCCATGGGGGGCTAGATGCCTGTCACTACTACCACCCCTACCCAGGGGTGCCAGATGCCTACCACTACTACCACCTCTACCCATGGGGGCTGGATGCCTGTCACTACTACCACCTCTACCCAGGGGGTGCCAGATGCCCACCACTACTACCACCTCTACCCATGGGGGCTGGATGCCTACCACTACTACCACCTCTACCCATGGGGGCTGGATGCCTACCACTACTACCACCTCTACCCATGGGGGCTGGATGCCTGTCACTACTACCACCTCTACCCAGGGGTGTCAGATGCCTACCACCACTACCACCTCTACCCAGGGTGTGCCAGATGCCTACCACTACTACCACCCTTACCCAGGGGGTGCCAGATGCCTACCACCACTACCACCTCTACCCAGGGTGTGCCAGATGCCTACCACTACTACCACCCTTACCCAGGGGGTGCCAGATGCCCACCACTACTACCACCTCTACCCATGGGGGGCTGGATGCCTACCACTACTACCACCTCTACCCATGGGGGGCTGGATGCCTGTCACTACTACCACCCCTACCCAGGGGGTGCCAGATGCCTACCACCACTACCACCTCTACCCAGGGTGTGCCAGATGCCTACCACTACTACCACCCTTACCCAGGGGGTGCCAGATGCCTACCACTACTACCACCTCTACCCATGGGGGCTGGATGCCTGTCACTACTACCACCCCTACCCAGGGGGTGCCAGATGCCTACCACCACTACCACCTCTACCCAGGGGTGCCAGATGCCTACCACTACTACCACCTCTACCCATGGGAGGCTGGATGCCTGTCACTACTACCACCCCTACCCATGGGGGCTGGATGCCTACCACCACCCCTACCCAGGGGTGCCAGATGCCTACCACTACTACCACCTCTACCCATGGGGGGCTGGATGCCTGTCACTACTACCACCCCTACCCAGGGGTGCCAGATGCCTACCACTACTACCACCTCTACCCATGGGGGCTGGATGCCTGTCACTACTACCACCCCTACCCAGGGGTGCCAGATGCCTACCACTACTACCACCTCTACCCATGGGGGCTGGATGCCTGTCACTACTACCACCTCTACCCAGGGGTGCCAGATGCCCACCACTACTACCACCTCTACCCATGGGGGCTGGATGCCTACCACTACTACCACCTCTACCCATGGGGGCTGGATGCCGGTCACTACTACCACCCCTACCCAGGGGGTGCCAGATGCCTACCACCACTACCACCTCTACCCAGGGTGTGCCAGATGCCTACCACTACTACCACCCTTTCCCAGGGGGTGCCAGATGCCCACCACTACTACCACCTCTACCCATGGGGGCTGGATGCCTACCACTACTACCACCTCTACCCATGGGGGCTGGATGCCTGTCACTACTACCACCCCTACCCAGGGGGTGCCAGATGCCTACCACCACTACCACCTCTACCCAGGGGTGCCAGATGCCTACCACTACTACCACCTCTACCCATGGGGGGCTGTATGCCTGTCACTACTACCACCCCTACCCATGGGGGCTGGATGCCTACCACCACTACCACCCCTACCCAGGGGTGCCAGATGCCTACCACTACTACCACCTCTACCCATGGGGGCTGGATGCCTGTCACTACTACCACCCCTACCCAGGGGTGCCAGATGCCTACCACTACTACCACCTCTACCCAGGGTGTGCCAGATGCCTACCACTACTACCACCCTTACCCAGGGGTGCCAGATGCCCACCACTACTACCACCTCTACCCATGGGGGCTGGATGCCTACCACTACTACCACCTCTACCCATGGGGGCTGGATGCCTGTCACTACTACCACCCCTACCCAGGGGTGCCAGATGCCTACCACTACTACCACCTCTACCCATGGGGGCTGGATGCCTGTCACTACTACCACCTCTACCCAGGGGTGCCAGATGCCCACCACTACTACCACCTCTACCCATGGGGGCTGGATGCCTACCACTACTACCACCTCTACCCATGGGGGCTGGATGCCGGTCACTACTACCACCCCAACCCAGGGGGTGCCAGATGCCTACCACCACTACCACCTCTACCCAGGGTGTGCCAGATGCCTACCACTACTACCACCCTTACCCAGGGGGTGCCAGATGCCTACCACCACTACCACCTCTACCCAGGGTGTGCCAGATGCCTACCACTACTACCACCCTTACCCAGGGGGTGCCAGATGCCCACCACTACTACCACCTCTACCCATGGGGGCTGGATGCCTACCACTACTACCACCTCTACCCATGGGGGCTGGATGCCTGTCACTACTACCACCCCTACCCAGGGGTGTCAGATGCCTACCACCACTACCACCTCTACCCAGGGGTGCCAGATGCCTACCACTACTACCACCTCTACCCATGGGGGTTGGATGCCTGTCACTACTACCACCCCTACCCATGGGGGGCTGGATGCCTACCACCACTACCACCCCTACCCAGGGGTGCCAGATGCCTACCACTACTACCACCTCTACCCATGGGGGCTGGATGCCTGTCACTACTACCACCCCTACCCAGGGGGTGCCAGATGCCCACCACTACTACCACCTCTACCCATGGGGGGCTGGATGCCTACCACTACTACCACCCCTACCCAGGGGGCTGGATGCCTGTCACTACTACCACCCCTACCCAGGGGTGCCAGATGCCTACCACCACTACTACCTCTACCCAGGGGTGCCAGATGCCTACCACTACTACCACCTCTACCCATGGGGGGCTGGATGCCTGTCACTACTACCACCCCTACCCAGGGGTGCCAGATGCCTACCACTACTACCACCTCTACCCAGGGTGTGCCAGATGCCTAGCACTACTACCACCCTTACCCAGGGGGTGCCAGATGCCCACCACTACTACCACCTCTACCCATGGGGGGCTGGATGCCTACCACTACTACCACCTCTACCCATGGGGGGCTGGATGCCTGTCACTACTACCACCCCTACCCAGGGGGTGCCAGATGCCTACCACTACTACCACCTCTACCCATGGGGGGCTGGATGCCTGTCACTACTACCACCTCTACCCAGGGGTGCCAGATGCCTACCACTACTACCACCTCTACCCATGGGGGGCTGGATGCCTGTCACTACTACCACCCTTACCCAGAGGGTGCCAGATGACTACCACTACTACCACCTCTACCCATGGGGGCTGGGTGCCTGTCACTACTACCACCCCTACCCATGGGGGGCTGGATGCCTGTCACTACTACCACCTCTACCCAGGGTGTGCCAGATGCCTACCACTACTACCACCCCTACCCAGGGGATGCCAGATGCCTACCACTAATACCACCTCTACCCATGGGGGGCTGGATGCCTACCACCAACAACACCCCTACTCACAGGATGGCTAATACATGACACAACAAGCACACACCAACATAAACAATGCAACATAACAACATCCCCCCCAACACCATGACAAGCGTGTGTAGACTGTGTCAAATGCCTACAACACTGAACATGACTTTGAACATACAATGTGACCCCCTATCACATGTGCCACACATAAATGTGTCTGGCCCCCACAATGCAAGCAGACCATGACCACTGTGGCAATGGGGACCAACCCCCATCATCACATTGACCAAAATGTAAGTGTGGGGCCCATAGCTGAAGCACATCTTGAACATTTTGGCAATGGGGTCCAAACCCCCATCATCACAGTGACCAAAATGTAAGTGTGGGGCCCATAGCTGAAGCACAACTTGAACATTGTGGCAATGGGGTTCAAACCCCATCATCACAGTGACCAAAATGTAAGTGTGGGGCCCATAGCTGAAGCACATCTTGAACATTGTGGCAATGGGGTCCAAACCCCCATCATCACAGAGACCAAAATGTAAGTGTTGACATTGAAAAAGCTGCAACTGCCAAACTGCATGGATGATTCCTGGTCACAGAACAACAAACACATCAGTGGCAAAGTAGTGCTTGTGTCCCATAGCAACATAGATTGGGGGAGGCAAACACTGCAGTGCAAATAAGACATACCTTTGGCCATGTGCAGACAAACATCACCCATGGGGGCTGACACTGTCAACATTCATCAATGACACAATGACAGAAGTGACCATCAGAATGCAGACCCACATATTTGCACCAATGGGCACACAAATGCAGATACCCTGTGGAGACTGTAGATGTGAGGTGAACAGATACCATACCATGGCAGCAATGGGACACACAAACAATGATCATTGTGCTGACTGATGACCTAGGAGTCCCAGGGACAGCAGGGGAAACCCACCAAACAACATACAGCCAATGGCACACTAAAGATATGCCAATGCAGTGGTGCAGATGCACAAACACAAACAGGCAGACCCACACTGCACATCAAACACAACAGGTGAGGGGGGGGGTGCCAGTGTCCCCAGGCAACCACACAACACATGAGGAGGCCTGAATACCAATTCCACAGATGTGCATACAGAGCCACACAAAGGTAACTCATGGATCCAAATACACTATGTGGGCAATCAGGCATTGTTAGATGAGAGGGAGCACAAATCACACATGTCACACAAGCATGTAGGAACAGCAACTGACACAGCAAGACACAGACACACCACAGCACTACCCCCAGGGTCCCCACAATGTGGTGACCCTGGGCTGCATTACAATCCCACTGTGATGACAAAGCTAGATGTCGTTCACACTGTGAACCACAGTCATGTGTCCTGAGCAACAAACTACCATCACACCTACACAAGCACAAATCAATCAGCACGGCCAGTAAGCCAAGGCCAACATGGAGACAGGGGTCTAGCCGGGCAACAACTCTCATCTGCACACACTCAACACCACACACCTCGACCTCCAACAATGTGCAGCAGTGAAGCTCACATGCACTGGTGACATTGCACATGCACCCATGACAATCCCAGGGGTGGTGGTAGGAACCAAGGTGCAGAAACACATCACACATGGCCACTTAACAAGACTCCTGAATGTCTGACACACTGCACACTACGCTGTACATGGACATGATGGCAATACCACACCAACCAATGGGATCCCAGCCACAGTCCCACACCAATGAAGAAGCCAAGGTCACCCACAAAGAACACACATAGACAACTACCAACATTGCAGCCCTGACCCTGAGGAGTGCCAGCAGTCACACACACAACGTGTCACAATCACTGAAAGCTAACACAAACTGGAAATCACATGACAGGTGTAAACAACAAGTGCCAAGGGGAATCCTGACTGTGACCCATCTGCGTCTGCCCACAAACTCAGCCCTGACGGCGAACACACCTATGGGTGACACCCTGATGACCAGTAATGTGCCATGCACCCACATCACAGAGAACCCAGGGAGAAGACTTTGGGGGAACATAGGTCAACTCAGCAAGCATCACAAACAGGAACACCACTAGGGATCCCAGCATGCACAGCAAAATGGAAGTGAACACACAGACATGCTCATACAACACACACCTTGGGCGCAGGCGATGTCACAGGAGTACACACTGCCATGAGGGGACTCCACTCCTGTGTGAGGAAAGCTGTGCCATATGTTGCCTCAGTAGGGCTCCATCATGTCAGCAGAACACTTGGTCACACAGTCAACAATTAGCACCAAATGAAGGCTCCCGTCACATCAGCCTGGTCATGGGAGTGTCAACGAAATCATCAGCACAGATCCAACACACATGTATAGCAAGTTGCACTGACAACACAGATGAGTCCTTCCCCATTGATGCCCAAACCTGCATGTCCAGTGGAGATGGCCACACGGTCAGGGAAGTAGACAAATTGAACAATGGCAAGCACAACAAATGTGCAGGGGTGGAAGCCACAGACGTGACATTGCTAATGTAATTAGGAAATCCCATTGCCAAATACTGAAAACATGACACCCTCAGATGCTGCTAAGGATGACATGGATACACCACAGGATAGGACACATTCCCCCTGGACCACATGGGTTCCTGCACAGTAACACTTCATTTTCATGAGACCAAATATCACCATCACTGCAGCAAGGGCATGGTTAGCATCATCAACATCATGTACATCAGAAGCAAAAGCACTAGAGAACAGAAAGTTGCTTTATTCAGCATATGTGGGTTCAAAAGTTGAAGTCCAGTAAAAAGAAACAAAGGCCAATGGCCAGTCCATCCTGAAAGTCAAAACAGGGTGACAGTGGCAGATGTCACCATACGCATGCCTGCACTGATTAAAACCAGGGACAATCCCCTCGGAGGGGCATACGGGGGGCAGGCCAGGCACCGCAGGGACAGGATCAGGGCTCACCAGAAGGAGGCAGGGAAGGGGTGGTGGGTGCTGGAGAGCCACTGACAACTGCAGTGGAGGTGTCTGACATGGTGTGTGCCGGCACAACTGGGGGCATGACTCAGATGGTGTGGGTGCCGGCACGACTGCAGTGGACCGTGCAGATGGAGTGGACAGGTTCCCCACTGCAGTGCCCAAGTCAGACAGGGTGGTAGTGGACTCCACTGCAGTGCCTACCTCCAGGGGAGGAGAATGGGGATCAGGTAAGGTGGGCAGGACAGAGGGGGAGGACACCGTCTCCACACCAGTGGCACAGACAAGCGCAGCGGGGGTGTGGGGCCGGAAGAGCAAGTGGCAGGGGGAGAAGGCCTGATCTTTTTGGGGATGGTGTATCTGTGGGTGGGGGAACCTGGGGCAGGGTGTGGTGGGGGCACCTGTGGAGTGGGGGCCTGAGGGATGGAGGAAGGAGACTTGGTGCCTGAGCTGAAGGGTGGTGGCGGGGTCTTGCTCTTCCGGGTCCGGGGGGACTTGCGGATGAGGGCGTCAGTCGGTCTGCGCCTGGGGGAGGGTGTCCGGGGGCGAGGGGCACTCCGCTCCGTGTGGGTGGGCTTCCTCTTCCCCCTGAATGCTGGATCAGCTGGATCGGAGGGGAAGAGGCTGAGGTCACTGAGGAAGGGCCGCTGTGTCTTTGGGGTTGCAGGTGAGGCAAGGGAGGGGGCTTTGGAGGGAGAGGCAACTGAGGACTGCGCAGTGCTCGTTGATGCGTGTGTGTGTGCCTGGGCCCCATCCCCTGTGAGTGTGGTTTCAGTCCCCTGACTGTGCGTGCGTGTGCGTCTTGTTTGTGGCGTGTGTGTCTGTGTGCTGCTCGTGTCTGTGCTGGTGTGTGCCTATGCCGGTGTGTGTGTGCTTGGGACAGGTAAGGTGCTGGGGAGTGTGGATGGGGCTGAGGCAGGAGGGGCGAGGGACTGTTGGAGGAGGGCCACTGCTGGCATCAGGGAGGAGTCCATGGACCTATTGCCCCTCTGTAGGGCAGACATGCCCGATGAGATGCCCTCCATGAACGAAACCAGCTGAGTCAACAGAGTGGTGTGTGCATGGAGGACACTCAGCATCGCTGTCTGCCCTACATGGAGCTGGCAAAGGAGGTACACAGACTCCTCACTCAGGGCAGCAGGGGACACAGGGGCAGGGGGTGCGGTGCCTGGCCCGAAGGAGACACGCTCCCGAACATGGGAGCCTTCACGGACCTTGGGAATGGGAGCCGATGGGAGGGCGGTGGTGGTGGTGGTGGTGGTGGTGGGGACAGCAACACTAGCTGGGGTGTGGTGGCTGCTGACACCCGCATCCACAAGGGAGTCATCCTCCGAGCTGCTGTGGTCCTCAGCTGAGGTGGATGGTGCTGAGGACTCCTCGGTGTGGCTCCCCTCGCCCTCCGTGCCACTGGGTCCCTCCGACCACTCCTCGGCTGCTGACCCAGTCTGGCTCTGCGGCTCCTCCTGGTCCGTGGAGCTGTCCCCTCCTGTGGCCGTGGATGTATCTGCAAACAATAGGGAAACAGACAGACATCAGTCACCTGCACCGAACGCACACACCACAGTAAGTACAGCACATTAGAGAGCAAGCCCTGGCATCCTTAGTTGAACATTGCCAAAAGTGCCCAAATAGAATAGGAGAAGCCAATTGTCAGTCTGATGGTCAACCATGGCACTCACATCCCTCCTGGCCTTGCACCCATCTGTCTGGTGTCTGTTGGATGGCAATACCCCAGTGTGGACACATGCACCACCTACACAGTAGTTGGACAGTGCAGAAAACACGGTGAAGCATGTGAACATGCACACATCACAACTCTTGCCACTGAGTCAGTACAGGTGTCCGGATGAAAGGGATGCCCAGAGTCAAATATGAAATGCATGTGATGCATACCAGCGACAGACACCATGATGCACCCATGTCCTGATAGCCATTGCCACAATGGTGTGCAAGTAGCACATGTCACTCCCCTACAGGATCACTCATAGGAAGTTACATGCCATGGCACAGGCATGCCTGCTAAGTCATACATCACTGTCTCCAGTCACATGGGCAGGGCAGCCAGACAACAACACTCTGCACTGTGTCACAATAGTAGGTCATGGGGAATGCAAGTCCTGGAGCTGAACAAGTGCACATGTACATCCCCCACACACCACATCATCTGAACCCTTATCTGTCCAGGTCATACCGATTGGACATATGGGAGACCTGTAACACAACCCTCTGAACCTGAGCACCTCACAATCTGCTGTGAATGGGAAACAGCTGCCTGAACTTCACATTCGCATACCCCAGTCTGCACGGTCAGGTGATCAAACACCTATGTGTCACACAAGTATCGTCTCCTATGGTCACATCTCCGGTGGCATGCTGCGCCCCAACCGAGAAACACCCCAGCAGTCCTGACAACGAAGCCACAGCACACTGACACAGAGGCAGACACCTGAGGGGACATGTCACTGAGCACAACGTGTCAGCTGATACACGGGAGTGGGAGTACAGAGTGTATTGTATGGCCTGGAGTAGGCATGACTGTCCTGCCCCACATAAATGAGGGATGAGCCCTGGACAGTAGGCAGCTGGCTAAGTATGTGTGACACACGTAATATACACACTCCTGGGGCCCAAACATTGTTCCCACCCGCAGCATGGGTGTGTGCCAGATACCCCAGGCACATGTGGTGGATCAGCTCAGCAATTGGACCACATATCAAAGTAACACGCAGATTACATGTCAGAACACAGGCATTGTGTAAGCAATGGACCCACCCATGATGCCCACCACAGAGTTAGGGGAACAGATGCTGTCCCCCACCTTGAGTCAAGCAACCTGCAAGGACACAGTACCCAAGTGACACAATTCCCTGACTGCAAGGGCCACACCTGGGTATCAGATGAGGAGTGGGCAGTGCACAATCGAGGGACATGGGTCCTGGACCACATGACTGATGTACTGTGGAAGTTTAACCAGGCCAGAGGAGGGCACATAGCATGGCAGACAAAGTTCACAATGCAGTCATGGACTCACCCCCTCCTTGCTGCTCTCTGGCCTTCAGCTGTCCATCCAGATCAGGGAAGACCACCGCCAGGATCCTGAGCATGTGGGGGATCAGGGTCCGGTGTCCGCCCCTCCTGCGAGGAGGCGACAGCTTCAGCTGGACCCGTGCGATCCTCCGGGTCCAGCCCCGAAGGTCCTGCCACCTCTTCTGGCAGTTGCGGATCCGGCGCTTGTAGACCCCCACGGATCTCACTGCCCGGACGATGGTCAGCCATATCTGCTGCTTCTGGTGGGCATCAACCTGTGAGGATGACAAAGTGAGAATGCCATTACTACACATGCAACATATCCGTGCATTATACAGTTGGATATACATGTCTCAATCACAGGGGCACATGATGTACACAGGCAGTGCAACGATGGCTATGGACAGTATGCCAGCAGTTACTACATGGTATCATTGCCTGGGAAGTAAAACCTTGTTTAAATGCACTGTCACTGCACTATACCTGTTCAGTGCATGTCACTACACACTATGGGGGGTGACAACTACTCAGTGAGCCTGCTAGCCAGTGGCATGCAGACTGTTAGCCTTACTAGTCAGACAACATGCACATTTAGTAAGGCAGTGGACAGCACACTCACCTGCTCCCCTGCTTTCCCATACAGCTTGCTGTACTGTGGAAGGAGGCCGTCCAGCAGGGCCTGGTTCTCCTCAGTGCTGAAGGCTGGGGCTCTCTCCACAGTACGTGCCATTGCAGGGTCCAGAGGGTGCAGATACAGCAGCAGTGGTGGTGGCAGATGTCATCCTGGAGCATGTAGTGCAGGCAAGTGAGCTCTCAGGGGAACAGCCAGCATTATATGTGTGCTGCAGAGGCAGATACTGTCCCATGTGTCCAAAGTGATAGGTCCAAGTCGTTTGCATCTTCTGAATCTGGCCAATCCATGGAATTGCACCACTTACACACGCCCACAGCATCCTTCAAAAGTTCAACTTCATGACACCCATGAATTTGCAACATTGTTGTGGGTGACCAACTGAATTTCCAGCATCAGACTCGTTCAAGATTTGAAAACGCGTCCGTTGCCAGGCCAGGCCATAGCCAATGGGTGCGCACCGATCGGTCCATTGCTGTTCAACGCGTATTGCGAATACAACGCGTACCCGCACACATTGAATGCAATGGGCCGGCCGGGCACACCGATCGGTCCATTGCTGTTCAACGCGTATTGCGGATACAACGCTGCACTCCATTGAATGCAATGGGCCGGCCGGGCACACCGATCGGTCCATTGCTGTTCAATGCGTATTGCGGATACAACGCGTACCCGCACACATTGAATGCAATGGGCCGGCCGGGCACACCGATCGGTCCATTGCTGTTCAATGCGCATTGCGAATACATCGCGTACCCACTCACATTGAATGCAATGGGCCGGCCGGGCACACCGATCGGCCCATTGCTGTTCAACGCGTATTGCAGATACAACGCGTACCAGCTCACATTGAATGCAATGGGCCGGCCGGGCACACCGATCGGTTCATTGCTGTTCAACGCGTACCCGGGATACAACGCGTACCCGCACACATTGAATGCAATGGGCCGGCCGGGCACACCGATCGGTCCATTGCTGTTCAACGCGTATTGCGAATACAACGCGTACCCGCTCACATTGAATGCAATGGGCCGGCCGGGCACACCGATCGGCCCATTGCTGTTCAACGCGTATTGCGGATACAACGCGTACCCGCTCACATTGAATGCAATGGGCCGGCCGGGCACACCGATCGGTCCATTGCTGTTCAACGCGTACCCGGGATACAACGCGTACCCGCTCACATTGAATGCAATGGGCCGGCCGGGCACACCGATCGGTCCATTGCTGTTCAACGCGTACCCGGGATACAACGCGTTCCCGCACACATTGAATGCAATGGGCCGGCCGGGCACACCGATCGGTCCATTGCTGTTCAACGCGTACCCGGGATACAACGCGTACCCGCTCACATTGAATGCAATGGCCAATGTGTGCGCACCGATCGGTCCATTGCTGTCCAACGCGTCCCTGTACAAGTCACTGGCATATGTCACCATGCCTGTCACAGGTGAACATATGCCAGCCACATATACTTCCCAGGGAGTGAGGGGCACACCTACAACACCACAGCCTGTCCACACTGTATCCTAAGGCATGTAAGGCTGCATTACCTATTCCGTGTATGGGGGTGAACATGTTGTTCTGTGGGTGTCACTTGGGGGCAGCCACTCCCAGGCTGTGCACGTGTTCATGGGGACAGAATCCTTGGTGTTTCGTGTACATGACCACTGTGATGTGCAACTGTTCATTTCTGAGCATGTGGCATGGTCACATTTCACGGTGGTGTATGTGTATGTCATGTCACATACCCCCTGAGTCCCATGTGGGACGGTATGTACGTCCCAGGGTGACCCATTGCCACAATAGTGATGGTCCTCCACAGTCTGTGTGCATGTTGTGTTTAGAATGTCTCTGATTCCATGTGCACAATGGGAGTCAGTCTCCACATCCACGTTGTTTGTGCAAGGACTTTGATGTTGTGCGTGTGTGTGTCACAGACGTCCATGTCTGTCCTGCCGAGGCAACAGGGACCACTACCTGTGGGGCTCATGGTTGTATTGCTGTGGTGTATTCATGATACACCATGTCATGCCAGTGTCCATGTGGCAATACAGGGTCCCTGGGAATCTACCTGTCGTTGAGCTGTGATGCCTGGGGCACATCTGTCCTCACATGTCACTGTGGGGTGTGTTTGGAACGTGGCAGCAGGAGATAGGAACTGTGACACGGCCTCATGATATCCCATGGCACAACCTGGGACTTGTTGATGCCACTTGTTGAACTGTGATGTTAGATGTTGGCCATGTATGTGCCATACATGTCCTTACGGAACTGCACACATCATGTACTTGTGCCTCATAATGATGTATCATGTGATATTGAGTATGGTCAATGCCACATATGTGGGGTGACTGACAATCTTTATTTCTTTACCTATGCACTGCAGGGCACCAGCTGTCCATAGACCATTCCCTGACCTTGCAACCATGGTGGAACGGGACTGCATCCGACGGTACCGCTTCACCAGGCCGCTGATTGAGGTATTGACGGTGCGGTTGGCCCCACATTTGCAAGCTGGCCGGACATACCCTACAGCGCTGACCCCCAAGGTGAAGGTGATGGCAGCCCTACACTTCTTTGCCACCGGTACCTTTCAGCACACTGTGGCGACTGCTGGTGGGATGTCACAGACCATGTTCAGCCGTGTGCTCCGCGATGTTTTGGAGGCTATGTTGATATACCTGAACCAGTACATCTATTTCCCTAGACTCCAACAACTCACTGACGTGAAGAGTGACTTCTATGCCCTGGGGAGGATGTCGCATGTCATTGGCTCCATTGATGGGACACATGTTGCTTTGGTACCACCACAGGCCCAAGAGCAGGCATACAGGAACCGCATACACTACCACTCGGTCAATGCACTGGTGGTATGTCTTGCAGATATGAGCATCTCACACGTGTGTGCCCGTTACCCCGGTTCTGCACACGATGCCTACATGATGAGGAGTAGTCGCATCCCGAGGATGATGTCACAGATGCGGAACCAGTGTGCCTGGCTTGTTGGTGTGTACTGACTTTGTACCATTGTGTGTGTTCTGCAATGTAGTGTTCCACCCTCTTTCCAACTCAGCTAATGTGCAATTGTCTGTATGTAGGTGACTCCGGATACCCCAACATGCCGTGGTTGCTGACGCCCCTCAGGAACCCTGTGACACCAGCCCAGATGCGCTACAATGAGGCACATGGTCGGACCAGGAGAGTGATTGAGCGGACATTTGGTCTCCTGAAGAGCCGCTTCCGCTGCCTGGACAAAACAGGAGTGGCCCTCCCATATGCCCCAGCAAAGGTGTGCAAGATTATCATCGTCTGCTGCATGCTACACAACCTGGCAGAGCGGAAGGAGTTGCCTCTCATCCTGGATGACGATGACCAATATCCGCCACCTGTGGAGGATCCTGGCCTGGACCACGATGCCAGTGATGATGATGATGATGATGACGGTGATGTCCGCACACAGCTCATCACCAACTTCTTCAGCTGAATGTGAGTATCCAGAGATGTCATGTCAATGATGTGAGTATGCATCATATGTGTTGGTGGTGCTCTGGTGCTGTTTGAGTGTGTCCATGTGCTACATGACTGTATGCGTGTAGCGATGTGTCCTTACAGGTAGTCTGTACTCACCAACAGTGTTGACATGCTAACTTGGTTCTGGGTGGGTATCTTGTGACATGTATTGGGCATGAGTATTGCAGTTCTGTCCTGTTCTTCAGTGCTTTTGACTGTGTTTCATTTCTGTCCTTCACAGGGTACTTTCAGAGTCGTTTGGTCAACTGTGATCCCCGACACCGTGATTCGACTTCCAGGGTGGTAGCTGTCGTGTCCCTACAGGTGATGTGCGCCACACCCATGGACTTCCTTCCTTCTACACTTGTTGGCTGTGTGCCCGCTGCCAGGTGGGATTACCTTGCATCTGTAGTGGTTACAACATGTTGCAAATGTGTAATAAACCTGTGCTTCACTTTGTGATGTGCGTTATCTGTGGTCACACATCTGACTGACATTTGCTTACTGCACCAGTGGGCTAGTTGACAAAGACTGTGAATAGGTGTTGTGTCTGTGCATTGCACCGTATTTCCTGGCAACATCAGTGTAGGCGATGAGTCAGATGGCCTAGGTGTGTATATGTTGTGTAGCCCTGGTGGTGTGTCTCCCTCATATGTGTCACGTTGCCATGACTCACATGCCTGTGTTGTACTTGCTGTAGCAGTTAGCATGCACAGTGTAATTTCGCAGGTCATCATCTCCATGACAGAAACCACGTTGGAATCACAACAGAGGCAGGTATGGTGTATTAGTGTGTTTATTGTCATACATGTGTGTGTATAGTGCACAGGATGGTGGGTGCTGTACATTTTGATTGCAATCCAAAGTTCCTAGATGAATTGGAAGTCCTGGTAGCAGAAATGTCCTGAATAAAGTCCACAGTCATCTGATACATTGGTCCAACTTGTACTCCCCATGTCATGTGGGGGAGTTGTGTTGCAGTCAACAGGGTGAACAGTTTGCGCACAAAGGTGATTATCCAGAACAGGTTTTGGCTTCCTGGGGGTTGCACATGGCCATCGGCCTCTCAGTTGCCCCTCCTCAGATGACCCCTCTTCTTTGGGGGGGGGACCCTCAAGTGCAGGCTGCTGCGGTGCAGGGGACTCTCCACCAGAGTCATCCTCCCTCCCTGTGGCAGTTGCAGTTGTTTCAGCACCAGATGTTGTGGGCACACAGGGAGGTGTTGACTGGTTGCTGCTCATCTGGCGGAGGCATTGTAATATGTCCCTATGCACCGCCGTCATCTCTTGCAGTGTGTCCCACTTGGACTCCACGCGGGACATGTGTAAGTCCAAGCGTGCATGATGGGCAGCCTGCTGCTGTTTAATGTCCCTGAGGAGCCCCACTGCCTGGCTGAGGTCTCCGGTGCTGGACTGGTACGCATCGGCTATGCGTACCAGTTGTGGGTCATCATGCAGTCCAGACCCCTCTGCGCTCAGCGACCTATGTCTCCCACCCCTCCCACCACCCCTGGCGACACGTGCAGTACCTGAGGTGGCACGCACAGGTGACCCTGGGCCCCCTTGGGGGTTGTTGGTGATGTTGGTGTCCATAGCCCCACGTTGGTCCAGGGTCCCTGTGCTGGTGGTGGTGGTGCTCCTTGGTCTGTCCATGTCGGCAGGGGTGGTATGTGTGTTGACAGTCGTTGGAGGGGTGGGTGCAGGGGGTGCAGCTGGTGGTCCTGCTGGTGCTGCATGATGACTTGCTCCGGAGGTGCCAGGTAGGTCTTCGTCATCCGAGGAGGGCAGAGGCTGTTCCACACCAGTGAGCTCCGTTTCCCTTGAGCCTGGGACGGGGACTCCTCAGCGTCTGCTGCTGTGTCCCCATCATCACCTGTTTTTGGGAGACACACACAATGTATGTTATGTTTCTGCAGGCATCAATGGTTGACACACCTGACAGTTGTGACTGTACCTCTGGATGCGGGCCTGTACATTGCATTGTCCTAAGTTGTCACAGTCAGAGGTTGATATTGGTGTAGCACATTGTCCTGCATACTTTGGGCATTTCTATATGAATGTTGGGGTGTGTACATGGTCTGCATTGGTTGTATTTGGTTGACATCCGGCCCTCCTTCCCACCCAGCCAGATATTCCACCATGGAACGTGCTTCCATTGCAGGGAGTGCAAGTTGTCTTTCAGCAGCGTGATTGCAGCGGGGTTAGTCAGAAGCCTCATTTTGATTTCTGCTTGGGATTTAGGAGTTTTTAACATTGTCTGAAGCTTTTATCTTTATTTTTAAAAACATTGTGTTACCTGTTCTTCCGGTCCTCGTTCCGACGCGACTTTGTAGTCGTTGTTCGGAGGGACGTGGCTCCACCCAGTGGGCTGGTCATTCCAGGACCATTTCCGGCAAGAATACACTAATAGCGGTGATTGCACGGACGCGCAGCAGCGTGATTGCAGCGGGGTTAGTCAGAAGCCTCATTTTGATTTCTGCTTGGGATTTAGGAGTTTTTAACATTGTCTGAAGCTTTTATCTTTATTTTTAAAAACATTGTGTTACCTGTTCTTCCGGTCCTCGTTCCGACGCGACTTTGTAGTCGTTGTTCGGAGGGACGTGGCTCCACCCAGTGGGCTGGTCATTCCAGGACCATTTCCGGCAAGAGTACACTGAAATACAATGACTGCACGGACGCGCAGCGGACGCGCGCAGCGGGCGCGCCGCTGGCGCGCCTAAGGCAAGCCCGTCTGCGCCCGTCCGCGTCCGGATCGCGGCCAGCGCCAGCCATGCTGTTAATGGGACTAAAAGTAAATTCTCTCAATTTACCCGTGAAGAATTGTTGGACTTAAGGAGGGAGAAACCCCGGAACTGTTGTACTGCAAATATAGGACATACAGTTTTGCCACATATCTGTACGCAGTGCAACTGGGCTATCGGGTCCTCTGAGGGGATTGAAAACATCACTCGAGCACCGGCCTTACACGTAGGGGCAAAGCATTCAGAGGATAGGCTCAGAGCTTGCCTCATTAATTGCAGGTCTCTGGCCAAACATTCGGGGGACATCTGGATGTCCCTCATGAATAATAACTGGGACTTGATGTTCCTCACCGAAACCTGGCTAAAAGATGACTCTAACCCTGTTTTAGCGCTAGCGATTCCCCCTGGCTTTAAGATTTGCTGTGCAAACAGGCTTGGAGATAAACGGGGTGGTGGGGTGAGAGATTCCTGTGAGATTGCAACATCGGAGGTGTCCAATCTTGGAGATATTGAGGGATTACATTTTTGTGTTAAGACCAGTCCGACGGCATCCCTAGCTGGACTTCTCATCTACAGACCTCCTAGCTCCCCCCCTTGTCTCATGTCTGACCTTTGTAATTTTATAGTGCAAAAATCTTTACAACATAAAAACTATTTGGCACTTGGAGATTTTAACCTCCATATTTCTGATACGAAGTGCACCCAATCTTCACAACTGTTGATGTCACTTGAGGGTGCCAATCTCATGCAGCACGTAAAATCCCCAACCCATAGTGCCGGTAATATACTTGATTTGGTGTTCTCTAACATCTCCTCCTTGGTTATTGAATCACCGCAAGAACAGATTTGGTCTGATCACTTCTTGATCCCATTTTCGTGCGGCAGAACAATACCCCAAGGTAAAGGGAAACCTCTACAAGCACTTAAGAGGAATTGGAAAAAACGGTCGCCTGCTTCCTTAGGACCAGCTCTGATGGATAGCCAACCCCAATGGTCCAATGACTCAGACAAGGATGCTGTGTCCGTGGACGCATGGATACTGGGCGCTCTGGATAAGCTTGCGCCAGCAAGATTAGTAAGTTCCCCTAGAAGAGCTCCCTCGGCCCCATGGTTTACAGAGGAGTTGAGAGCGGCAAAGAGTAATTGTAAGCGCCTTGAGCGTGTTTGGAGGAAAGCGTACTGTCCCCTGGCAAAAAATATGTACAGGGATGCCACAAAAGAGCTTCACAAAGCCATGAAAATAGCTAGAAGGGATTACTTTGTGAAGCGCATAAATTTATCAGATAATTCTAGCAGAGAAATCTTTAATATAGTACGCTCCTTCACCAAACCCTCCGCCCTCGAGGGCAAGATACCCTCATCCCCTATACTCTGTGATAAGCTGTCAGTCTTTTTTGAAGAAAAAATTCAGAAGGTTTATGAGTTCTTCTTGCCTGTACAGGACACTGTTGAGTCTGATGTGGGAGAGAACCAGTCGGGGGATGTCTCCTTGTCTGCTTTTTTTCCAATCTCACTCGAGGCATCCCTGGATGGAATATTGAAGTGTAAGTCAGGTTCCCCAGCAGACCCCTGCCCTCCAAAATTGTGGGTGGCACTGGCACATATTCTCAATCCAACCCTTAACCTTTTATGGAATAATTCTTTAAGTACTGGCAGATTTCCAGAAGCTTGGAAACATGCGATGCTCCAACCTCTTCTAAAAAAACCTAATGCTGACTTGATGGATTTAAAAAACTATCGCCCTATTTCCCTTCTCCCAGCGCCGGCAAAGATGTTGGAAAAATTGGTACAGCACCAACTCAATAATTTCGTGGTTAATAACGATATATTGCATGAAACTCAGTCCGGTTTCCGGGCAGGCTTTAGCACAGAGACGGCACTTCTGGAGGTGGCCGAATCAATAAGAATGGAAGTGGACGGAGGAGCCTCAGCTATGCTGGTGTTGTTGGATCTGTCCGCCGCATTTGATACGGTGGACCATTCATTATTGCTGGCCAGACTGAGGAAGGTGGGAGTGAAGGGGAAGGTACTCGCTTGGATCAAGTCCTATCTTAGCGATCGCACACAAAGAGTGACACTTCACCCTTATAAATCAGAAGCTAAGCCACTCTGGTGTGGGGTGCCGCAGAGATCGGCGTTGAGCCCGCTACTTTTTAACATCTATCTGGCCCCTTTGTGTGTGCTCATTTCTAAATGGGGAATCAAAACCGTGTCTTATGCAGATGACACTCAATTGGTGTTCTCCTTCAGGGACCTATCGGCAAACACCTTCGAGAGGTTCAGGGGCTGCCTGTGTGATGTTGCTAGATGGATGAACAATAACAAATTAAAACTGAACACAGAGAAAACTGAGGTGTTGTTTTTTGGTAAGAATTTCCCCCTCCATCGGGTCTGTGGTGGCCGGAGGAAATGGGTCCTCCACCTTCTCCATCTTCTACGGTAAAAAACTTGGGTGTAAAATGGGATGCTGAGATGACATTTGCTCCCCAAATACGTTCCATTACATCTATTTGTTTTGGAATTTTGAAGAGTCTGAGGAAATTTCTTTTTCTACTGCCGGAGAACTGTCGAAAATTAGTCATTCATGCTACGGTGACTTCAAGGCTTGATTATGCCAACAGTCTGTTCCTTGGCCTCCCGGCATACTTGATAAAAAGATTGCAGATGGTGCAAAATGCAGCAGTAAGATTGATTAGAAGAGTGCCATTTAGACAACATATTTCTCCACTTGCTAAACGACTTCATTGGCTGCCAGTTGCACAACGTATAGAGTTTAAGGCCTTGACAATTGCTTTCAGGGCCCTGAACTGCAGCGGTCCCAATTACATTAAAAAACGTATCCGCCCTTATCAGCAAAGGCGATTGTTACGTTCTAACTCACAGAACTTGCTGTGTGTCACCCGATTTGCAAAGGCTCGTATTGGAGGAAGGGCTTTCTCAGTTGGAGTGACCAAACTGTGGAACTCACTTCCGGTTAGACTTCGGCATATACCGGAAGAAGGGGAGTTCAGAAAAACTCTAAAAACATGGCTTTTTAGCCGGGACTAGTTAATTACGTTTCGGTTTCGGAGATCTGTCTCCCCTCTGCTGCTGGATCATGCTAGCGCCGGGACACCTCTGTTTGAGGTAGCTGTTGCGCTCTATAAATGTTGTGTATTGTATAGGATGTCAGTCAGTGGTGTCCTGCTGTTGGTTGGTGCACAGTTCCCAGCAGGGCCTTGTGCTCCCCACATCAGTACCCAGTGTCAGCCATCTTGTCAGTTCTTTTCCACTCCCTGTGATGTCGCATGGTTCAGGGTGGTGTTGATGGGACAGTTGTGGGGGTGACCAATATCTGTGACTACCACTCCCATCATGCTATTGCCTCCACCCCACTTCCCAGCATGCCCATACTTACTTGTTTTTGGGTGGACTTCACTGTGTGTGAGTGTGAGAGCAATGGTAAGATGGCTGACAGTGGTGTCCTGCTGTTGGTTGGTGCCCAGTTCCCAGCAGGGCCATGTGCTCCCCACAACTGAGCACCAGTGTCAGCCATCTTTGAAGTGGCTTTTGACTCCCTGTGAGGTGTGCATGCTTGGGTGTGAGCTTGCTGGGCCATGTGGGTGGGGGATGTTGGGCTGTGACTACCATCCCATCATGCTATTGCCTCCACCCCACTTCCCAGCATGCCCATACTTACTTGCTTTTGGGTGGACTTCCCTGTGTGTGAGTGTGAGAGCAATGGCAAGATGGCTGAGTGGTGTCCTGCTGTTGGTTGGTGCCCAGTTCCCAGCAGGGCCATGTGCTCCCCACAACTGAGCACCAGTGTCAGCCATCTTTGAAGTGGCTTTTGACTCCCTGTGAGGTGTGCATGCTTGGGTGTGAGCTTGCTGGGCCATGTGGGTGGGGGATGTTGGGCTGTGACTACCACTCCCATCATGCTATTGCCTCCACCCCACTTCCCAGCATGCCCATACTTACTTGCTTTTGGGTGGACTTCACTGTGTGTGAGTGTGAGAGCAATGGCAAGATGGCTGACAGTGGTGTCCTGCTGTTGGTTGGTGCCCAGTTCCCAGCAGGGCCATGTGCTCCCCACAAATGAGCACCAGTGTCAGCCATCTTTGAAGTGGCTTTTGACTCCCTGTGAGGTGTGCATGCTTGGGTGTGAGCTTGCTGGGCCATGTGGGTGGGGGATGTTGGGCTGTGACTACCACTCCCATCATGCAATTACCTCCACCCCCTTCCCAGCATGCCCATGCTTCCTTCCTTTTGACTCTGCTTCCCTGTGGAGTTGTGTGCCTGTGCTGACAAGATGGCTGACAGTGTTATCCTGGGGTTAGTTTTGCTACAAGTCCCATGTGTGTCCCTGTGCTTCACACAGCATGACCCAGGGTTGTGGTTCTTTGTGGGATATTTGATTAGAGTGTGAGGCAATGCATTCTCCCAGGTGAGTTGTGTGGAGTTTGTGTTAGGGGTGTGTGTGAGAAACGCTGCTGGTAACTATGGTCAGGGCTGTGAGTCCTCCTTCCCACCCAGCCAGATATCCCACCATGGAACGTGCTTCCATTGCAGGGAGTGCAAGTTGTCTTTCAGGATGTCAGTGAGTGGTGTCCTGCTGTTGGTTGATGCCCAGTTCCCAGCAGGGCCTTGTGCTCCCCACAGCAGTACCCAATGTCAGCCATCTTGTCAGTTCTTTTCCACTCCCTGTGATGTGCGCATGGTTCAGGGTGGTGTTGATGGGACAGTTGTGGGGGTGACCAATATCTGTGACTACCACTCCCATCATGCTATTGCCTCCACCCCTCTTCCCAGCATGCCCATGCTTCCTTCCTTTTGACTCTGCTTCCCTGTGGGGTTGTGTGCCTGTGCTGACAAGATGGCTGACAGTGTTATCCTGGGGTTAGTTTTGCTACAAGTACCATGTGTGTCCCTGTGCTTCACACTACATGACCCAAGGTTGTGGTTCTTTGTGGGATATTTGATTAGAGTGTGAGGCAATGCATTCTCCCAGGTGAGTTGTGTGGAGTTTGTGTTAGGGGTGTGTGTGAGTGGAGCTGCTGGTAACTATGGTCAGTGCTGTCAGTCCTCCTTCCCACCCATCCAGATTCTCCACCATGGAACGTGCTTCCGTTGCAGGGAGTGCAAGTTGTCTTTCAGGATGTCAGTCAGTGGTGTCCTGCTGTTGGTTGGTGCACAGTTGCCAGCAGGTCCTTGTGCTCCCCACAGCAGTAGCCAGTGTCAGCCATCTTGTCAGTTGTTTTCCACTCCCTGTGATGTGAGCATGGTTCATGGTGGTGTTGATGTGCGCATTGTGATGGTGGGCAATATCTGTGACTACGACTCCCATGATGCTATTGGCTACACTGACTTGCCCAGCATACACAGGATTCCTTCCTTTCAGTGGGCTTCACTGTGAGGTGGTGTTGTAGTGGTGGCTACATGTCTGGATGTGTTTGTTAGTTATATTTGTGCCACTGCCTAGCTGTAGTTGTAGTTGTGTTTGTACATGTGATGACACCGTTACATATCACTATGAGATGGCATGTGTTGTGTTTATCTGACTGACATACACATTTTGGGATGATTCTGTTCTGGTTGGTGTGTATTTGCTAAGGGTGCATGGTTTGACTCTCCCCTTGACAGTGATGTGTGTGTATTGTCGCACAATATTGTGTACATTTGTTGTGTACTCACCAGGCTCTGGAATGTTTTCTAGTCCATATACGCTCACTGGTGGTAGGATGGCCCGCACCTTCTCCTCCCAGGGCCTGAGGTATACTGGTTTGGCAGGAGGGCCACTGCCGGTGTGTTGGCTCAAGAGGTAGTCCTTCTTCAACAGCTCCCTGACCCTCCTGCGCACGTCATACCACCTGTTCTGGATGTCTACCTTTGTGCGCAAACATGGTGATTGTGCGTTCACCCTGTCGACGATCCTCTCCCACATCTTGGTTTTCTGCGACATGGGTGTCTGTTGGACCAGTGTACCAAACAGCTGTGGCTCTACCCTGAGGATCTCATCTACCAGGACTTCCAATTCACTATCTAGGAACTTATGATTCTTCTTTGGGGGCATGGTGATGGGTGGTGATGGTGAGTGATGTGTGTGTTGGTGTGCAGGTGAGGGTGTGTGAGTGTGTGTTTTGCTGGGTGTATGTGAGGGTGCTATCTATTTGTTGAGGTGCTGATGGTGTGTGGCTTGTGTGATGGATGAGCTGTGGGTGGGTGTGTGGTTGCTGTCTGTTGAGTGCTGGCAGGTAATTTGAATTTGCAAAGGATCATGGTAGGGATTTGTGTCCTTTATATGGGTGGAGTTGTGGGTGTGTCTTTGTCCCCTGTTCCCCCCCCCCAGTATTTATTGCCTTTGTCATTGCTTGCTTGGCCTTTTTTTGTGTGTTTTTCCCTTTGTACTTTTTGTGCATGTAGGAGACGTTCTTGTGACCGAGTCGGACCCTGCAGTTGTCTCGTACGAGCTTCTCCGAGTCGTTCACGCTGTGTTTGTGCTGTTTTCTATGCTGCGTACACGTCGGTCGCGGTGTATTGGGTTGCTTCGGCTCGCAGTTTTGTATGCGTGTCGGTCGTACGGCTTGGCCTCCGTGTGACTCGGTCGTGTTTTCCACGCGTTGCATCGTACTTGGCGGGTTGGAGTTCGCGGGTACGTTTCGTTCGGGATTCTTCCTGGTGCGTGTCGGTCGGTTCGATTCGCGTGGTTTTCCGGCCGGATGGCTGTTTTCCGCGCGGCTCGGTCGTTCGGCTTGTGTTCCGTACGAGTCAGTCGGATTTTGCACGCTTCTCATCGTACTTTGCGGGTCGGGCTGCACCGGTACGTGTCGGTCGGAAAGAATTCCGGCTCCGAGTCGGTCGGTACGTTTTCCGGCCCGAATCGGAATCGGCCCCATGTCAGTCACTGGTACAAGTCAGGTCTTCTCCTTTGTTCATGAAGCAGGGTTTTAGAGAAACTGGACAACAGTTTTCTCTCCCTTTTAGTTCTAAGTCCTGGGGTCACTTCATGAGTCCATGAAGAGTAAGTATTCCTTCTGGGATCAAACTGTTTCAAACGGTAGATATTTTTAGCTGGTTTTAAAATTAAAGCACAAGCTTCTCTTGAAAAATCCAAATTGTCTTCAAACCTGCAAAATATGGGAAGACTTGCTAGAGGACAAGTAGCATTTTAAGCTTTTCTCACAAGTCATCGACTTATTTAAAAGGAGACTGACTGATCCTACCTCATCTAGGCTTAACATCATACACCAAAGTTGAGAGACCTGAGGATTCCATTTTTATGGCTCTTAAATCTTCATCAAAATACAACTTTTCCAAAAGACGTCTGCTTGGACAGAAACGTAAAAGTCCAGGATTTTGTGAGTATTTGTGACTTGCTATGTACAGCTCAGAAAAAGCACTTTCAATCACATTGCCCCAGAGAAAACAGGTCACTTGTCATGTATGTATGTTGGGCATAGCGAATATTTTAGTATTTTAAACACATCTCTGCGATTTATAAGGACCAAAGAAACTACCAAAAACACAATTCAAACAAGATCAAATGAGAGACAAAATAGGGAATTAGTACAGAATAATTCAATTTATCAATTGTTAGGGATATACATTGTTAACATTCTCTTTGAGGAAGTACAATGTCTTCCTGGGCAAATGGTAACGGAACTCCTTAACCTGACACTTACTTTCTTGTCTTTGCAAATAATTGGCCATTGATATGATGTACCAAAAGCTTAGGGGTTAACAAGTTGTGCCAATCCGATGTCGACATGGAGGTAAATTTAGAAACTTAGCACAGCACTGTCATTTTCCGCTTAGTTATGTTATGTTAATGGCATTTATACAGCGCGACTGTTATCCGAAGGTGTCCTGGCGCTAGTTACAACTCCTGTGCATGAAAAATGAGAGAAATGTATTGGGCAAAAAGCCAGGTCTTAAGGCTCTTCCTGAAGGCCAATAGGTTAGTAATGCACCTTAAATGAAATGGCAGGTTGTTCCAGGCTTTAGCCGCATTGTGGGCGAAACTCCTGCCTCCCCAACGAACTCTATTTATGCGTGGTACTGCGACCAATCTGGCCTCTGATGAACGAAGTGGTCTATTCGGTAAATATCATTGGAAACGCTGTTTTAAATAGTCAGGTCCTGCGCCGTGCAGCGCCTTAAAAACTAGACAAAGGGCCTTAAAGCGAACTCGATTCCTCCTCGATAGCCAATGCAATTTATTTATTTCCTTGGTAATGGGTGCGAACCGAGGTGTTCCAGAAATCAGTCTAGCTGCTGCATTCTGCAGCGTCTGGAGTTTATTCAAAAGCCTTTGTTGAGCATTAAGGTACAGACTATTACAGTAGTCCAACCTCGACAGTACGAGAGTCGCGACCACTGTTTGCCGGCTATTTGGGGGCAGGAACGGCAGTATTTTTCTAATTGTTTTTATCACAAAAAAGTTTTAGAGGTCACGGAGGTGACCTGTTGACTAAAGGTAAGGTCCTTGTCCATTATCACCCCAAGGTTTTTCACCTTATTGGTGGGTGAGGGGAGGGACCCCATCGAAGTGGGCCACCAATTTGGGGTCCAGAAGTTAGAGTTGTTACCAAACAGCATAACTTCGGTTCTACCGGAGTTAAGTTTTAGGCAGTTGTCTGCCATCCAATTCCCCACTGATAACATACACTCTTGAAATCGGTTGTCTAACCCTGCCTCCTCTCCGGGTAGCAGGGACACCACAATTTGGGTGTCATCTGCATATGATGTCAAGCCAAATCCAAATGCCCTAACAATAGGCGCCAAACTAATATTATTAGTTTGATATCATGAGAAAGAGTGTGGGGTGCAGTAATTCGTCACTATAGCACAACACTGGCATATTTAAAGTGTAGACTTTTGTGCTTATAGGCTACATATTCAAGTGTTCTGCATGTGGTATTATAAGAGGCCGCTGCCTTAAGAGTGCACAGCAATAACACCCCCCGCATTCACAAAAGCAGTAAAGGAGGTTGCTAATTTTCTTGCATCACACCCAAACCTGAAACAAGTTTCCACAACACATCCGAGTCTCCTCCTCGCTTCTTGAATTCCACAAGCTGCTGACCTGGCTCTTCAACTAACTCTGCGGATTCTCACGTCTACACACCTTCTCCAGCACCTGGATACTTTCATGGGTGATTAGCGAGCTATACAAATTCACATAACATAGCATAAAGGAAGTTTTCCAAGCTTTAGTACAAACCTACAAATGAAAAGGCTCATGGGATAAGTATTCATTATGTTGAGGTAAATGGCAATCAAAGTAAGGAAAACATGGCTGTATTTGTAGTGCATCTCCACAAACTGATGATGCATTTTAGAGAAAAAGTACAGAAGTATTGACCTGTATCAATGTTTTTAGATTGGTTATCAACATACAAGTCACATATCTGTGTTAACCATTTACATTCTTGCATCAACATCAGGAGGACACAGAACAGTTACTTGGAAACCTTTTATCATGAAATAAAAAAAAATCTTAAATGGAGCTCACAAATATTTTCAAATCTACTAAAATCAAAAAATTAATTATGGATATAGCTTCAGCGCTTAATTTGTAAAGTGTAAATTTTACTCAAATTAAGTACTGTATACCCCGTTTAAGAAGAAAAAGAAAGATGGAGACTTTAAAGATCATAGGTAATTGTTTTAATGGTTGTCATTTCCTAGATTCACTCTTACAGGTGAGTATGAAAGTATTCAGGACTGTCACTGGGGGTTATCAAGGCCTGTCGCACATCTTTGCCCATATCCAAGAATTGCACATTCTAGTAAAGTTAAGTAAAATATATGTTGGCTTTATGCCTACAAAAAACTTCGGGAGATTCCCCGAAATTCTGCCAATGGGCGGAAAATGCCCATCCTGCCATCTGTGCTACTTTTTCCATGACAGTAGCGTGTTCTGTGTGGAGAAATCAGCATGAATGTCCCCATGTGATGCAGCCATTTGGTTTTATCTGTCTCTGTTTCTCCCTACTGGCTGTCTGCTCCACTCTCAATCATATCCAACCCAATCCACCCTCATTTGTTCTCTCATTTCCCAATCCCATCTTTTAAATACTTGTTTGTGTTACTGTCTCACTTCCCCTGTGTGTATTTTACTTTTTGGTCTGTGTTTTTGTGACTGTTTTTACTTTTCCTTTCCTAACCTGTCTTCATATTTCCTTCCCATGCCTGTCAGACTCCATCCCGTCTTACTCCTCTTCCGATTCCAATCCTCTCAAATCCTCCATTCCCATCATGTCCGCAGAAGCAGGCAGTGCCAACCGCACCACCTTTGGGTGACGCAGGCAGGCAGGGGTGCGGCCCCACCCCATCTTCAGTGAGGCGGAGATGGCTGCTTTCATTTTCAGGGTGCAGTGCCACCTCTCCCGCATGCTGGTAGCAGGCCCAAAAAGGTTAAAAAGTTACTAAAAATGCAGCGAAATGTGTTGCAGCGCAGTGGAAGGCCCTGTGCAAATGTTGATTGGTCACCTTTCTATTGTTTATTGCTATATTAGGAGTGTTAAACTGGTACTGCTAAGGTGCAGCCAATGCTTAGACAGTATAAAAATGACAAAATAATGAAGGAATACTTTCACAAAGTGTGCTGCATGATGCCACATAATTTGCCTTTTCTTGCCACCTAATTTGGCACTCCCCTACCACATAATTGCAGTGGCCCTGATAATAACATATAGACACATATCTTTGCAGCAAAGTTTGCGGCCAGTGCCCACTTGTGCCCTCTGGTGCAAAAAGGGCATTTTATTTAGGAGCATGGTACAATGTTCATGCAAGAGGTTTTTAAATGTTAGTGTGCCTCTCACCTAAATAAATGCACTTTTAGCATCAGAGAGTGCTTGCAATTGCATCTACTGTCTGTCGTGTCCTGTGTTTGTGAGTATGAAGCCTCTAGTGGTCCTCGGCAGACTCCTTACATGCATTACGTAATTTAGTGGGTGTGACTGGGTGTAGTTAATAAAGTATGTGACTCGGTACATTCAGTTAACGGTTGCATGCTGAAGAATAAATACTTGCAAACCAGAGCTCCATGTGTGGCGTGGTCTGTTACATGTTCCCAGGCACAGGAGGATGCTACAACTGGCACCGAGATAGGGGCTACATGGCCCCAAGAATACAAGAGTGTTCTCCCTGAGAGTTTGTCATGGTCCAGCAAACAGCTTGTGCGTGCCACATATACCTCAAGAAGCGGTCTATAGTTGGCGTATGTGCAGTAAAAGCACAACTCCAGCTTTTGAGAAGACCTCAAAGAAGGTTAAGGCCCTATGGAGGAGCACAATCAGTAAGCCTGTCAAAAATCTACTGGTAAGTCCGAAAGAAGAGATACTGTGCCACAGCATAACACAGAGCCAGCACCGATACAAAGCAGAAATGCTAAATACAGTGACAACCAGGTGAGAAGAAGCACCAAAGGCAGCCACAGTTAGGTGCAAGAAAGCACTAAAGGCAAAGAAAACCAGGCACAGGGAAATGCTAAAGGCAGCAACAGCCAGGTATAATCCATAAAGTCGAGAGACGTGATAAGCATGTGCAAGACGCAAAACCCTTGCTCACTATGACGAAGTAAGATGGCACCCCAATCTCATTTCGGGCGCGACGACCTGAGTAAAAGTGAACAGACTGATGCTTGCAGAGGTGATACCAGGCCAAGAGACGCTGAAGATCAAACTCTGCCTGAACAGCATATACTCTCTGCCAGGGGCGGCTGGTGACATTTGAAAGTGGTGGGTGTAAAATTATTGGCATACTGCACCGTAGCGATCGAGCGTAGCGAGCGAGCCCGAACAACCGAAAGTTTTGAAAAAAAAGCGGAAAAATGGTGCATTTTCAAGCAAATTTGAGAAAGCAGGAAGGTTAATAAAGCAATTGTGAAAGTGCAGTTATTACATTAATAAAGAGATGTCATATAACATAGGTAGCTGCTTATTCAGTATAACCACAGAACTTCATAACAGACTTCGAGATACAATGTATTTCTGAGTACCTCACAGATGTTTTTTATTGAACAACAACAACAACGACTAAACTGGTCGCAAAGTAGCTGCATTGAACATATTGTTTACTTTTTGTAAATGAAATCAACACGTCTCTCTTTAAGTGCAGCAAACTTTTCAATAATTTTAATGTTAAAGTCTGGTATTTTTTTAACTAGCTTGCTCTCTATAGAGAGCATTGCCAAAGCATTGAGTCTTTCCTCAAGCATGGTGTTTCTCAGGAAAGTCTTTATCCTCTTTAAGGTTGAAAAACATCGTTCTGACTCTGCTGTTGTCATAGGTGTAGTTATTACAATTTTTAGTAAAGCCACTGTCTCTGTAAGTGACTTTTCCATATTAAGTTTATGTATTAAAGCCAGCAAACAAATGGCACCTTTGGCCTTCCGGTACACAGGCATTGCGTACAGTACAGTCAACTCAGTTCTCAGCTCCTTTTTTTGAGCATAGGATAAGCTTCCACAGCCTCATTCAGAGCACGCTCAGGGAAAGATTCATCATATTTTGCAAACTGTTCACTTTGCAATAATGTGGCACTCACCAAATGTTTTGTGAAAGAAAAACGTTCTTGTGCCTGCACAATTACAATGTCACATATCTCCTTTGCAATTCGGACCAGAGTGGTGATGTTTTTCCTGCGGTTTGAAAAAGTAGAATGCTCTGGCAGCTTGCTGTCTAAATTGTCAACCCCATCTCTCACTTTGCTTATGCTTTGTACAAACATAGTGGTATATTCTTGCACTTTGACAGTATCTATCTCTTGTGCTTGTAACTGATTGTATAACAGGTCGACAGCTACCATTATATCATGAAATAAAAACAGTAAGAACTGAAACTCTCTGTCTTGTAGTGTTCTAGCAAAGCCACGGGCTTCAGTCTGACTTTTGTAATCAAACTCATCATTGTCTTCTATGGCGGCAAAACATTTCTCAAGGTCCTCCCTATGTTCATAGATTAGGTTGACTGTACGGATGTGAAAGATCCAACGAGTTGAGGATCCCCTTGGAACGCTTTTGTCCACAATCTCATGAAGTGCTTCCGTTCTTTTGGGGGAACGTGAGAAGAATGCTGCCATGCCTCCTACATCCTGAAAGAAAATTTGTGTCTCAGTGATCTTTGATACTGCCTGTTGCATAATAAGATTAAGTTGGTGGGCGTAACAGTGCACATAATGAGCATTAGGGTACACATCTCGAATTCTTTTCTGTACTCCACTGAGGTTTTCACTCATTACGGATGCACCATCATAGCTTTGTGCGCTAAGTTTTTTTTTCTGAGGCAGCTCTGGAAAAATTACGCTCAGTTGACGCAGTATAGCTGCAGCAATGTTTTCTGCACTAGAGTCTCTTAAATGTGTGAAACCATAGAACCTCTCCACAACTTGTCTGCCATTATCAAGGTACCGAAACACTAATACGGACTGTGTTTTAGTGGCCACACCAGTGGTGTCATCAGCCTGAATAGCCACAAAGTCTGTGTTCTGCAACTCTTGCACAATATGGCTTCTCATAATTTCGAGCATACACTCAAGGAGTTCATTTTGTATTGTTTTAGAGGTGCCCTTAAAGACTGTAGCACTTGCTAAATGTGCTTCCATTTCCTTGTCTATGCTTGCTATTAAATCCACAAGGCCTCTGAATATTCCAGGTTTTGAGGAACTTTCTGATTCATCATGGCCTCGCAATGCCTGTTCGAAAGCACCACAGAAACGAATGCAATAAATTATTTTGGATAGAATCTGTCTGTCCCTATCAACTGCTTCATTGTGTTTCTGTATTGTTTTGCGCTATGCATCGTTTATCTGCTGCTCAATCGGTGTGTCCTCCCCCAACATTCCCAGTCTCGTCAGGTTTTCCATATGCCTTCTTGTGTGTGCATGCTTCTTTATTTTTTCAGACAAATGCTTCAAGTCTGTTACTCCTTCATTTGTCCAAGGAAACTCACCACTAAACAGCAAGCAGGGGAAGCAGAACAGAGAATTTCTTAAAGGGCACCCTGTAAGCCAATCAGCTTTTGTGTACCAGGCGTTTGAGAATGTACACGTGGACAAATTTCCTCTGTCCTGGGAAGTTTTCTGTAGTTTTATGTCAGGCCGATGAGGTCCTAATTGCTTTATATGTAGTTTCTCTTCAAGTGGCCGTGCCTGGAATGACCTTGTAATTAGCTGTTCTACTGTATTCATATGCCGATGCTGGCCTTACCAATATGAAAGAAACCTGTCAATAATCAAAGTACAACGTATAAGGTGTGGTGCAATAATATCAAATTTCAGTATAAATACATATATCTTGTGCAGTATCGCAATAAATCTCCAACAGCTCCCCTTTGCACAACATGACTGCTAAAAATACAGCCTTACTGGCTGCTGCCTCTGTGTGCCATAGTGGTTGCTGAAGGCACTGAAACAGACACTGCTTGAGGGCCTTGAACAAGGCAAGGGATAGATAATGGCTTTAACAACCGTTATTGCCCAAAGCACAGCTATTAGTAAATTCCATCCACTGAGGTTACAATGTTCAGAATGTGCACCCACCCCAACCACCATGTAGAGTGACCACATACATAGCCCTAACTCCAATCTAAAATAAAATAGCATCAGTTTCCTTACCTTTAACACTGGTGTTTGCTGGGTCGTAGCCGGGATGAAAGAGCAGCAAAGGAGGTTGGGGCCCCTTGTTCTTCTTCCAAAAATTGCCCAAAAATTAGGTAATGGTTCAGGTTGCTGAAAATAAAAATATAACAATTTATTTTTGAAAACGTTAGGGTAATCAAACAAAGACTGGGGGGGAAAAACATAACGCTCCAATTTTTACCTTGCAGTTTGCATGCAGCTCTTAGATGACAGTTAATAGCTCACTGTTGTATGTTAGGATTTTAACTTACAAACTACAAGTAACAAAAGGATCTCTCTGACAAAAGCAGTGACTCACTGACTATTTACATCATGTGCATTTTGTGATCTGCATCAGGTACATGTTCTTTGCAGCAGGCACATTAACCTTCTGCGCTACCTTGGGGTAAGTCAACAGCAGTCAAAAAAATACAAATCACAGTCAACATTGAGGAGGAGGCAGGGAACACACTACTGCAGCTGCAGCATAGCCTTTTACCTTTTTACCTCTTTGCAGACACACCACCTACCAGTTCACTCCGAATGCCAAACTGTAGTTAAGTTTGGACTTGGCACTGGCAGCCATCTTAGGTGTAAATTCACAGGGTGTCACGCTACATGGGACCGTCCCTGCTGATGGCACGTGAGGTATGAGGTGCAAATTTGAACATTGATTGGGACCCTAAGGTTGTGATCGAGGATGGAAGCCTCCCAACCTCCCCGATTTCAGCCCTTGCTGCCAGAACTCTGCTCTCCCTCCACGCCTCTCATCCCTCCCTGGTTGCTCCCTCCGTAGTTGGTGCTTATTTATCATATGCAATTAACAGAGCCGATGTTCTGGCTTGTTTTAGGTGTAATGTTACTTGTTGTATTTTATATCTGGATGTAATAACAGAAGCAGCAAAATACCTGTCGGGAGGCACACTACTCTAAGCACAGATTTGTAGCTTAGGTGTTTTTAAGCAATGCCCTTAATTACATCAGCCACGCCCCTTTGAGAGACCCCCCAGTTTTTTCATCCCTCTTATAGCCCTGTCACCAAGTACACAGTGCTCCATTGCAGCCTGGATCTGACAGAATGTAAGCAGTGGAGGATACAAGTCATCCACTCAAAATGTTCAATAAGAAGAACGAAAGCCATTGCAAAAGAAACAAGCAAATAAGACTGACAGAAAGCCAACCACTATTGAGCAATGGGCTGTCCCAAAAGCCCACTGTAAGTTTTGTACAGTCCACCATAGGTCTTTTCAACAACATGTAGCCAAGATCTAAAATATAGAAACACAGTGGGTTCAAATTCAAACCGTCCTTCCCATCTACTCTAGCCAGTTCCCTATATATTGTAAACAAAACTACGTTTCTAAAGAGGCTACAGTGAAAAGGACTTTGTGAAATTAACCTTATCCTTAATTTATAGCTCTTCCTGTTACAGGGTTCTCTTCACAATTCCCTAGGGCAGGATCCCAGAGTAGTTTGATGTCCCTAAGACAAGATCTGTGATTGATTTGTAAGGCAATTACCCCCTTTGATAGTGGTTGTGTAAAACGAGTGGAAAGGACTCTAAGAAATATGAATTAGAGCTCCATGTGGAATAGCCCCCTAGATCAGACTCTTTAGTAAGGTCGATGGAAGTGCTTTAGAGTCAAAGAGGCTGGAGTAGATTCCTGTCTTCCTGCCATACTGGAGAAAAGGAGAGAGTGCAATAAACTTACAAATCTGACAAAAAAGATTTCTCACCTTCTGACATGTCAGCTGCTAACAATAATTGTAAACACATTTTTAAAAACGTGGAGTGTCCTCTGTTGACTGATGTCATTATATAATTATTGACTGATAAGGTGCCTTAAATCAGCCACAACATTAGCATACAGCACAAGGCAATCAAGGTGGACACCCAAATGAGGCCCATCACACCATCACTTCATACTCTTTATTATTAATGGCACAAAGTGATATTAACAACAGTAAAATTAAATAATTGCGAGGGTGATCCTTACTCGTTGATTGATATAATGGAATGTGTGGTCGAACTACTGATAATTATTACACATTTCACACATTACACATTTAATGAATACATCCTTTGACCAAGTTCAGTTTAAGACTTCTTGAAACATGCATGGATTCGAGCACAAGTAATAGCTACAGACCCAGCTTCAAGATCCTATTTCTGCATAAAGTCTACGTTATGTCCTAGAAAAAGTTGCCAAAATTCAATTACAAGCAGTAATGGAATCAAAATATATTATGAGACACTGACTATCTGGTTTTCACACCAGGCAACAGTAGTGAATCTGCGTGTAAGGCATATAAATGTAAATGTTTGATCTGACTGACGAGGGTACAACCCCTGTGTTTGTTCTGCTGGATGTACGTGCTTTTGGTACACTGCTTAAGTTCTGCATTAATAACTATGGGGAGGCAGGGTATGGACTCTCACAAAGATATTCAATTAATAACAGCTTGCGCCACACTGTGATCCTGCTTGCTCTTGTATTTCTCAGTGCCGCAATCTGGGTCCTGTTAATGAACATCCACAGCATGTATTTTTTCATGTTGGGAGGCCTGTGGGTAATTTATTCAATTTACCCCTTATCCATGAATGCTAGAGTAATCTCTGTCTCTCCACCTGTACTCATTTAGCCATCCTCTACATCCAGCCATACACTAGAAATCTCAGTGGATTGGATACGAACGGGGCTTCTTGAGGAAAGCTGAATCCCCTCTAATGTGCCCCGTCTGCAGACAAAGCAGTGCCTCTTCAGAGAGGGATCATTAGAATTCTCCCCCTTATACCCAACCCTTATCTACCCAGAAATGGCTAGGAACACCTTCTCCTTCTCAAACATTTAGAGCCTTTTTGAGAAATCCTTTTATGTCATTGCTCTCATGTTCTTTTCCTTATTGACAGTGAAGTCCACTCTTCTTGTGCCCCCTCATGTTTACCTAGACACCCAGGACCCAAGGGTCTCCTCATGAAGCAAGCACAGGAGGCACAGAAAGACTCCACGAAGACAGAAATGGCCGTAGACTCGGCACCCCAACCCCGGCAACCCCTTCAACTTAGTTGAAGGGGTTGCCGGGTTGGGTGCCGAGTCTAAGGCCATTTCTGTCTTCGTGGAGTCTTTCTGTGCCTCCTGTGCTATCAACTACTTTACTTAGAAAAAATCCTCAACGCCATTGCTGACGCGAAGGCCATGCTCCAGCGGAAGATTGGCTCAGTGTCGGCCGAACTTAAGACCACCATAAATTACCTGAGTCAAAGAATCTGAAGCAGCATAACCGAACTTCAGCCAGCACAGAGGGCTACTAGTGCACAACTCGTGACGCGACGCGAGCCACTCAGCCACAAGCTAGCACACCGGCACGACGAGCCACCACGAGGTCTGAGGTGTGGTGACGGCGGTGTGTGTCGTCGTGTGCAGCGCGGTGACGTGACGTGACTGAGTCATGTGACGGACTGCTGCGCGGTGTCTCAGCCAATCCTGGCGCTAATAGCCAGCAACAATGTGCCAGGATTGGCTAGGGGGGCATGGTTACTCCTCGCCCATATGAGACCCGGGGGGCTGCTGTACCCGCCTCGGGTCCCTCCCTCACCAGCAGCAGCTCTGCGGGGAAGCCTTCAGCTACTGTGCGCATGTTCGGGCTGGTCATAAAAACGACCAGCCCAAAAATGGACATGCGCACACTTCACAATCACTACAGTACTGCCGCGCTGAGTGGACTGTCACTCAAGCTGCCGCAGCCCCACCCCCAGGCCACCCCCTTCAGCGCCGTCCGCGATCGGGTAGCGCAGCCGCCAGCCGCCGCAGCCGCGTATCAGCCAGCGGCAGCGAGACAGACAGACTTTAAGTTTTAAATTATATTTATGCATTGTATTTATGGCAACAACGGTGATGAATGGGTCCATCTCTCTGTCCATGTGACTTAGTGGGGCAACGCCCCAACGCCCCAATGGACGCACCGCCTCTGCTCTCTGCGTCAGTAGGAAACAGCACAAAATACAATGCTGCTGTGTTCCTGAAACCATTGCATCCTTTCGATACTGCTAAAAAGCAGACTATTGGCGCCAGATGGACTGCCTGGATCGAAACGTTTGATAAATTCATTGATGCTATTGAAGAATCGGATAACAAAAAGATCATCAAATATTTAAAGAACCTTGCAGGTGATGGAGTAAACAAATGATAAAGAAGATATCACAAGTCGATGGAATATGATACCTTCAAATCAAGAAAACGTTGGAGGCCAAGTTCAATCCAATGCCAAACATCGACTATGAAAGGTACACTTTCAACCAAGCAAGATAGCAACCTGGAGATGATGGATGATGGATGATGGATGAGTTTGTTGAGAGACTTGATACGCTCATAAAGCGTCCAATTAATTCAATGATGAAGAAGTAGTGTTGTATCTTAAAGATATCGATGGTTGCCTTTTCGATTCATTCCGACGATGCATGCTGCGAGAAACGCTCAGTTTGGAGAAATGGTCATGGCTGCAAGAGCGGAGGAATGTGCTGATCGACAAGCTGCTGAATTGGAAGCTGGAACAACCCAAAACAAATCAGTATTTCACCTCTCTTGTCAATAATTATCTCCCCTTTTTTTAAAAGAACTTTATTGGCGTATAAAGATAAAGATATTACAGAGGTAGCGCATCTCAGACAGAATTCCTCTTTAGTTTTCCTCTCCCTCTCCCCATAATTCTACATGCAAATGACTGATCCCCCTCACAATGTCAACAAATTCAGGACCGCCTATGGAGGAGTGTCAGAAAGGACGAGAAAAATCATACAATTCTCATTACTCTAAACAATCCACAGCCTATATCCAGAAGAACCTTTTGCATCATGTATCAATCTTCATTCCACAGTTATTATCCCCTCCCCTTCAATCTGCTTTCGTTCTAGACCAGCGCATCAGAGAAAGAACAAATCAATGTAAACAATACCTGGTTACCTCCACGCTCCCTCAGTTGTCTGCCCTTTTCAGTCATCGTTCACTTACACCTCCAAGGGGGAAGACACCGAGCCTCCGGTGACGTCCCAGATACAGACATCGCTCGTGGCTACCGCAACTCAGATAACATATAAGTCCAGGTTAGCAGGTCTTTTTCAATCTGTTCATCCTTCTGAACATGTCTCATCTGGACCCCCTCTGTGGTTGCCCACTCATAAACATCCCACAGCCATGCTTTATGTCAAGGCACGTGGTCCTGAGCCAAGGGATATTGATCCGCCTCTTTGCCAATAGAAGGCCCAAAAAGATGAATTTTCTGCTCAATTTCTTTTTTGCCGGAGAGGGGAGCAATCCAAGCAGCACCTGGTGTATCTCCATGCGTGTCTCCCACCCTGAAGTCTCACCAAGACTGGGGAGTATTTCCTGCCAGTAGGAAAGTAAAGACGGACACGTCCACACGATGTGCCTGATTCACAGAACTAACTTACGTCAAAACGTGAAGTTAGTACTTTTGGTATTCACAGAATGAACTTACTCATTTCGGTATTCACAGAAGTTAGTAGTCCTAACTTTAGGACTCCTAAATGCCTTCTGTGAATACCGAAAGTCTTAAAGTTAGGATTTTTCTCAGTTTAGGAGTAGTAAAGTTAGGACTCTAACTTTAGGACTCCTAGATGCCTTTTGTGAATACCGAAAGTCTTAAAGTTAGGATTTTTCTCAGTTTAGGAGTAGTAAAGTTAGGAGTCCTAACTTTACTACTCCTAAACTGAGAAAATCCTAACTTTAAGACTTTCGGTATTCACAGAAGGCATTTAGGAGTCCTAAAGTTAGGAGTCCTAACTTACTACTCCTAAACTGAGAAAAATCCTAACTTTAAGACTTTTGGTATTCACAGAAGGCATTTAGGAGTCCTAAAGTTAGGACTACTAACTTCTGTGAATACCGAAATGAGTAAGTTCATTCTGTGAATACCAAAAAGTACTAACTTTACGTTTTTGACGTAAGTTAGTTCTGTGAATCAGGCCCCATGTGAATAAAATCAGCTCCCATTACTTTACGGCGCGGGAATCTTCTCCGGGGAAGTGGGATAGATTATATGTAACATTTGCGGCATAAGGTAAGTCTGGTGTACCATATTATACTGCAAAAGTTTGAAACATGCATTAGAACTGACTGTTCTAACCCCCTCATAGACTTTCACCCTGTCCCCTGCCAATAAAGGTTCTTCCAGCAATGCATTCCATTTGTTTCACCTGTAGAGGTAGCATCGCCTCCGGTAAGTCATCATGCAGAGCCCGATAAAGATGGGATATTAGTCGGCGCCCTTGAGCCATATTTAACAAGACCATTAAGATAGTAGTTGCCGGTTGCTCCTCAGGAAAGGATGGCCAAATCTCCCGTGCAGCGCTCGAGATTTATTTATATTGGAGATACTGTCCAACCCCAAGATTAAAGGTCTCCATTGCCTCCTTTAGGTAATAAATCGGTTATATAGATCACCCATCAACTGGTAACCTCCATCATTCCACCGCTGCACCAACATCGACTCGGCAATGCAAGAGAAGGGTCACATCACCCACAAAGACATATCCGGTGCATTTGGAGCCCAATGAACTACCCGCTTAACTGCGTCCTCCCATATGATCGTCACGTGCTGCATAACATAAGGGAGCGACAAGGAGATCCCGGAGCCAAGCATCAAGCGGGTCAGAAAGGGCTGCTCTTCATATATTCCTGCTAAAAGGTGTTTCTCCCAGTTGTCCATCTCATCCATCCAATATACAGCGTGCTGTAGCTGGGCTGCAATGCAGTAAAATTCCAGGCGGGGGACCCCAAGATTCACCCGACTTCACATTCTTTACAGGGTAGTAAGTCCAACTCTCCTGCGCTTGGAACCCTATAGTAGGTCCATGAGTAATCCATCCAACGTGCGAAAGTAATGTCCGGGGACCACATAAAAGGCATGCTGTAAAACATAGAGACAGTGCAGTAAGACTATCATTTTGATTATTGCAATCCTACCTATAAGAGGCAGAGGTAGGTCCCTCCAGAATCGAACGAGCCCCGTATAACCTCCACTACCCTTCCAATGTTAAAAGTGCAACAGCAGTGTGGACCAAGCGAACTTCCAAGTAGCGAGCCTCCAAAGTCACTCAGGGAAACCCCACCTCAGGCAATACACCCATGTGTATTCCCACCAGTCTCCCCATTGGGATCAGTTTTTATTTAGTAAGGTTGATTCGAATGTCCGAGATGTCATCGACTCGAATGCCCGAGACGTCACCAAGTGTTGTCGGCATAAAGGGAAACTACATGATTGTGCTCCCAAAGATTATAACCCACGGTCGCATAAGGCATCGCAAGATCTCCGCCAACAGTTATATAGCAATGGCAAACAAGAGCGGCGAGAGAGGACACCTAAATGAAGCTGAGACCATTCCCCCAGATGCTATTCTAGCAGATGGGGCAGAAAAGAGCAAGCGGACCCAACGGATAAATCCAGGACCCAACTTGATGTGACAAAGTACACACCATATATAGGACTAGTTGAAACAATCAAAGGCCTGTTCTATATCCAGGACCACAAGAGCACAGTCATCCTCCAGGAGATGCGGAGCATGCCAGATATGCGGCATCCGCCGTAAATTATGAGAAGTACTGCTCTTTGGAATAAAACCCGCTTAGTCCGGCTGAATGAGAAAGGGCGTGTAGGAGAAGATGGGCTACCAGAACACCACTCAGGATTTTTACATCAAGATTCAGGAGGGATATCGGCCTATACGGGGCAGCAACCGAAGGATCTCTGTCTAGCTTTGGTATCATAACCACCAGGGTTTCACGCATGGAATCTGGTAGGGAATTGGCATCAAGCATCTTATTAAAGACCTCCAGTAGTCGGTCCGCCATCAATACAGCAAACATTTGATAAAATTCTGCCTGTAACCCGTCAGTGCCAGGAGCCTTGGTAAGTTTAAGATGTCTGATTGCCAGGAGGATCGCCTCTTTAGTAACTCGGCCATCCAGAGCCTCCGCAGCTCACCCGATTCAAGAAATTCCAAAACCACCTCCTGTGATGGGAACATGTGCTCTACATATACCTCACTGAGATGGCGTAAACACCTCATTTATTGCTCTTTGGGTATATACTAGGCCTCTAGTGTTTGCACGTAACTACAGCACATGGGTCTCAGGAGTCTCACGCCTAATCAGGTGAGCCAACAAAGCTCCGGTTCTATCCCCTCTATATGCAGACACTTCCGATAGGCTGTATGGGTATGGTTTTCCAGCCTACGCCAGTTTTCAAGCAAAACTTCTCAAGTGTTACACCACTCCAACAACATACCAGGGGCCGATTGTAGCCCTGCCTACATCATGCTCAATTTCGTTTTTTGAGACTTGATATCCTGTTCAATTGGTTCTGAACCCCATATGAAGTTTTTAGACAGACTCCCCAGAGGACGACCTTCATGGCCTCTCAGTCAAGCGCCCTGCAGGACGCAGATCCCCAGTTATCCTCAAAGTAATGTTCCAGAGCTTCTGGGACTGTTGCCACAAAGGAGGGGGGGGGGGTTCATTAAGGCCTCCGCTAAGAGGTGCCACAGGGGTATAGCCGGCAGGTCCAGCTTCACCCCGCCCTGGGTAAAAGGACAGGGGAATGATCCAATAGGTATCAGGTCAAATAGATGACCTCCCCAGTCACGTGCACTAGATCAGCTGATAGAAAACAGTAATCTAAACAGCTGAAGGTACACGTCACAGCAGTGTGACAAGAAAACACCTGTTCCTCAGGGTGGCGCTCACTCCAGACTTCACGCAAGCGGGGCTTAGTGTGGGCCCGCTGGGGCTCCCGGGCCAGGGTCCCGTCAATAATGCAATTGAAGTCCAACCCAAGTACCACTGCAATGGCCAAATAGGGAGCCGCCACCACCATCATTGCAGGGACGAAATCTGGACAGTCCGTATTAGGGGCATAAACATTAATAATACAAATCTCCCGACCCTCAAGTGTACCATGCAAGACAACATTCTGGATCCACCATATGATTGAGATGTTTAATGGGGAACCCAGGAGCCACCCAGACAAATGTGCCGCATGCATAGCCAGAATAGGAGGTGGCATAGATTTTCCCTCCCCACCGTCTCTTCAAGCACGGGAGGCAGTCACTCCATACATGCATCTCCTGCAGGCATGCTATAATAACCAAATATCATTTTGATATGAAATACTTGTCATTGCTCCTCAAGGGTAGCCACACCTTGGACAATACAGGAAATCAATTTATTCATGGAGGCAGCCATAGTTCACACAACTGTTGTTCACCTCCCCATCTGTACAGAACAGATACGTCCATGAAAAACCAGTAGGGGGATGCACTCAAAACATGTTGCATGGTCCTCAAACATGAAAGCAGCATGAAGAAATCAAACCAAACTTTAACCACCAAATTGTACTCTTCCCTCAACTCCCTCCACCCCATGGGCAGTATCTCAATCCCACCCGGTCTATAAATAGAAAAGTAAGGAATTAGCAAATGCCTCCCCATTCCTTGACACAGAATAGAAAAAGAAGAAGAAAAACACTTAAAACAATATCCATCCCTCCTACACCCTTACACCTTTACAAACTTGTGCTAAGTAAGAAGCCATTAGCCGGGATGGTGCGGGGCCAACACACACCAGTTTCCCATGCGGACATCCGCCTCTAAGGGGCACAGCACCAACACATGTCCCATAGCCATCAGTAGGCAGACCCCCTAACTACCCAAAACATGCATTAAGGCATTTACGTATCTACCACGCATGCGAGGAGAGGACATCCTTGCTTAGGCATAGGTCAATGTACCTGCCCCCGAGCCCCTTCCAGTCCCACCTACCATCTGCAGTAGCAATCCCAATGAAGAAGGTTCAATAGGCACATCTCAACCAGTATAAGCAATCACAAATCCAAACCAGACATTTAGAGGGAGGTGTTGTCATTTGGGTCTTTGTCTCCCTGCTGCTCCTGGGAGGCTACATCTGAGTCAGGGACAACCTCCGTAGCCTGTAAAGTACCACTGGGGCAAACCTGGATCCTCCCCGATCCCCCAGTAGCGTCCCTTGCCCTCCAATGGCCTCATCATCTCTGACCGCATCCAGAGCGGTTCAATGTTGATGGTTAGGTCGACCACGTTGGTGACACCAGGCGTTCATCTGAGTTTTCTCTAAGGTCTAAACAATCACTGGCTGACATCAGCTGAGAAAAGAACATGACATCCCCTTGCTACTCAACTCTCAATTTAGTAGGGAAAAGGAGGCTGTATTTCAGGCTCGGTTTCCTTAAGCGTTTTTTCTCAGTGAGGAAATGTTTCCTCTGATCCTGTACTTGATGAGCATACTCCAGATCCACGGATATGGGATGTCCTTTAAACAGCAGAGGTACCCGAACTCGGGTGGGTTGCAGGATTGCATCTCTAAAATTTAACAACTGAGCTATGATTGCCTGAGGTAGTGCACCAGGTCTAGATGGAGGGACCAGAGCCCTATGTGCCCTTTAGACAGTGAAGAACTTAGCGAACCTCCTGGGTGCTAAAGTGGTAATGATCCATCCTTTTAGGAAAGGTTTGCTGGACTGTCCCTCTGCCTTTTCTGGGAACCCCACAAAATGCAGATTATTCCTGCAGGACCTTCCCGCCACATCCTCCGCCTGGTCATCCAAATGTATTGTCTGTCTTTGGAGACCCATAATGGTGTCACAGAGCTTATGAACCTCCTCCTGCAGAGCCATCACATTTTTTTCTGTGGTGGTCACTTGGTCCGATACTTTATGTAAGTCAGCACACAACAGGTTAACCTCAATGGCAACAGAGTCAATTTTATGAACCATCCCTGCCCTTGAATTCTGAATCGCCGTCAGAAAATCCACAAGGGAGGGAGCCTGCTCCGCTATTTGCGGTATCGTTTTATCGTTCCCCTCCAAAGTGGCCTCCTGGCCCCCAAGACCCGGCGGTACCGGGTGTGCATAGTTAAGAATTTTATTGGCTTGAGTTACCCAGTTACCCTTCTCTTTCACCATTTTTAAACACAGCCAGCCCTCCACCGCTAGTCACCAACAATAGGAGAGCAGAGGCCTCAGCCAGCTCCGTCAGTGCTCCCTCTCCAACCACAATTATTCAGGACTTGGTCCTCCTGATATGTGCACAGCTGCCGCTCAGGGTTCTGTCCACAACTTGTGCCCAATATGGCATCCCCGGGACCAGGAGTGTCAACACCACCAGACCCTAAACCCAGGGTTTGACCCAGGAGGCTACACGTGGGACCATCCGAGCAACACAAGGGCAAGCAGTCACTCATAAACTCAGGGACTCTCCCATGCAGTTTGGCTGTGTCACCCAGGAAGGCATGCCCTTATTACAGTATATTTCAGTAATCAAAGTCTGAAGCCAACCTGCCCCATGTGGCGTATTATCACTTTATATGATCAGCAGTCCCGACCCAGGCTCTGGCGGGGGTCCCACTCTCCAACTGCTGAGGGCTGCAAGTATGTTATCGTCCCTGTCTGTAGGCATGGGGGGCCTGCACCCTTTCCTCCCAAGGTCTCCAGGTACCCCCAGCAACCACCTCAACTCAAGGGCCACATAGTCGCTGCCTGCAGGGTCCCGTCACTCTGTTCACAGGAGTCCTGTTTCTCTACTGCCTTCTGGGTGGAGCACCATAGCTCAAGAGACCTTCAGCATTCTGTCCAGCGGCCCACCGCCTGCACTACTCCGCTCTATGCAGGTGGCTCTGCATTGGCAGCAGCCTCGGAGCCCTCAAGGAGGCCTGTCCACCAGCTCCTCATTATAGGGTGGTCATTCACTGCCCCAGCTCTTACAGGACACCCTCCTGGGTCCTCGTACCTTCTGCCTCTCGGCCAGTCCCCTGGACCGCCTCAGATTCACTCCTCTCATTGTATACGGTCAATTCCAGAGCCACCCGTTCTGCTTTCCAAACAGCCAGACCGCTGGCTTGGAGCAAGGAACAGGATAGGGCTCTCCAATACACCGCAGACGAAGGTGGGCTCTCTGCAGATTTTTTTAGCGGGATTCATGCCAAGGCGGGTCCCAGGATTAAGCAGGATTTTCTTCGTGTCGGTGGGAGCACCGTCTGGCACATCTACTCGGCCATCTTGCCTGGCCACACCCCCCATTTATCTCCCTTTTTAATTATTGTGTTCTGTTCTGTTGATTGTAATTTGAAAGGACTTTAACCTCAAGTTATTATCCTGAATGTAAAGGTCAAGCTGAATATTTTGCCTTGGGTTTCTGGGCAGTTCTTGCAATACTTTGTGAATGCAATGGGGAGTAATCGGAAGGTACTGTTGCCTTTAGTTTAAACTGCAGAGAATAATAACTTAACATGAATTTCCTCATTCTTCAAAGTCTTGACTCATGTTCTTTCTTCTGTTGTCTTTTTCGTCTCAATTATCTTAAATGTACATCATACAAGCCATACTTTCTCATGTGCTAAATATATGCTGAAATTGCTACTCACCATCGACTAAACCTCTCTTTTATTTATGTAGTAGGCAAAAGGTGTGGCTTTCATCACACTTTTGTCTTTTCTTTACTTACCCATGTTTTCCCTCTTTTTAACCTGTAAATGTTTCCATTGTTCTAGTGTCTTTTCACACATTATGCACCGCGCGCACTGCACAGGCAGATTTTTGTTAAAAAATTATAAAAATTTGTATTCATCGATTGTGACCACTAACTATTTCTCTCTTGAAATGTGACATCCTCATTGAATATTCGTCTTTTTACATACTGCGAGGTGCCACAGAAGAGTGTTGACTACAGGCTTTTCAGCAGCATAGTCTGGGGCCCCTTATTCTTGTCAAAGATGGTTTAGAAAATAACCCAAGATCTTACCAAATATCAAGTAGTAAAGTATGGTAGTAGTTTAAACCCCAGCGGCTGGACCAAGAATCTCCAGGGCAGTGGAACCCATCCATCCTCCGCAGCCTAGAGAACAGGCCACTATATTTAGAGCTATTCACTGTGTTGGTGGTACATATGTTCCAAAATTGCTTCAGTTTGTATGGTAGGAGCACTTTTGGTGAAGTGTAATGTCAAGCAGGATGTCACGTCTTAGTGACTCACTTTTATCTTATTTTTTTTTATTTCAGAAATAACCCACAAAATGACGTTTATCTGAAATAAAAAAAACTGCAATGGACGTGTTGCATAGCAGTTTGGAGGATAAAGATTAATTTTCATGTATGGGTCCTCTGTACCTTGCTTGCATTGCTGTTCTAGGCACTAAAAATATGAATTGGAAAGTCCACTGTATAAAACTTTATTGTGTGATTACCTAAAATATTTACAAAACATGTTTGCATTAAAATACATCATTTTAAAAATAAACAACATGTAAAATTCCGGCCGAGAATGCTGCTAAAATCTAGCAGAAAGGCTCATGGAATTGTGCATCCTTAACTTCTAGGTTTCATAAGAATGGAGTAAAAGTTCAACACAACACATAGCGATTTCAGGTAAAGTCTAAAACAGCGAGGAGGTGAGGCATGCAGTCATAGGTTCAGCAGCGGGAGACGCTTCCATTACAGGCGCTCGACCTAATGGGTCTTCTTCACTCACTCTACCTATGGGGCAAGTAGGTCCCAGGGAATAGGGCTGGAACATTTTAGCCGCGATACTGTGGTGCGTGATCTTGATCACCCCATTTTAGTGGACACCTCACCAATATTGAATGGTAAGGTAGGAGCCCGTTGATGTATGATAGGTCCTGATGAATGCCGCGGACACGGTTGGGCCATTAGGCAGAAACATGTTGACCAATAGGGATACGGTGGGGGGACTATAATATCCCCGATACACCGGTCATTTCTTTTAATACCATACAGATGTCAGTCACATTAAAAAGAGGTTTGACATTCGTAATGGCTTTTTAAATTTCACTTTTTTGTTAAGGGCCCCCACTTAGGGGCCGATTCCGATCTCGGCCGGTAGGGCTCCGAATCGGATTCGGCTTTACCGGATCCGATTCGGAGCCCTGTTTCCCGACCGAATCGTACGCGGGTCCGGCCGAGCGAGTACGATGCGGAGTCGCCGACCGACTCGTCCGGGCGTCCCGACCGCTCCGACCGACTCGTTCCCGGCTCGAACCGCACCGACCGACTCGCTCGGACTCGACTCGCACCGCGCAATGGAGACGTTCCCCGGCCGGGTAAGTACGATGCGCGCCGCGAGCAGTCCGACCGAGCCGCGCACCCCGGCTCGAAAGAGCTGTCGGAGCCGTACTTTGGGGGTCCGTGTCGGACCCCCTGTACGCGTAGCCGCGCGAGTCGCACACAGGGGGGACCCATGGGTCCCCCCTACCTGTGCGTGTACGGCGCGAATCGCTTCGCCGCATACCCGCTGTAGGGGGCGCACTTGTCCGACTCGCACCCATTGAGTCAATGGGAGCCCGCGTACGCGTTGTACGACCGGCTCCCATTGACTTCAATGGGAGTCCGACCGACTCGGGTCCGATGGCATACGTGCGCATCGTACTCGTTCGGTCGGACTGCACGGGTCCGATTCGGTCGGAAATCTCTCCGGGTCCGGCTCGGTCGGAGAAATTTCCGGCCCGAATCAGAATCGACCCCTTAGTCTTAGAAGTGCATCCCTGTCTTCAGGTGTATGCCCGCCCTCTATCAAACCAAGTTTTTAGAGGGCGAGGACTGGCCAATGATGAAGCATGACACCAGGTGGTGTGTGAGACCAGTCTTTTACCTTTTGTGAGATGTCCACACTCATATAGAAGACATATTAGCAATTAGGTCAACAATTAGGAGAGGCTTTGTGTGTTAATCAAAGTCTAAAACAGCCCTGCAGTTTCTTATGTGTTCTATATGACTCAAGGTTTAAAAAGGCAAAAGGTTCCTCTACCATGGCATTGGTTAGTGGGACAATTTCGTGCTTGGGACAATTTCGTGCTTGATGATCCAGCTAATGATCGACTCACCACCAAGTGCAAGTTCAAAATGAGCTCTGCTTAGGGCTTGGGTATCCAGTACAATGTGCCACACCATTTATTCTATCTAATGAGCAAAATTCACCATGTGCCAGTGAAAATGCGCTCTGCTTATATAATAAAGTGCAAAAAGCAATATTATGGAAGGCCGTAGTGGGGGACTGGGCCCTACAGTGTTGAGGGTTGCTCTAAAGTGCCGAGTGCTAATGCAACAGTCAGAACTGAAATAGAAGTGTCGAGATACAAGATGTCATAATTTGCGCCCTTTGTGAACAACCTGAAGCAATACACTATGAAGTCCACTGCAAACTCGGCATACCTTCAAGCACATCGTTGTTAGGGGCACCAGAATGCATGGGATACCAGTAAAACGATTCTGACAGTGAAGCGAGCTGGGGCTTACCCATTGGTAATCTAGGAATTTCCTACCTCTAAATGTGGTGAGTAACTACAAGGTTGGCAGCACTGATACCTAATTCAATTCAATATTTATTAAAGATTTGGATCTCCGATGAGGTCCACATAAAATATACATACAATTATTACGTAATAAATATAATAAAACATAAGAACAATTCATTTCTCAGTCCATTAATAGATAATGAAACCCTTCAAGACTGGTCGTAGAATTTCCCTTACATAGCATGGATGGATATTATCAATTACCCTAATGAGTGAGATACAAATAAAGATTCTCAGCATTAAGACCAATAAGCAGCAACAAGATCCTAACTAAAGAACCTCTACCCAAAACAAGTGGCACAAGTTTAGGTCCATATTAGACAATAGTAACTTCGTGATAGATTCAGTTTCGAATAATGTACATCACATCAGTTGCTTGGTAAAAAACAGGAAAGTGTTCTAAAACAATCAACGCATTTGGATAAACAATACATTTTCCTTTAACAATCAAACGTAAAAACTAAATATACTCAAATTTTGTGCAAGAACGCAATTAAATAGCAGCAACTACATATACAAATTTCTAAAACATTATACAGCAACATATAATAGCAGCTTCTTGAGAAAGTCGGGTTTTAAAATAGCAGCAAGAGTGTGGGAGTACAACATATCCAAATTGTGCAAAGAACAGTTGATTAGCAGCCAATACATGTGCAAAATACAGTCCAAAAAGGAAAAGTGCTAAGACTCCTTAAAAGGACACCAAGGCCCAGATATTAACAACATAATTAGAGAGAGAGGCATGTGTCTAAAAGGAGAACCCATTTAAAAGGATATGTAAAAAGATAAAATATGTTCATGAACTCCTTAAAAAATTGAATAGTTTTGCACAGACTGCTTCGTTCTTCGGGCAAAAGAGAAAGTCATGGGCTCAAACTACATTTGTAATACAGTTTTGTAAAAACATCGGAGGAAGCCAACGACAACGACTCAAAACCAATGCTGGGCAAACAAACAAGACATGATCCAGGTTCTGAATGCTCAGCTCACAAAAGTTACAGATTTTTCCATTTTTCAGGCAATGAGACCAGTTTGCTGTTAGATCATTGAAAGGTAAAAGGTTCATGCGACATAGGGTAAGCCATCATCGAATTCCATGTTCTAGGTCCCAAGATAAATATTTCTGAGGAATTCTTGGTGAGTACAACCTGGCTATTAACTTTAACCTCTCTTTAGAATTGCAAAATGTAATATCTCTATTATAGCTCATCTTACCACTTGTTGATTTTAAAAAGGATTTAAATTCTTGGAGCCAGAGGGCGATCACTGATTCTTCTTGTGCACAGAAAACTTTTAGTGCCAGAGAAAAGTCATGAGAAAGGGAATATTTACCTACTATACCGCCAAACATTTCTTGACACATGAAACCTCTTAGTGAATATGACTCACTTTTTTTTAACTGATATCCCCCATGCCAAATCCTGGATAAACCTTGAATACCACTGATACCTACAATATTTGTCTTTTCTCCCTTTCTGCCAAACTCTAAGTGACCCTCTATGGCCTTCGACTTTATAAGAAGATGGAAAAACTCAGGAGAAAGGCAAAAAGCAACCCCCAAGCCAGCCAGGACTTCATGAAAGCATGGCACGATGAGAAACAAATCAGTCAATTATTTGATTGATTTCAGTGTCACCAGAAAGCCACATTGCATCAATCGTGCAAATCAACTCGAGTACTTCCACAGGTGTGAGGAACTGGCAGAATTGACGATTATTTCTGAACAAGAGGAAGATGAGAGCAAGACTCTTTCAGGTATGCCACGAAGGAGCCCAGCATGACAGCTCTAAGCAAGGACTCCAACTATCCTCCCACCGTGCACCCTAGCAGCAGATAGTAAGTAAATCCCTTTTGGGCCTCCTCTGAGAGTTGTCCTTCCTAATCTCTAGTCTTATGCTATGCTGTAACCAAAGCATAATAAGCACAGGTGCCATCATGCAAGTCAAGTCTAACAACTACTAGATGTCGCACAAAGTTTTGGGGAGAGAATGTAGCCTTACGGCTATAGCGGTCGACCTCGGATCTGGGGAACCGGGTTTGAGTCTTGACAACGTCGCTCAACATCCTGTGATTCTGGGCAAATCACTTAATCTCCCCGTGCCTAACAAAACAAGGAATGTCTTCATCTGTAACGAAACTGGTGCTCATGTAAAGCGCTCTGAAACCCGATGTCTCGGTCTAGTTCGCGCTATATAAAACTCTATTACAAAAAAAAAGTATAAGGGCATCAAAAGTGAATTTATTAAGATGTAGGGCTTAGGAATGATTACAAATTTGTAGATCAAGTAGGCTAGCACAAGTGCTTGTGCCATGGCAGCAGTTTACAGACCTAGACTTCTTTGTGGATTACAGAGAAATCACTGTGGTCATCAAATCTAATATTCACTCCCTCCAACAGCACTGAGCAGCTTATGGACAAGTTAGGGACTGCTCATTTTCTACGCACCTTTAACTTCAGTCCACCTTCAACCATGGTTCTAGGGAGAATTTTGTGTTCTCCACCCTCAGAGGCATATTCCAGTTATAGAGAATGTCTTTTGGGTGAAAGAACACACTAACTATTTTTCACAGGTTGGCAAAACATGCCACATGTGACCAGGATGCAGTCTGTGCTGCCTTGTTGCCCACTTAGACTTTTACAGCTGAACTTGAACACAGATGCTGGGGAAGTTAATCCTGGGGCTTCCACTGCAATAGAAACCATGCTAGGGTGAAACTGCTTCTGTGGCTGAGTGTCACCTGTAGCCCACACATCACAGTGTATGAATCATCGAGGCGTATTAAAAAAAATCTTTACATCATGCATTTAAAGCAATGGAAATACTATTTGGCAGTGTAAGAGTATGTGAAATGTTCTGTAACTTCCTGCCCTATGGCCTATTTTTGTAATATCAATACAACAGTTTTTTGCTAGTGACACTAGCCTGGCATTACAGCCAAACATAATTAGAAAATATCACATGACACTGTATTTGATGAGCTACGTATTTCAATGAAAATGTGGTATAATTATCCATTAAATTGTTAACTTGCTGTACTGAAGAAAATCATGCTAGTTTATTTTGGCACATAATACTCCTATTTATTGAGTCTGTTGAACCTTGAACCACAGTCTATCAAATCATGTGATCCTCTCAGTCAGTCCACATTCCAGGGTGAGGATTCACCACCCTCCTTTAGGATTAACTTGTTAATTATGCCTGAAATGTGTCTACCCTTTGTGATTTGCGAATACTTACTTGAGGAAAGATTAATTGGTTTATATTTCATTGCTGGTGTATGACAACCCGTACTTAGGGCCTCATTACGATGTCTGTGGGACCAACACCGACAGCACGTCGGTGTCGGTCCCCCCGACATCTGAAGCAGTGGTCAGACCGCCGCATTACGATGCGGTCAGACCAACCGCATAGGTGAGGGACCGACCGCTGCGGTTCCGACGGGCTCTAGGAGCCCGTCGGCCCAGCAGTCGGAATGTAGTCCCTACATTAAGGGAGGTGCCTGCTCAGGCACCACCATAGGGATTACGATGGCCCTTTCCGACCCCCTTTCAATGGCGGTGTGACCGCCATTGAAAGGCTGTAAGAAACGGACTTTGGGGGGCCCTAGCAGGGTCCCCTTTCCTCCGCAGCCTGCGCTATGAGGCAAACATCCATACCCCATGCCACAGGGTGTAGGTATGTTTAAAAACATGCCTTTTGGCATTGGGGCTTGCTGTGGCCCTTTTCCAGGCCTCAGCACAAGCCTCAATTCAAAGAGGCATTTTTACGACCGCCTCCACAGCAGTCGGATCCTAATTTGGCGGTCAGGACTGCCGACTACCTGTCGGCCGGTCCCTTTACCTCAACAATGCCGGTCGGACGCTCATCCGACTGGCATTGTAATTAGGGCCCGATGTTTGAGCTCATTTTGGGGGACTAGAACTTATTTTTCCTCATCAGACATTGTCCAAGAGCAAGAGAGTTGAAAGCAAAGTGGAAAGAAGGAAGAAGGGTAATGGGAAAAAATCGTCACAAAGAGAGAAAGCAGGAAGCTGCAAGAGAGAGAAAAACGGGCAGGGAGTGTCTGGTAAAGAATTAAAGAGGCATGAGGTGGAATCAAGGGAACCGCACTCTGAGCGCCGACATTTAATAGAACCGGCCACGGGCTTCTGAGGAAAGCTTTGTGCACCTGCACTTATTCTTTCACATATTAAGCACCAATGACAGCCTACTGTTTCTACATCCGATACCAATTTTTTTCTTATTTTTGCTGTTTCTTTAAATTTTCGACTTATTCTAGCCTTTAGATGTAAACATTCGGATAGAACGTTTGTGTATTTGTTTGTACACAGTCTCTCCTGAATAATTCCTTTCATACAGATGAGTGTATTTTGTTTCACTAATGAGTATAATTTCTTTGTGTATAATTCTTCGCAAAGAGAGGTGTGTACTTTTTTTTTTAAGGTTATGATGCTGACAACAACGGTATGTTAAAAGTAAAAAGGTTAAAACGTTTCTGATATGTAACCACATTAGAGCAAGCAAACAAAACTATAACAGAATGAAGACAGCCAGACCACAATCACCAATGGAGTTTAAAAAATAGATTAGCGTATCTGTGTCTGAATCTTTTTCTTATTTTTTGTGCACTGGGGTTTTTGAATGTCAGGCAGACAGCGGGCCCACCCCTGCATTCTTGAGCAGATGCAGATCGCGTGGGTCTGCCACACTTTGGACCAGTGCTGTGGTCTGGAAACCAGAGCAAATTTCCTGTGGCAAAGATGTTTCAGAAAGACAAATAAACGCGCAAACATGATAATAGAAGCGTGCTCCTCCCCGACCCCATGTCAAACCCATTCCATCCTAGACATGCGTCACTGTGTTAAGGGGCAAGAGCGGAAACACAAGCGGAATTATCGGGTGCACGTCTGCGCCCGACCAACTCGTGCTCGTGAGAGTTGGTGATTTCAGGCCACGCGACTCGTATTCGGGTCCTGGGCTCTCATGATGACAGTTGGAAGTCATAGATCGCCTGTGAGGAGCAAGAACATATCATAGTCTGTCCTCGTGCCCCACTCTGCAGATGACGCCGATTTACTTTCGGAAGGGCACTAAACTGAAATGTATACACAGTTCTGAAGCTTTGACTTGGTGACATGCAATCTAGCAATGCCCTGTCACCAGGAAAACTCTGCTCATCGAAATAAATGAAACGACTCAACATTTTGCATTAATATTTTCGTGATATATTCGCCCTCTTGTGCCTTGGCCGTAATTCTATATTTAATTTTTGAACTTAAGTAGATATAACTAATTAATCAAACCTTAGTTAGTGACAGCAGCCATTGTGCACTTACGTTATAGACGTGGTAATAATGGTACATAAGCGTACAACATGAGCATCTATGCATTGTTTGGTAGTGAACAAGTTCCCGAAGAGCACACGGTAAAGAGGCTTCATAAAGATGTTCAATATTTAGCTGAAGAAAATGTGAGTAGTCTAATAGTTTATATTGTACTGAGGAAATGTAAAAACCAGAGGACCAGATTTATCAAACTTTCACGCTGCGCTGCGTGAAACCGAGAGAGCAGGCATGCGCAATATTTAGCATTATGTGGCGCATTCTTTTCCTCCCCTTACACAATGCAGCCTTGTGCCAACACAGGCACCGTTGCACTGTGGTGCAAGGGTGTCTGCGTTGTCGGCAGCAGGGCCGGTCCTAGAACTTCTGGGGCCCCGGGCGAAAGGGAAGATGTGAGGCCCCTCTAATTTGCATGCAACATCCAGTCGCGGCCGGCATGACTCGCGGGGGTTCGCGCGCGCGGGGGGGGGGTTAATTTAAAAATAAAATAAACTTACCTTCCCGGGCCTCGCGTCGTCTCTGCTCCTGACCTGCTCTCTTGATTTCCTGCCTCTGGCAGGAACAGGAAGCAGGCAGCCTCCCTCCCCTTAGCCAATCACAACGCTGCAATGGCAGCATTGTGATTGGTCGGGACGCCGACCAGCCAGGTGCCTATGGGGAGGCCATTTTCTCCATGTAGGCTACATTGCAGCCTACATGGAGAAAGGCCAGAGTGCGCATGACTGGTTTGGTCGGCCCCGGAGGACCGACCAAACAGCGCCCTTAGCAGTGGGCAAGGCACTCCTCCCCTGCCCTAAAGCAGACCCGCCCGCCCCCAACCAAACACTTCTGCTTCCTCGCAGAAAGAGAAGCAAAAACATAAAATGGTAGTTTTGCATTTTGTGTTTCTGCTTCTCGCACTGCGAGAAAGCAGTGGGGTGACGCTCCTCCGCCCTAGTGGAGGAGCCGCCCTTGGTAACATCACAAGAAGTGACATCACAGAAAGTGACATCGCAGGACTATTGATCTTATGGCATCACTGAAGAGACCTAACGTGGATATCCGTAGCATGGACAAAAATATAAATATACAAATGAAATAAGTCCATATATTTTAAAACTGTATTAAATTACATTTGTCACATTGGATGGAAAAGCTAGGTGCAGGTCTCACAAAGATGTATATTATTTACTCCTCGTTAACTGATTGTTTCTAGATGAGTGCATGATACAATTTCCAGTTCTGCCTCATAAAGGGGGGAGATCCTGTTGAGGTAATGAGGGGCGGGATCATTCAAAATATAAAATGACACAAGAGAAAACCTCTCACACCATGGATATAATTGCAAATTTCAAAAGGCTCCCTTATCTTTCTGTGCCATTATTGTGCTACCTTAGGATGACATTAATACTTTGCAATTTCTTTTAACGTAAATCCTCTCACCAGTATCCCACACGCACATGCTAAGAGACGTAGGACAATCTTTTTTGTGTGTGGGCTCTTTACTCGCCAGAATTATGTTAAGTGCAAAAACACAACACATATAGTACAAAATTACAAAATACCATTGCAAACAAATAAAGATTGTACATCAATAAAAAAAGACTTAGAACAACCGAGACCACTGCTAAATCATACATTGACTTGAAGGTATGCTTCAGATTCAAGGGGTTTTCAAATCAACGTTTTTGATTTGGTGTTAGAACTGTAGGAAGTAGAAGTGGCCGCCTTTAGGGCTGGTGGAGCCCTGTGCGACAATGTTGGTGCCCCCCAATGACTCGCTCTGCCACGGATTCTCTCACTACCACCCTTTAACAGTGCTCCTCAAGTCTCCATAACCACATTCTCGCTCAGATGCATTTAATTTGATTTACAGCGCCACTGATACCAGTGTAGGGTGTCAGAACTTTATATCACACATTACACAGAGACAATCAATCATACGTGTGTAAATCACAAGAGGTAATGTTACATAAGACAAAGGACTAGGAGTCACATGACAATCATACTAGTAGGCAGTATAGTTTAATAGCTCATTGTTCTATGTTAGGATTTTGACTTATAAACTGCAAGTAACAATAGGATCTCTCTGACAAAAGCAGTAACCCACTGGCCTGTTTACATTATGTGGACTTAGTGATCTGCATGGTACATGTTCTTTGCAGCAGGCACATTAACCCTCTGTGCTACCTTTCCACAAGTCAAAACTTCCACTTGACAAAACTCCACCTCTATCTAGGAAGAACATTAATCACCGGAGTTATCATGACATTTTTATTGTTGCCGATAATTGTTGGAGGCCAGGAAGTAGGCAGCAAGGGCTTTTAGAAACATAATATACTTGCAAACATGACGCCCCCACCCGAAGTCAGGCGCTCGGTGCGATCTCATCGGTCGCACCGCCCTAGAGCCTCCCTCCTCAAGGGTCCTGTGACCTCAATGACAGAGTCACTGTTGCTCTAGGGAGTGCTGCTTCGTAGGCCTGCCCAAAAGACTCGAGGTGAGCTTCAATAGGGGTTGTAGTGGACAGGCCTTCAAGGTTAACCCACACTTGCCACCGCTATGGTCCACCTGCTGGTGCTCAGACACCACTCTTCTAAGGTCTTTCGGGGCCTTCTAAGGTCTAGCATGGAAATGTGCTCTCTCAGGAGAGTGGTCTGGTGGACTGGTCATGAAGGCTGAACCTGGTTCCCCAGTTCCAAATTCGGCAGCTCTGACCATAGTGCCACATCCTCTCCCCCACTGAACACCATACTGCCCCACTGAGAGAAACTCGCACTGCCGTCAACTACAACCAAATTGCACCCCGCTATAAACACCTGGAGGCGACTCAATTCAAATTATGCACTAGACAAGAGCAATATGCTGCCTAAAAAAAAAAGTGACAACATCCTGGAAAGAGCAAACACTCATAAGGAATGCAAGATTAAGTAAAAGCATGTGATATGTAAGCAGGAACAACATGGTTACCTTAACGCTTTTGCACTTATTATTCAGAAATCAATGAGTGCTTTTGCATGAAAAGTTAAGGTCATGACTACAGGGCCGGAAGGGACCAGTTTCAATGTCCATTGCTTATCTCCTTACAAAACGTAGGCAATATGGTTTAAAAAGACCACATTCGTGAATACAGAGCCGCAGTATGCATTTGGTTTTCGAATCCGCCCATCAAGCAGGTATTGCAGTACATCCAGGAATGGTGCACTTCCCCACCCGAGGAAAACAAAAAGTAGCGCTTCACTGGCAAACTCTGTAAAGTGGCACTAATGTGTTTTGGGTGTGAATAAATCAATCTGGCCCCTTTTCGACCCACTCTGTCTTGCTTTAGTTATTTTTTACATTTTGAACCTTTTATTTCTCTCCATCCCAAGGCTGCACTTTGGAAGTGAAAAATGTCAGAAAAAAGACGACCTTTCCAGCAAAAGCGTTTTTATATTTTGGATTAATTTCACAGGGGAACAAATAAAGGAAAGGAAAGAGGGAGTACTGGCTACAAGGCCCAGGAAGGGGCCCCACACCTCGCAGCTTGCTCTAGTGCTTAGAGGCCCAGGGAAATGGGGCCCCCTCCCCTGGGCCTTCGAAGCAGTAACGAGGCATTTTGTAAAACACTGCCCTAGCACCGGCAGTACTACATACATTTTAAATACACATTCCCATAAAAAAAAATGGGTGATGTAAAAGTTAACAAAAGCCAGTTGATCTGGCTACTCCCTCCTCCCCTCATCCACCTCGCCTTACCTGTGTCTGGCTGGTCCTGGAAACAAAGGGGCCTTCTGTCACCTAGCAACAAAATGGAGAAAGGGAATGGCCGGTACTTAACAGAGGTGCTGCCCCTCCCCTGACACTGTGAGCCATAATTGCTGGCCTGGCTGCTGTGCCTTCCCCACTCTGTTTGTACCTCCCCCCACCCCTGCACCCCCAGGAATGCCACAACGACGCCCTGACCAGCAAGGTCGACTCAAGGTGTGTATTGTGATAGTGTGGGGCAGGGGGCCTCGTAGGAGCAGGTGGGCTAACTGTGAAAGTGTGGCCTTTCACACGGAAGCGGGGCCCCCTGTCTTTCAGCTGAGCGCGAGGCCCTGGGCAGCTGCCCACACTGCCCATGCCTAGCGCCGGCCCTGGTCGGCAGGTTTGTTTTTGTGTATGAAGGGGCTCCTTCCTGCACAAAAACAATCCTCTGAGGCTTGTTCCTCTTTCTACGTGTGCTGCAGAATGCAGAACATACAGAAAGAGGAAAAAGCGAGGAGAAATAAACATATTTCTCCTTGTTACGCCTCCCCTGGGAAGGCAGAGAATGTTGACACATTCCCAGGTCTACCACTTATTGTAAGTCTGGGAATGTGCCAAAAGCCATGGGTGGATGTGTGGGAGCACCCACGCTCCACCCATGGAAAGCCTCCCGGGCACAGAGTAATGCAAGGCAGCGACTTACGCTGCCTCGCGTGACTCCAAGCACCGCAGGGCCACGCAAGGTGACCATGTGTTACTTGGTAAATCTGACATTATTGTTGCGATGCCCTTGCTAATCGATACCTTGTGTGACGCAAGGGCAAGGCAGCACCATCATAAATCTGGCCCAGAGTGCCTGTTAGAGTTTGGTGGATGGGTACTCCATCACAAACGTTTGATGGAAATCCGCCGAGCTTATTATAAATGGGATAAAATACACTCTGTCATACATTATAAGGATATTGCAAACCACAGAGGCGTTCCATGACCATACAGAGGATCAAGAACGATGCCCAAGTTCCTTTATAAGATTATGGAACTCCGAGGTGTCTAGCAATATCCTTATCACGTATGGTAGGGAGTACTAATACATGGTCACACCCTAACGTTCACACAAACTACTTAAATCTTTGGTACATAGCTCTTTCATATGAAAGAGAGAACATGCTTGCAAACATGGAGAACAAAATTAAACACATCAAAAAAGATGTTAGATATTTGTTGCAAATGGATACTAGAATCAGTTTAATACAAGTCTTTTTTTTTTTTAAAGGGCACAATAGCTCGGAATGTGTAGAAACATGCAGAAAGATGCCACGTTCTCTATAATTATCGGAGTGCAAAAAATAGACATGTTGCCATATTAAGTATCTCCTCTCTGCTTGTCACTTTAGAGCTAGAAAAGCAGAGCAGGACAAAGAAAAGTAATGTCTTGTTTTCATCCTTTAAACAGTTGCTTTAATTATGCTCTGTGACTTGACCTGCCTTTCCCCTCAGCTGCTGCCTCAGGCAACAGACATTGTGACATCAGAAGTAAACTGTAATAAGTTATTACTGTTGAGTGGCTATGTAACATCTTTATCTTAGCTGACTGGGTGCAACAGAATCCCATGTATTATCGCACAACAACTCCTTCATTTACTAATTATTCTGGTTGGTAAGAGGGAAAACTTACTAGATGTCAACCTGGACAAAATCTCTGACATCAATGTCTATTTTGAAAAACTTAGATATCAACATATTAACCCCAATGTTAAAATGGCTTGTGGAGTATTTTTAGCATTCTACCCAGCGTGAAAAGATGATACAAATCCAAACAGAAAGCATACAGATATACAAAGTAAAATTTGGCTCCACCTACGTAAAAGTATGTAGTTGCATGTTGTTTTTTCCACAGCACAAACCTCACCTTGGAGCACATTGCTCTGTACATAGCAATGCTAGGCCACATGGTGTATGTCAGGACAGGGGTAGGAGTCCTTCAAAGTGATATACAATAGTAAGGGAGGAAGATGGAGTAATTCATACTGTCGAACCACAGAGTGCTCAGAGGAGCTTTGAGGGTCCTTGACAATGAGTTATGGGGTGCTCCTAGAAGAGATGGGCCCTTAGCTTTCTTCTGAATTCCAGAAGTGTGAATGAATTTTATTCTAGATCTTCAGAGCTTGCAGAGAGAAGGTGTTTTCCTTTATTGCACCATGTGGTTTTGAGTCCGACTGTGTACTCAGGCTTTTTATTACTTTTTGCTATATCAAGTGGTTATGTTTTTAGGCAAAAATGCATGTCTGTAGATTCTTGCTGCTTTGTAGGCAGTACAGCAGGAAATGAGGAAGATGGAAATTTGAAGGGACAACCAGTGCAGGACTACAGATTTTTAAAATGTGTTTGTATTAATTTGTATGTAAACTTTGGTGTATCAGTTACAATACACATTTTTATTTTTATTTTTAATTTTCAATGTTTTATTGTCTATTTTATGAGAAAATATTATTTGAAATATTTTGTTTAATTAAAAATGTTTTTTGTGTTGGTATATTGATTTTGACTTTTTAAAATATTTTCTTTATTGTTTCAATAAATTTGATATATAATTTAGTAAAACATTAAAAATACTTTTCTAAAAAAAAATTGTCAACATTTTAAATGGTGTAGTTTAATTATCTTTTCACAAATTGTTTTGTATGAACTTGTTAATATTTTTCGGTAGAAATGTAATTTATATGGTTTAATGTCCAATGTTCTTTATTTTATTATGTACCAATTTATATTATTTCAAATGTTTTATATTTTTATATTTCTTTTAATTTTGTAAAACTGTAATTGCCAAAAAACTCACAAATAATTTAGAATGATATATACATTGAACATTGATTATAATTTTTTTATATTATATCAATTAATAATTCATAGCATTGTCATTACTTATTAAAATGTAAATAATGTTTTATATTTGATTTAAAATGTCTGATTATTTGATCAATATTGACCCTAAGTGTATTGTAGACAAAAGTATATTTTTATGTGTAATGTGTAAATTTAATTGGGGAGAGGAGCTGGCCTAACGGCTAGGGCGGTCATCCTCGAATCTGGGGAACCGGGTTCGAGTCTCGGCAATGACGCTGAACATCCTGATACGCACTAAATATACATAGTGTTATATTCAGTGTTCAACACCTTCAAAAATGTAATTTGGATTGGACTGGAAATAAGAAATGTGACCACTTTAGTGTCAAAAATGTTCCCCTAAATGGCTTATGTTGGAGTAGGAATAGTAAATGTCACCATTTTAATGTCCAACATCTTCCCTAAAATGGCTTATGTTGGAGTAGGAATAGTAAATGTCACCATTTTAATGTCCAACATCTTCCCCTAAATGGCTTGGATTGGAATGAGGATAGTAAATTTCACCCTTTAGCTTCCAACATCTTCCCCTAAATTGCTTAGATTGGAGTGAGAATAGTAATTGCCATCTCTTTAGTGTACAACATAACTCCTAAAGTGGTTTCAATAGTAGTGGGAGTAGTAAATGTAAATATTTTATTGTATTGTATAACATGTGTTGGACTTGGCCCTTTTTGCAGGGTCATCCCTGAACTTTTTTGCCTTCCTCCTAGCCTTTTTTCTGACATGGTGTTGGTGGTTTTAGGACTCTGGGCACTTTAGCACTGCTATCCAGTGTAAAGTGCGTGTGCTCTATGTGGAAAATATGGTAAGATTGGTCTACACCTGTTTGGCTTATTTAATTTACCTGTCAGTCCCTTGTAAAGTGGTATCTCATATACCCGGGGCTGGTAAATTAAATGCTACTGGTGGGCTGGCAGTGCTGATTGCGCCACCCACCAAAGTAGCCTTTCAAACCTATCTCAGGCCTCTGCCATTGCAGGGCCTGTGCGAGCAGTGTTACTGCCGCTGTGGCGTGGCACCTAAAGTGTGTGCCATGTCTGTGACCCCCCTTTTACTGCATGTCAGTCACCCCTAAGGTAGGCCCTAGCTAGCCCTATGGGCAGGGTGCATTGTAGGTAAAAGGTAGGACATGTACCTTAAGTGTGTGACATGTCCTGGTAGTGACAAACAGCCATTTTGGTTTCTCACTACTGTGAGGCTGCCCTCCCATAGGAATGCATTGGGGATTCCCTGATAAGTGTTTCAGTGGTAATTCCTGATATGAGAGGAGCAGCGTGGTCAAGTTTGGTATGTTTGGAATAGTAATAATAAATGCTACGCAATGGTGTGCGCAGATTTATTATAACTATTTTAGAAATACCACTTTTAGAAGTGGCATTTCTGTGTGCTATGTGTCTGCCTGCCTGATGTGGATTGCATATCTGGCTTTGGAGTGACAGGGGCTGGTGAGGTGTGTGTGGCTCCAGGAGGGGCAGGGTGAGTCAGCGCTAGGCTGAATAGGGCATCTGCATTTGGAGTAGTGGGTGGAGTAGTCCCCTGACCCTGAATAGGTCTGTGCCTGCCTATATGAATGTTGGCTCCGCCCCCCTGTGGTGTGTCTGATGACAGAGCCCCAACCGGACAAAGGGGAAGAGGAGCCCTGTAAACAAAGTGCTCCACACTCCCCAGAACCAGTTAGGACTGGTTCCCCCAAGCCCTGTGCCAGCGCAGACAAAGGAATTTGTGATATAAATATAGGGGCTGTGACCCGATGTGTGGTGCTTCCTTGTGACTTGGGGAGGGGGGCTTGCTGCTGCTGGGCCCCAGGAGGAACCGCCACGAGGGCTTGCCTCCCTGCTGGAGGGCCCTGTGAGCTGGCCTGCGTGGGCCCAGCCTTGTGCCCGTGGAGCTTTGAAATTCCTGGCTCCTAGTGCCTTGTGGTTCCCCTAAGGGCAGGAGTGACTTTTGTTGCCTGCAGCACTGGGCTGCACGTCTTCGGAGAGAATCCCGATGTGGGGATCCCCCTGCCTTGCCAGGGAAAGTGGGAGCCCACCCCGCTGTTTTATGCCCTTATTTGAAGCGGGAGCCTAGCCCGCGTTTATGCCTTTTTGAAGCGGTAGCCTACCCCGCGTTTATGCCACCCCGCATTTTGAATTAAGAGCGGGTGCCCACCCCGCATCTGTGTGCTTATCTGGCGGGAGCCCACCCCGCATTGGTAGTATTTTATGGCGGGAGCCCACCCGCACTTTGCCACCGAGAGGAGAGATCACCGCCGTGGCCCGACCCGGAAGCCAGGCGGCTGTGCCTGGTTGGGGGCGTGGCCAGCCAGCAGTAAAGAGAATGCTGGGTGTGCTGGGGAAGGAGGCGGGGCCCCCGTGTGCCGGTGGGAGCCCCGAGAAGAGACGGAGCCTCCAGGAAGAGCCCCGAGACCAGACGGAGCCTCTAGCAGGAGCCCAGAGCGGAGAAGTCTGACCGG